>OX638313.1:6128491-7328491 GCA_951812415.1 Beris morrisii
GAGCGCATAGGATGAGATTTTTACAAGTGACCACTTAAATTAAAATTAAAATTAAATTCAAATCCGCAAACAGATTTAAAAAAACAAAAATTTGAGCCCAGGAGAGCGGAAATTCATTCGGGGGGCGTGGGGGGTACGTGGTGGGTACGAAACGTACCCACCACGTACCCCCCAAGGGGTATGAGCGCATAGGCTGAGATTTTTACAAGTGACCACTTAGCGAGTATAAAATTAAAATTAAATTCAAATCCGCAAACAGATTTAAAAAAACAAAAATTTGAGCCCAGGAGAGCGGAAATACATTCGGGGGGCGTGGGGGGTACGTGGTGGGTACGAAACGTACCCACCACGTACCCCCCAAGGGGTATGAGCGCATAGGATGAGATTTTTACAAGTGACCACTTAAATTAAAATTAAAATTAAATTCAAATCCGCAAACAGATTTAAAAAAACAAAAATTTGAGCCCAGGAGAGCGGAAATTCATTCGGGGGGCGTGGGGGGTACGTGGTGGGTACGAAACGTACCCACCACGTACCCCCCAAGGGGTATGAGCGCATAGGCTGAGATTTTTACAAGTGACCACTTAAATTAAAATTAAAATTAAATTCAAATCCGCAAACAGATTTAAAAAACAAAAATTTGAGCCCAGGAGAGCGGAAATACATTCGGGGGGCGTGGGGGGTACGTGGTGGGTACGAAACGTACCCACCACGTACCCCCCAAGGGGTATGAGCGCATAGGATGAGATTTTTACAAGTGACCACTTAAATTAAAATTAAAATTAAATTCAAATCCGCAAACAGATTTAAAAAAACAAAAATTTGAGCCCAGGAGAGCGGAAATTCATTCGGGGGGCGTGGGGGGTACGTGGTGGGTACGAAACGTACCCACCACGTACCCCCCAAGGGGTATGAGCGCATAGGCTGAGATTTTTACAAGTGACCACTTAAATTAAAATTAAAATTAAATTCAAATCCGCAAACAGATTTAAAAAAACAAAAATTTGAGCCCAGGAGAGCGGAAATACATTCGGGGGGCGTGGGGGGTACGTGGTGGGTACGAAACGTACCCACCACGTACCCCCCAAGGGGTATGAGCGCATAGGATGAGATTTTTACAAGTGACCACTTAAATTAAAATTAAAATTAAATTCAAATCCGCAAACAGATTTAAAAAAACAAAAATTTGAGCCCAGGAGAGCGGAAATTCATTCGGGGGGCGTGGGGGGTACGTGGTGGGTACGAAACGTACCCACCACGTACCCCCCAAGGGGTATGAGCGCATAGGCTGAGATTTTTACAAGTGACCACTTAAATTAAAATTAAAATTAAATTCAAATCCGCAAACAGATTTAAAAAAACAAAAATTTGAGCCCAGGAGAGCGGAAATACATTCGGGGGGCGTGGGGGGTACGTGGTGGGTACGAAACGTACCCACCACGTACCCCCCAAGGGGTATGAGCGCATAGGCTGAGATTTTTACAAGTGACCACTTAAATTAAAATTAAAATTAAATTCAAATCCGCAAACAGATTTAAAAAAACAAAAATTTGAGCCCAGGAGAGCGGAAATACATTCGGGGGGCGTGGGGGGTACGTGGTGGGTACGAAACGTACCCACCACGTACCCCCCAAGGGGTATGAGCGCATAGGATGAGATTTTTACAAGTGACCACTTAAATTAAAATTAAAATTAAATTCAAATCCGCAAACAGATTTAAAAAAACAAAAATTTGAGCCCAGGAGAGCGGAAATTCATTCGGGGGGCGTGGGGGGTACGTGGTGGGTACGAAACGTACCCACCACGTACCCCCCAAGGGGTATGAGCGCATAGGCTGAGATTTTTACAAGTGACCACTTAAATTAAAATTAAAATTAAATTCAAATCCGCAAACAGATTTAAAAAAACAAAAATTTGAGCCCAGGAGAGCGGAAATACATTCGGGGGGCGTGGGGGGTACGTGGTGGGTACGAAACGTACCCACCACGTACCCCCCAAGGGGTATGAGCGCATAGGATGAGATTTTTACAAGTGACCACTTAAATTAAAATTAAAATTAAATTCAAATCCGCAAACAGATTTAAAAAAACAAAAATTTGAGCCCAGGAGAGCGGAAATTCATTCGGGGGGCGTGGGGGGTACGTGGTGGGTACGAAACGTACCCACCACGTACCCCCCAAGGGGTATGAGCGCATAGGCTGAGATTTTTACAAGTGACCACTTAAATTAAAATTAAAATTAAATTCAAATCCGCAAACAGATTTAAAAAAACAAAAATTTGAGCCCAGGAGAGCGGAAATACATTCGGGGGGCGTGGGGGGTACGTGGTGGGTACGAAACGTACCCACCACGTACCCCCCAAGGGTATGAGCGCATAGGATGAGATTTTTACAAGTGACCACTTAAATTAAAATTAAAATTAAATTCAAATCCGCAAACAGATTTAAAAAAACAAAAATTTGAGCCCAGGAGAGCGGAAATTCATTCGGGGGGCGTGGGGGGTACGTGGTGGGTACGAAACGTACCCACCACGTACCCCCCAAGGGGTATGAGCGCATAGGCTGAGATTTTTACAAGTGACCACTTAAATTAAAATTAAAATTAAATTCAAATCCGCAAACAGATTTAAAAAAACAAAAATTTGAGCCCAGGAGAGCGGAAATTCATTCGGGGGGCGTGGGGGGTACGTGGTGGGTACGAAACGTACCCACCACGTACCCCCCAAGGGGTATGAGCGCATAGGCTGAGATTTTTACAAGTGACCACTTAAATTAAAATTAAAATTAAATTCAAATCCGCAAACAGATTTAAAAAAACAAAAATTTGAGCCCAGGAGAGCGGAAATACATTCGGGGGGCGTGGGGGGTACGTGGTGGGTACGAAACGTACCCACCACGTACCCCCCAAGGGGTATGAGCGCATAGGATGAGATTTTTACAAGTGACCACTTAAATTAAAATTAAAATTAAATTCAAATCCGCAAACAGATTTAAAAAAACAAAAATTTGAGCCCAGGAGAGCGGAAATTCATTCGGGGGGCGTGGGGGGTACGTGGTGGGTACGAAACGTACCCACCACGTACCCCCCAAGGGGTATGAGCGCATAGGCTGAGATTTTTACAAGTGACCACTTAAATTAAAATTAAAATTAAATTCAAATCCGCAAACAGATTTAAAAAAACAAAAATTTGAGCCCAGGAGAGCGGAAATACATTCGGGGGGCGTGGGGGGTACGTGGTGGGTACGAAACGTACCCACCACGTACCCCCCAAGGGGTATGAGCGCATAGGATGAGATTTTTACAAGTGACCACTTAAATTAAAATTAAAATTAAATTCAAATCCGCAAACAGATTTAAAAAACAAAATTTGAGCCCAGGAGAGCGGAAATTCATTCGGGGGGCGTGGGGGGTACGTGGTGGGTACGAAACGTACCCACCACGTACCCCCCAAGGGGTATGAGCGCATAGGCTGAGATTTTTACAAGTGACCACTTAAATTAAAATTAAAATTAAATTCAAATCCGCAAACAGATTTAAAAAAACAAAAATTTGAGCCCAGGAGAGCGGAAATACATTCGGGGGGCGTGGGGGGTACGTGGTGGGTACGAAACGTACCCACCACGTACCCCCCAAGGGGTATGAGCGCATAGGATGAGATTTTTACAAGTGACCACTTAAATTAAAATTAAAATTAAATTCAAATCCGCAAACAGATTTAAAAAAACAAAAATTTGAGCCCAGGAGAGCGGAAATTCATTCGGGGGGCGTGGGGGGTACGTGGTGGGTACGAAACGTACCCACCACGTACCCCCCAAGGGGTATGAGCGCATAGGCTGAGATTTTTACAAGTGACCACTTAAATTAAAATTAAAATTAAATTCAAATCCGCAAACAGATTTAAAAAAACAAAAATTTGAGCCCAGGAGAGCGGAAATACATTCGGGGGGCGTGGGGGGTACGTGGTGGGTACGAAACGTACCCACCACGTACCCCCCAAGGGGTATGAGCGCATAGGATGAGATTTTTACAAGTGACCACTTAAATTAAAATTAAAATTAAATTCAAATCCGCAAACAGATTTAAAAAAACAAAAATTTGAGCCCAGGAGAGCGGAAATTCATTCGGGGGGCGTGGGGGGTACGTGGTGGGTACGAAACGTACCCACCACGTACCCCCCAAGGGGTATGAGCGCATAGGCTGAGATTTTTACAAGTGACCACTTAAATTAAAATTAAAATTAAATTCAAATCCGCAAACAGATTTAAAAAAACAAAAATTTGAGCCCAGGAGAGCGGAAATACATTCGGGGGGCGTGGGGGGTACGTGGTGGGTACGAAACGTACCCACCACGTACCCCCCAAGGGGTATGAGCGCATAGGATGAGATTTTTACAAGTGACCACTTAAATTAAAATTAAAATTAAATTCAAATCCGCAAACAGATTTAAAAAAACAAAAATTTGAGCCCAGGAGAGCGGAAATTCATTCGGGGGGCGTGGGGGGTACGTGGTGGGTACGAAACGTACCCACCACGTACCCCCCAAGGGGTATGAGCGCATAGGCTGAGATTTTTACAAGTGACCACTTAAATTAAAATTAAAATTAAATTCAAATCCGCAAACAGATTTAAAAAAACAAAAATTTGAGCCCAGGAGAGCGGAAATACATTCGGGGGGCGTGGGGGGTACGTGGTGGGTACGAAACGTACCCACCACGTACCCCCCAAGGGGTATGAGCGCATAGGATGAGATTTTTACAAGTGACCACTTAAATTAAAATTAAAATTAAATTCAAATCCGCAAACAGATTTAAAAAAACAAAAATTTGAGCCCAGGAGAGCGGAAATACATTCGGGGGGCGTGGGGGGTACGTGGTGGGTACGAAACGTACCCACCACGTACCCCCCAAGGGGTATGAGCGCATAGGATGAGATTTTTACAAGTGACCACTTAAATTAAAATTAAAATTAAATTCAAATCCGCAAACAGATTTAAAAAAACAAAAATTTGAGCCCAGGAGAGCGGAAATTCATTCGGGGGGCGTGGGGGGTACGTGGTGGGTACGAAACGTACCCACCACGTACCCCCCAAGGGGTATGAGCGCATAGGCTGAGATTTTTACAAGTGACCACTTAAATTAAAATTAAAATTAAATTCAAATCCGCAAACAGATTTAAAAAAACAAAAATTTGAGCCCAGGAGAGCGGAAATACATTCGGGGGGCGTGGGGGGTACGTGGTGGGTACGAAACGTACCCACCACGTACCCCCCAAGGGGTATGAGCGCATAGGATGAGATTTTTACAAGTGACCACTTAAATTAAAATTAAAATTAAATTCAAATCCGCAAACAGATTTAAAAAAACAAAAATTTGAGCCCAGGAGAGCGGAAATTCATTCGGGGGGCGTGGGGGGTACGTGGTGGGTACGAAACGTACCCACCACGTACCCCCCAAGGGGTATGAGCGCATAGGATGAGATTTTTACAAGTGACCACTTAAATTAAAATTAAAATTAAATTCAAATCCGCAAACAGATTTAAAAAAACAAAAATTTGAGCCCAGGAGAGCGGAAATACATTCGGGGGGCGTGGGGGGTACGTGGTGGGTACGAAACGTACCCACCACGTACCCCCCAAGGGGTATGAGCGCATAGGATGAGATTTTTACAAGTGACCACTTAAATTAAAATTAAAATTAAATTCAAATCCGCAAACAGATTTAAAAAAACAAAAATTTGAGCCCAGGAGAGCGGAAATACATTCGGGGGGCGTGGGGGGTACGTGGTGGGTACGAAACGTACCCACCACGTACCCCCCAAGGGGTATGAGCGCATAGGATGAGATTTTTACAAGTGACCACTTAAATTAAAATTAAAATTAAATTCAAATCCGCAAACAGATTTAAAAAAACAAAAATTTGAGCCCAGGAGAGCGGAAATTCATTCGGGGGGCGTGGGGGGTACGTGGTGGGTACGAAACGTACCCACCACGTACCCCCCAAGGGGTATGAGCGCATAGGATGAGATTTTTACAAGTGACCACTTAAATTAAAATTAAAATTAAATTCAAATCCGCAAACAGATTTAAAAAAACAAAAATTTGAGCCCAGGAGAGCGGAAATTCATTCGGGGGGCGTGGGGGGTACGTGGTGGGTACGAAACGTACCCACCACGTACCCCCCAAGGGGTATGAGCGCATAGGATGAGATTTTTACAAGTGACCACTTAAATTAAAATTAAAATTAAATTCAAATCCGCAAACAGATTTAAAAAAACAAAAATTTGAGCCCAGGAGAGCGGAAATTCATTCGGGGGGCGTGGGGGGTACGTGGTGGGTACGAAACGTACCCACCACGTACCCCCCAAGGGGTATGAGCGCATAGGCTGAGATTTTTACAAGTGACCACTTAAATTAAAACTAAAATTAAATTCAAATCCGCAAACAGATTTAAAAAAACAAAAATTTGAGCCCAGGAGAGCGGAAATTCATTCGGGGGGCGTGGGGGGTACGTGGTGGGTACGAAACGTACCCACCACGTACCCCCCAAGGGGTATGAGCGCATAGGCTGAGATTTTTACAAGTGACCACTTAAATTAAAATTAAATTCAAATCCGCAAACAGATTTAAAAAAACAAAAATTTGAGCCCAGGAGAGCGGAAATACATTCGGGGGGCGTGGGGGGTACGTGGTGGGTACGAAACGTACCCACCACGTACCCCCCAAGGGGTATGAGCGCATAGGCTGAGATTTTTACAAGTGACCACTTAAATTAAAATTAAAATTAAATTCAAATCCGCAAACAGATTTAAAAAAACAAAAATTTGAGCCCAGGAGAGCGGAAATACATTCGGGGGGCGTGGGGGGTACGTGGTGGGTACGAAACGTACCCACCACGTACCCCCCAAGGGGTATGAGCGCATAGGATGAGATTTTTACAAGTGACCACTTAAATTAAAATTAAAATTAAATTCAAATCCGCAAACAGATTTAAAAAAACAAAAATTTGAGCCCAGGAGAGCGGAAATACATTCGGGGGGCGTGGGGGGTACGTGGTGGGTACGAAACGTACCCACCACGTACCCCCCAAGGGGTATGAGCGCATAGGATGAGATTTTTACAAGTGACCACTTAAATTAAAATTAAAATTAAATTCAAATCCGCAAACAGATTTAAAAAAACAAAAATTTGAGCCCAGGAGAGCGGAAATTCATTCGGGGGGCGTGGGGGGTACGTGGTGGGTACGAAACGTACCCACCACGTACCCCCCAAGGGGTATGAGCGCATAGGCTGAGATTTTTACAAGTGACCACTTAAATTAAAATTAAAATTAAATTCAAATCCGCAAACAGATTTAAAAAAACAAAAATTTGAGCCCAGGAGAGCGGAAATACATTCGGGGGGCGTGGGGGGTACGTGGTGGGTACGAAACGTACCCACCACGTACCCCCCAAGGGGTATGAGCGCATAGGATGAGATTTTTACAAGTGACCACTTAAATTAAAATTAAAATTAAATTCAAATCCGCAAACAGATTTAAAAAAACAAAAATTTGAGCCCAGGAGAGCGGAAATTCATTCGGGGGGCGTGGGGGGTACGTGGTGGGTACGAAACGTACCCACCACGTACCCCCCAAGGGGTATGAGCGCATAGGATGAGATTTTTACAAGTGACCACTTAAATTAAAATTAAAATTAAATTCAAATCCGCAAACAGATTTAAAAAACAAAAATTTGAGCCCAGGAGAGCGGAAATTCATTCGGGGGGCGTGGGGGGTACGTGGTGGGTACGAAACGTACCCACCACGTACCCCCCAAGGGGTATGAGCGCATAGGATGAGATTTTTACAAGTGACCACTTAAATTAAAATTAAAATTAAATTCAAATCCGCAAACAGATTTAAAAAAACAAAAATTTGAGCCCAGGAGAGCGGAAATACATTCGGGGGGCGTGGGGGGTACGTGGTGGGTACGAAACGTACCCACCACGTACCCCCCAAGGGGTATGAGCGCATAGGATGAGATTTTTACAAGTGACCACTTAAATTAAAATTAAAATTAAATTCAAATCCGCAAACAGATTTAAAAAAACAAAAATTTGAGCCCAGGAGAGCGGAAATTCATTCGGGGGGCGTGGGGGGTACGTGGTGGGTACGAAACGTACCACCACGTACCCCCCAAGGGGTATGAGCGCATAGGATGAGATTTTTACAAGTGACCACTTAAATTAAAATTAAAATTAAATTCAAATCCGCAAACAGATTTAAAAAAACAAAAATTTGAGCCCAGGAGAGCGGAAATACATTCGGGGGGCGTGGGGGGTACGTGGTGGGTACGAAACGTACCCACCACGTACCCCCCAAGGGGTATGAGCGCATAGGCTGAGATTTTTACAAGTGACCACTTAAATTAAAATTAAAATTAAATTCAAATCCGCAAACAGATTTAAAAAAACAAAAATTTGAGCCCAGGAGAGCGGAAATTCATTCGGGGGGCGTGGGGGGTACGTGGTGGGTACGAAACGTACCCACCACGTACCCCCAAAGGGGTATGAGCGCATAGGATGAGATTTTTACAAGTGACCACTTAAATTAAAATTAAAATTAAATTCAAATCAGCAAACAGATTTAAAAAAACAAAAATTTGAGCCCAGGAGAGCGGAAATTCATTCGGGGGGCGTGGGGGGTACGTGGTGGGTACGAAACGTACCCACCACGTACCCCCCAAGGGGTATGAGCGCATAGGATGAGATTTTTACAAGTGACCACTTAAATTAAAATTAAAATTAAATTCAAATCGGCAAACAGATTTAAAAAAACAAAAATTTGAGCCCAGGAGAGCGGAAATTCATTCGGGGGGCGTGGGGGGTACGTGGTGGGTACGAAACGTACCCACCACGTACCCCCCAAGGGGTATGAGCGCATAGGATGAGATTTTTACAAGTGACCACTTAAATTAAAATTAAAATTAAATTCAAATCCGCAAACAGATTTAAAAAAACAAAAATTTGAGCCCAGGAGAGCGGAAATTCATTCGGGGGGCGTGGGGGGTACGTGGTGGGTACGAAACGTACCCACCACGTACCCCCCAAGGGGTATGAGCGCATAGGCTGAGATTTTTACAAGTGACCACTTAAATTAAAATTAAAATTAAATTCAAATCCGCAAACAGATTTAAAAAAACAAAAATTTGAGCCCAGGAGAGCGGAAATTCATTCGGGGGGCGTGGGGGGTACGTGGTGGGTACGAAACGTACCCACCACGTACCCCCCAAGGGGTATGAGCGCATAGGATGAGATTTTTACAAGTGACCACTTAAATTAAAATTAAAATTAAATTCAAATCCGCAAACAGATTTAAAAAAACAAAAATTTGAGCCCAGGAGAGCGGAAATACATTCGGGGGGCGTGGGGGGTACGTGGTGGGTACGAAACGTACCCACCACGTACCCCCCAAGGGGTATGAGCGCATAGGATGAGATTTTTACAAGTGACCACTTAAATTAAAATTAAAATTAAATTCAAATCCGCAAACAGATTTAAAAAAACAAAAATTTGAGCCCAGGAGAGCGGAAATTCATTCGGGGGGCGTGGGGGGTACGTGGTGGGTACGAAACGTACCCACCACGTACCCCCCAAGGGGTATGAGCGCATAGGCTGAGATTTTTACAAGTGACCACTTAAATTAAAATTAAAATTAAATTCAAATCCGCAAACAGATTTAAAAAAACAAAAATTTGAGCCCAGGAGAGCGGAAATACATTCGGGGGGCGTGGGGGGTACGTGGTGGGTACGAAACGTACCCACCACGTACCCCCCAAGGGGTATGAGCGCATAGGATGAGATTTTTACAAGTGACCACTTAAATTAAAATTAAAATTAAATTCAAATCCGCAAACAGATTTAAAAAAACAAAAATTTGAGCCCAGGAGAGCGGAAATTCATTCGGGGGGCATGGGGGGTACGTGGTGGGTACGAAACGTACCCACCACGTACCCCCCAAGGGGTATGAGCGCATAGGATGAGATTTTTACAAGTGACCACTTAAATTAAAATTAAAATTAAATTCAAATCCGCAAACAGATTTAAAAAAACAAAAATTTGAGCCCAGGAGAGCGGAAATTCATTCGGGGGGCGTGGGGGGTACGTGGTGGGTACGAAACGTACCCACCACGTACCCCCCAAGGGGTATGAGCGCATAGGATGAGATTTTTACAAGTGACCACTTAAATTAAAATTAAAATTAAATTCAAATCCGCAAACAGATTTAAAAAAACAAAAATTTGAGCCCAGGAGAGCGGAAATACATTCGGGGGGCGTGGGGGGTACGTGGTGGGTACGAAACGTACCCACCACGTACCCCCCAAGGGGTATGAGCGCATAGGATGAGATTTTTACAAGTGACCACTTAAATTAAAATTAAAATTAAATTCAAATCCGCAAACAGATTTAAAAAAACAAAAATTTGAGCCCAGGAGAGCGGAAATTCATTCGGGGGGCGTGGGGGGTACGTGGTGGGTACGAAAGGTACCCACCACGTACCCCCCAAGGGGTATGAGCGCATAGGATGAGATTTTTACAAGTGACCACTTAAATTAAAATTCAAATTAAATTCAAATCCGCAAACAGATTTAAAAAAACAAAAATTTGAGCCCAGGAGAGCGGAAATTCATTCGGGGGGCGTGGGGGGTACGTGGTGGGTACGAAACGTACCCACCACGTACCCCCCAAGGGGTATGAGCGCATAGGATGAGATTTTTACAAGTGACCACTTAAATTAAAATTAAAATTAAATTCAAATCCGCAAACAGATTTAAAAAAACAAAAATTTGAGCCCAGGAGAGCGGAAATTCATTCGGGGGGCGTGGGGGGTACGTGGTGGGTACGAAACGTACCCACCACGTACCCCCCAAGGGGTATGAGCGCATAGGCTGAGATTTTTACAAGTGACCACTTAAATTAAAATTAAAATTAAATTCAAATCCGCAAACAGATTTAAAAAAACAAAAATTTGAGCCCAGGAGAGCGGAAATTCATTCGGGGGGCGTGGGGGGTACGTGGTGGGTACGAAACGTACCCACCACGTACCCCCCAAGGGGTATGAGCGCATAGGCTGAGATTTTTACAAGTGACCACTTAAATTAAAATTAAATTCAAATCCGCAAACAGATTTAAAAAAACAAAAATTTGAGCCCAGGAGAGCGGAAATACATTCGGGGGGCGTGGGGGGTACGTGGTGGGTACGAAACGTACCCACCACGTACCCCCCAAGGGGTATGAGCGCATAGGCTGAGATTTTTACAAGTGACCACTTAAATTAAAATTAAATTCAAATCCGCAAACAGATTTAAAAAAACAAAAATTTAAGCCCAGGAGAGCGGAAATACATTCGGGGGGCGTGGGGGGTACGTGGTGGGTACGAAACGTACCCACCACGTACCCCCCAAGGGGTATGAGCGCATAGGATGAGATTTTTACAAGTGACCACTTAAATTAAAATTAAAATTAAATTCAAATCCGCAAACAGATTTAAAAAAACAAAAATTTGAGCCCAGGAGAGCGGAAATACATTCGGGGGGCGTGGGGGGTACGTGGTGGGTACGAAACGTACCCACCACGTACCCCCCAAGGGGTATGAGCGCATAGGATGAGATTTTTACAAGTGACCACTTAAATTAAAATTAAAATTAAATTCAAATCCGCAAACAGATTTAAAAAAACAAAAATTTGAGCCCAGGAGAGCGGAAATTCATTCGGGGGGCGTGGGGGGTACGTGGTGGGTACGAAACGTACCCACCACGTACCCCCCAAGGGGTATGAGCGCATAGGCTGAGATTTTTACAAGTGACCACTTAAATTAAAATTAAAATTAAATTCAAATCCGCAAACAGATTTAAAAAAACAAAAATTTGAGCCCAGGAGAGCGGAAATTCATTCGGGGGGCGTGGGGGGTACGTGGTGGGTACGAAACGTACCCACCACGTACCCCCCAAGGGGTATGAGCGCATAGGCTGAGATTTTTACAAGTGACCACTTAAATTAAAATTAAAATTAAATTCAAATCCGCAAACAGATTTAAAAAAACAAAAATTTGAGCCCAGGAGAGCGGAAATACATTCGGGGGGCGTGGGGGGTACGTGGTGGGTACGAAACGTACCCACCACGTACCCCCCAAGGGGTATGAGCGCATAGGATGAGATTTTTACAAGTGACCACTTAAATTAAAATTAAAATTAAATTCAAATCCGCAAACAGATTTAAAAAAACAAAAATTTGAGCCCAGGAGAGCGGAAATACATTCGGGGGGCGTGGGGGGTACGTGGTGGGTACGAAACGTACCCACCACGTACCCCCCAAGGGGTATGAGCGCATAGGATGAGATTTTTACAAGTGACCACTTAAATTAAAATTAAAATTAAATTCAAATCCGCAAACAGATTTAAAAAAACAAAAATTTGAGCCCAGGAGAGCGGAAATTCATTCGGGGGGCGTGGGGGGTACGTGGTGGGTACGAAACGTACCCACCACGTACCCCCCAAGGGGTATGAGCGCATAGGCTGAGATTTTTACAAGTGACCACTTAAATTAAAATTAAATTCAAATCCGCAAACAGATTTAAAAAAACAAAAATTTGAGCCCAGGAGAGCGGAAATACATTCGGGGGGCGTGGGGGGTACGTGGTGGGTACGAAACGTACCCACCACGTACCCCCCAAGGGGTATGAGCGCATAGGCTGAGATTTTTACAAGTGACCACTTAAATTAAAATTAAAATTAAATTCAAATCCGCAAACAGATTTAAAAAAACAAAAATTTGAGCCCCGGAGAGCGGAAATACATTCGGGGGGCGTGGGGGGTACGTGGTGGGTACGAAACGTACCCACCACGTACCCCCCAAGGGGTATGAGCGCATAGGATGAGATTTTTACAAGTGACCACTTAAATTAAAATTAAAATTAAATTCAAATCCGCAAACAGATTTAAAAAAACAAAAATTTGAGCCCAGGAGAGCGGAAATACATTCGGGGGGCGTGGGGGGTACGTGGTGGGTACGAAACGTACCCACCACGTACCCCCCAAGGGGTATGAGCGCATAGGATGAGATTTTTACAAGTGACCACTTAAATTAAAATTAAAATTAAATTCAAATCCGCAAACAGATTTAAAAAAACAAAAATTTGAGCCCAGGAGAGCGGAAATTCATTCGGGGGGCGTGGGGGGTACGTGGTGGGTACGAAACGTACCCACCACGTACCCCCCAAGGGGTATGAGCGCATAGGCTGAGATTTTTACAAGTGACCACTTAAATTAAAATTAAAATTAAATTCAAATCCGCAAACAGATTTAAAAAAACAAAAATTTGAGCCCAGGAGAGCGGAAATTCATTCGGGGGGCGTGGGGGGTACGTGGTGGTTACGAAACGTACCCACCACGTACCCCCCAAGGGGTATGAGCGCATAGGCTGAGATTTTCACAAGTGACCACTTAAATTAAAATTAAAATTAAATTCAAATCCGCAAACAGATTTAAAAAAACAAAAATTTGAGCCCAGGAGAGCGGAAATACATTCGGGAGGCGTGGGGGGTACGTGGTGGGTACGAAACGTACCCACCACGTACCCCCCAAGGGGTATGAGCGCATAGGATGAGATTTTTACAAGTGACCACTTAAATTAAAATTAAAATTAAATTCAAATCCGCAAACAGATTTAAAAAAACAAAAATTTGAGCCCAGGAGAGCGGAAATACATTCGGGGGGCGTGGGGGGTACGTGGTGGGTACGAAACGTACCCACCACGTACCCCCCAAGGGGTATGAGCGCATAGGATGAGATTTTTACAAGTGACCACTTAAATTAAAATTAAAATTAAATTCAAATCCGCAAACAGATTTAAAAAAACAAAAATTTGAGCCCAGGAGAGCGGAAATTCATTCGGGGGGCGTGGGGGGGTACGTGGTGGGTACGAAACGTACCCACCACGTACCCCCCAAGGGGTATGAGCGCATAGGCTGAGATTTTTACAAGTGACCACTTAAATTAAAATTAAAATTAAATTCAAATCCGCAAACAGATTTAAAAAAACAAAAATTTGAGCCCAGGAGAGCGGAAATTCATTCGGGGGGCGTGGGGGGTACGTGGTGGGTACGAAACGTACCCACCACGTACCCCCTAAGGGGTATGAGCGCATAGGCTGAGATTTTTACAAGTGACCACTTAAATTAAAATTAAAATTAAATTCAAATCCGCAAACAGATTTAAAAAAACAAAAATTTGAGCCCAGGAGAGCGGAAATACATTCGGGGGGCGTGGGGGGTACGTGGTGGGTACGAAACGTACCCACCACGTACCCCCCAAGGGGTATGAGCGCATAGGATGAGATTTTTACAAGTGACCACTTAAATTAAAATTAAAATTAAATTCAAATCCGCAAACAGATTTAAAAAAACAAAAATTTGAGCCCAGGAGAGCGGAAATACATTCGGGGGGCGTGGGGGGTACGTGGTGGGTACGAAACGTACCCACCACGTACCCCCCAAGGGGTATGAGCGCATAGGATGAGATTTTTACAAGTGACCACTTAAATTAAAATTAAAATTAAATTCAAATCCGCAAACAGATTTAAAAAAACAAAAATTTGAGCCCAGGAGAGCGGAAATTCATTCGGGGGGCGTGGGGGGTACGTGGTGGGTACGAAACGTACCCACCACGTACCCCCCAAGGGGTATGAGCGCATAGGCTGAGATTTTTACAAGTGACCACTTAAATTAAAATTAAAATTAAATTCAAATCCGCAAACAGATTTAAAAAAACAAAAATTTGAGCCCAGGAGAGCGGAAATACATTCGGGGGGCGTGGGGGGTACGTGGTGGGTACGAAACGTACCCACCACGTACCCCCCAAGGGGTATGAGCGCATAGGATGAGATTTTTACAAGTGACCACTTAAATTAAAATTAAAATTAAATTCAAATCCGCAAACAGATTTAAAAAAACAAAAATTTGAGCCCAGGAGAGCGGAAATTCATTCGGGGGGCGTGGGGGGTACGTGGTGGGTACGAAACGTACCCACCACGTACCCCCCAAGGGGTATGAGCGCATAGGATGAGATTTTTACAAGTGACCACTTAAATTAAAATTAAAATTAAATTCAAATCCGCAAACAGATTTAAAAAAACAAAAATTTGAGCCCAGGAGAGCGGAAATTCATTCGGGGGGCGTGGGGGGTACGTGGTGGGTACGAAACGTACCCACCACGTACCCCCCAAGGGGTATGAGCGCATAGGCTGAGATTTTTACAAGTGACCACTTAAATTAAAATTAAAATTAAATTCAAATCCGCAAACAGATTTAAAAAAACAAAAATTTGAGCCCAGGAGAGCGGAAATTCATTCGGGGGGCGTGGGGGGTACGTGGTGGGTACGAAACGTACCCACCACGTACCCCCCAAGGGGTATGAGCGCATAGGATGAGATTTTTACAAGTGACCACTTAAATTAAAATTAAAATTAAATTCAAATCCGCAAACAGATTTAAAAAAACAAAAATTTGAGCCCAGGAGAGCGGAAATTCATTCGGGGGGCGTGGGGGGTACGTGGTGGGTACGAAACGTACCCACCACGTACCCCCCAAGGGGTATGAGCGCATAGGCTGAGATTTTTACAAGTGACCACTTAAATTAAAATTAAAATTAAATTCAAATCCGCAAACAGATTTAAAAAAACAAAAATTTGAGCCCAGGAGAGCGGAAATACATTCGGGAGGGCGTGGGGGGTACGTGGTGGGTACGAAACGTACCCACCACGTACCCCCCAAGGGGTATGAGCGCATAGGATGAGATTTTTACAAGTGACCACTTAAATTAAAATTAAAATTAAATTCAAATCCGCAAACAGATTTAAAAAAACAAAAATTTGAGCCCAGGAGAGCGGAAATTCATTCGGGGGGCGTGGGGGGTACGTGGTGGGTACGAAACGTACCCACCACGTACCCCCCAAGGGGTATGAGCGCATAGGCTGAGATTTTTACAAGTGACCACTTAAATTAAAATTAAAATTAAATTCAAATCCGCAAACAGATTTAAAAAAACAAAAATTTGAGCCCAGGAGAGCGGAAATACATTCGGGGGGCGTGGGGGGTACGTGGTGGGTACGAAACGTACCCACCACGTACCCCCCAAGGGGTATGAGCGCATAGGATGAGATTTTTACAAGTGACCACTTAAATTAAAATTAAAATTAAATTCAAATCCGCAAACAGATTTAAAAAAACAAAAATTTGAGCCCAGGAGAGCGGAAATTCATTCGGGGGGCGTGGGGGGTACGTGGTGGGTACGAAACGTACCCACCACGTACCCCCCAAGGGGTATGAGCGCATAGGATGAGATTTTTACAAGTGACCACTTAAATTAAAATTAAAATTAAATTCAAATCCGCAAACAGATTTAAAAAAACAAAAATTTGAGCCCAGGAGAGCGGAAATTCATTCGGGGGGCGTGGGGGGTACGTGGTGGGTACGAAACGTACCCACCACGTACCCCCCAAGGGGTATGAGCGCATAGGCTGAGATTTTTACAAGTGACCACTTAAATTAAAATTAAAATTAAATTCAAATCCGCAAACAGATTTAAAAAAACAAAAATTTGAGCCCAGGAGAGCGGAAATTCATTCACGGGGCGTGGGGGGTACGTGGTGGGTACGAAACGTACCCACCACGTACCCCCCAAGGGGTATGAGCGCATAGGATGAGATTTTTACAAGTGACCACTTAAATTAAAATTAAAATTAAATTCAAATCCGCAAACAGATTTAAAAAAACAAAAATTTGAGCCCAGGAGAGCGGAAATTCATTCGGGGGGCGTGGGGGGTACGTGGTGGGTACGAAACGTACCCACCACGTACCCCCCAAGGGGTATGAGCGCATAGGCTGAGATTTTTACAAGTGACCACTTAAATTAAAATTAAAATTAAATTCAAATCCGCAAACAGATTTAAAAAAACAAAAATTTGAGCCCAGGAGAGCGGAAATACATTCGGGGGGCGTGGGGGGTACGTGGTGGGTACGAAACGTACCCACCACGTACCCCCCAAGGGGTATGAGCGCATAGGATGAGATTTTTACAAGTGACCACTTAAATTAAAATTAAAATTAAATTCAAATCCGCAAACAGATTTAAAAAAACAAAAATTTGAGCCCAGGAGAGCGGAAATTCATTCGGGGGGCGTGGGGGGTACGTGGTGGGTACGAAACGTACCCACCACGTACCCCCCAAGGGGTATGAGCGCATAGGATGAGATTTTTACAAGTGACCACTTAAATTAAAATTAAAATTAAATTCAAATCCGCAAACAGATTTAAAAAAACAAAAATTTGAGCCCAGGAGAGCGGAAATTCATTCGGGGGGCGTGGGGGGTACGTGGTGGGTACGAAACGTACCCACCACGTACCCCCCAAGGGGTATGAGCGCATAGGATGAGATTTTTACAAGTGACCACTTAAATTAAAATTAAAATTAAATTCAAATCCGCAAACAGATTTAAAAAAACAAAAATTTGAGCCCAGGAGAGCGGAAATTCATTCGGGGGGCGTGGGGGGTACGTGGTGGGTACGAAACGTACCCACCACGTACCCCCCAAGGGGTATGAGCGCATAGGCTGAGATTTTTACAAGTGACCACTTAAATTAAAATTAAAATTAAATTCAAATCCGCAAACAGATTTAAAAAAACAAAAATTTGAGCCCAGGAGAGCGGAAATTCATTCGGGGGGCGTGGGGGGTACGTGGTGGGTACGAAACGTACCCACCACGTACCCCCCAAGGGGTATGAGCGCATAGGCTGAGATTTTTACAAGTGACCACTTAAATTAAAATTAAAATTAAATTCAAATCCGCAAACAGATTTAAAAAAACAAAAATTTGAGCCCAGGAGAGCGGAAATACATTCGGGGGGCGTGGGGGGTACGTGGTGGGTACGAAACGTACCCACCACGTACCCCCCAAGGGGTATGAGCGCATAGGATGAGATTTTTACAAGTGACCACTTAAATTAAAATTAAAATTAAATTCAAATCCGCAAACAGATTTAAAAAAACAAAAATTTGAGCCCAGGAGAGCGGAAATTCATTCGGGGGGCGTGGGGGGTACGTGGTGGGTACGAAACGTACCCACCACGTACCCCCCAAGGGGTATGAGCGCATAGGCTGAGATTTTTACAAGTGACCACTTAAATTAAAATTAAAATTAAATTCAAATCCGCAAACAGATTTAAAAAAACAAAAATTTGATCCCAGGAGAGCGGAAATACATTCGGGGGGCGTGGGGGGTACGTGGTGGGTACGAAACGTACCCACCACGTACCCCCCAAGGGGTATGAGCGCATAGGATGAGATTTTTACAAGTGACCACTTAAATTAAAATTAAAATTAAATTCAAATCCGCAAACAGATTTAAAAAAACAAAAATTTGAGCCCAGGAGAGCGGAAATTCATTCGGGGGGCGTGGGGGGTACGTGGTGGGTACGAAACGTACCCACCACGTACCCCCCAAGGGGTATGAGCGCATAGGATGAGATTTTTACAAGTGACCACTTAAATTAAAATTAAAATTAAATTCAAATCCGCAAACAGATTTAAAAAAACAAAAATTTGAGCCCAGGAGAGCGGAAATTCATTCGGGGGGCGTGGGGGGTACGTGGTGGGTACGAAACGTACCCACCACGTACCCCCCAAGGGGTATGAGCGCATAGGATGAGATTTTTACAAGTGACCACTTAAATTAAAATTAAAATTAAATTCAAATCCGCAAACAGATTTAAAAAAACAAAAATTTGAGCCCAGGAGAGCGGAAATACATTCGGGGGGCGTGGGGGGTACGTGGTGGGTACGAAACGTACCCACCACGTACCCCCCAAGGGGTATGAGCGCATAGGATGAGATTTTTACAAGTGACCACTTAAATTAAAATTAAAATTAAATTCAAATCCGCAAACAGATTTAAAAAAACAAAAATTTGAGCCCAGGAGAGCGGAAATTCATTCGGGGGGCGTAGGGGGTACGTGGTGGGTACGAAACGTACCCACCACGTACCCCCCAAGGGGTATGAGCGCATAGGATGAGATTTTTACAAGTGACCACTTAAATTAAAATTAAAATTAAATTCAAATCCGCAAACAGATTTAAAAAAACAAAAATTTGAGCCCAGGAGAGCGGAAATACATTCGGGGGGCGTGGGGGGTACGTGGTGGGTACGAAACGTACCCACCACGTACCCCCCAAGGGGTATGAGCGCATAGGATGAGATTTTTACAAGTGACCACTTAAATTAAAATTAAAATTAAATTCAAATCCGCAAACAGATTTAAAAAAACAAAAATTTGAGCCCAGGAGAGCGGAAATTCATTCGGGGGGCGTGGGGGGTACGTGGTGGGTACGAAACGTACCCACCACGTACCCCCCAAGGGGTATGAGCGCATAGGATGAGATTTTTACAAGTGACCACTTAAATTAAAATTAAAATTAAATTCAAATCCGCAAACAGATTTAAAAAAACAAAAATTTGAGCCCAGGAGAGCGGAAATTCATTCGGGGGGCGTGGGGGGTACGTGGTGGGTACGAAACGTACCCACCACGTACCCCCCAAGGGGTATGAGCGCATAGGATGAGATTTTTACAAGTGACCACTTAAATTAAAATTAAAATTAAATTCAAATCCGCAAACAGATTTAAAAAAACAAAAATTTGAGCCCAGGAGAGCGGAAATTCATTCGGGGGGCGTGGGGGGTACGTGGTGGGTACGAAACGTACCCACCACGTACCCCCCAAGGGGTATGAGCGCATAGGCTGAGATTTTTACAAGTGACCACTTAAATTAAAATTAAAATTAAATTCAAATACGCAAACAGATTTAAAAAAACCAAAATTTGAGCCCAGGAGAGCGGAAATTCATTCGGGGGGCGTGGGGGGTACGTGGTGGGTACGAAACGTACCCACCACGTACCCCCCAAGGGGTATGAGCGCATAGGCTGAGATTTTTACAAGTGACCACTTAAATTAAAATTAAAATTAAATTCAAATCCGCAAACAGATTTAAAAAAACAAAAATTTGAGCCCAGGAGAGCGGAAATTCATTCGGGGGGCGTGGGGGGTACGTGGTGGGTACGAAACGTACCCACCACGTACCCCCCAAGGGGTATGAGCGCATAGGATGAGATTTTTACAAGTGACCACTTAAATTAAAATTAAAATTAAATTCAAATCCGCAAACAGATTTAAAAAAACAAAAATTTGAGCCCAGGAGAGCGGAAATACATTCGGGGGGCGTGGGGGGTACGTGGTGGGTACGAAACGTACCCACCACGTACCCCCCAAGGGGTATGAGCGCATAGGATGAGATTTTTACAAGTGACCACTTAAATTAAAATTAAAATTAAATTCAAATCCGCAAACAGATTTAAAAAAACAAAAATTTGAGCCCAGGAGAGCGGAAATTTATTCGGGGGGCGTGGGGGGTACGTGGTGGGTACGAAACGTACCCACCACGTACCCCCCAAGGGGTATGAGCGCATAGGATGAGATTTTTACAAGTGACCACTTAAATTAAAATTAAAATTAAATTCAAATCCGCAAACAGATTTAAAAAAACAAAAATTTGAGCCCAGGAGAGCGGAAATTCATTCGGGGGGCGTGGGGGGTACGTGGTGGGTACGAAACGTACCCACCACGTACCCCCCAAGGGGTATGAGTGCATAGGATGAGATTTTTACAAGTGACTACTTAAATTAAAATTAAAATTAAATTCAAATCCGCAAACAGATTTAAAAAAACAAAAATTTGAGCCCAGGAGAGCGGAAATTCATTCGGGGGGCGTGGGGGGTACGTGGTGGGTACGAAACGTACCCACCACGTACCCCCAAGGGGTATGAGCGCATAGGCTGAGATTTTTACAAGTGACCACTTAAATTAAAATTAAAATTAAATTCAAATCCGCAAACAGATTTAAAAAAACAAAAATTTGAGCCCAGGAGAGCGGAAATTCATTCGGGGGGCGTGGGGGGTACGTGGTGGGTACGAAACGTACCCACCACGTACCCCCCAAGGGGTATGAGCGCATAGGCTGAGATTTTTACAAGTGACCACTTAAATTAAAATTAAAATTAAATTCAAATCCGCAAACAGATTTAAAAAAACAAAAATTTGAGCCCAGGAGAGCGGAAATACATTCGGGGGGCGTGGGGGGTACGTGGTGGGTACGAAACGTACCCACCACGTACCCCCCAAGGGGTATGAGCGCATAGGCTGAGATTTTTACAAGTGACCACTTAAATTAAAATTAAAATTAAATTCAAATCCGCAAACAGATTTAAAAAAACAAAAATTTGAGCCCAGGAGAGTGGAAATACATTCGGGGGGCGTGGGGGGTACGTGGTGGGTACGAAACGTACCCACCACGTACCCCCCAAGGGGTATGGGCGCATAGGATGAGATTTTTACAAGTGACCACTTAAATTAAAATTAAAATTAAATTCAAATCCGCAAACAGATTTAAAAAAACAAAAATTTGAGCCCAGGAGAGCGGAAATTCATTCGGGGGGCGTGGGGGGTACGTGGTGGGTACGAAACGTACCCACCACGTACCCCCCAAGGGGTATGAGCGCATAGGATGAGATTTTTACAAGTGACCACTTAAATTAAAATTAAAATTAAATTCAAATCCGCAAACAGATTTAAAAAAACAAAAATTTGAGCCCAGGAGAGCGGAAATTCATTCGGGGGGCGTGGGGGGTACGTGGTGGGTACGAAACGTACCCACCACGTACCCCCCAAGGGGTATGAGCGCATAGGATGAGATTTTTACAAGTGACCACTTAAATTAAAATTAAAATTAAATTCAAATCCGCAAACAGATTTAAAAAAACAAAAATTTGAGCCCAGGAGAGCGGAAATTCATTCGGGGGGCGTGGGGGGTACGTGGTGGGGACGAAACGTACCCACCACGTACCCCCCAAGGGGTATGAGCGCATAGGCTGAGATTTTTACAAGTGACCACTTAAATTAAAATTAAAATTAAATTCAAATCCGCAAACAGATTTAAAAAAACAAAAATTTGAGCCCAGGAGAGCGGAAATTCATTCGGGGGGCGTGGGGGGTACGTGGTGGGTACGAAACGTACCCACCACGTACCCCCCAAGGGGTATGAGCGCATAGGCTGAGATTTTTACAAGTGACCACTTAAATTAAAATTAAAATTAAATTCAAATCCGCAAACAGATTTAAAAAAACAAAAATTTGAGCCCAGGAGAGCGGAAATACATTCGGGGGGCGTGGGGGGTACGTGGTGGGTACGAAACGTACCCACCACGTACCCCCCAAGGGGTATGAG
The DNA here is from genome assembly GCA_951812415.1 of Beris morrisii. Lineage (NCBI taxonomy): Eukaryota > Metazoa > Arthropoda > Insecta > Diptera > Stratiomyidae > Beris > Beris morrisii. Next base: position 6,150,856 of record OX638313.1, read on the forward strand.
CGCATAGGATGAGATTTTTACAAGTGACCACTTAAATTAAAATTAAAATTAAATTCAAATCCGCAAACAGATTTAAAAAAACAAAAATTTGAGCCCAGGAGAGCGGAAATTCATTCGGGGGGCGTGGGGGGTAACTGGTGGGTACGAAACGTACCCACCACGTACCCCCCAAGGGGTATGAGCGCATAGGATGAGATTTTTACAAGTGACCACTTAAATTAAAATTAAAATTAAATTCAAATCCGCAAACAGATTTAAAAAAACAAAAATTTGAGCCCAGGAGAGCGGAAATTCATTCGGGGGGCGTGGGGGGTACGTGGTGGGTACGAAACGTACCCACCACGTACCCCCCAAGGGGTATGAGCGCATAGGATGAGATTTTTACAAGTGACCACTTAAATTAAAATTAAAATTAAATTCAAATCCGCAAACAGATTTAAAAAAACAAAAATTTGAGCCCAGGAGAGCGGAAATTCATTCGGGGGGCGTGGGGGGTACGTGGTGGGTACGAAACGTACCCACCACGTACCCCCCAAGGGGTATGAGCGCATAGGATGAGATTTTTACAAGTGACCACTTAAATTAAAATTAAAATTAAATTCAAATCCGCAAACAGATTTAAAAAAACAAAAATTTGAGCCCAGGAGAGCGGAAATTCATTCGGGGGGCGTGGGGGGTACGTGGTGGGTACGAAACGTACCTACCACGTACCCCCCAAGGGGTATGAGCGCATAGGCTGAGATTTTTACAAGTGACCACTTAAATTAAAATTAAAATTAAATTCAAATCCGCAAACAGATTTAAAAAAACAAAAATTTGAGCCCAGGAGAGCGGAAATTCATTCGGGGGGCGTGGGGGGTACGTGGTGGGTACGAAACGTACCCACCACGTACCCCCCAAGGGGTATGAGCGCATAGGATGAGATTTTTACAAGTGACCACTTAAATTAAAATTAAAATTAAATTCAAATCCGCAAACAGATTTAAAAAAACAAAAATTTGAGCCCAGGAGAGCGGAAATACATTCGGGGGGCGTGGGGGGTACGTGGTGGGTACGAAACGTACCCACCACGTACCCCCCAAGGGGTATGAGCGCATAGGATGAGATTTTTACAAGTGACCACTTAAATTAAAATTAAAATTAAATTCAAATCCGCAAACAGATTTAAAAAAACAAAAATTTGAGCCCAGGAGAGCGGAAATTCATTCGGGGGGCGTGGGGGTACGTGGTGGGTACGAAACGTACCCACCACGTACCCCCCAAGGGGTATGAGCGCATAGGATGAGATTTTTACAAGTGACCACTTAAATTAAAATTAAAATTAAATTCAAATCCGCAAACAGATTTAAAAAAACAAAAATTTGAGCCCAGGAGAGCGGAAATTCATTCGGGGGGCGTGGGGGGTACGTGGTGGGTACGAAACGTACCCACCACGTACCCCCAAGGGGTATGAGCGCATAGGATGAGATTTTTACAAGTGACCACTTAAATTAAAATTAAAATTAAATTCAAATCCGCAAACAGATTTAAAAAAACAAAAATTTGAGCCCAGGAGAGCGGAAATTCATTCGGGGGGCGTGGGGGGTACGTGGTGGGTACGAAACGTACCCACCACGTACCCCCCAAGGGGTATGAGCGCATAGGATGAGATTTTTACAAGTGACCACTTAAATTAAAATTAAAATTAAATTCAAATCCGCAAACAGATTTAAAAAAACAAAAATTTGAGCCCAGGAGAGCGGAAATTCATTCGGGGGGCGTGGGGGGTACGTGGTGGGTACGAAACGTACCCACCACGTACCCCCAAGGGGTATGAGCGCATAGGCTTAGATTTTTACAAGTGACCACTTAAATTAAAATTAAAATTAAATTCAAATCCGCAAACAGATTTAAAAAAACAAAAATTTGAGCCCAGGAGAGCGGAAATTCATTCGGGGGGCGTGGGGGGTACGTGGTGAGTACGAAACGTACCCACCACGTACCCCCCAAGGGGTATGAGCGCATAGGATGAGATTTTTACAAGTGACCACTTAAATTAAAATTAAAATTAAATTCAAATCCGCAAACAGATTTAAAAAAACAAAAATTTGAGCCCAGGAGAGCGGAAATTCATTCGGGGGGCGTGGGGGGTACGTGGTGGGTACGAAACGTACCCACCACGTACCCCCCAAGGGGTATGAGCGCATAGGCTGAGATTTTTACAAGTGACCACTTAAATTAAAATTAAAATTAAATTCAAATCCGCAAACAGATTTAAAAAAACAAAAATTTGAGCCCAGGAGAGCGGAAGTTCATTTTGGGGGCGTGAAGTACGTATAGGGTACGTATGGGGTACGATCGTACCCCATACGTACCCCATACTGGGTATGAGCGCATAGGATGAGATTTTTACAAGTGACCACTTAAATTAAAATTAAATTTAAATTCAAATCCGCAAACAGATTTAAAAAAACAAAAATTTGAGCCCAGGAGAGCGGAAATTCATTCGGGGGGCGTGGGGGGTACGTGGTGGGTACGAAACGTACCCACCACGTACCCCCCAAGGGGTATGAGCGCATAGGATGAGATTTTTACAAGTGACCACTTAAATTAAAATTAAAATTAAATTCAAATCCGCAAACAGATTTAAAAAAACAAAAATTTGAGCCCAGGAGAGCGGAAATTCATTCGGGGGGCGTGGGGGGTACGTGGTGGGTACGAAACGTACCCACCACGTACCCCCCAAGGGGTATGAGCGCATAGGCTGTGATTTTTACAAGTGACCACTTAAATTAAAATTAAAATTAAATTCAAATCCGCAAACAGATTTAAAAAAACAAAAATTTGAGCCCAGGTGAGCGGAAGTTCATTTTGGGGGGCGTGGAGTACGTATAGGGTACGTATGGAGTACGATCGTACCCCATACGTACCCATACTGGGTATGAGCGCATAGGATGAGATTTTTACAAGTGACCACTTAAATTAAAATTAAAATTAAATTCAAATCCGCAAACAGATTTAAAAAAACAAAAATTTGAGCCCAGGAGAGCGGAAATTCATTCGGGGGGCGTGGGGGGTACGTGGTGGGTACGAAACGTACCCACCACGTACCCCCCAAGGGGTATGAGCGCATAGGATGAGATTTTTACAAGTGACCACTTAAATTAAAATTAAAATTAAATTCAAATCCGCAAACAGGTTTAAAAAAACAAAAATTTGAGCCCAGGAGAGCGGAAGTTCATTTTGGGGGCGTGGAGTACGTATAGGGTACGTATGGGGTACGATCGTACCCCATACGTACCCCATACTGGGTATGAGCGCATAGGATGAGATTTTTACAAGTGACCACTTAAATTAAAATTAAAATTAAATTCAAATCCGCAAACAGATTTAAAAAAACAAAACTTTGAGCCCAGGAGAGCGGAAATTCATTCGGGGGGCGTGGGGGGTACGTGGTGGGTACGAAACGTACCCACCACGTACCCCCCAAGGGGTATGAGCGCATAGGCTGAGATTTTTACAAGTGACCACTTAAATTAAAATTAAAATTAAATTCAAATCCGCAAACAAATTTAAAAAAACAAAAATTTGAGCCCAGGAGAGCGGAAATTCATTCGGGGGGCGTGGGGGGTACGTGGTGGGTACGAAACGTACCCACCACGTACCCCCCAAGGGGTATGAGCGCATAGGCTGTGATTTTTACAAGTGACCACTTAAATTAAAATTAAAATTAAATTCAAATCCGCAAACAGATTTAAAAAAACAAAAATTTGAGCCCAGGAGAGCGGAAGTTCATTTTGGGGGCGTGGAGTACGTATAGGGTACGTATGGGGTACGATCGTACCCCATACGTACCCCATACTGGGTATGAGCGCATAGGATGAGATTTTTACAAGTGACCACTTAAATTAAAATTAAAATTAAATTCAAATCCGCAAACAGATTTAAAAAAACAAAAATTTGAGCCCAGGAGAGCGGAAATTCATTCGGGGGGCGTGGGGGGTACGTGGTGGGTACGAAACGTACCCACCACGTACCCCCCAAGGGGTATGAGCGCATAGGCTGAGATTTTTACAAGTGACCACTTAAATTAAAATTAAATTCAAATCCGAAAACAGATTTAAAAAAACAAAAATTTGAGCCCAGGAGAGCGGAAATTCATTTTGGGGGCGTGGAGTACGTAAAGGGTACGTATGGGGTACGATCGTACCCCATACGTACCCCATACTGGGTATGAGCGCATAGGATGAGATTTTTACAAGTGACCACTTAAATTAAAATTCAAATTAAATTCAAATCCGCAAACAGATTTAAAAAAACAAAAATTTGAGCCCAGGAGAGCGGAAATTCATTTTGGGGGCGTGGAGTACGTAAAGGGTACGTATGGGGTACGATCGTACCCCATACGTACCCCATACTGGGTATGAGCGCATAGGATGAGATTTTTACAAGTAACCACTTAAATTAAAATTAAAATTAAATTCAAATCCGCAAACAGATTTAAAAAAACAAAAATTTGAGCCCAGGAGAGCGGAAGTTCATTTTGGGGGCGTGGAGTACGTATAGGGTACGTATGGGGTACGATCGTACCCCATACGTACCCCATACTGGGTATGAGCGCATAGGATGAGATTTTTACAAGTGACCACTTAAATTAAAATTAAAATTAAATTCAAATCCGCAAACAGATTTAAAAAAAACAAAAATTTGAGCCCAGGAGAGCGGAAATTCATTTTGGGGGCGTGGAGTACGTATAGGGTACGTATGGGGTACGATCGTACCCCATACGTACCCCATACTGGGTATGAGCGCATAGGATGAGATTTTTACAAGTGACCACTTAAATTAAAATTAAATTCAAATCCGCAAACAGATTTAAAAAAACAAAAATTTGAGCCCAGGAGAGCGGAAGTTCATTTTGGGGGCGTGGAGTACGTATGGGGTACGATCGTACCCCATACGTACCCCATACTGGGTATGAGCGCATAGGATGAGAGTTTTACAAGTGACCACTTAAATTAAAATTAAAATTAAATTCAAATCCGCAAACAGATTTAAAAATACAAAAATTTGAGCCCAGGAGAGCGGAAATTCATTCGGGGGGCGTGGGGGGTACGTGGTGGGTACGAATCGTACCCACCACGTACCACCCAAGGGGTATGAGCGCATAGGCTGAGATTTTTACTAGTGACCACTTAAATTAAAATTAAAATTAAATTCAAATCCGCAACAGATTTAAAAAAACAAAAATTTGAGCCCAGGAGAGCGGAAATTCATTTTGGGGGCGTGGAGTACGTAAAGGGTACGTATGGGGTACGATCGTACCCCATACGTACCCCATACTGGGTATGAGCGCATAGGATGAGATTTTTACAAGTGACCACTTAAATTAAAATTAAAATTAAATTCAAATCCGCAAACAGATTTAAAAAAACAAAACTTTGAGCCCAGGAGAGCGGAAATTCATTCGGGGGGCGTGGGGGGTACGTGGTGGGTACGAAACGTACCCACCACGTACCCCCCAAGGGGTATGAGCGCATAGGCTGAGATTTTTACAAGTGACCACTTAAATTAAAATTAAAATTAAATTCAAATCCGCAAGCAAATTTAAAAAAACAAAAATTTGAGCCCAGGAGAGCGGAAATTCATTCGGGGGGCGTGGGGGGTACGTGGTGGGTACGAATCGTACCCACCACGTACCACCCAAGGGGTATGAGCGCATAGGCTGAGATTTTTACTAGTGACCACTTAAATTAAAATTAAAATTAAATTCAAATCCGCAAACAGATTTAAAAATACAAAAATTTGAGCCCAGGAGAGCGGAAATTCATTCGGGGGGCGTGGGGGGTACGTGGTGGGTACGAAACGTACCCACCACGTACCCCCCAAGGGGTATGAGCGCATAGGCTGAGATTTTTACAAGTGACCACTTAAATTAAAATTAAAATTAAATTCAAATCCGCAAACAGATTTAAAAAAACAAAAATTTGAGCCCAGGAGAGCGGAAATTCATTCGGGGGGCGTGGGGGGTACGTGGTGGGTACGAAACGTACCCACCACGTACCCCCCAAGGGGTATGAGCGCATAGGATGAGATTTTTACAAGTGACCACTTAAATTAAAATTAAAATTAAATTCAAATCCGCAAACAGATTTAAAAAAACAAAAATTTGAGCCCAGGAGAGCGGAAATTCATTCGGGGGGCGTGGGGGGTACGTGGTGGGTACGAAACGTACCTACCACGTACCCCCCAAGGGGTATGAGCGCATAGGCTGAGATTTTTACAAGTGACCACTTAAATTAAAATTAAAATTAAATTCAAATCCGCAAACAGATTTAAAAAAACAAAAATTTGAGCCCAGGAGAGCGGAAATTCATTCGGGGGGCGTGGGGGGTACGTGGTGGGTACGAAACGTACCCACCACGTACCCCCCAAGGGGTATGAGCGCATAGGATGAGATTTTTACAAGTGACCACTTAAATTAAAATTAAAATTAAATTCAAATCCGCAAACAGATTTAAAAAAACAAAAATTTGAGCCCAGGAGAGCGGAAATACATTCGGGGGGCGTGGGGGGTACGTGGTGGGTACGAAACGTACCCACCACGTACCCCCCAAGGGGTATGAGCGCATAGGATGAGATTTTTACAAGTGACCACTTAAATTAAAATTAAAATTAAATTCAAATCCGCAAACAGATTTAAAAAAACAAAAATTTGAGCCCAGGAGAGCGGAAATTCATTCGGGGGGCGTGGGGGTACGTGGTGGGTACGAAACGTACCCACCACGTACCCCCCAAGGGGTATGAGCGCATAGGATGAGATTTTTACAAGTGACCACTTAAATTAAAATTAAAATTAAATTCAAATCCGCAAACAGATTTAAAAAAACAAAAATTTGAGCCCAGGAGAGCGGAAATTCATTCGGGGGGCGTGGGGGGTACGTGGTGGGTACGAAACGTACCCACCACGTACCCCCCAAGGGGTATGAGCGCATAGGATGAGATTTTTACAAGTGACCACTTAAATTAAAATTAAAATTAAATTCAAATCCGCAAACAGATTTAAAAAAACAAAAATTTGAGCCCAGGAGAGCGGAAATTCATTCGGGGGGCGTGGGGGGTACGTGGTGGGTACGAAACGTACCCACCACGTACCCCCCAAGGGGTATGAGCGCATAGGATGAGATTTTTACAAGTGACCACTTAAATTAAAATTAAAATTAAATTCAAATCCGCAAACAGATTTAAAAAAACAAAAATTTGAGCCCAGGAGAGCGGAAATTCATTCGGGGGGCGTGGGGGGTACGTGGTGGGTACGAAACGTACCCACCACGTACCCCCAAGGGGTATGAGCGCATAGGCTGAGATTTTTACAAGTGACCACTTAAATTAAAATTAAAATTAAATTCAAATCCGCAAACAGATTTAAAAAAACATAAATTTGAGCCCAGGAGAGCGGAAATTCATTCGGGGGGCGTGGTGAGTACGAAACGTACCCACCACGTACCCCCCAAGGGGTATGAGCGCATAGGATGAGATTTTTACAAGTGACCACTTAAATTAAAATTAAAATTAAATTCAAATCCGCAAACAGATTTAAAAAAACAAAAATTTGAGCCCAGGAGAGCGGAAATTCATTCGGGGGGCGTGGGGGGTACGTGGTGGGTACGAAACGTACCCACCACGTACCCCCCAAGGGGTATGAGCGCATAGGCTGAGATTTTTACAAGTGACCACTTAAATTAAAATTAAAATTAAATTCAAATCCGCAAACAGATTTAAAAAAACAAAAATTTGAGCCCAGGAGAGCGGAAGTTCATTTTGGGGGCGTGAAGTACGTATAGGGTACGTATGGGGTACGATCGTACCCCATACGTACCCCATACTGGGTATGAGCGCATAGGATGAGATTTTTACAAGTGACCACTTAAATTAAAATTAAAATTAAATTCAAATCCGCAAACAGATTTAAAAAAACAAAAATTTGAGCCCAGGAGAGCGGAAATTCATTCGGGGGGCGTGGGGGTACGTGGTGGGTACGAAACGTACCCACCACGTACCCCCCAAGGGGTATGAGCGCATAGGATGAGATTTTTACAAGTGACCACTTAAATTAAAATTAAAATTAAATTCAAATCCGCAAACAGATTTAAAAAAACAAAAATTTGAGCCCAGGAGAGCGGAAATTCATTCGGGGGGCGTGGGGGTACGTGGTGGGTACGAAACGTACCCACCACGTACCCCCAAGGGGTATGAGCGCATAGGCTGAGATTTTTACAAGTGACCACTTAAATTAAAATTAAAATTAAATTCAAATCCGCAAACAGATTTAAAAAAACAAAAATTTGAGCCCAGGAGAGCGGAAAATCATTCGGGGGGCGTGGGGGTACGTGGTGGGTACGAAACGTACCCACCACGTACCCCCCAAGGGGTATGAGCGCATAGGCCGAGATTTTTACAAGTGACCACTTAAATTAAAATTAAAATTAAATTCAAATCCGCAAACAGATTTAAAAAAACAAAAATTTGAGCCCAGGAGAGCGGAAATTCATTCGGGGGGCGTGGGGGGTACGTGGTGAGTACGAAACGTACTCACCATGTACCCCCAAGGGGTATGAGCGCATAGGATGAGATTTTTACAAGTGACCACTTAAATTAAAATTAAAATTAAATTCAAATCCGCAAACAGATTTAAAAAAACAAAAATTTGAGCCCAGGTGAGCGGAAGTTCATTTTGGGGGGCGTGGAGTACGTATAGGGTACGTATGGAGTACGATCGTACCCCATACGTACCCATACTGGGTATGAGCGCATAGGATGAGATTTTTACAAGTGACCACTTAAATTAAAATTAAAATTAAATTCAAATCCGCAAACAGATTTAAAAAAACAAAAATTTGAGCCCAGGAGAGCGGAAATTCATTCGGGGGGCGTGGGGGGTACGTGGTGGGTACGAAACGTACCCACCACGTACCCCCCAAGGGGTATGAGCGCATAGGATGAGATTTTTACAAGTGACCACTTAAATTAAAATTAAAATTAAATTCAAATCCGCAAACAGGTTTAAAAAAACAAAAATTTGAGCCCAGGAGAGCGGAAGTTCATTTTGGGGGCGTGGAGTACGTATAGGGTACGTATGGGGTACGATCGTACCCCATACGTACCCCATACTGGGTATGAGCGCATAGGATGAGATTTTTACAAGTGACCACTTAAATTAAAATTAAAATTAAATTCAAATCCGCAAACAGATTTAAAAAAACAAAACTTTGAGCCCAGGAGAGCGGAAATTCATTCGGGGGGCGTGGGGGGTACGTGGTGGGTACGAAACGTACCCACCACGTACCCCCCAAGGGGTATGAGCGCATAGGCTGAGATTTTTACAAGTGACCACTTAAATTAAAATTAAAATTAAATTCAAATCCGCAAACAAATTTAAAAAAACAAAAATTTGAGCCCAGGAGAGCGGAAATTCATTCGGGGGGCGTGGGGGGTACGTGGTGGGTACGAAACGTACCCACCACGTACCCCCCAAGGGGTATGAGCGCATAGGCTGTGATTTTTACAAGTGACCACTTAAATTAAAATTAAAATTAAATTCAAATCCGCAAACAGATTTAAAAAAACAAAAATTTGAGCCCAGGAGAGCGGAAGTTCATTTTGGGGGCGTGGAGTACGTATAGGGTACGTATGGGGTACGATCGTACCCCATACGTACCCCATACTGGGTATGAGCGCATAGGATGAGATTTTTACAAGTGACCACTTAAATTAAAATTAAAATTAAATTCAAATCCGCAAACAGATTTAAAAAAACAAAAATTTGAGCCCAGGAGAGCGGAAATTCATTCGGGGGGCGTGGGGGGTACGTGGTGGGTACGAAACGTACCCACCACGTACCCCCCAAGGGGTATGAGCGCATAGGCTGAGATTTTTACAAGTGACCACTTAAATTAAAATTAAATTCAAATCCGAAAACAGATTTAAAAAAACAAAAATTTGAGCCCAGGAGAGCGGAAATTCATTTTGGGGGCGTGGAGTACGTAAAGGGTACGTATGGGGTACGATCGTACCCCATACGTACCCCATACTGGGTATGAGCGCATAGGATGAGATTTTTACAAGTGACCACTTAAATTAAAATTCAAATTAAATTCAAATCCGCAAACAGATTTAAAAAAACAAAAATTTGAGCCCAGGAGAGCGGAAATTCATTTTGGGGGCGTGGAGTACGTAAAGGGTACGTATGGGGTACGATCGTACCCCATACGTACCCCATACTGGGTATGAGCGCATAGGATGAGATTTTTACAAGTAACCACTTAAATTAAAATTAAAATTAAATTCAAATCCGCAAACAGATTTAAAAAAACAAAAATTTGAGCCCAGGAGAGCGGAAGTTCATTTTGGGGGCGTGGAGTACGTATAGGGTACGTATGGGGTACGATCGTACCCCATACGTACCCCATACTGGGTATGAGCGCATAGGATGAGATTTTTACAAGTGACCACTTAAATTAAAATTAAAATTAAATTCAAATCCGCAAACAGATTTAAAAAAAACAAAAATTTGAGCCCAGGAGAGCGGAAATTCATTTTGGGGGCGTGGAGTACGTATAGGGTACGTATGGGGTACGATCGTACCCCATACGTACCCCATACTGGGTATGAGCGCATAGGATGAGATTTTTACAAGTGACCACTTAAATTAAAATTAAATTCAAATCCGCAAACAGATTTAAAAAAACAAAAATTTGAGCCCTGGAGAGCGGAAGTTCATTTTGGGGGCGTGGAGTACGTATGGGGTACGATCGTACCCCATACGTACCCCATACTGGGTATGAGCGCATAGGATGAGAGTTTTACAAGTGACCACTTAAATTAAAATTAAAATTAAATTCAAATCCGCAAACAGATTTAAAAATACAAAAATTTGAGCCCAGGAGAGCGGAAATTCATTCGGGGGGCGTGGGGGGTACGTGGTGGGTACGAATCGTACCCACCACGTACCACCCAAGGGGTATGAGCGCATAGGCTGAGATTTTTACTAGTGACCACTTAAATTAAAATTAAAATTAAATTCAAATCCGCAAACAGATTTAAAAAAACAAAAATTTGAGCCCAGGAGAGCGGAAATTCATTTTGGGGGCGTGGAGTACGTAAAGGGTACGTATGGGGTACGATCGTACCCCATACGTACCCCATACTGGGTATGAGCGCATAGGATGAGATTTTTACAAGTGACCACTTAAATTAAAATTAAAATTAAATTCAAATCCGCAAACAGATTTAAAAAAACAAAAATTTGAGCCCAGGAGAGCGGAAGTTCATTTTGGGGGCGTGGAGTACGTATGGGGTACGATCGTACCCCATACGTACCCCATACTGGGTATGAGCGCATAGGATGAGATTTTTACAAGTGACCACTTAAATTAAAATTAAAATTAAATTCAAATCCGCAAACAGATTTAAAAAAACAAAAATTTGAGCCCAGGAGAGCGGAAATTCATTCGGGGGGCGTGGGGGGTACGTGGTGGGTACGAAACGTACCCACCACGTACCTTCCAAGGGGTACGAGCGCATAGGCTGAGATTTTTACAAGTGACCACTTAAATTAAAATTAAAATTAAATTCAAATCCGCAAACAGATTTAAAAAAACAAAAATTTGAGCCCAGGAGAGCGGAAATACATTCGGGGGGCGTGGGGGGTACGTGGTGGGTACGAAACGTACCCACCACGTACCCCCCAAGGGGTATGAGCGCATAGGATGAGATTTTTACAAGTGACCACTTAAATTAAAATTAAAATTAAATTCAAATCCGCAAACAGATTTAAAAAAACAAAAATTTGAGCCCAGGAGAGCGGAAATTCATTCGGGGGGCGTGGGGGGTACGTGGTGGGTACGAAACGTACCCACCACGTACCCCCCCCGGGGTATGAGCGCATAGGCTGAGATTTTCACAAGTGACCACTTAAATTAAAATTAAAATTAAATTCAAATCCGCAAACAGATTTAAAAATACAAAAAATTGAGCCCAGGAGAGCGGAAATTCATTCGGGGGGCGTGGGGGGTACGTGGTGGGTACGAAACGTACCCACCACGTACCCCCCAAGGGGTATGAGCGCATAGGCTGAGATTTTCACAAGTGACCACTTAAATTAAAATTAAAATTAAATTCAAATCCGCAAACAGATTTAAAAAAACAAATATTTGAGCCCAGGAGAGCGGAAATTCATTCGGGGGGCGTGGGGGGGTACGTGGTGGGTACGAAACGTACCCACCACGTACCCCCCAAGGGGTATGAGCGCATAGGCTGAGATTTTTACAAGTGACCACTTAAATTAAAATTAAAATTAAATTCAAATCCGCAAACAGATTTAAAAAAACAAAAATTTGAGCCCAGGAGAGCGGAAATTCATTCGGGGGGCGTGGGGGGTACGTGGTGGGTACGAAACGTACGCACCACGTACCCCCCAAGGGGTATGAGCGCATAGGATGAGATTTTTACAAGTGACCACTTAAATTAAAATTAAAATTAAATTCAAATCCGCAAACAGATTTAAAAAAACAAAAATTTGAGCCCAGGAGAGCGGAAATTCATTCGGGGGGCGTGGGGGGTACGTGGTGGGTACGAAACGTACCCACCACGTACCCCCCAAGGGGTATGAGCGCATAGGCTGAGATTTTTACAAGTGACCACTTAAATTAAAATTAAAATTAAATTCAAATCCGCAAACAGATTTAAAAAAACAAAAATTTGAGCCCAGGAGAGCGGAAGTTCATTTTGGGGGCGTGGAGTACGTATAGGGTACGTATGGGGTACGATCGTACCCCATACGTACCCCATACTGGGTATGAGCGCATAGGATGAGATTTTTACAAGTGACCACTTAAATTAAAATTAAAATGAAATTCAAATCCGCAAACAGATTTAAAAAAACAAAAATTTGAGCCCAGGAGAGCGGAAATTCATTCGGGGGGCGTGGGGGGTACGTGGTGGGTTTGAAACGTACTCACCACGTACCCCCCAAGGGGTATGAGCGCATAGGATGAGATCTTTACAAGTGACCACTTAAATTAAATTCAAATCCGCAAACAGATTTAAAAAAACAAAAATTTGAGCCCAGGAGAGCGGAAATTTATTCGGGGGGCGTGGGGGGTACGTGGTGGGTACGAAACGTACCCACCACGTACCCCCAAGGGGTATGAGCGCATAGGCTGAGATTTTTACAAGTGACCACTTAAATTAAAATTAAAATTAAATTCAAATCCGCAAACAGATTTAAAAAAACAAAAATTTGAGCCCAGGAGAGCGGAAATTCATTCGGGGGGCGTGGGGGGGTACGTGGTGGGTACGAAACGTACCCACCACGTACCCCCCAAGGGGTATGAGCGCATAGGCTGAGATTTTTACAAGTGACCACTTAAATTAAAATTAAAATTAAATTCAAATCCGCAAACAGATTTAAAAAAACAAAAATTTGAGCCCAGGAGAGCGGAAATTCATTCGGGGGGCGTGGGGGGTACGTGGTGGGTACGAAACGTACCCATTACGTACCCCCCAAGGGGTATGAGCGCATAGGATGAGATTTTTACAAGTGACCACTTAAATTAAAATTAAAATTAAATTCAAATCCGCAAACAGATTTAAAAAAACAAAAATTTGAGCCCCGGAGAGCGAAAATTCATTCGGGGGGCGTGGGGGGTACGTGGTGGGTACGAAACGTACCCACCATGTACCCCCCAAGGGGTATGAGCGCATAGGCTGAGATTTTTACAAGTGACCACTTAAATTAAAATTAAAATTAAATTCAAATCCGCAAACAGATTTAAAAAAACAAAAATTTGAGCCCAGGAGAGCGGAAATTCATTCGGGGGGCGTGGGGGATACGTGGTGGGTACGAAACGTACCCACCACGTACCCCCCAAGGGGTATGAGCGCATAGGATGAGATTTTTACAAGTGACCACTTAAATTAAAATTAAAATTAAATTCAAATCCGCAAACAGATTTAAAAAAACAAAAATTTGAGCCCAGGAGAGCGGAAATTCATTCGGGGGGCGTGGGGGGTACGTGGTGGGTACGAAACGTACCCACCATGTACCCCCCAAGGGGTATGAGCGCATAGGCTGAGATTTTTACAAGTGACCACTTAAATTAAAATTAAAATTAAATTCAAATCCGCAAACAGATTTAAAAAAACAAAAATTTGAGCCCAGGAGAGCGGAAATTCATTCGGGGGGCGTGGGGGATACGTGGTGGGTACGAAACGTACCCACCACGTACCCCCCAAGGGGTATGAGCGCATAGGCTGAGATTTTTACAAGTGACCACTTAAATTAAAATTAAAATTAAATTCAAATTCGCAAACAGATTTAAAAAAACAAAAATTTGAGCCCAGGAGAGCGGAAATACATTCGGGGGGCGTGGGGGGTACGTGGTGGGTACGAAACGTACCCACCACGTACCCCCCAAGGGGTATGAGCGCATAGGATGAGATTTTTACAAGTGACCACTTAAATTAAAATTAAAATTAAATTCAAATCCGCAAACAGATTTAAAAAAACAAAAATTTGAGCCCAGGAGAGCGGAAGTTCATTTTGGGGGCGTGGGAGGTACGTGGTGGGTACGTATGGGGTACGATCGTACCCCATACGTACCGCATACTGGGTATGAGCGCATAGGATGAGATTTTTACAAGTGACCACTTAAATTAAAATTAAAATTAAATTCAAATCCGCAAACAGATTTAAAAAAACAAAAATTTGAGCCCAGGAGAGCGGAAATTCATTCGGGGGGCGTGGGGGGTACGTGGTGGGTACGAAACGTACCCACCACGTACCCCCCAAGGGGTATGAGCGCATAGGCTGAGATTTTTACAAGTGACCACTTAAATTAAAATTAAAATTAAATTCAAATCCGCAAACAGATTTATAAAAACAAAAATTTGAGCCCAGGAGAGCGGAAGTTCATTTTGGGGGCGTGGAGTACGTATAGGGTACGTATGGGGTACGATCGTACCCCATACGTACCCCATACTGGGTATGAGCGCATAGGATGAGATTTTTACAAGTGACCACTTAAATTAAAATTAAAATTAAATTCAAATCCGCAAACAGATTTAAAAAAATCTGCCAATGGTCTGGGCGAAACTTTATTATTTTTCGGGTCAAAGTTCGGGAGCGGTCAAAGTCGGAGTGTATCATGAGTTTCTTCGAGATTATTAGATTTCTTGGAAAATTATTTTTGTTCTTAATATAAAAATATTTAAAATAGAGATTTTTAGCCGATTAAACATTGAAAAAGCCCGTGTAGACTATTCGAATTTCGGTATATTATGTACACTAAAAGCCCATAGAAGTAAAACGAACGAATTTGCTGCCTTATCAGACTTAAGAGATATGACGAATTGTTAAAACGTATACAAACCCATTACTTCTACTTGGGGTTTGAATTTCGAAAAAATTGTGAAACAGGTTTTTAGACGATTTCATAAGAAGCAACTTGATATCTCATGAGATATGACGGATTTTGAAAAATTTGTGAAAACGTAAGCAAACCGTTCACACCCCCTTGGTTCTGGAAATTCGAAAAATTGTGAATTGGTTGGCCTTAATAATCAATTTTATATCTCATCAGAACTTAGGAATGGCAAAAATTGTGAAAACATGTACAAACCCTTGTGGGTTGAATATCCAAAAATTGAGAAATGGGTTTGTAGGCGATTATATAAAAAGTCTGTGGAAATGAAAAGCGATCTAATATCTCATCGAACTTAAGAAATATGTCGAAACTTTGAAAAGCATACAACCCCTTACACCCATGAGGATTGAATATCTAAAATACTAAAATTGACTTTTTGGCTTTTTTATATAGGAAACCTTAGGAAGTAAAAATGAATTCGATATATCACCAGATTGCAACCTCTTTACACCCACTTGGGGGTTGAATATCCAAAAATCCTGAAAGGAGTTAATAAATAAATATGAAGACAGCACGAGAAAGTAGGAACCAATTCAATTTCTTGTCACTTCTAAAAGAAATGACGGAACTCGTGAAAACGTGTTCAGCCCGTTTATACCCTCTTAGGGGCTGAAAAAGGAAAAAACCTAAAAACAAGTTTTAGGCAATTATTACGCAAGCACGTGAAACTGAAAATAGATTCGATATCTGACAAGACGTGGAGATATAGTAGAATTCGTGAAAAAGTTTACAACCACCTTCGCACCCTCTTAGGGGTCGAATTTAAAAAAACCCTGAAAACACTTTCTAGGTATTTATATGAAGAAGTCGTACAATAAAAATGAATTCAATATTTGGGAAGACCTAATAGATATGACGAAAATCGTGAAAATATATGCATTCCATTTTCACTGATCATTTATTTTGCCCCCCCTCTGAACGCCAACGGAAATTTGAAATTTTTTTTATTTAAATTAGTTTTCTAGTTAATTTACATAAACGTACTGAGTTTCAACTTTGTAGCATAAGCCGTTCTATAGATAGGAAAAACACTTCCCACCCCTGTACCATACTACCCCTATAAAAAATTATATTTTTCCAAGATGCTACTAATATAGCTCTATCCAAATACCAAGTTTCAGCTTTATATCATTATAGGTTGTCGAGATATTAAAATCGGAACTTTTTCCTTTTCACCCTCCCCCACCCTCACCCTCTACACCCACACTTCCAAAATTTTGTTTTCCGCTAGGGGTCTATTAGGCCTACTTTTGGTAAAATTTTTAAGCATCTATCTTACACGGTTCTTGAGATATGAGACGTGATTTTTTTGAAAAATTCTTATCCCCTCCACTTTCATGCTCCACCGCTCCCTTAAAAAATTTTGCTTTCAGCTAACTTCATTTGTCAACTTTTATACACAAACCAAATTCTATTTATCTAGTACAATTAGTTCATGAGATATCGTATTCTAAAGTTTTTCACCCTCCACCCCCGTACGTCACTGCCCCCACTCAAATTTTTGTTTCCGATCTATTTTCCTAGTATATCTACAGATATTCATTAAGTTTCAATTATGTGACATAAACCGTTTAGGAGATATGGGTTTTAGAATGTATCGATCTCACCTTTTTTGCATTTCGGACGCATTATTTTTTCCTCCACTCCCGAACCCCTTCACCTATATCGGCAATTTTTTTGCAAATGGGTCCACTACCGAAGCTCTGTATAAATTTAAAATTTCAGCCGCCTAGCATAAGCGGTTGCTGAGATCTAGAAACCAAAATTTTCCGTCTAAAACACTTCCCCCTCCTCCCCCCTTACACCCCCATCCCTCCAAATTTGGTCACTTCAGGGAACCTACCCACTCTACCCAGGAAAAAAAATTCAACTAAATAGCTTGTAGGGTTTGGGTGCTACGAGCCTTCAAACAATTTTGCGTACACCGGTAGACGTACGGCGTACGGCGTACGGCGGACAGACGGACTGAAATTTTTTTTTGCTTTTTTCGTGTCTACTCGTCATGAACGTAAAAAAAAAATTTTTGAGGGTAGCAAATTTTTTTTTTTTAAAAATCGATAACAATACTGTATTATTGAAATAATAAAGTAAAAGTAGGAACAAAAGCGATCCACCTTTAAATGTATTTTAGTATGCATTAAAATTTTACTTATGAGGTTATTATATAAACGAGCTAAGTTGATATTTTCAGAATGTCCGCAATTTCAATATGTTCTATAATCCCATTTACTAAGAGTGAACATCCACGTCGGGTCAACGAGTACAAAATAATGTAGCGCCACAAAAAAGGTTATCAGCGCTTTATGAGAGTTTAAGCTAGCTAACTCAGTTCTCACTAACCGACAACCACAATAAAGTGCACCTTTTAGTCAAAAAGTGGACTATCGAAGCGAAAAAGTATAATTGGCTACCGGTAAGGAACAAGGAACCCCGATACATCAGTTAGGTATACAAATATGCAAGTGTGCGCTAGGTACGCCATCCATCGGAACCTAAATCCAGACTGTACCAATTGCTACTATGTATCATCTGAAATTAGCATCCTGGATGGGAAACTTGACCTGTAAATCTTCCGGCATGGATAATCACATGAAAATATCATTTGGGGAAAGCACTCTATGCACTTAAGGCACATACTCGTAATACAAGCTTTAAATTAACAACAGAATAACGGATGGCCGACTTGCCAAAGGTCGTATAATTTGTGCAGAAATATTTCGTGTATTTAGAGAAAAAATCAGTTTCCTATCTAGACGGGGAATTTCTAGATCTATAGCACTAAAATCGATGAAAAACGTGTGGTTGGAACTGTAAACCGAAACACGAAAGTATGTCGGCTGCAATACTTCAGCAATCGACATTAAATTTAATAAAATCGGCCAACTGTCTGCGGGCAACTTTATTATTTTATGGGTAGAAGTCCGAAACGTGTTTAATGCTGAGATGCGGTGTAGGTGACTATGGGACTGACAACCTAAAAAAAAACGTTCCAAATAGCCTCCTGGTTATTCCTTAGGTTGTCAGTCCCATAGTCATGTACACCGTATCTCAGCATTAAACACGTTTCGGACTTCTACCCATAAAATAATAAAGTTGCGCCCAGACTGTTGGTCGATTTTTTGAGTTTTAATTACTCTAGTAGCACATCTACAAAGGTACTAAGTTTCAACTTTCTAGCATAAGCCGTTTCTGAGATATGAACAACCACTCCCCACCCAAGGTACGGGTGGGGAGTCAAAAATTTATTTTTCTGGGATGTATCTATAGTAGTTCTATACAGTTTTCAATTTTTAGCTTTCTATCCTTTGCAGCTTTCAAGAAATTAAAATCAGATTCTTTTCATTTCCACCCCCTCCCACCATCACTCACTACACCCACACCCTCTCCGCTAGAGATCTACTGGTCCTAACTCCTGTAAAATTTTTAAGATCATATGTGATACGGTTCTTGAGATATAAAAATTTTATTTTTTGAAAAATGTCACCCCACTTCCTTGCTTCACCTACCCCCTCAAAAATTTTACATTCAGCAGACTCCACTGGTAATTCTATATACAGAAACCAAATTTTATCTTCCTGGCACAATTGAGTAGGAAGATATTGTAACTCAAAGTTTTTCACC
The DNA here is from genome assembly GCA_951812415.1 of Beris morrisii. NCBI lineage: Eukaryota > Metazoa > Arthropoda > Insecta > Diptera > Stratiomyidae > Beris > Beris morrisii. The sequence goes on from OX638313.1 coordinate 6,169,941, forward strand.
ACCCACCCCCATACCTTACCACCCCTTAAAATGTTTAACCCTTTTCTAATCTCCTAGTATCTCTTAAGACAACTACAAAGTTTCAGCCATCCAGACATCTATCGTTCAGGAGATATGGATTTTAGAATGTTTCAATCCCAGCTTTCAGGCGTTTTGGACGCATTGTTTCCCCTCCCCTCCCCCCTCCACTCGCATTTATTATTATTCAATTTTATTATTATTATTAAAAAATAATAAAGTAAATCAGAATTTTCCTAAAAAAAATGTTATGTTGTTTTTGGGTTTTCGACATATTTTCACTCTTTCCTAAATAAACTGAATAAATTTTTCTCCTTTAACTTTACAAGTAAATAGAAATTTAGTGTTAATTATTATCTAAGTGTCTGTCTGTCATAGCCGCAAGCCGATATCAATCGGGAAATTCGCGCTATTCATTTGTGTCGGATTACCTGTTAAATTACGTTGGATTACCTTTCTTCAGCAGCATACCAAGTAGATACAAACAAGAACAATATCCTCCGACGTAATTGAACGGTGAATATCGTTCCGCCTCCTTTCCAGCTGAAGCATTCAGAAATGGGTATTGATTACGTTAAGAGCATAGCCCTTATTCGAAACTTTTAACAAGGACTAAATGAACAATATCCGAAGCCTTCCTGGCTGTAAAAGGTTTTCCACGAACAGTCATAACCTTCGTCTCCGTCTGCTAGCAACAAATGCTCTCACCTTGGTTGCTGCCACGGTCATCAACAAAGTAGAAAGATGTACGCTTTGATTACTGCTTTCCAAGGAAAAAACTGTGGAGTAAAGTTGATCAGCATTTAATTTGATGAAAATGGACCTAAGGATCCCTAGAAGATAAAGGAAAGTCTTCCTGTCTTTGCTTCATCGTTGCTGGCTTACTTTCCTGAGTGAGATTATATAGAAACGAATTCCATGCCAATTTAGAGTTAATTTATTACGTTTCATAGCCATGAATTCGATACACCAATCAAAAGGAGTCAAAAAGGGATGCAGCTTGTAATAATTTTGATTTAAATATATCTAACCGTTCCAGGCACGATTCAGTGTGTGAAGTATTCCACTCTCGCTGAAACATAGATAAGGACTCTTAAGACTGACTTAAAGGACTCAAGAACGAAATATTGCAAAAAAAGAATACACGGCAAAACATTAGCAAAAGGATTTCCACATAAGAGAACTCTATAGAGAAAATGGAAAAAAGGCCTCTAGCTCTAACCCTTGTCGAAATAATTATCCTAGCATGTAATTTCCGCTTTGTCCTTGTTCCAAAAAAAAAACAAAAATAAACGACATTTTTTCTATTATCACAACAATTTCCTTAGTCCCGGATAAGACAAACATTTTTGGTCCGAAACATCTGAGTAGCGTGAGCTCTGTATAAAAGCATTAGGCCAATGATATTTAGAAGGGTGAGCACAAAGGACTAAGAGACGATTCACAGAATCATTCCACCTGGAAATCAATTACCCGTTGTGCCCATTTTATCCCATCATTACTGATGTCAATGCCTTGTCCAATCCATAGAAATAATACAAGTCAGCCTTCAGTCAGTCTAACTAGTTCTTCCACTGGCTGACTGAGCTCAAATTCCAGGCACGCCGAAGGACGAAGTAATGTGCTTCACTAAATATTTCATTTCTCGTTTATTTATGGTCCTCCAGAAATGACTTGGGCTGGTTTTATTGCAGGCAAGTGTCCGAAATGCTAGAATGTTGTTTCAACGTCGTGGTAGTAGCTTCTTCACATACGTTTACTTTCCAGGGACGCTGTCCTGAACAAAGATCGTAATGTCCTGTTTGGGGTCAATTGATGGAGAGGAGCACTGCCTTGGTGAATTCGAACCGGGTCCAGACTCCGATGGAGCTAGTCTAACCAAACGAAATTGTGTCTCATGGGATAACTCTGTACAAAACTTAGTAAACTGTTGGACAGCGTGTAGAAGCTTAGGGCGAAACGCGTTTTTTTGCTATTTAGAGCCTCAATATTGTCACTGGCAGGTAATTTCACAGATACTATGTATATGAAACACGGTGGTATATTCGCAATGAAATTACATTCACAGCAACGAGGGGATCACCAAAGGATTTCGGGAGATGTAAATCCTCAGAAAGTCAGAATTCATATGGTTGCGAATTGCAGACAGCTTATGTCAGGATTACCTACCTGAACGTACGGAGCGTATATTGTGCTCTCTGCTCGTGCAAACATTTCCCATAGCATGGATTAGACCTGATTTCAGGATTATGTTGCCCGAGTGATGATGATATGTTTCTCTGTTTGTGCGATATGTAAATTGACTACTAAGGATTTTCGGAAACGCTTTATTACCAAGGTATGACAATTCGAAATTAACCGCAGCTAACAGGCGGGAGTACGGTTCACATTTGCTGACATGAAAAATACAACCAACATCATAATATATTTGGATACGATTTTAATTTTGATGCCATGTCACACTCCACTGCGTACAAATAATCCCTAAATTGGTGACCCATTCGAATCTATTAAACGATTAAGCGGCGACACCTAGCTCATATCCAAATTGAAACAACAACACAGTGGTATGTTTCGGTGTCCGGCAACTTTGTATGGATCTCGTGTTTTATTTTGTAATTAAATTTCGCCGGGCAACTCATTTAAAATATTAATTAGGTGGTAGTGGGATTTTGTTGCAAGAGCATCGTAACGCAGATGGGCAGATACACCCTCCGTTCGATTCCCGCAGAATTTCTGACTTCCCGGGTTCATTCGTAGCATCCGCCCATTCCATCACTTCTCTTCTGAACGCCTTCTTCTCTTTGTGTTTGACTATACTATATTCTACAGGGTGCCTGTAACGATATGCAAGTGAGTTACAGAACTTTTCAAATTCGATTACCCCACTTGCAGCTTTATCGTCGGGAATTAATTCCAACGAGAGTTGATTTTTCGCTTCGATATTTGGACTCAAAATGCTGCAAATTGAATTTTGTTTGACAAGGTGGTTTGAGGGTTCGAGTCCGTTGGTTCGAACATGGGCTCGATAGGTGGGTGGCTTGGATGTTATATACAAAAGCTGTAGAATTGTGAGTGTATGAACAAGCGAGAGACATGCAAATTATTTTAAGTTAGCCAGACTATCGCTTTTTAATTTCAAATCCAATTAGGCATAAAATGGAACTATTCGCCTGTGTGGCTTATGTGCAGCGAGACATACGCAAAAATATATAAAAGAAAGAGAAAAAAAGTAATACATGCTCAATATTCGTTATAAAGCCTCGTGTTTTACGTGCATTGAACACGAAATTTACTTTTAATCGCGTACATTGTTCAGGTCCTTTAGTTGCAGCTCGTTAACCATTTTGTTGCTTGTGCATTGAATTTGAATACTGCTCAAATGAAATGGTACTCTTTTAGACGTGTTTCAGAACAATGTGTTTAATAGTGTATTTTCGGAAATTTCGATGAAGGTTTATTATTGAATTTAGAGCCATTGTGCTTACAATTGTTGATTGAATCTTTCGAGAGATTCACTATATTACATCATAATACCTTCAAAATTTTGCAGATCCTCTCATATTATTTTTGGTGGACAGCCTCATATTCATATTTTTGGTTGAGTACAAAATAACGCTTTAGAACTCCGGTGAATTTTTTTTTTTATTAGTATATAAAGAAAGCTCGAGAAAGTGAAAACCAATCCGATGTCTTATCACTCCAAAGAGATATAATGAAATTCGTGAAAACGTGTTCAACCCGTTTATATCCTCTTAGGGGTTGAAAAAATAAAACACTTGAAAACGGGTTTTAGGTAATTATTACACAAACCCGTGGAAGTGAAAAGTTATTCCATATCTAATCAGACCTGAGGGATATAACTGAATTCGTGAAAATGTATACAACCCCTTTACACCACCGTGGGGGTCGAATTTCAAAATATGATGAAAACACTTTCTACGTATTTATATGAAGAATCCATACAATAGAAATGAATTCAATATTTAAAAAGACGTACTAGATATGACGAAAATCGCGAAAATATATAGAGCTTATCTACTAACGAAAAAAAATTCAACTTAATAGCTCAAAGAGTTTGAGAGCTATAACCTTTCAAACATTTTGCATACGGCGGATGGCGTACGGCGGCGGCGTACAGACGGAGTGAACATTTTTTTTGCTTTTTTGGTGTCTATTAGTCATGAAACGTGTAAAAAAAATTGTTCAGGGTAGGCCATTTTTTTTTTAAAAATCGATAACAATACTGTATTATTTTAATAGTAAAGTAAAATAATACAGTAAACTCAGTAAAACAAACTGTTTTAAATAACATAAGAAACTGCTACTACGATATTTACCACAATCTCGAGTCGGATTTTAAACACCTCCCGACCCGAGATTATAAAAAAAATATTGAGAATTGTTTTTTCACGCTTCATAACTAATAGACAGCAAAAAAGCAAAAGAAACTTTTAGTCCGTCTGTCCGCCGTACACCAAGGTGCGCAAAATCATTTAAAGGTTCGTAGCTACCCAATTTTTAAGCTCTTGAGTTAAAATTTACTTTGTAAGTACACTAGGTGGACCCTTTAAGTGGTCACCTTTTGAGTGGTGGGGTGTGATGGGGAGATGGAGTGGGAGCGTTGTAGACGAACAATTTTGGTTTCTAGATCTCATCAACCGCTCATGGTAGGAGGTGGTAAGGGGGAGGGGAAGGGAAGGAACACTGCGTCTGAAACGCTCGAAAGTTGAGATCGTGACGTTCTAAAATCCAACTCTCCTAAACGGTTAATGCTACAATGTTGAAACTTGGCGATTGTTTGAAGGTATACTAAGAGAATAGATCGAAAACAAAATATTGAGTGGGGTGTACGGGGGTGAGTAGAGTGGTGAACATTTTAGATTACGATATTTCACGATCCAATTACGCTAAGAAGATGAAATTCGCGTTTTTTTTATAAAGGTAGACAAATTGAGTATGCTGAATATAAAATTTTGAAGATGGTTGATGGAGCATGGAAATGGGGATCAACAATTTTCTAAAAAAAAATTCGTGTCATATCTCAAGAACTCTTTAAGATAGAATTTTCTATCAGAGAAAAATTTTTGGGTGTCGGGATATAAGAAGTAAGCCTTAACAAACAAATTCTGATTTTTATATCTCAAGAACAGCTCACGATGGTTTGCTGAAACTTTGTACTTAAGTAGACGGCACGTTCTAAAATAAAATTTTTATTAGGTACATATCATAGTATGGTTTTTTGTGTTGTGCGGTGTTTTGCCTATCTCAGGAAAACTTAATGCTAGAAATTTGAAATTTGGTCCGTACACGTAGATGTAGGTACTAGGGAGTGGAAATTGGTTGCGTAAACTTTAACGAATTTTATTAACTTGAAGTTTGATTTGAACGAAATATTTTATTAAAATCATCTTTTAATCTAGTTCAAAATTATTTCTTTGCGAAATTGACAAGAAATAGAGTGAAGCAAAGTTCACAAAGTCCTTAAGAATCCTATTCTATTTTTACAGAAAAAAATGTTTAGCCAAATTTGTTTAGTCAAATATTTGACACCATTGCATACAGTGCAATACCAGCTTTAGCAAAAGTATTTTGAAGTGGTTTTTGCACTAGACAAGTACCAAAGATTGTAAGAAATATTCGTTGTGCAAACAGGGATAACTTGTTGCGAGTGACTAGAGACATGCGAGCTACGTAAGGATAAATAACTTTTAGATAGTAGAGATTAAGTTCGACATCATATCACGACACTTCAACTTTATTACCATCAGCATAGCTTACGTTACACCATATGCACCACAGATTCTTTCGACACCAGACGTGGCCAACTATGGCGAAATACAAACAGTATTGTCCCTTATTCCATAAAACCATAGTATAAAAGACCGCAATTATGTTCTACCGAACCAGCAAGAGCCATATTCTGGAAACTTCCAATTATGGCTCGAGTAGCGTTTAATGTCCTCAACGTTTTCATTCGGTAAGCTTGAAGCAGCCATTAAACCTTAGGGTTGGCAAAACTGCACCATATTCGATCCATAGAAAATCAAATCCTCTCATTGTTGTCCATAAAAGCAGAATCTGCCTTAGTGACCAAGAACAAAAGAAGTCTTTCCACTAATTTACAATAAACTACTACTTTTCGGTTTTAGTGGAGTCTGGGGTTGAGACAGGACAGAACGACAAACTTCCTTTTAACCATTTACCGGGAGATATCATTTCCAGCCACCGAAAACTTTTCCCATCACCCGGAATAGAAAACTAACCCGAGGAGGTAAAATTTCATGAGATAGGTGTACATAATACGGTCCGAGGGGGTAGTATCACGAAATCTCTATCATATACGCTATCCACCATTTAATGATCCATTCCGCATTGAAACTTACAGCATTCGATTTCGGAGAAGATTTCAAAGAAGGTTTTAGGGCTGCCCGAAGGCAGCTTCCTTCAATATCAATGCCATACAAAGTATTTGGAATACCTACTCCGCAAAATCGTGCAAAGTCTGATTTCTCGGAATCCGCTTCAATGATTTCAACTTTTGAGAGTTTGCAGTGAGTTAAAGTGCGTTGGTGTGTATATTCTAGTGAGCGGGAAGATGAGTCTGAGGAGGGTTCAGTTGGGCAGAATGCGGTGTATATTTGCACTTTCAACCTTACTAACAAAAGTTTAAGCAGTTTTCCTTTGTTCAAAACTTTTCCAGAGCAAAACTAAAACAAAAGAAATTTATTTTAAAGGAAAATCTTTGGCGTATGTGCGTCCTTTCTTTTTCATTATTATGGCAATGCCAGAGCTTCAGATACAGAGCGAAAATAATAAATTAGTTGATTTAATCTCACACTCGATGTGGGTCGTTCCAATGCTTTTGGTTGGCTTAAATATTTGACTGTTTTATGGTGCCAGATAGTGTAATCGTCACATTTTTATTTGCCACACTATTTTATTCGCTCTACACAAAGTATATTTTGACAAAAAAAACTGTTCGGTAGTAAATTGTCTTCAACAACTTTTTACTGATCGTTTTCAGTTTTAAAACGGATCAAAACGTATTGCAGAAATACCCAATTGGAAAAAAAGGTTATTAGCAGATCTCTCGAAAAAAAATAGTCCCAATAAAAAGACAATTAACCTTTATGACCAAGTTATCAAAAATTTTTGTATGTTCATACGAGTATATATCGTTTGCAATTCAATTCAATTTATTTCCAAAATATAGACGCTTATAACTAGACATTGTTGGTGAATACATTGGATAGGTGATCAGTTGGAATGCGATACAACATGTTATACTCGTATATGTAGCTTCAAGATGTTATTAAATAATAGATTGAGTATGTTTTTAATAGTTTATAAGGAAACAGGAAAGAAAAACCTTCTTATAAATCGTTTTATTACTATCCTTTTATTTTTATATTGGGTTTTAATAAAATCCCGCCATTTTCCTATGGATAGCGGTAACACGAAATACTGGTAAAAAATGGCGGATCAGAAACGTAATATGGCAAGATTATACATCTGGCAACAACTCCCCACCATTACATTTGTCAAGTTTTATCGGCGTTATTTACTTTTTTGTCTGTGAAAATGTCGAAGTTTGAGTCAAATAAGCGTCATTTTTTTTGTTTTTGTTTTTTGTGAAAATCTTGAAAGACATTAAGATACCCGCGCGAACATCTTAGTAGTGTCGGATCCACCTCCACTAAAACATCTCCCTTTGAGAATTAAACTAGTCTGAAGACTAACCATCAATTTTCTTCTGAATTCTTAACACTATACAAATTAGTAGGTCATCCATTGATGCTCTACATATAGAATCTAACATGTAATACAATACAATACAACATTCCATTACAAATACACCAAATCAAGAGGTTTGGTTATATTCAGCCTTCTTATTTGATGATGAATATGAAGAAGTCCGACTTGTTGTTGACGTGATGCTGTAGCCTATTTTCATGTTTAACAGCATTCTTTTTTATTACAGCTACATTAAGGATTCCTATGTCCCGGTGTAGATCGTTGTTTCGTACATACCATGGAGCATTGACTATATTCCGTAGTACTTTGTTCTGGAAAGTTTGAATTTTCTGAATGTGAGTATGTTTAGCACACCCCATATTTGACTACCATATGACCATACAGGTTTTAGTGTTTGATTATAAATTAATATTTTGTTAAGAATTGATAGTTTAGACTTACGTCCCAAAAGCCAGTTTATCATCGTCATTTGCGGGAACTTTTGCTTGTTTGTTACAATTCTAAAAAATCTGCGGCTGAGGCGCGTCGAATGATTACACTTATGGTGAGTCTTCTATTAGTGAATCAACGTTTCGCGAATGGTTTCATCGCTACAAAATAGGTGATTTCCGCGTGGAAGACAAGGAGCGTTCCGGCCGGCCAAAAAAGACTCAGAATTTGCACCGTATCGTAACTGGCGATGAAAAGTGGATACACTACGACAACCCGAAGCGCCAAAAATCGGTGGAATACCCTGGCCATGCATCAACATCGACGGCAAAGCCGAATATCCATGGTTCCAAGGTCATGCTATGTAGACATACTATAAAGACAACTAATGCATTTGAGCCGAGCATTGAAAGAAAAACGACCGCAATATGAGCAGAGACACGACAAAGTGATTTTGCTACACGACAACGCTCGGCCACATGTTGCTCAGGTTGTGAAAACCTACCTGGAAACACTGAAATGTACGTCCTACCCCACCCCCTTCCGACTACCACCTATTCCGATCGATGATGCATGGCCTGGCTGAGCAGCACTTCCGTTCTTACGAAGTTGCCAAAAATTGGGTCGATTCATGGATCGCCTCAAAGGACGTGAAGTTTTTTCAACTCGGAATTCGTATGCTGCCAGAAAGATGAGCAAAGGTTGTGGCTAGCAATGAACAATATTTTTAAAAATAATTATGTAACCATTTTCCCACAATAAAGGCTCAAATTTTGAAGAAAAAAAACGCCGGGAACTTATTTGTACACCCAAAATGATTAAATAATACTCTATGGTTTCATCTAGAGTATAAATGTGTGCTAAATAGTGCTGGTTGCTGTGTCCCATGTGATTCACAAATCGAAAGTGTGACATTAGCATTCGATTTTTATTCATAGCGTGTCCCTTCTCTGGCCATCATATTAGGCAGCTTCCTCCTAACTATTTGACCATGCAATCTGCAATCTTATGTTTACGGTTTCTTCCTCGACCACATCATTCCGGCCTCAAATCCTAAAAAATACATCACATAAACGTCCGTTCTATTGCCTCCATTTCCGCTTTCCGTACAAGCAGCGTGGTGCGACCTTGCACAATTCTTCTACTCATCCTCATTATATAATTGCGTTTCTATTCCACGCTATGCTGCCTTAAATTCCCCGACGACGTCCTTAAGCATAAAACTCCTGGAGACCAGATGTAGTTGCGGGATAAACGAGAGACTCCATTAGGGATACTTTTTAATATGCTAATGTTTTGAAGCGAGTAAAACTGGAGAAAAAAACTGTCGAGGATGAGGATGGATGACGGGTAATGCAAAGAAGAAGGGCTGGGAGCTACAGAGAGAACACCGTTGATGTGGAGAATGATTCCTTTCAAAGGAAATAATGTGTTTCCTCGCATATTCTACGATACGAATGTGAATCCTTCAACCTCTAGGTGATAACCATATTTAAGGCAAAAAATTGTTATTAACTCTGACAACACGCTTGTGCCACGTTCGCTTTCGGTTACATTAAACGCAAAGGAATTGTAAGGACATTAGTGTTTAAAGCATATATTGAACTCCATCGGAATGCACACCGACACATATTGTGGCTTACAATGTCTGGACGGTGTCAGATAAGGGCGTAGTACGAATGACCATTTATCTCGTTGAGTGCTCTATGAACGGTATACTCGTGCACCTACCATACCATAGACGAATCCCCTTTGTCGTCTGCACAGGGAAGGATACAATTCGCGTGATCACTTTCAGGAGTGTTTTCTGCCGAGACTTCATTACTTGTAGCCAACCTGACAAATGAAGGTAATTAGGCGAAGTGAATCTCAAGTGCACTAGCTTTTAAATTAGGAATAACTTATCTTCATCTCTAGTAAAATGGCGAATTATATTTAAGTAAATGCTTTAAGCCTCAGTTACAATGGATCCGATCCGATCCGATCTGGAAAACGGACATTGTTCAGTTTCTCCATCTGACACACATCTAAAGAGAATTTCGGAACGACAAGTCAAAAACGTTCCGTTAATTAGACACAAAGCGGAGGGGTAAAGTTCACGAACTTTCAACTTCTATCCATTCCGACGCTAAGAGGTGAATTATTGAATTTCACCACCTCTTTCGCCTAACTGAAAATCAAAATTACACTGTGTGTGTCACTTTGACATATGTCGGAACGGAATCAATGGTCGCGTTTACGTGCAGACCAGACCAGTCTGAATAGACCAAAAAAAAAACTGTTTGATCATAAGCGCAAACCAAACCAGTCCATTTGGACTGATTTTGGACTTGATTTTGGCACGGACCAAATGAAACCAAACCTGTCTCGTACTGTTAAAATGCGCACACAAATGCAAGACCGAAAAATACCAAACCGGTCTATGTGGACCGGCCTGGTCTGCACGTAAACGCGACCATTGTGCCTAGAAAATATTCTCTTCCGATGTTGCCGGATCGGATCGGAGCCATTGTAACTGAGGCTTTAGGGACAGCAGCATCCTATGTTTAGAAGTAAGAGACTTATTCGTAGTAGGCTTGTATAGCTCGCGAACGAACTAGTTCGAAAGAGCTACTTCCTAGTTTGGCCCGCTCCTAGTTCATTTCAATTCATTCCTTCATTGCCGTTCGTGAACTATGGAATGTGGATTGGATATGGTCAAGATCTGTCGTGTGGACTTTAGTTGCGACAAACTACGTAGCGGGTAAAAAGACATTTAGACATTTTAGTTATTTCCACGATCAGCTATGTAAGATACGATAGGAACAGTTTTTTATAAATCAATTGAAAAAGTTTTGATGTATACAAATATAAGCAAAAGTTTTAACTGATTTGAAACAGAAAGGAATCACATTTCGTATGAAGGTACATTTAAGTAAGCGAGGTTTGTTGGTGCAATTCATTATCTCAATGAGTTCTAATTTAAACGACAGAACACATAACAGGGATAATATCTAGGGTAGACTTAGTCCGTACATCTCAACATAAAAACGATATGCGAAAACCTTGAGTAAGAGCTTAATAAAATCATCAAAGTTTTCACCAGGATTACTCGTACATCAAAAAAAAAACTCGCGCATAAACACATCTAACCACCTTATGAGCATCACATCAACAAAGCATCCATAGAACATCTCTCACCTCTTCATTACTTAAAGTTTTTTTCTATCACCCCCTCATTCATATTCATCAACTTTCTCCCTCTAACCCCCTTATTCATATTTATCAACAATGATAAATGACCCTCTATATCCCCCGTTTACATCAGTCTCTCTTTATCCACTTCCAACAATATCTCGACAAAACAATAATACAGCTTCAGGATTTTTTGAGTCGAATTTCCAATCCTTCTTTTCTATGCTAGCAAGCAGATATGAAAATAATGTTCCAGGAAAAAATCTTCTACGTGGAAGCAATGCGCACCCATAGAACAGAAGTTGTATAATTTTTTTGCTCAAAATTTTATACGTACCGAATATCCGTATTAACATACACTACAATCGCGGACATCGTTACCAAAAATTGTACACAAGGATTATACGGCTTTCATGAGTTTTTATTTCCACGTAGATTATACGAAACTTTGAATGCTGAGTCGTTGCCATGACAGCGTTTTGCTTACTATATCGAATTACAAGCTCTTCCGAACGAGTTCGTTCGCAAACTTCACAGCCCTATATTTTTCATCACTGAACTTTGAGTAAGCATCACACTACAGTCCACTACAACCCCATCCAACAACCCGCGAACTATTGAACTAGAACAGCGAACTAGTTCGCGAGGAACGGGAATCTGAAATTGTACGAAATGGTTTTAAGTGTTAGTCGTAATTCACTGTTTAAGAAATCTGGAAGCCCCAATAATGAAATTTAAATCAGCTAACTTCAACGCTTCCTTCTTTGTAAGTTTCTTTAATACTTAATCGTTCAGCCCGAGTAGAGAAGATATTACATACTGTTACGTGTAAGCCTGGCCACCGCGCAACTCGATCGATTATGAATAGGAAACAGCAACAACCGAATACCTAAGCTGCAAAGTTACCCAATCAAAAGCCTAGTTGAGAGTAAATAAGGAGAGCGGAGCAACACGATTATACCCCACTTCTTATCGAATGCGCTCGAACGTACTGGAACAGCGTTGAAGATCAAATGGAATGCTTTCAAGCCTTCCAGTACCATTTACACACACCACTGAACGAAGATCGAAATCGAAAGCTCTAAAGCTTTCGAGAAGATTCCACACTGAGCGAACATTCAAGTACATCCTAGACTGCAACCGGCTAGTATATAAGCAGGTGAAGCTTTCAGCGAAGAGATAGTAATTTTTATTACGTCGACTGTGACAGCCAGCGTGTATACGCGACCGTGCTGAGAGAGAACGAAAGTGAACGAGTCAAGCGATATATGGTATAAGCGGGCGGTATTGCCATACAGTGCGAATTATTGTGCGAATAGAATTTAAAGTGCGATTAATAAATAATCACTTATTTTTATTTTAACCGAATTGTGTTTTACTTGAAATCCCGGCGAACCCCTAGCTCGCAACAATACCTTAAATCCATTCACTTCTGCAGATTCTGTTAGGAAATTACATACTCCACTCTTTACGTATCAAACATCAGTCTTATTTGACGAGTTATATATGTACATCAAACCCGGATAAGAATCCAAAAAAGTCCAGAAAACGTAATTCAACATCTTTTCCATTTTATGTGTATTCTTCATTTTTGCTACGATAATGAAGCCACAAAGTGCTGTGCCACAAATCAGATCGCAAACAGTTCCAAATGACGTCTAATGTAATATCCTTTCGTTGAATCTTTGCACAAGCCACACATAGACTTTGAGCTGAACTAAAAATTATGGTCGCCTCGCCCGGTTCAGTTTCATATACAGAAAGATATGTGCGGTCATCAGTCGGAATTCGGGATAGTTGTTAGGCTCCAATTGCAACTGGGACTCCCAACTCCTCCTCGGTCGATGGCTTTCGGTAATTTCAATGTGTATTTTCATTCAGGATGGGCGTTGAGAAGTCGAGTTCTTTGAATGCAGGAAATTGCATTGAAATTGTGTTATCCGACAGCAGTCCATAATATCCCGACATCCTGGGAAAAGAAAGCTACTTCCGTTGAGACTAGGCTATTCGCTACATACTCGTAGTTATACTCGTAGACATTGTACCAACAACCTTGGCATGACTGACTAATTTGCTATCTTGAGTGACGCCTGATCCACTGATGGTGACTTTAAAAACTTCCAAGAAGATTCCTTGTCCCGACCATTTCAAGTAATTGAAAAGACTACGAGACGTACTGGTCCCTGTTCGTACAGGAAGTACCGAAGCTTAAGTTGCCCTGTCATTGTGATTTATTCGCAAAAGTAATAGGGAATCTGTGTAGTGTCTTTGAACACGCGGAAGTTGCACTTAATGTGGACTTGCATGTTTCACAAGGCCGTTATCCTTGGGCATAAATCCAGGCGGTGCTCAATCATAAGCTGTGTAATCAAAATCTCTTGAAAACTACATACTTTTGTGGCAATGTGCTGTACTACAAAATGCATTACAGGAAGGTTTCTTTGATCATATAGCTACCTGATACACCTAAAACCTACCAAAAATATCTGCATATGTAAGTGCAAATTCTATGGGTAATAATCGCTAACTGCTCGCACTCGAAGACTTGCTTCTCGATCCTTATAGCCCGGTCCGATGTTCGCAATTGCCTATACAACGTCATTTGGCTTCGGTCCAATTTTCACCGCCGACAAGACAAAAATTGCTATGTACGCTCCTATTTAGAAGATTGCAACCTACTTCCTACCCCATTTAAAACCGAAAACATATTGAAAACAGTACAGACCTGGCCGTCGGTAGATATTGCAGAAACTACTGGGCTTAACTTTTGATCTAACCTTCTAAGATGCCAAATTTGACTGAAGTATGAAGATTACCGTCTGTTTAATGTACAATATTCCGGAATGATAATTTTACTTTATTATTTTAATAACAAAGTATTGTTATGGATTTAAAAAAAATTGCTACGTTGCTACGTGTTTCAGTCCGTTTGTACGCCGTACTCCGTACGTAAAATCGTTTGAAAGCCCGTAGCTTCCAAACTCTTTGAGCTATTAAGTTCAATTTTTGGTATACTCAGTGGACCTCTTAAAGTGGCGAGATAGTGGTGTGAGGGAGGACGAGCGTTTTAGAGGAAAATTTTTGATTTCTATCTCTTAATAACCGCTTATGCTAGGAAGCTGAAATTTGGAATTCGTTCGATCTACAGGACAGTAGACTAGCAACCCCGTTTTGTACTGCTGAGAGCATCATTAAAATATTGGAGAACTCGTGTTTTAGATTCTACATATTATTAGGACAAAAAACGACGGTAATCTATTCATTGCAGGATACCATCCCATACTAGTCATGCAAACCAAGAACTTTCATCAAAACTAGAAAGTGCCTTAATGGAATCTTGCAATTTTCAAGAGTCGCTTAGAAGCACTGTTACCCTATTGTTCAGTAATGTAATACGCCTCTTTAACTTTAATACCATTAACCAACAAGTTATCTCCGAAATCTTACCAGACGGATCTTTTAACATCATCAGTTTATTATGCACCCTTAAATGTAAACCGACTGTATCCATTCGCTTCAAAGATATGATTATCCGTTCGTATCAAAAGTCGACTCGTTCATCATTACACATGCGCAAAATTACCCGAATATTTCTACTTGGCATCCTTCTGAATTATGTGACACCACGTTACAAGGGAATTTTCGAATAACTTCTCTCATATCCTTGAAGGAACTATAACTCTAGGATTGTACGTATCGGGAATTGATGGAGAAATGTAGGCAAAGATGTCGGTGTCCTATTCTATCTGCTGGATTTATTTGAACTTCGCCATATCCAGGAATTTAGTTTAATAAAAACTCCAAAAAGAAACATGACATAAACAATGCTAAGGAGTGTTCCTTATTTCAATCCAATTCTAAGAACACATACGCATATTTGTTTTCAAAATGACCATATCCGTTCAAGGATTAAGAATACTTAACATCACAGGACAAGGGCCAGAATAGAAGTCCTAAGACTTGATATCATTTACATTAGACTGAGAGACTAAGTGCCATTACCTTTGATATAGATTACAAAGGTGGTTTTATCCTTTTTCTCATTTATCTTATACTATTTGTTTCGAAAAACAGCAGCATTATTGCGTACCTAGCTCCTTCTTGAGATTTACCTTAAAAGGTCAGTGGGGAGAGACGACTAAATTATATTTTTTTAATTTCATTTTGATATGGTACGAGTTCCACTAATCTTTGGCGTTTTAATTAAAATTTATTGGGAGTTTGTGTACCATTCGTAGTATTAAAAGTCAGTACAGCAATTACTGAATATTGCATTTGAATTTACACTTTAGAACTTTACTTCAAATCGAGTTAATATATTTTTAAAAATCTTTGGGTTGTTTTTCCGCATCTGAGGAGTGTTTGATGCAAAGCTCCAACACTAAAACCGACTGGGATCGATCGCTATCCTGGCAACCGCCACTGAGGACATGACAGTTCAAAAACCTTCACTAGAGAATCCAGATTAAAACTGTGTTAGACTAGGTCTGAAAGAGTTGTTTCGTCGTTCGTTGTTTCGTGTTGTTTCGTCATCAGAAGATGTATCATGCCTACTATCCGAACACCCATACAGCTGCTTGTATTCCTGATTATTACTCCATATGTGCGATATTTAACCGAATTTAATTTCCACGAATTATAATTTTAATAAAATTTACCATAGCAGTTTATGATTAAGGTATATGCGCTGAAGGTCATCTTATATTTCAACCAATTTGGATCAATTTGGTTGTTCACTAGGGTACATTACTTCTCACATGTTATATACCCTAAAAAGACTATACGTCTTAAACGCGTTTAAGTATGCGAAATGAACGTGTTAAAAAAGTAGTGTTCAGACTAGGCAACTCGTTTAGTTTTGATACATTTATTGAATTTCTGCACCATTAAATAGTTTCTTCCAAAGTTTACTTCGATTTCTACAAGGGTCGTAGTACGTGTTTTCTGTTAAACGCGTTGCCGCAATGCGTTTTCGTACACACGTTCGAGAAGTGATTTCAACGCGTTTAACTCGATTCAAACGCGTTTATCGCGTAGTGGGCAAGATTGAATCCAGTCAACAAAAATTGTATTTTGATTAATATTAATGGGATGGAATCAATGGCAGCAGCCAGGACAGTTATCGATCTCAGTCAGACTTTCATGTTGGTGTTTCACACCAGAAACTCCTTTGACGCCGAAAAACATCCAAATAATTCTTCACCATGAAAAATTCCAATCTCACGAGTTAATATAATTTCCTTTCTAAAGGTGCGGTCAGACTATATAACTTCTGTTACGCTATTTTGAGTTGCTGTTGCGAAAGTTGCTTAGTCTAGGCGCACATAGTAGAAAAACAAATACAATCCTCACTTTTTGCTGCAGAGCAGCCACATACATACCTTCAACATTCTAAAAAGTTTCAAACGTAGTCACACATTCCATACAACTTCTACTGTTAGTTAATTGTTATTTCCACAAAAAAAAATATAATAGTCATAAAATAGTTACCAGAAGTTTCATTCTGATATAGTTAAAGAGCTTACGAGGTTTCAAATGAAAGCTGATGACTGAGAATATAAAATCAGTATTCTCCATTTAGAGTAGATGTACTACGATTGACTGCAGCGCAATCGTATTCTGGTGTGTTTAAAATTACATGTTCCTGTTATTCTGAAGTCAATGTCGATAGTATGTACCAGCAATGTTTTTCGGTGGCTCTGTGGTGTACACCCATTACGCACTGGATTCACATGTTTTGTTTGAAAATCATGAGCGAATATGCTCGTTCAATACGAGTAGACATCTTCACGCATAGGGGAATGGCATACGTCCTTTCATCTATGTATGTCCTAGTATGAGTCCTTGACGAAGGATAAGTTCACTTATTCGCATCTGCCACATAACAACGCGGAGCGGTGTCTTTAACAGCATGTCTGACTCCAAATCCTGGCGATAAGTGGATCTCAATAAAAAAAACGGTGCCTGATGGCAAGCTATTGTACTCGTAGTTAGCTACCTCTACTGCAGTCGTCATATATAGGAAATCGATAATTGAATTAGCAAGCAGAAATTCCAAGGCAGAAGGAGAAAGAATCAGTGAACGAGAGAGTCCTTCTGGGCATGTGTCCCAACGAGCATCTATTAAAGGAGGAGAATTTCCCAAATCGCTGCAATTACTCTATGATTGCCCAGTAGATAACTCAAGCAACTTGTCTGTTTCTCTGTACAAAAATACCGAAAAGGCAACAAGGACACAGGGCATAATTTTAATGCGAAGAGTGCCTTTACTACACGGAAATCAGGTCATAGCTCACAACACAAGTCCATTATGAGAACAATCCGAAAATGTTGTCCTTTTTGCTGAATCTGAGTTCAGATTTGTTCAAATGTCATGTGAGGAAATTTTGCTTTGGTCAGCTTTTGCAGAAAGTTTCTAGCTAGCTCAGTTAATGTTGCTTTATTTTTCTTTGCTTTATATGTATTTATTTCACAAATTCTGCAGATTAAAACCAATTAAAATTTACCTTGATGAAAATCACTGGAAGGAGATGGTTTATGAGTGGGATCAGTGCGGAAAGGATTGTTCCATCCATGTGTATTCTGATCGACCGCAGCTCCAGTATGACCTTTAAAAAGCTGAAAATTGATCTGCAGACGCGTTGAAAATTATTTACGATTTTTTTTCGTTTAACAATTTTCTCGAGCTCATACCTGTATCTCGAAATTGGGATATTAACTCATTTGAGTTAACCAACGTTTATTGCTTTCTTTAATTTTTAAATTACATAAAAGAAGTGAAAAATTAAATTTAAAATTAATAATAAAATGTTTTAATTCTTTGCATACCGTGTTCTACTCGTTTTGAGAAAAATTACTCGAAAGGGTGGAAAGATTTAGATCATTAATAATGTTATCATCAGTTTACGGGTAAAAATACATTACAGTTCCCTGAAAGATGTACTCATAGTTTTACATTTTTACGTAAAAATCATGTTAAAGTTCGAATTATACATTGTTTTAAAAAAAATTGAATTTGTAATCCAATTTTTACTTGAAATTTTCGGTATATTTCATTTTTTCAAGTAAAAGTACTCATTTCAAGCACTTTTACTCGAAATTACTGGTATTAGTAAATTATTCATGTACTTTTCAACTGAACCGTACAAATTACATGAAAAGTCTCACAAAATGCCGCAATATTTCGAGTAAAATTAACTATTTTTATATATCGATTCTTACCTACAGCCAAGTGTTTTATTTAGAGTAAGTATAAGAAATAATATTAGAAGTAGAAGTTAGTGTATCTTAAAGAGTGCTAATTATACATTTTTTTAGAGAATATAGAGTGCTATGCTAAGTATACACTTTTTTTTTATAGAATATCCAGTGCATTTGCTGCTTTCGAAGTTGAATTTTATTGATTGCGAATTGAAATTTACTGACCGAAAATTGAAAATTACAAATTACAAATTGACTTTTACTTGAAAAGGTGAGGCATATTTGCCTACTATCCAAAAGATGTACTGTGTAGTTATAAAACCGATATTAGTGTTACAGATAATAACTAGAGGAAGAAGTATGGAACAATTTTTCCAGGATTTCTAATCCAATCTCAATATTGTATTTACATTTTTTTTGCCGTATAATTTCATTCACACTATCTATTAAATATATTTACCCACTTGCGAGTACACACTGCAGAAATTTCGAAAAAAAAACGTAATACAGTAAGTACTTTCTTCTGCTACACAGAAAATTACTTTGGTAATGAGAACTTATGCACAATAAATATTTAATTTGTTAGAAAACTACTTGGTTCAGCACTGCAGAGTAAAAAGTTGTTCCATCGAGATGATGCCGGTAATGTAGTACCCTGCTCCACATAATTACAATCACACATCCTACTTAGTATCGTGAATATAACCCCCTCAGGGCGGATGCTACCTAGCTTCAATGGTGCAGCAGTGGAGTTTTTCAATGTCAACCCCTAAGCCCTAGCACACAGGCAAGGTTTTCTGTTCGTTAGAGTAACTCATTTTCGCTTAAAAATTATCTTTTTTTGTCAGTTCGGATACGCATACGCCTTTATTACAGGATGTAGAATGCATTTTCATGACGAGTTTTTATGATTTGAAATACCGAACCAGGACTCAGTATTTACATAAGTACCACAAACTCTATCAAACTTCCTCAACAAATAATGTTAGACCCAAACCTATTTCGGTCTAAAGGGAAAACTTATCTACGTAGAACCCAAGTTTGCCTCCCAGCCTTGTAGGTGGCTGCCGAATACAAAGCTGTTCTCAATTAATTCAACGGAAATTTTGTCGCAACTTAAATCAGAGGAAGGTGCCATGAAATGAGCGACAGATTCCGACAACTCTCGCGACACAAAATACGCTGGTGCGGAAAACAGCGCGTTCCTGTTTATGTATTCCAGCGAATCCTTGGATATTTACAGAAACACACGGTGATATGTTTGCGCTTAAGCCTTGCAGTCTCTAATGAATAACGCGCCGCGTTATGTTTGCATGATGCACAGTAACAATGAGAAAGGAGTGGGGATTAGATGGCACCATCCGTGGCATCAAGGATGATAAATTAATACCACCATGACGGTAATTTTAGTTGATACATATCGCTCGGATTCTCGCGTTTTTAGGATATCCCGACCATCAATGTCCATTACATGTTAAGTCCAGGATAATTATGTAAAGCAAAAAACGGAATTAATTTGTTTTCGAGCTTCGTTACGGTGATCGTCTGGACCGGTAATTACTGGCTTTTCCATGACCTTAACCGTGTCTCATAAATCTTACCTAATAGCGTACGTGTTATATTTTCTGACTGGATCTAAAAGTGTTTTTATCCTTAAGGAGATCGTCCCAACCAGCTGTTCCTCAATGTTGTTTCCGCACGCGAATATAAATCAAAAAGGACATATTCAGTCCTCCTTACGTTTTGGAGACAACTGCATTGTACGGGAGTTGTGAGATGATTTCACTAATTTAATTCTTTCTGCTATTAGGTTCCTAGTTGGTATCTTCCATGAATATCTTGTTATTTCACGTGTATGGATTGAAGGATTGTTATATGTATCCATAGTGTAAGTCCTTCTCGAACTACGTGCTTACAAGAAGAGGTTGCGTCTGGTAGAACCAAAATTTTCAAAAAAACTGTAAATTTGTTGAACTCTATGTCGAAATAAACGCTGTGAAAATACTTGTAATAAAATAACTAATCTTATGTATGACTACAACCATAGTCATAAATAGGAAGGATGGTACTTAAATACTGCTTGGCCATTGCTGACATTCGCCGATTTTGATAATTCAAAATTAGCCATTCATTGTTTTTGTAAGAACATGTGACGTAACTAGTTGACATCATTCCTTGATAATTAAATCAATTATTTGGCTAAAGCTAAAGTGAATGTCAAATCAATTTAAAATTCAAATCTATCGATTTTTGTCAAAATTTTTTATTTAGCTAAATCTAAAAAAATTTACGAGAAGTTCAGTCTAATTTTTTCTGTCAAAACTGAGCAAAAAAACAAAAATGGCTGACCATTATACTATCAGACTGCATTTGTCAGCCAGAACAGTCAAATGTTTGACAGAGCGGCATACAGTGTAATATAAGCTTAACCGACTTGTTATTTAACGGTCGATGCACACATATTTTAAGAGTTAAAACATGGAATTAAATTCTACACAAAAATATGATTTCAAACACTCAAGAAAGAAGGTTTTAAAGAGCTCGATGCAGCAGTTTCCAAACGTTTTCAATAGAATTTTACTTTATTATTTTTTAATAATAAAGTATCGTGATCGACATGAAATTTAAAAAAAATCGTTCCCTGAAATTTTGTATTTGCAAAAAAATGTCCGAACATTCGCTGTAGATGTCGAATGCATAAATCCGTAGAGATATTAGGGGGGTTAGTCACTTGGAAACGAAAAAAATATCTAAATTTGTTTTATTTTTTTATTATTTTTCTACATTGAATTCTACGCAAAATAAAACAAACCGCAGATTTTTCTGATCAGTAAAAATGCCCAAAAAATTAGTTCAAAGTGAGAAAGTTCGGTAATATTTTGGTATTACGTATGTGTATACATTGTCATATGCATTAAATATAATATTTCAAACAA
Source organism: Beris morrisii (assembly GCA_951812415.1). Taxonomy (NCBI): domain Eukaryota; kingdom Metazoa; phylum Arthropoda; class Insecta; order Diptera; family Stratiomyidae; genus Beris; species Beris morrisii. Next base: position 6,191,456 of record OX638313.1, read on the forward strand.
AAAACAAAACACAATCTGATAAAAAAACTGAAGAAGGTTGGAAAACAGAACCAATGCCATCTCTGTAATTTGTATCATCAATATAAATAAAAAAAAATTAAATTTGGAGAGCATATCATTGAAAAAAGGTGGAAGCTAAACGATTTTAGTTTTTTCGCTCTCCTGCATAATTTTTTTTTTCACATTTTTTCAAGATTTGTACATTTTTCTTGAAAATGATAACAGATATCAAAATGAATTTTTTTTTGTTAAAGATAACAACACTGAATGAAGTAATTTTTAAATTCTAAATATTTTTTTTTAGGAAAACAAACATAAAAAAATGTCAAACTTTCAAAGCTTATAAGTCAATTAAGCTAGTATTACACTGTTGGACCAAGTGGTCAAATTGCAGTAATAAGCAATGCGAAATATCGAATTTGATCGTCCGGATACTGTGAGATTAATTGGAATTCGCTATTTCACATTGCTTATTACTGCAATTTGATCACTTGGTCAAACAGTGTAATATTAGCTTTAGTTTTTAATATTTCTGAAATTCCTTCATTCAACAGCCTTAAATTTATGAAAGTAATAAGTGCACAAAGTTTGATTTAAATCGGTTGAGCGGTTCCCGAGAAACACCATTTTGTATGGAAAATCGGCAACCCTCTTAAGTTCAAATTTTTTGGTGAGTAGATTGAGTGAACCTCTTTGAGTGGTAACTTTGGGGGGGGGGGCAGAGTGGAAGTTTGTATCTCAGAAACGTCTTATGCTCGAAAGTTGAAGCACCTATATGTAGCTGTACTACAGGAGTAATTCATGCAAAAAAAAGTTCAGATTTTCAATGGCGTACCGAGGTGAAGTAGAAAAAATTTCTGTGAAAATAGTTTTTCCACATTTTCACGAATTTCGTTTTATCTTTTGGGCATGTGGAGTTATTAAATAAATTTCACTCCCGCGGTTTATACAAGCCCCTAGAAATATTTTTACAACTTTTTCGATATCCAATCCCCAAGAGGTTTAAATCGAATGTGAACATTTTCACCCTAAGGGGTGTAAATTGAATAAATACATTTTCACGAATTCCGATATATTTCTTAGGTCTAGTGAGATTTGGAATTCACATTCACTTCTAAAAGCTTTAAATATAATCGAGCATTTTTCTATATTCAACCTCCTGGGTGGTTTAAAGTGTTGTTTAAGTTTTCACGAATTCCGATATTTGATGAGATATCAAATTGTTCTTTACTTTAACGAACTTTCTAAATAATCGACTAAGAATCAGGTTCAGAATTTTTTGAAATTCATTCCCTAAAGGGCTATGAAACTGAAAAACAGTAAGTAAGTAAATAAAAAAGCTGCCAACAGTCTGGGCGCAACTTTATTACTTTTTTGGGTAGAAGTTTGAAACACGTTTAGGCTACTATGCGATTGACAACCTAAAGAATAACCAGGCTATTTGGAACGTTATTTTTTAGGGTGTCAATAACATAGTAACCTACACCGCATGTCAGCATTAAATTCGTTCCAGAATTGTACCCAAAAAATAATAAAGTTGTGCTCAGACTGTTGGCAGATTTTTACTATGTAATTAACTTCACAATACATTTTTTAAGAATTTTATGGTTGTTTTTAGGCGTCAGATGAGTTTCTGGGTTCTGGCGCGAAACACCAACACAAAAAGCCCGACAGGGATCAATCGCTGTCCCGGCTTCTACCATTGAGGACATGCCAGTTGAGAAACCTCCACTGCGGAAGGCGTATGGCATCTACGGCGGACAAAGTAACATTTTTTACTGCTTTTTGGTGGTTTACTAGCCCTAAAACGTAAAAATACAAAATTTCAGGGTAGCAAATTTTTTTTTAAATTTCAGGTCGATCACAATACTTTATTATTAAAAAATTATAAAGTAAAATTGGTTTTGTTTCATTTCAATTTTCCTAGAAAATTTTTTTATCGATGATTCCATTTTTCCATCCTCTTAAAATGAAATGATAACAAAATAGTTATATGAAACTGAAAGTGTTATACGCTCGAATATGCATAAAATGTACAGGAAGAATTAAAAAAAAACACAAAAAATACTCAAATCTTTAACAATTCACTTTGAATGTTCTGCCAAATTTTACGGAATACCGTGAAAGCGATGTAACGATACTGTAGCTGCTTAATCTTATCAATGCAAGAACATGTCACATGGAGTCTGCAATGAAAATGAAGATACTTAATAATTAATGTCAGATAAGGAGTCTACGTGGCAAGCACACTTCTGCATACACTATTCAGACAGCTCATCTTTAATTAACAAAGACGTCTAACCATATCAAATTAAATTCATTAAGGCCTACTCTTCTCCCCCTCAACTTCCGACTAATATTGTGCTTGCTCGACGGTACAGGGAAATTATGTTATTCGCATTGCATGTCCTATTAAATTAGGATCCTTTTGCTATATCCTCGTCCTCAAGCTTACGATATCATATATACTATCTGGTATGTCGGCAGCACTATATACGTAGCATAATATCCTTCAAATTATCTATCCGAGGGCTCATTTTCATTTCCATGTCAGGCTAATTTCAGTTTCGTCTTCCCTGAACATCCTCGATCTGTATAACGTTACGCCCTTATCACCCCCTTTTGACAGCACCCAATACGACTAGCATTGCGATGGTGATGGGTCCCATCGAAGTCAGTTTAGTATTCCGTAACAACCCTGTATCATAGTACATGTGTATATAGTTGAGTGTCAATTAGACATCTCGCTCAAGGAGTAGGTTACGTTACAGTTCAGGTTGACGTTTGCCGATGTCAATTAAAGAGCTCTGACCTTCAGCATTCGACTTGTTGCACTCTCAAGAAGTTGTTCGAAGAGCTTGTCGATGAAGCTTTGTCTTTCGTATAACTGAAGGCATTTGCGAGTATGTTCTACCCCATTAGAGGTCAAATTCTAATTAATGGTTCACATTTACGAATGATCGCCTAGCAAAGGACTTTAATCAAGTCACCTACATACGTAAGCTACCTCATCGCTTCCTGATAGCAATCGAAACAAGATTAACGGTCACCCTGACTTCCAGAAAGACAATTAAATCGAATAAAGAAAACTAGAAGTATAAGGTAGAAAATTAGGAAATTATCCAGCCAATTATTTATTGGAATCGATTACCCTTATAAATGCGGAAGTATGTGATTACTGAAAGAGATTAGGGTACCTACGTTTTCTCGGATATAGTTATATGCATTATGTTCTTTGGAAAGTGTAATGTCCTTCCAAGTTACTCGCATTACTCGCACCTCGCACTTCGCATAGCGCATCGGCATTCCCCGGTATTCTAGCAGAGCTTTTTTCTCTTTTTAGTACTAAAACATGCAGATCTCCAGCGGATCATTATTAGTACAGACTAAATTCTGCTAGACTGAATTCATTCAGTACCAATCAGAGATACCGTTTGAGTAGTAAGAATTCAGCACTGTGCGGATTCCGTATTAATTAATGGTGAATTTATATATTAATTTAAAAAAGAAATACTAATGATGTTTTCATTTCTATAACATTCTTCATATATTCGTTATTTTTCTGTCCCATTTATTAATTTTTACGAATAGACTAGCATGTGTTAATAAATTTGTTATACATTAACCAGGATTTGAAACAAGCACCGCACCATTCTGGAAGCGACTATTATAAAATCAACGTATACAACATTTCAAAGTCGTAACTTAAAGCGTTCTAAAGTTATCGTTCAATATTGGTGAACACGTGTTTTAAGGACTTTTGTATGACAGCTACCCGAAGGAGTAGACGGATGGCGCTAATTAATAAACTCAATCTTGCTTTTGATAGAAAACTAATTGCTGTAAAATTTTGAATCCCTGCTTTAACTCGTACTAGAGTGATAGTGGATGCTGTAACTTGCCTACATTTTTGAAGAGCTTTTGTAGGCTGCTACACGAAGGACTCATTCGATTTGCATCATATTCGGAACTTTCGCTTCAAACATTGTAAACTTTAAGTACGCAAAATTTCAAAATCCTAACTTGAAGCATTCGAGCAATAATTGTGAATATACGTGTTTTAAGGAGTCTCGTATGGGACGTACCCGAAGGAGTGGAAGGATGTCGCCCATTAACGAACTTAGCCTTACTTTTTCCATTTTACAGGTCGTGACAAAATTTCAACTTCCTAGGCTAACGCGTTCTTGAGTTATCGTGCAAACGGACGGACGGACAACAAACATATTTGGGGTTTTTGGCCACAACTGATTACAAAATAATATATGTATAACTTTTTTTCGTCCGAGGCTCGGTTCTATGCGTTACAAACTTTTCGGGCTGGATTAAATTATGATTTCATCTAGAGTATAAAATTAATTTTAAAAGATTTTGGAGTTAAATTTATTTTGAATCAGTAGAAATTAAAATATTAAATTATATAATTCCAAACTTTGCATTTCAATTTAAAGATTTTTTTAAAATATGTGATAGTGAACGTGGTGAAACATAGATTTCAGGGCCATACAGACCGGTTTCAGAATTTTTCGAGTAGGATTTTCACAAAATCTAGTCACTCAAGGAGATTTTAAAATCTCTCAAATTTATGGGAAATCTAGTAGATTTCGATAGAGTTTTGTCGAAATCTCAAGGTTTCTCAAAATCAAATTCGCAATCTTGCGATGTAATTTAGCTATAAACACATACAGAAAATCAATCGAAGTTCATAAGACTGTAGAGAATGGATTCGCTTCGCCCCGATTGTTTGATTGGTGGCGAGTCGAGGTAAGGTACAGCGAGGTGTTGGGGACCAAGTCAAGCACCTTATCTACACTATCCCACTTGGACGTGCTCGCTTAGCCTCGGCGGGAGAATGCAGCTGGCAATAAATCACGTCTCTACTCAATTTTGAATACGAATGTGTACGTTTTGAAATCCAAAGAATCCACTAAATTTGGTTAAACTCCACAAAAATAATGCTGTAACATAAACTTTATTAAGATTAAGATACGATGCTAATGAGATTATCTCATTCAAGTCTCATTCATCACTTTCTCGTGCCTTTACAATCCAAATTATGCCTAACGTAGGTTAACAGCTGGTGCAAGCCTAACCCGTAAATTAAAGGAGCGAAGTATTGGATCTCAGGTGGGGATTATAATCACCACTCTTCATGATTAAAACTCTTTAATGTAGGGCTATTGGGACGTACGCTCGGTACTTCTAAATCCACTCTCTGCTTGTGATAATGTTATTAAACCTTGTCAGTTCATCAAACTGAAAACCATGTGAAAAGTTCGAGTAAAATTCGTTCGTCTTTAAAGTATTACCCGTGCGAATTCCAGTTCAACAACATTTCGAATTTTATTAAGGGATGCCCTGGTATTCGGAGTGAAGTCTGAAAACCTGCAAATTTACCTCCAGGTGGTATTTGTTTCGCAAAACTCCTGCCTAGGAAGTGTATCCGTAGTTAATGAAACTTGGATGTTTTAAGAGTTCGTGTCGGTCGGGAAGCAGTCGCCCATGTACGAACGGTCTGTCAGTGTAAAGACAGCGCTGACGGTCGGGAATCCCCATCTTATTGCCGGGATGTCCCAAAAGTTTGCCAGTAAAAGTAATTAAATGCATCTCAGATGAAATGATAGTGCGCTGAACGTGAAAAACACAAAACCATGTTCATTTAAAGACATCCTTTAACCTTTGCACTCTTCTCCACCACATATCTTCACCTCGTAACGAAGGAAGATGCGACTAGGTATTACCTAAAAAATGCACCCAAAAATGAAGGTATTTTTATTTACACCAGTTTCGCATTTAGTACAACTCAGAAGTGCATTTTAGATGTAATCCTTTCCATACTGAAGGGAATTGTGGGGATGACGGACCCGTAATTGGACTGAAGTTGTCTAACTGTTCTCGAGGATCAAGTTTGAACATTTAAAAGGGAATATTGTACGAGGATAAGATACCCAGGCGACCATGTTCGCATCTAATGCATAACAAAAGCTGTATGTGTCAAGAAGACTTATCTGATGTTTGCTTAGAGGGAATAAGATGCGATTAGTAGTGTAAGGCGAAATAGTCATTTTCAAACGAAAACTTATCAAATAATAATGGTATTTTTTTCCCTTCGGGGAAATTAACAGTAAAACTTATATGTATCAGATAAAGTACAAAATTATCAAAGAGTTTCAGGTGGATGCGTTTATTTCGAATTGAATTATAAAACAGCTCAATCTTTTGATACGCATTTTTTTTTATTTTATTCAAAATTGATCCAAGTGGAGTATATTTGAGTCAAAAAATATTATGGCTATTTAAAAAAATTTACATCAATTTTGTCAAAATTTTGTGTCCAAATATTTGACAAATACAAATGTTTGTAAGGGTGATTTGATAAGGTTTAGAAAATAATGTATTATTATCTGAATCACTTCGGGATCGGCATCGAATGGTAGGGTTGAGGAGGATGTTTGTCCACCGATATGCGGTGTCAAAGCGCAAATTGGTGAGCGTTCTAAAAGTGCGGCCAATTCTAGGTGGGCGGGGCTGGCAAGCTGCAGGATTTCTAGAGCCCTGTGGCCCGAGCTGGGTAGTCAGAACACTAGGAATATATTAAATTTGGATAGAGGAAAACTGCGACTGCTCGTCGGAGCTCTGACGGGCCACTGCATGCTGAGGAAACACGCTATTGGGCTAGGGGTAGCAGAGACGGACATGTGCAGGTTCTGCCATGATCTGTACGCTGTGGAGGACATCACTCACATCTTGTGTGAATGCCCAGGGATTGCTAGAAGGCGATTGAGATGGCTGGGAAATCTTTTCTTCGATAACATCGAGGATTTGGGGTCTTTAGGGGATGACAAGCTGGTCAGGTTCTGCAGGGAATTGGAGTGTTTCTGAGTGGATGGAACAGGGCCCATATGTCGTTCTAGCGCTGCGCCCCTTCTTGAAAATAAACTAAACTATCCGAACCACTTAAAAAATTCAATTGTCACATTCAACAATAGGTTTCGTATCAAATCGACAAGACTATGAAAATTGCAATTTTTGCCTTTTTCAAGAAACTTCTCAAATATTTGTCATAGTCCATGATAAAAGATGTTTTTAAGTCGATAGCTGTCTTGCTGTATTTTCGGGAGGGCGTCACAAAATTTCATGAAAGTTCTCTATTCCCGCACCCGACATACAAGGACTTTGCCTTGCAAGGATGCCCAGTGATTTTATTTTATATCCCGAACATTGCGCCGATTCTATCAGAAATTTACTCAACTTCAAGTTGCGAACTGTCTATTTCTTTGTACAAATCGAAAGGATGGAACGTCGCTATGCCATAAGATATCCAATGTGGATAGTATTGGTCCACTTGAAGTTTTCTTTTCCGTGTCATTCTTTTTTTGTATTTTTTCAGGATGGGTACGTTCCGTTCGATGTAGCGATTATGCTTTACATCTTATTGTAGTCGGCTACTGTGTCTTCTTCTCGTTGTTTGTGTTTGTTCTTTTTGTATATGCTCCTTGGTCCTGTCCTTATGGTCTATTGTCATTGTGTTCATGTCTTGTTGAAAAATTGCCAATTCGTTGGCGTAAGCATAATGTTCTTGGCAAGAGTATCTATTTCCGTGAACTGTAATAATAATAGTAACAACATGGAGAAGCAACAAAACGATTTTTTAACGGGGATGAGTTACGAAAAAATAACACAAAAACGAGATGGTTTAAATCCTCCCAAGTTTATGGTATGGTCAGATGAAGGATTCTCGTAGCCAACAGCGAAATGATCAATAGAGTGGAAGCACATTTCAGGATGCGACTAAAAATCCGGCTAGTAGATACTCGTATTTAGTGTAGAGTTGAATTCTTGAATTTTCACCATTGCAATTTTATTGTAGGGTGAAAGGAACTGAGTAATCTCGATTCGACAGTATAGAATCTGCTTCGATTTAAAGGAATCGTAATTCCAACAGGAAGTGAGTTTAGTCTCTAAATCATAATCATACGGGTCAATTCTTCACTAGAGTCACAAGTCGCAATGGAGGTGAATAGTCACAATTTTAGACTTATTGTGACTTTTCGTATTCTATAATGAGTCTACACTACCGGAGTATGAAAAAAAACTTGAACACAATAAAAGTTACATCATTTTAGTCATAGCAGGTTGTGATCTCTGATAGGTTACAATTTCTGAATAGGACCGATAAATATTGTCAATATTCCTGATATAGTTCTAATGTACAATTATTGTAGATTTTTGAAGTTTACACAGAGGTTAACATAGTTCAATGGAAAAGTTACTAGTTGACAGTAGCAAGTTAGTCGGCAAAAGCAGGACATAAATATAACTAAAACTTAACCGCCAAGGCACTTATTGCTTTCTGCTCAAATAAGCTTCAATAAAAATAGCAGGGGCATATACAGGATGTAGTAGCTGGTCTTTTTGTTCCAAGCTACTCGATGTGATTTCTTGTAGCTGTTGCCTGTTACCCGACTTATACTCGTATACACGTATTATCCTGCAAGACTTTTGAGGCATCCGTTTTTCTGGAACTTTGAACGTGGTAGCAAACGTTAATTTTTCCGTACTTCTCTTTTCACGCACTATTTTAAATTTTTTTTTTCGTTTTGTTCGGTCGCTCAAATCTATGAAGATTTTCACTGATCGTCCAGCTTGAAAATTGTTCTTCGATATTTTAAAGGTTTCTTCAAGACAATCTTCGTTTTTCTTCCTGAATGTATTAGTCGCCCTCCTTGCAGCTGCCCATTTTCGTTTAAACTGCGACCTCAAGCTCCGTACTTTCTACTTAAGCGCGCCAAGCATATTCCCCGCGAAACTTTTCATTAAAGTCGCACTTTCCGCACCAAAATTCATTGTATGAAGATTTCGAATTTTTGTTATCTAAATAATCTGTTACTAAAGCAGAAATTTTTTAAATTCCTTTAGAACGAAGATTCGACCTTCATAATGTTACAAAAATGTTGATAGGATATTACTAAACAAAACAAATTATTCAATTTTAAAAATTTCGCTTGATCAAAAAAAGATCTGAAGTATTACCCAATTTCAAAACTATCCAGTTCTAAGATCAAATATGTACCTGCTACTCCAATATCCATTACAGAAAACTTTCTAATTTTCCTTTAAAATCTAGAAGAGATTATGTCTGCCCAGGTAGTTTTAGGGAAGGTTTTTGTTATAACAACTTATCGTTTACGAGTGGCAACTTCAAGTAAAAACTGTTAAAAAAAATTTGCTTCCTGAAATTCCCTAATTGGCTATTAAGACATAAGAAGATTGTTGAAAAGTTTATGTTTTTAAAACGGAGTTAGATCGTACAAAAACCCCCTGTCCGCCGAACGCACAACTACACGAACTTAAGGTAAGGTAAGGCTTTATCAAAAAATCATTTTCTTTCCTGATCGAAATGTTTTTGAGAAGTTTTCAATTGTGTTCAATATGTAGATATAAGAAATTAGCTCTCAATCGCTCGAACCACAATTCAAAAAATACACAATTTTACTGATCCCATAAATACTAGGATGCCAATGATACCCCTCACTTTTTTTTCGGATTTAAATATCACATAGAAAATTAATAATCAGATTCCATTTCTTCATAGCCATATTTTCCACACTCATTTTACCCGGACAAAACTTTCGGAAGAAAAATCGTCATACCCAAATTTCTAACCCTCGCATCAATCCCCCAACATGACACTCATTACAGCCGAAAATTAGAAAATATTAAAAGGGATGTTTTGGGTCCTTTGGATAATGGACGACTCAATTAAGACGGGTTCTGTAATATTTTTCTTTCAACAAAATACATTTACTATAGCACCACATGCTAGATCGAGTAATGACCCACCTAATTTTTAAATGGGCGCCACTGACTAAGAGATGGATGCGATACAACAAACCATCAGGGAATTTTTATATGATAGTATTTTTATAATTTATTTGATATTCAGAAAATGGTTGTAATGTAAAATTTAACACGAAAGAGTACGACAAGGTTTTAAGCACAATTGGGATTGTATACTACTGGATAATACAATAACATAATCTACTCTACTTGAAGTACCTACCATAAAATTATCCTGGTGGAGTTTATAAGAATTGTTATTGACTGGAAAGTGGTCTGAGCCTATAAGGGGGTTCATAGCGTGAGAATACCACGAATAAAACACGGCACATAAAAATCAGTGATAGGATGCAATTAACAAACATTTCAATTCTAAAGACCCTAATACGTAAATTCCTTTCATAGGTACATATATTTCTGACGGCAATGAAACAATCTTAAGTCCTTCCGGATGAGACATAGATAGATGAAAGATTTGCACGACATTGAAGAAAATGTAGTTTATATTGCCAAGTAGATAACTTTGAGCCGGAAATTGCTGGCTTTGTTGACAATGGCGAACTTTTGTTATACACTTTTCTCAGAATACGAATTTAAATTTCTTGAAAAGATGGTAAGCAATATAACATACTGTTAAATCCAACACAAAAATACTCTGAAATATCCATACTTGCGCGGAAAAATTGTTAGGGTAGTGAAACAATATGAATGACAGAAATACCTACACTGTTTTAAAAAAATGTTTACTTGAAATTTCCAGTATATTCCATTTTTTCAAGTAAAAGTACTCATTTCAAGCACTTTTACTCGAAATTACTGGTATAAGTAAATTATTCATGTACTTTTCAACTGAACCGTACAATTTACATGAAAAGTCTCACAAAATTACGCAACATTTCGAGTAAAATTAACTATATTTATATATGAATTGAAAATTACGTTCTTTTTCATGTAAACCACGAAGTTGGACGCTTCGTTCGATTTTGTTTTCTACTGAAATGAAAATGAAACCTACTCAGCAAATCCAGAATTGATCGCGGGTTCGATTCCTACCTACAGCCAAGGGTTTTATTAAGAATAAGTAAATAAGAAATAATATTGGAAGTAAACGTATTATTCGGTACTTCCAATAATGAAATCCAAGAAAGTGCACAGGAGCAATAAGCTGCGATATATAAAACCACTATACGACCTGTGCTCCGTTATAGCAGTGAAACGTGGACATTAACGCGAACTTCCGAAAAAGCAGTTAGCAAAATTGTTGGACCCGTAAAGGAAGGAACGGACTGGCGAATAAGATACAACCTTGAGCTGTATCAACTCTTCAAGGAGCCAGAAGCCTCAACGTTCATCAAACTACGTAAACTGCAGTGGGCTGGCCATATAGAGCGGATGGAAGACAGAAGAGTCCCCAAACGAGCTCCTAAAGGCAAAGCGAGTGGTAACAGGCCAGTAGGCAAACCACGCAAGCGATGGAAAGACTCGGTTGATAAATACAGCAAACCCATCTTAAAAAATCTGCCAGTGGTCTGGGCGAAACTTTAATATTTTTGGGGTCAAAGTTCGGAAGCGGTCAAACTCGGAGTATATCATCAGTTGTTTCGAGATTATGAAGTATCTTGGAAAGTTAATTTTGTTCTTAAAATAAAAATATTTAAAAGGCCCGTGTAGACTATTAGAATTTCGGTATATTATGTGCACTAAAAGCCCATAGAAATAAAAACAAATTTGTTGCCTTATCAGAGTTAAGAGATATGACGAATTGTTAAAACGTATACAAACCCATTACTTCCACTTGGGGTTTGAATTTGGAAAAAATTGTGAAACAGGTTTTTAGACGATTTCATAAGAAGCAACTTCATATCTCATGAGACACGAGGGATCTTGAAAAATTTTTGAAAACGTAAAAACGTAAAACCCATTACACCCCCTTGGTTCTTGAAATTCGAAAAATCATGAAATTGGTTTTTAGGTCATTACATCAAATGCCGTAATAATCAATTTTATATCTCATCAGAACTAAGGAATGGCAAAAATTGTGAAAACATATGCAAACCCTTGGGGGTTGAATATCGAAAAATTGTGAAATGGGTTTGTAGGCGATTATATAAAACGTCTGTCGAAGTGCAAAGCGATATAATCTCATCTCATCAAACCTAAGAAATATATCGAAGCTTTGAAAAGCATACAATCACTTACACCCGTTAGGATTGAATATCTAAAAATACTGAAATTGAAACCTTAGGAAGTAAAAATGAATTCGATATATTATCAGATCTAAGCAATATGAAGGAATCTGTGTAAACATATGCAACCTTCTTACACGCACTTGGAGTGGGGGTTGAATACCCAAAAATCCTGAAAGAAGTTAATAAATGAATATGAAGACAGAACGAGAAAGTAAAAACCAATTTAATTTCTTATCAAAAGAAATGACGTAAAAACGTGTTCAACCCATTTATACCTTCTTAGGGGCTGAAAAAGGAAAAACTGAAAATAAGTTTTAGGCGATTATTACGCAAGCCCGTAAAAGTGAAAAGTTAGACGATATCTAATTAGACATGGGGGATATAACATAATTCGTGACACCTTAGAGGTCGAATTTCAAAAAAAATCCTGAAAACAAATTCTAGGTATTTATATGAAAAAGCCGTAGAATAAAAATAAATTCAATATTTGAGAAGACCTAATAGATATGATGAAAATCGTGAAAATATCTTCATTCCATTTTCACTGATAAATTTTTTGGCCCCCCCTTTCAAACGCCAATGGATATTTGAGAATTTTTTTTATCTAAATTACTTTTCTAGTTAATTTACATATACATACGAAGTTTCAGCTTTGTAGCATAAGCCATTCTATAGATAGGAAAAACACCCCCCACCCCCGTACCATACTACCTCTTTAAAAAATATATTTTTCCAATATGACTCTACTATCGTTCTATCTGAATACCAAGTTTTAGATTTCTATCATTATAAGTTCTCGAGATATAAAAATCGAAACTTTTTTCTTTTCACCCTCCCCCACCCCCACCATCTACACCCTCACCGACAAAATTTTGTATCCTGCTAGGGGTCTATTAGGTCTACTTCTGGTAAAAATTTTAAGCATCTATCTTACACACTCCTTGAGATATGAGACGTGATTTTTTAGAAAAATTCTTATCCCCACCACTTTCATGCCCCACCGCCCCCTTAAAAAACTTTACTTTCAGCAAACTTCATTTATCAACCTTTATACGTAAACCAAATTTTATTTGTCTAGTACAATTGGTTCGTGAGATATCGTAATCTCAAGTTTTTCACCCCCCACCCCCGTATGCCACTGACCCTACTAAAAAGTTTATTCCCGATCTATTCTCCTAATATATCTAGAGATGTTTCTTAAGTTTTAACTTCGTGACATTAACCGTTTAGGAGATATGGATTTTAAAATTGGTTCAATCTCGGCTTTTTTGCGTTTCGGACGCATTATTTTCCCGCCCACTACTTCACCCTTTGACCTATATCGGCAATTTTTTTACAAATGGGTCTACTATTAGAGCTCTATATAAGCTTCCTAGCATAAGCGGTTGCTGAGATCTAGAAACCTGGAGCAGTAGGAGGACGCGGTCTTTGGATCGAGACGATTGGAGGCGACGGCTTCAGGAGGCCAGGGCCCGACTTGGGCTGTTGCGCCATTGATGATGATGATGATTGGAAGTAGAAATAAGTGTATCTTAAAAGTGCTAATTATACAATTTTCTTAGAGTGTAAATTCAAGAGAATATCCAGTGAATTTGCTGCTTTCGAAGTTGAAATTTACTGATTGCAAATTGAAATGTACTGACCGAAAATTGAAAATTACATTCAAATTGACTATTATATCCCAATGTAAATTTACTTGAAAAGTTGAGGCATATCATATTTACCTACTATACAAAAGATGTAAAATTCAATGGTTTTTTTTACTGTGTTCTTAAAAACATCATGACAACTAATCTTTATTAATTAAGTTTGTTCAACTGAAAATTGAGATAATAAATTAAAGTTTAGAAATTTTTATAGAAAGCTGCTCCTGAGTAGAGTCACTGTATACGAACTAATACAAACATCCATTATCTTGAGTACGGACATTGCGTGTTTCACTTGAAACCAGTAAATTTAAACTTTTTTTGCAGTTGTCTCGGTTTTTAATTTTAAACATCCTCACGGAAGTAGGTGAACTCACTATTTACTGGAAAATTATTAAATTTCGAAATAAAAATCAGAAAGTTATAGAATATTGTGATTAAAAATCGAAATTTTATCACGCACACATTTACATTTTAGTATATCATTGACATTTCGAATTGTCAAGTTGTGTTATTTCGCGGCCGCGATCTTAAAAGTTAAATTTTCCGGCACAATACCGCAGAAATTAAAAGTGATAGTGTTTCGAAAGTGATTGTGTGGAATCTAGTGTTGAGTTCCGTCGAAATGAATTAAATCGGTTCTTCTTTTCAATCGCATGACGGCTGCCGCCTGCCTGTCCGAAAAATCTCGTCGCATTCTTAACTGATGGGCTGCAATATCTTCCTCCTAAGTTTGCTGCCATTATACTGGAAATTAAAAGTTAAGAGTTACTTATAAATGAAATTAATATTTATTGTTAATCAAAATACGTACCTTTGGTAATGTTGACATTTCGTTTGACATCCCACAATTTTGGGAAATGTCAATCAAAATCATATGGGTTACATGTACACACACTAACACTATGTCATTTTAGAACCCGCGAATTCTGAAATTCGCGGGTTCTAAATGTTCTAAATATGTACCAAAAGTGGATATTGTCCGTACTCTAGATAATGGATGTTAGTGTGAGTTCGTATAAAGTGACTCTACTCCTGAGGACAGTTTTTTTTATAGGTAACCTTTTAGATTATCATTTGAATATAACACGAAAAACATACCAAACTGATCCATGTACTTTCTTCTCGCATGTTACCACAGCTCTCTGCAGATGTCCTTCAGTTTTACAAATAGTGTGGAATAATCTGAGAAAGGACGTTATTACTACCACACCCAACGCAACGCAAAATTGAAACCTCTTCAAGGTGAATGAATATTCTCTACCTTCGTAAAAACAGAAAATGACTATTAAACTTTACAACAAATAAATCTTCTATTCTCGACCCAACTTCTGCCGTTTTCCAAGGTCTTTATGTTTATACCATTGTGTGTTTGTAGTATATCGGGGTATCGGAGTTGTGTGTAGTCTCAAGATGGTTCAGGCATCTTAAAGTCGAGAGTCTAAGGAGTTTTCTCTCCAAACGAGACATTGATAACTTTGTAATCCTATGCCTTCAAGTTTATATGTTATATTGTAAGCTTCTCCCAAGAGGAAAAAGAAATGAAAAAGGGAAAAATGAGGTCGTTGATAGTACACTCTATTTGGAAAGTTGTATGCTTGAATCGCACTTCAGGTTACCAGAATCGGGATTTTGTGTTTGATAAGTGTACTCGTATTTCAAATGACAGAACGTAAAGCATACAAAGAACTACACTGCGAAAGTGCGAGTGGTCATAATAAATCGTTTTCTTTTCTTGTATAGTAGAACAAGCCAGAACTTAGCTGCTCATTCATCGGCATTCATAAATATCTTCATGTTAACAGTACCTCCAATAGAAATATGTATTTAACATAATGGATTCTTCAAATTTTAAGAAAGATACTTTGTTTTTATATATCTTACAGAAAAAGATACGAGGGAGTAAAAGGATTTTGCTAACTATTAAAATTAAACGTTGTTTTCACTCAAAACTAATTTGTACAAAATGCCGAATTCGTGGCTCAACGATCACTCTAGTTATAGTGAGTTCCGTAAATTAAGTGATGATATTTTGACAGAATATTTGTATGGCAGTTACACGAAGAACTAATAGTATTTTTTTCATAATCATACATTTAGCTCCAACTATTGGAAAATCAACACATACAAAATTTCAAAGTCGTAGCTTAGATTCTTCTGAAGTTATCGGCCAATATTCTTGATCACGTGTTTTAAAGACTTTTTGTATGGCAGCTACCCGAAAGAGTAGGACGATTTTGCCCGCTAACGAACTTAGTCTTTCAAATTCGATCAAACACCCAGATTCGAAATTTCAAGATCCTAGGTCAAGGCGTTTGAGTTATCGTGCGCACGGCCAGACAGACGGACGGACAGACGGACGGATGGACGGACAGACGGACGGACGGACGGACAATCGGATTTGGAGTTCTTAGCCACAAATAAACAAAAAATAATGTACAACTTTTTTTCGTCCGAGGCTTGGCTCTTTGCGTTACAAACATTTGGGCTGGATTAAACTTATAATACTCTCAGATTCCATCTAGAGTATAAAAACTAATAATAATTGTTTTATTCAGATCTGAAAAAAATAGGCATAGTCAAGAAACATTTCTGCGTAAAATTGTGTATCGTAGCCCATATTTTAATTTATAGTTCAATGCAAAAAAATTGCAAACGTAAAATGTTTGTACAAAAAAAATACAAAATGACGGATAACACAAATTGGGAATATCGGTTAAAGAATTTGAATTCAGCGCGAAAAACTACGATAGAAAAATAAGGGCATGATTTCACAAAGGCTGATTTGGTTCACCAATCTTATTTATTATTCCTTCCGTAATAACTTACTTCTTCAGAAGTAGGAAAACAATAAGTTTTCTACGAGGACTCTTTAATATCCTGGTCCATAAAAGTTCAAACTTATAACCAAAATTCTGTTTTGGATTTTGATACAATGAGACGGTACTAACATGTGGAAGATGCGCAACAATTTCCCTACCTTTACATCAAGGCAATGAGCGTTCTTTCGTCTTGCTTTTAGCAAATCACTCTTCGATTGTTCAAATCTTGCATGAAATTCGTGTTATTATTGCATTTATTGTTCGATTGCGGTGTTCGTCCTATTAAACATATATTTATTTGTTTATACACAGTTCGACAAATAAGTTCCGAGGCTTGATACATGTATGAGTAACTAGTAGGGCCATCTATGTCTACATGGCCGTTTGAAAGCTGTGACACTCCCCTTCCCGGTAATACCAATTTTGTTTAAATCGGTTGATAGATAGCAAAGTTATGACAGTTCTCCCAAAACAACTTTTTGTCGATGTTGAAATATTAAAATGTTGCTCAAACGATGCTCATTACATTCTTAGCAAAGGAATTATCCACAGGGAATTCGTTCCAATTGGCCAAACAATTACTGGCGCATTTTATCTCGAAGTTTTGAAGCGTGTGATGGCCAGAATCCGTCGTATTCGACCCGAATATCGTGATCCAGAGAACTGGATAATGCACCGAGTCACACCTCACTCATTGTTCGTCAATTTTTGGCTCAGAATCAAGTCTGTGTGTTGAATCATCCACCGTATTCACCTGATTTGGCCACATACGAATTCTCTCTATTCCCGAAATTGAAATTGAAGTTGAAAAGATGTATTTTTAATGACATTTCGACCATCAAAACATTTTCAGCACGAGCACTAGAGGCAATTCCACAAAATGAGCGAGAACACGCATTTGAATCACTGTTCAATCACTGTAACAAGTGTATTGCAACTGTAGGAGAATATTTTGAATAAAAAAAATGAAAAATATCCACATTTTTTCTTTTAATGATGTTTTCCATGACCGGTCTCGAAACTTATTTGTCGTACTGTGTATTTCAAAAGTCCAATAAAATATGGAAAATACAACAATCGCACGATAAGACTAAAACGCAGTCTGTTCTGGAAATTTAAAAACTATCTCAATTTTAAATTATGAATTGCGGTGGCCAGTTCAGTTCAATACCATTAACAATTCCCCAAAGATGTCTGTACGTATATTTGACCAGAGTACCTATAACCCTGCCTGAGTTTCTGTGATAAACCCACCAAACTATGGATAAATGATTCTGAGTTGCCACTTATTCACTTCAACACTTCGATTTCACGAAATCTTCAAGTGTCGGGACGAGTAAAACCAATCCAAGAAGGAAACTGATTGAATTTCTTGTTTAATCAACCGAAGCGACGAAGTTACCGACACTTGAGAAGCAGCTACGATTATCCTTCAGTCAGCACACTCAGCTATCCTAGGTAGATAGTAGCATGGGATGATTTCTACGAATACCATTCCAACACCTGGACATGTATATATAATAGTTTTCACAATGTTTCAAGATATGGCACTAGGTAGTCTGTACCCATACACAGTTCTAGTCCAGAGCCCATTTTCGAACTATTGCATAAAATTTCATTTAAATGCATAACTCGTTCAAAAGTGCTAGAACTCGATTTGGGAATTTACAAATTCAATTAAGGGATGCAGGCTCCGCATATGTGGTCGAGCAGATGCTACCCTGCGGCCAGGATGGGAACCACCGTCAGCTGTCTGTCTACCAAAATATTGGTCAGACCGAATTCTCTGTCTTTTTCACTGAAATGGCTAAAAAGGATCCTGGACAGAATTCTCACCCACTGCTTGAGAGAAACGAATTGCAGACGGTCCCCCTTCTAGGTCCTGAAAAATAACGAATAGCACAATCCTCTTGTATATATGATGCTACCGCATATGAGGACAGGATTTGAGATTGGGGTGGCTTTTCGTAATTAATCAAAAAAGCCTTTCGGTGAGGACGAGTACATTTTCGGGCGATTCATTCCCCCCACTGTACACTATCGGAGTAATCCCCGCAACTTACTGGTTATCGGAACAGAAGCTAGTGGAGCCAGGCTGAGGCGGATAGAGAAATTGTGAGGATGTGGATTAATTATTCCCGGCCTAACGCATATACATAAATCCAAAACTGCAAAATTGACAAAAGCTGCTTTATCCGCGTTTAAGGCATTGCGATTGTTCACCGGCCTGAAGAGGAAGGGCACAGCAGCGGTTCGGTGCTTTACACCAAGTGTAAGGGGGCTGGGCAAAATTAAAATAGCTATAGAGTGGCACTGCAGGATTTATCGTTTAATTATTTCAAATAGACTTGAAGAATTGCCAAAACTAATTTTCGCTGAGACTTGCTAAATAAATATGTACATATTCTCAAATATCCTAAATATCTGAATTACAATGAAGAGCGAGCTAATATAATTTCCCTAGATGTGCGATTAGTACCCACCTAATAAAGCAACATGATAAATCATCTTTCAAGATAAATAAATAAAATCTATCTTAATATAGTGACGAAAGGAATGACCTTCGAGCTGATGATCCGTGTCATTGTTAAATCGTTCCAGAAAATTGAATCAGTGAAATTCTATTTGCGATTCCATCTTTGGGAAAATCCATCCATGACATCTTTAATTTGTTCTTGCCATTGCTCATTGCTCTGATACAGAGTACGTTTATAGAAGAACCTCAACCAATTTCTGAACGAGATATCGCATTGTCGTCTGGATAGCAACAATATTTCTCATATTTCTCGAAGTACAGTCTTCGGGTATTTCCCTGCTCAACATTTCAATAGCTTTAACAAAATTTGTGTATTATACGAATAGACTCGTAGATATGGCGTTGGTACAAAAGTCTGTGACTTCCTAGTTATGTTGTCTACCATCACCATCGTCGCCATTTTCTCGACTTGCTTTATATATACTAAAAAGCATTTCATGCATACACGCTTCCGATTCCGACTTTGCTCCTTCAGAACTCTCGAAATTTATCTTTTCAGACCAATGACTTTATCACATTTCACTAAATTTTTGATGAAGTGTAAAGTTAAGATGATCAGGAGCGAGCAAACAACAGCCAGGCTCCTTTCTAAATCTATACATTCAGTTCTGAAATCGCACCCGATAAAGGAAGAGCGTGAGAAATAGCGTGCTATTCCTTCAATGCCAGGGAAAAAATATAACAATCCAAACTTGAGGATTTTTTAAGGGCAGTTCCAACGGGGGTGGAATCAAGTGTCAAGTTGTAAACAGTTTATTTTCAGATGTCATTCACCAATTCTCCTGGTTTCGATTATGATTTAAAAATGAAGCAACGGAACAGGACACTAACTCTGTAGACTTCACATAGGATCCCGTTTTCAATAATTTGAACGCAATCAAGGATTTGAATCGAAAATAATGAACTTGTGATTGACAGATCAGCATGCATATTCGGATTGCTGACGACAGTTTTGTTAATGCCGGAAACGACGATTTTAAAAAAAAAAATTGTTGGAAAAATGTACGTATGCATGCAGGTTGTTAGAAAAATATGAGTATGAAGAACAAACCTTACTAACCGTTGACAAATTGTTAACCGATTATGAAAGAAAACGATTTAGTTTTTAATATCCCTTTTTACGCAAACGGTAATAAAGTTGTGCCCAAATCGCTGGCAGATTATCACTTTAATTTTTTTGCTGTAGCGTTTTATATATAAAATTTTGGTTTCTAGATCTCAGGTACCGCTTACGCTAGAAGACTGAAACTTGGAACTTATATAGAACTATCATAGTGAAGTCATTTGTAAAGAATAGGTTGCTACGGGTTGAGTGGTATGGGAGTGGGAGAAACGCTCGAAAAGTCCATATTTCCTGAATGGTTGATGTCAGAAGGTTAAAACTGCGTTATTGTCTAAAAAGATACTACGAGCCCAGACAAGGACTTAATTTTGGAATGGTTGAACGGTTGATGTCAGAAGGATAAAACATAACCACGCAGTTAAGGAATACTAGGAGCCTAGACAAGGACTTAAATTTGGATATACTTTTTGAGAAAGGAGGTCAAGCACGGAAGTGGTGAGATAGCTATTTTTAAAAAAATCAATTTTTATGCCTCAAGAACTGTACCAGATATAAATCTTCAAATTTTTGCAGGGGTTCGGTGATACCGGGTACCCGTTCCCGGTATAAGGAATAAATCTATTTTTATTTCTCGAAAACCGCAAAGGATAGAAAGCTAAGAATTGATGAATATGTATACTGGGTGTTTGGCACTCCGTCCGCCACCTTGTAAGGGGTTATTCCTTGATATATTTGGAGAAAAAATTGTTCCACATGGTGGGTTAGTTTTCAATATCAGTGGAGATACAGGGTGGTTAAGAAAAGTGTTTTTGACCGGTACCCTCACTCACTTAAAACGTTATATCTTGAAAACGAATAATCACAAGGCAAAGTGTTATAACTCGTTTTTTAGGGAATCGAATTACCTTTCATTTGATCTAACAGTCTAAATTGTAACTGCACCCAATCTTGAGATATTTACTCGAAAACACAAAATTTTGCTACGTCAACCCTAAAAATTCAGTGATCAATGTAGTTTTTTTCAAAAAACCCCATTATAAAAATGTCATTTTAATTTTATTCTTGTATGAACCATATTATTACCTACAAAAGCTTCATACATATGTATGAGTTACGATTAACATTTTGAAGTAATAGGTAAAAATACATATCGCATAAAAGTTAAATATTTCAAAAGTCACCCTGTACAAAACTAACCCACCCTGTAGAACAATTTTTTTCTCCAAATATATCAAGGAATAACCCCTTACAAGGTGGCGGACGGAGTGCCAAACACCCTGTATAAAGCCACTACAGAGGCATCATAAAAAATTTAAATTTAAAATTAAAATTAAATTTTTAATAGGGATAGCAAGGTCAGAGGATAGGGTGTTATTTTGTATCCCAGAAACAGCTTATGGTCGAAAAATGAAACTTTCTACGTATATGAAGATGTACATGAATCTTATCTTCCTAAAAAACATGGATATCTAGAATGCCACTACCTACTAAACAAAAAATAACGTTCTTGATATTTATACGAGCATTTGTAATTCGATTAAAGCGCTACAATTATTTGGATTGAATTTTAACTGCGATAAAAGGATTAACAATATATTTATCTGAAATGCTTTTAACCTAAATTAAACCCATGTCTTTATAGTTTGACGAATACTCAAAATGTCAAATTATCGATGAAAACGAAATTTAATTTTCTCACTTTCTCTCTATCTCTGTATATGTAAATGCTGTGTAATTCAGTCAAGCTTTCGTCAGCAAATATCATGGCATCCATCGTGTGTATCGATTGCCAATCATTAATTATTAATCAAATCGTCGTCGATACGAAAAGAAGGTAAAGAAGCCCTCGCAAATGGATGTCATACTTAAGTATTCATACATAGTACATTCATACCTCATGGCAAAGTTGTGAATCTAATATTCTAAGTTTATCAAATAACGAAGGATGGAAAAAGATGATATTGATGTAGGGTAGACCGGGAAACGGAGACAACACTTGTGACAACTTGACTTTGATAAGCTGTAGCTGCTACACAAACCTAAACCACTTGATTTGATCTTATACTCTAAGATTTGATCATTAACACTTCCACAAAAACGACATTACAAACTACGACACATATTTTAATAATTCCGCATTTTATTTGATAAGTTAGGGTGTATTGAACTTAGTGCTCGAATATTTGTGACACACGAAAAACTTAATTTAAAGTTTAAGTTAAACGCACTTAACTGGATTAAGAGGTCACCTCTCGTTTATCACGCAACGATCTTCACTCGTTACAGAACTTAACTTAAGGGGGTACATCCGAGTAGAAAGCAGAAAAAATAGGTGAATTTTAGAAATTATTATCTCAAAAACTATTTGCTCGATTTTATCCAGGTTGGTTTTATTCGAAAGTATATATGTTGAGGTACGTTCATAATTTTTTTTTATAAATATATATCAATCAGGGGCGCTGATGCCAGGGTCGGCGTAAAGAAAGTCCGTCGCTCGCACTCTCTGCGGTTCCCAAGATTACATGCAGGCGGTTGATTCAAAACAAAAATTTCAAAAAGATTCTAAAAATGTAAAGTATGATGCTCTTCGCTACGTAGGGGTATTTGAAAAAAAAAATTTTTCACAAAATGGCGGCCGATTGAACTTGATTTTCAGTTTTAAACCTCAATTATCGACCATTCTGGCTTGATAAAAAAAAAAAGTAAATAAGTTAAAAAAAAACCTACGTAGCGAAGTAGAAAACCTATCCAAAAATATTATGTGAAATTTTGAAAGCAATCGGTCAAGCCGTTTTCCGAAGATTTTGGGGACCGTCTTTGAAAAGTATGTTTCGAGATAATAGCGTTTGAATGCCGCTCTATATAGAGAATTCATGGAGGTCCCATTCCGGTTAACTGCCCATAATTTTCACAATTCTTGGAATTTCAATATGAAATTTACACACAATATTTTTAAGACTGCAAGCTTTAAGATGAGTGAAAAAAAAATTTTTGAAAAAAAATTAATTTCTACTCGGATGTACCCCCTTAAGTCAGTTCGATTTGACATCTGACTATAAAGTTATCGGATTTTCAATAAACCATTGTCAAACATTTTTTTACTAAATATTACTTACTTCTCAAGCTTGCCAAGCGGTCAAATATTTGACTATAGTATTTTCCCGGCAAATGCTGCCAGATAGTGTAATCGTCAAATATTTGTTTTCCACATTATTTTATTTGCTCAACATTAGGGTCACTAGATACTCAACACTCTCTACCTAGGGTTTGGCAGATACGTCTAATTCGGTCGTTTCTGTACTAGAAATTGTAATTTAACCTCACAAAAATCGACTGTTTATTATGTACTAGTTCGCCTGTTTTTGTACTACTCAACATTGCTATCAAATTGCGTATTTGAAGTCGGTTCCCTTCCACAATTCTAGTACTTATTTTTCTTTTAGTATGGAAGTGTGTGTGGGCGAAAATGTGGTTTTCAATGAAAAATTTCCGTATTTCTTTTATTTCTTTATGGAAATGTACAATTTTGCCGCGAAAAGTCAATCATTTCGAATGTTTATAAAGCGAAATCCAGTAAACGTGAAAAAAAATTAAATTTACTGGTTTTTCACCTTGGTACGATCTGCCAAACCCCTCTTAGAGGCTGTTTTGGTGTGAGTGTATAACCCCTTATGAGTGTATGGGGTTGCATACATTTTCATGAATTTCACCATAGAACTTTAGAATTGATATCGAATTTATTCTTTGTCAAGCTTTTTATAATAATCACCTAAAAAGTGTTTTTCACGATTCCGGGGTGTACGGAGGTTGCATAGGTTGTAGCAATTCTCCGCCATATCTCTTAGGCGAGATGAGATATGAAATTTGTCGAGAAATATTACACTCCTTTGGGGGCTTAATGTCCGAAAATCCCGATATTAATTTTTAGGCGATTATAAATAAATGGACCACCGTACAATAATAATGCAAACAGCTACGTAAAACTGTATCCAAATGTACAATATCCACAACCACACTACCGAAAGTACCAATAGAATGGGGCCGATTTATTCCCATCATAATTCAATTCCAAGCGAACACTGTACTTTCCACTTTCCTTTCTTACCCGGAACAACCAAATTCAACCCGCTTTGATTTATGACCCAGCAAGCATGCGACATATATGTACATGTATTGGTTCAGGATGTAAAGTTGCAAGGATGAGTAGCTCCATAGCTCCTTTCTCGGAAAAAAAATCGAAGAATGTCTCGAAAAGGGCCTTATGAGATTTATTTGACAAAATAATTGAAATAAACTGGAAACGAGCGATTTACCCCAATGAAAGGGTTATGACTGTCACTTTTTGCGCAATCATCCTTCGTTCAACCCGATAATTCTTCAATATGTCCATCTCGACCTCGACTTTGATATTTTTCTTTCATGCATTTCGTAGATGTTGTGAGTTCATATTCCAAGCGGGTTCACAAAATGTATAAAAATAGAAAATAAAATGCCACATCACCTATCACATCCGAACACTTTCTATACGTTTCCATAGTCCTTGAAAATGGCGGCATGGATATTCCTCTATGCTTTTTGTAGGATACCTACTAAGCCCGAAGGCTTCAACTATATTGGAATTTAATTTCGACCAGGTTCTGAAGGAACGAGAAAGGGTTCAGTGGAAAAAATAAAAAGATGTGAAAATTGGACAATATCGTAATGGGATTAAGGGCTACGAGGTCAGGATTCAGGAAAATAGGGGAAACAATCAATGGGGAAAAGGGTTATCAACCCATTTCAGATATATGGTGGTATCCGTATTTGGGATCATTGGTCGGCATAATAGAGGCAACCGTGTTTGAAAAATTGCAGTCAAAAATGGATTGGACGTTTAACATTTTCGGATCCTTTCTGCTTCGTTTTTTTTGTATTAAAACCATTGATTTTTTTTTATCGATAAGATGAATACAAATAATTTAAACATTAATATTACAATTGTGCCTAACTTTTACCTAATAACAGCACAGGACTTTAATCTAACAACGCTACAATTAGGCATTAATAGCTCAATTACTTTGTCTGTCTGTTGTGTCAAAATCTTTTATTTATTTTGTAAGGTTTTAGGCTTTTCTCCAATGGAAAATCGACCAGCATAAGTAGGAATTAAATAAAAAAATTATTAAATTCCCAAGCTTCCATTCCGAGCAAGTAATTTAAAAAAAAGTCTTTTAAATATGTGACAGCGAACATTGTGGTTAAATGTGAGCGTGGTGAAGGATAAATTTCACAGCTGTCCAGACTGATTTTAGTAGATTTCTAGCGGGATTTCCACAAAATCTAGTCACTCAAAGAGATTTTGAAAACGCTCAAATGTTCGAAAAAATTTAGTGGGTTTTGAAAGAGATTTGTCGAAATCCAGCTCGATCTTGCAATATAAATCAGTTATAAGTCATTAAGGACCGTACCGTGTGTATATCGTAATAATAATTTTTATAAATCGAAAAAATTTCCTTGTCAGTGGTAGTCAATTGGTCGAGTTTCTGAACCACAAACTGATAGTAAAAAAAACCTATAGGTATATCTAAACAGTAAAATTTATTGTGAAAATTACTATCCTTAAAGCAGTAAAATATTCCGCATTGATGTAGCAAATTTACGAATTTTCATTAAATTTAACAAAATTGAAAGTTATACCCTGTACAGACTATGCGTTTAAACGCGTTTAACTAGGCAAAATGAACGAGCTAAAATAGTACACTAGGCAACTCATTTTATTTTGATACATGACAGCTTGACGTGATTTGTTTTGACAAGTAGATATTCCGCTGTGTTTCATTAGCAAATTAATGGTTTCTAAATTATTTGAAACACAAGTGTTTGTACAGCAGTAATGAAATGTGAATTAATTAGCTAATGCAGTCGTTGCACAAGCACAAAATTCAATTTCTGCAGCATTAAAAAGTTTCTTTAAAGTTTACTTCAATTTCCGCGAGGGTCGTAGTACATGTTTTCGGTTAAACGCGTTGTAGCTACGTGTTTTCGTAAACGCGTTCGAGAAGTGTTTTCGACGCGTTTAACTCGATTTAAACGCGTTAATCTCGTAGTCTGAACATAGTATAATTCTTAAAACTGCGTGTTTTTACACATTCAATTCATAAATTTACTGCAATATATTGCAAGACCGCATGAAATTTTCAATATTTAATATGTAAAATTGATTATTGTGTATAAAATTACGCATTTTGCATGTCATTTTGATACTCTACGCGTAGTAATTTGTCATTGTGTATAAAATTACGCATTTTGCATGTCATTTTGATACTCTATGGGCCGTATTATTCACTTCGGGTTATTTATAACCTCTGGTTAATTCCAATTTTCCCAGAGATTTGGTATTATTCACCTCTGGTTATCGTTTTTAACCGGTGATTCGCTGGTTTTGTAATCAGTGATTAAAGTTACCCAGGGAAAAATTTAACCGGTGAAAAAGTTCCAGTTTACTACGATACCCAGGGATTTAACCGGCGATTTGACAAATTTTGTATTATTCACGATTGAAATTATGTCAAGATCTCATTTGTGGGATAATTGGAGTGATTCTGACGAAGAAGACGACTGGAGCGTCGCCAATACAAAATGGCACAACGAATCAAGCCATTCCTTTTTCTGGTTTAATTGTTTCGTGAGACATCGCAATGCAAGGTTTTTTACCACCCACCTACGCCGCTGACCACTCTCTTATTTTCGACCTATTCGCCCAGTTCCTAGTCTACAAGCAAGTATCAAGTTTCAAATTTGTGACATTAACCGTTCAGGAGATTTCGATTTTAGAATGTCTCGACCTAAGCTTTCAAGCGTTTCGGACACATTGTTTTTGTCCGAACTCCCGAATCCCTTCACTTATACTATAAAGATGTTTATTGCAAGTGGGTATACAATATCATAGATCTATGTATGTAAGTTTCGAATTTGAGCTTCCTTGCGTAATTGGTTCCTGAAACATGAAAACCAAAGTTTTTCGTCTAAAACGACACCCACATCGCCGCTCACCCCTCTACCAGAAACTTTATCACTTGAAGGCGTCCACTCAATCTACTCTACCAATAAACTTGAATAGCTCCAAGGGTTTGGGAGATGCAAGCCTTCAATTAACTGTACGCACTGTGAAATCCAATCACCCGGTAGCACACACTCAGAAAACTCTCGGAATTAAATGGGATGGTTCTCGTTGAACGTGTGAACTGTGCATCACACACATCGTTTATACTGCTCCCAGATCCGCAATCATGAAAAAATTGCAGCCAAAAATTCTCATTTTTCCTGAAATTACAAATTTAAATATTCACAACAAATAAAAATGTCACATTCTGTAAATAATTAATAAAATTTTTGACGTTTGACTGGACAAATAATGGAAAAATGGAAAACTAGCCGTTAAGATAACCCGACCTATTAAATCGCTAACCAGAGGTGAATAATACAATTTCATATCCAGAGAAATTAATCAGTGATTAAAGTTAATACCCCGGATAAGTTAACAGCTGGTTAAGGCGAAAATAACCCGAGGTGAATAATATGGCCCTATGCGTAGTAATTTGTCATTACGCATTTTGCATGAAATTTTGTTACTCAAGCGTAGTAATTTGTTTTTTATGATATGTATTAACTTGACTGCTTTGTTGTTTAATTCACTTGTTTCGTGGTTTTGTGTAAGGCGTGATTTTAAATTTAAAAAGGAAATAATGTTTATAAAGCGTGAAGTTTGTGGCTTTAAAACATATAAATTAAATTTATATAATAAACATGTATAGTGTTTTACCCTTTTTGACCTATATCCTGGTTTTTCCCCAATTATCATGTGTTGATTGATCTCATTGAATTTTTCCAATTGTCGATTGCTGTGTCCTTTGCCCTTCAAAGTACGTCTGGGAATTCATCTGCCGATCATTCGCTTGAAGCTTATTCATTTATATTATCAATAAATTAATAATAATAATAAGCAAACATAAACATGTCACATATTTGTAGTACATATTAGTTTTTCCACACCGTGTGTAATTTTACTCACATTTTTAGCGATTGATTTCCACACTTCTGTATGAATTTCCGCATGAATAGTAAAAATCACAGGAGTGTGTAATTAAATTTGAATAACTTTTTCTTTACAATCCAAATTCAAAAATAGGTAAGTGAAGTAAGTGATTTTCATACTCCCTAGTGGCATAGCCATGAAATGTAGTGACGTTTCTATAAGAATTTATCCCATTTCCTAAAATGACAACCCTCTAGATTTAGTAGTAATTGAAAAAAAACGATTGAAATTGCTTAAACTTTTTCACGTATTGAAAGGTTTCGAAATTTATTTTATGGCAGTTTTGCAAAGTAGACGTACTCGTATATTTCTTCGAAATGGGTAAAAATAGCATTATTACAGTATATGGCAACGTTTAAGGATACCTTTCGTCCATGAATATACCGTGTTCACTTCCAGTTTCTATAAAAAGAGTCCTGTTATAATCCTTTCTGTGTTACTGCACAGTAATATTTAACATGCAGGGCAGACAGATGATGATTCTAAAACATTTAATTTTAGGACCACAGATAAATAACTACCTTGGTAGATAGACTGGCGTGCTAGCCACTAGACTAGGTGGGAGATCGTTTGCAAAAAAATATGTTCTATATTAATTTCTAAAATATTGTTACATGCATACCCAGTCAACCCGCAAAACTTGTCAATAGATGCTGGAATCGTAGTTTCCAAAGGGAACCAAAACTTTCCAATATTCAGTAAAATAGCGTAGAAAGTTCTACCATAATCCACATACATCATCGAATGTACTCGAGATCTCGCAGCGTGCCAACCAATCATTGAGTAAAAGCACAGACGGGCTCACATACATGGATGGGGCTTCGAAAAGTAAGGTTCGACTTGTGAATATCATTCACGCCCAGCGACCGAGTATTAGAGTGAACGGTGTACTAACGCGAAGCATTTCCATGTGTAATAATTATTGAAGTAAGTGATTCTCAACTGCACAAAGAATGGTTATTTTTATTATGTGGCGCGATACCCAAATCGGATCTTGTCCTACAATCGGATTCGGGACACCACGGTCGTCTTTAAGTCCGATACGAGTTAACAACAATAATTAAGCGATTTGAATAAAGCGATTTAAGTTTTTGTAAGTGAAATACTTGAAATCCTGAGGAACTCCCAGCCGCAACAATTTTATTACAAAAGGCTTGAATATTTCACGTTTCATTCATTTTTTTGTTCCATAACCTTTTTACCTTTTCTGTGTTAGGCTCAAGATTCTTTCTAACATGAATCTTGAGTTTTGACGATTTCGTAAAAGCAAAGCCAATTTAAGCCTAGTACTGTGTTCCGAGCGAAACGAAATGAACTGTCAAATTCCATATAAAAAAAATGAATATTTCGCTCACTTTTCACCACGAAATATTTCGTTCGTTTTTCAGTACTGTGTTCATGGGCGGAATGGCCATTTGCAGTAGTCACTAGATTTGTTCTTTTTGCATACATTTTCTACACTTTTCTGCACTCGCTCTCGAGCGAGGGCAGAAAATTGTAGAAAGTAGGTTTGTTCTTTTTGCATACACTTTCTACACTAGGTTACACTTTCTACCCCAATGCTGTTCTTTTTGTCGGTGTGACGTCAGAGGTGGGTGTTCTTTTTGTCGAGTGTAGTGTACTCAGTGTACACTTTTCTACACTGGGTCGGGAGCATGTGTAAGTTCTTACAATTTAGTGTAGTTTACCATCTGTCAAAATTGATGGCTGTATGCAGATAAAATTGACTTTTTGAATTTATGAAGCTACTGTTTTGAATGAATACATGCAAGAATATTGAATGACAATAAATTTGCATTGATAGAAGTGAAAGAATAAAGCAAATAAAAAAGATCGGAATTTTAGCTGTCACGTTTCTACACTAACCCGTTCTTTTTGCGCGATCTACACCCTACACTTCAGTGTAAGGTGTATTACACTGAAAGTGTAGGCTACACTAAAGTGTTAACTTAACCTGGCAAAAAGAACAAACCTAGTGCATGCAAAAAGAACAAACCTACTAATAAATAGCGCTTGGTTTCGTTAAGTTTTGTTTTCAAAGGGTAGGGTACCTTTTTATTACAAGCGAAATATTTGACAATTCAAAATTTTCAACCGTTCGCTGTCAGTTCAGTTCGTTTGTGCTCGGGAAATTTTGTGTTGCGTGCCGGAATTGTAATTTCTTGCCAATATTTTAATTTCTTTCAAATTTCGCGCGCTTTTATTTCACTGACATCTACATAGTAGCGAACTGTGTAGATTATTTCACTCTACTTCGAAAGTACCTTTTTCGTTAAGCCGTTCGTTTCAAAGGCAAACATATTCGTTCACATCTGACCGAATGAAATACATACGTTTAGAATAGCTAAAAAGATCCGTGAGAACTTTTAAAGAACTGACATGAATTGAAAAACTTTTTTACAAGACGCTTGCCCGCGTACATATGCTTTACTGTCATGGCAGCGGGGAAAAGCGGAGACCAAGTCCAACAAAAAGAAGATTTTTTTTCCTTGCAAATTTACGTTTTTCGGGTTTTTGCTGGTATAAAAAATAACTTTTTTCCGAAGAACCGAAGACAAAAAAAAAATGCTTTGCAAAAGGATCCCATCTACTTCCACGTTACCGCGCCAACGATTCCAAGGATCAGAGTCTGCTCTGGTTTTCTTCCAATGGCCCAAGCCCTATGCGAATTTTTTTCCCATGTGCAAGGATTTTTTCCCGCTCACATTTTAGTCTACGGTTCATCCTAGTCAGCTTCTTCCAGAACTCGTTTTTCCCTGTACTTGTACGTCGTACCAACAACCTACAAAGGATAACAAAAGTTTTATTTTTCTTTCTTTTTTCACTTTTTTATTTAAAGGAAAAGTTTCGTATGAAAATTGAGCGATAAGAAGTTTATGTTTAAGTTGGCGAATTCAACTTTTTTTTTTCAGTGTCATGGTCTAATGCCCATTTGAAGAGGCAGTTTAGGTAAGCAGAATGGAAAGTTTCGAATTTCATGGACATTCTGTGGATGGATATGTACCTTTCACCCTTAACACATTTTCTTTATTTATCTCAGCATGGTCAATTTATTTACATACATATTTGCTTACTTGTAGTAGCAACATTCAATAATTTGTCAAAGACATCAGTGGCAATCGATAATTATAGAAAGAAGATTCTGAGTCACTAACCCCAAGCCCTGGTCACAGCATGAAACCTGCAAACCAAAATAGTGTTAGGTTAGGTAAGTGGGTGCCTGCTGAGGCAGCCAAGCACATAGACCGCTAAAGGGTTCGTTAAGATCCCACGTGTATGGGGAAGAAATACCCGTGTGCCCAAGATTACATCTTAGGTAAACCCTGCCACCCTAATAAATTGCAGCAGCTTGTCTAGCTTAATGTTTTGCGAATTCACTAAAGTCCATGGCGAAGCGCGTACGCAGCGTATACGAAAATAGTGTTAAGTTCTTAGAAAACGAAAAAGGAACGTGCTTCAATTAGAATAACTCCTTCATTACACACATTAAACCAGCCTGAAATTCCAAAGCAACAAATTACATATCGTTGTGCTCCATAACATGATCTGTTCACACATCGAAGAATTTCCTTATCCTAAGCAATTCGGCAAACCAAAGGCTACATACAAAAGTGGAGGTGAAATAGTGTATCGGCGTTAACATCACTCCGAGACCGAGACCGACTTTAATGAACTCTGGTAAAAACTTTTAAACGAACTTAAAACAATTAACTTCGCTCTTAACTTGAACTTGGGTGCCTCCACCCAAAGTTAACTGCCACCTGACCTGGTTTACCAATAAATTTGCCATGCATTGTTCCGTTCGGATTCCCTGTAGTGTCCATGCAATTTTCCTGGTATAGTTAAAAGTGGGTTGGAGGAGTGCCACCATGCTGCTGAAATGAAAGTTTCTCGGGCTTCCGGTTTCACTGTGTTATTCGGAATTGTCTTTGGGCCACAAGTGATTGGTGGTGGGGACGGGTCCGGACCGGAAGACTCGAAGAACAGCGATACTCTTAAAGGACAGAAGAAGTTCGACTTCCGAGAATTCGATATGGACATGTTACCGAGAACGTTACTTCCCATCTTCAAATGGAATGTTAAAAGTTTGAAACCTCTTCGTCGATCCCAAGTACTGAGAAGAATGAATTTTAAAACGCGCACCGGTAACTGGTGAAAGTTTGCGAAGTAGTGTCATTTTGTGTCCTCCCTAAAGAGCTCTAGAATACGGTTCTCCCTTCATTCAAATCCTGAACAATTCGTAAAGAATATCCTTCGCTTGTTCGCGAACGTACTTATATTATTCATCAGGTACTCACTCGGTGCCTATGTACCTATTTTCTGTCGTACATACATAAATTCTTTATAATGGTAGCTCCTAAGGTGCGATTTTTTCGCAATTTATTCGTGCAATTTGCACGTCCATAACGGCTATATGTAGACATCGTCCTATCGAAGGGAGCAGGAGTACGATGCATCATATGACGGATGATGAACAACAACCTTAAAGCCGAATCGTCTTATGGATTACGTTGAATCGAAGAAAAGTTTCGCAGCAAATGGAAAGACTAATGATACTTCAGGACGTCTGATAGATTGAATACCTTCTCAGATAAACAATGTGTCCGCAGAACATCTGCTGTTATTACACACATCCTTTTGAGTGGCGAAGGGATTGATATGGTCTGTGACACGTGTTTCAACGGAATGAGGAATCCGACATTATTTGAAATACACATAACTGGAATGAATTGCTTACGGGCACTGTACTAAGGAAAATGATTTCTTAGACTCCTTTGTACTTGTCGTCCTGGTTCATTCATCTTCGGCTGATTCACAATACATTTTGTAGATATTATACATCAATTTGCGGTCAGTAACCTGACTATTTGTTATAATAACTGAACAAGCAGATAAGCATTAATTAAAAGGAATTTTATACAGTAGAGCAAAATGCGTTTTTGTTATTAAATGGTGGTTTGGATTTAAATAAGGATCAAATTTTCAAGTCAGTTGTAGTATGTACTCTTGTACCAGAGTCATTCGAAATGGTTTCAAAAAACCATACTAAGAGTAGACTTACAATACAACTATGTTGGGGACCATCGAGAGCATACTAAAATCGAATCAACATAAAGCCATTTGTTGCAAGGAGAGAAAAAATAGTCCAATTACTTCATTATTTAAAAAAAATATCAGTCCGTCTGTACGACGACAGCCGTCCGCTGTACGTAAAATCGTTTGAAGGCTCGTAGCTCTCAGGAGGTCGGGAAGCGCTTTGGACGGAAAATTTTGGATTCTAGATCTCACCAACCGCTTAAGCTAGGAGGCTGAAACTTGGAATAGGATTTGATAGTGGAGATATTTGCAAAAAAAAATTGTCGAAATGCGTGAAGGGGTATGAGAGTTGGGGGAAAACAATGCGTCCGAAACGTTCGAAAGCCGAGATCAGGACTTTCTAAAATCCATATCTCCTAAACGGATAATGTCACGCAATTGAAACGTAATAATGTCTGTAGGGACCATAGGAAAATAGATCAGCAACAAAATTTTAAGGAGGTCAGTGGCGTGAGGGATGGATGGTGAAAAATTTAGATTGGAGGTAGGTAAAGGGATTGTATACTAGTCCAGCCATGTCAGGTCTCATTAGATATCGAATAGGTTTTCTCTACCACGGGCTAGGGATGTTAATATCGGAAAAAAATATCGATATATCGATATATCGATATTGAAAAAAATATCAATATCGGCTGACGATATATCGGAGAAAAATATCGATATATCGATATATCGAATATTTTTTCCAATGAAAAATAAACTCCAATGCTGCATCAAAATTAACATTAATAAAAAAATACGGCGCACGCGGCTTTTAGCAAACCGAAAGCTAATAAATAAATGACATTTGATTTCGTTGCCTTCGGTCACAGTTGCCAAATTTAGCTATTTGTATACTCTAGATAAAATCATATAGAGTATTATTAGTTTAATCCAGCCCGAAAAGTTTGTAACGCATAGAACCGAGCCTCGGACGAAAAAAAGTTATATATTATTTTGTGTTTAGTTTTGGCCAAAAACCCCAAATCCGTTTGCTGTCCGTCCGTCTGTCCGTCCGTCCATCCGTTTGCACGATAACTCAAAAACCCGTTGGCCTAGGAAGTTGAAATTTTGTCAGCACCTGTAAAATGGAAAAAGTAAGGCTAAGTTTTGGGCGATATCCTTCCATTCCTTCGGGTACCTCCCATACAAGAGTCCTTAAAACACGTATTCACAATTATTGCTCGAATGCTTCAAGTTAGGAACTTGCAATTTTGAATACTTAAAGCTTACCATGTTTGAAACGAAAGTTCCGAATATGATGCAAATCGAATGAGTCCTTCGTGTAGCAGCCTACAAAAGTCCTTCAAAAATGTATACAAGCTACAGAATCCACTATAACTCTAGTACAAGTTAAAGCAGGGATTCAACATTTTACAGGAATTAGTTTTATATCAAAAGCAAGACTGATTTCATTAATTAGCGCAATCCATCAACTTTTTCGGGTAGCTGTCATACAAAAGTTCTTAAAACACGTGTTCACCAATATTGAACGATAACTTTAGAACGCTTTTGAAATTTTGTATACGCTGATTTTATAATAGTCGCAGCTGAAGGTATTAATATGAAAAATATCCCATAAGTCCTTCATGTAATTGCCATACAAAAATTCTGTAAAAATGTCCCAACTTGATTTATGGAACTCACTATAACTCAAGAAATCGTTTAACCATCCATCGAGTAGCCACTATACAATAGTTTCTACCTGTAAATAGAAGGTCATGCAATAATTGTATGTGCACTCCTCATTCTTTTGATATAATCCCAACTGAAATATAAATCGGGGTTCAGTATTTCATCTAGAGTATCATACGATTGGCTTGCAGCCGATCGTGACTGCGTTATGTTTAGAGTCTGAAATTCAATTTCAATTTTATCATTGCAATTTCAATATCTGAGAGTTTTTTGATTGAACTATTGGAAATGTTGGTGAAAAGCGGAAAATTCTTCTCTGTTGACTTATGAAATCAAAATAATGCCTTTTTTGATCGAAATAAAGTTTCCGGATAGAAATACTGTTATTTTTTAAATATATTATTTTTAAGAAATAAGGATAAAAGGGGCAAAATCGAAAAAAGTATTAAGAGCAAACTTGATTTTAATTATTTATTAATGAAATATTATATGTATATTGACATATTTTTAAAATGTAAGCTTATGAGAGCCAGTACTTTTCTGGGACAGTTGTTAAGAATACTCGCTCCTTAATATGCTCTCCAGTAAGCCGACTGCGATTATTTGGCACCACAATATTTATTGCCGACGCAACTCTTTCGGATGACAACGATGAGGCAGGGACAATCAGGTATTTCTGATAGTTGCCTGGTTGCCTCGTCGTACATATATTTGTATTGGCGCCGAAAGTGAATATTTGCGTGCATGTGCCCGTATATATCACGTGCCTTGAACCTAGTTTCGACAGATATGGTTTCCATGATCGAAAATTTTTTTTCTTTTTTTCACTCATAAATAATCAGAAATGCAGATTAAATGCAAAAAACCCGTTCGATTTCTACAATATGCTATACTTAAAAAAAATATGGAGTCCGATAGTCGGATTTCAATATCGATATATCGCTTTTTACAATATCGGCCGATATTATCGATATATCGTTCAAAAAATATCGCAATTTCGATATATCGAAATTTTTTTAACATCCCTACCACGGGCTTGTCTTATAATCGCCTAAAACAGGTTTTCAAGATTTTTCCCTTTTCAAGCCCTACGAGGGTATAGATGGGTTGAAGACGTATTCACGGATTCTGTCATATCTCTTAGAATCATAAGATTTCGAATTCGTTTTTACTTCATAGGGTTTTCTTATCTTAAAACTTCTTTCAAGATTTTTGAATATTCAACCTCCAAGTTTAAGGGGGATGCATTCATTTTCACAATTTTCCCCATAGCTCTGAGGTTTGATGAGAAATCAAATTTGCTTTAATTTCTACAGTCTTTATGTAATAGCCTAGGATTTTCTGATATGCAACCCCCAAGTTGGTGTAAACCCTAAAATTATAATATTGTAAACACCAAAATATCCAAAAAATGTCCGTCTGTCCATCACCGTAGACGCCATACGCAAAAGCGTTTGAAAGCCCGTAGCTCACAAACCAGTTGAGATAATAAGTTGAAAATTTTTTGATGGGTAGAATGGTTTGACCCCTATGAGTGGTGTCTTTGGCGGGGTGGGTTGTGTTTTGTGTTATGGGAGAGGTGAGAGGAGCACTTTTGCTAGGAGGCTGAAATTTGGAACTTATGTAGAACCACTATCATAGGGACCTATTTGCAAAAAAAGGTCGACATTCGCTTAGGCGAGTCGGAGTGGGGGAAGAAAATTCATCCGAAACGCTCGAAAGCATTCTAAAATGGCTATCTCCTGAACGGTTGATGTCAAATAGTTGAATGTTTGTAGTTGTTTTAAGGCATACTAGGAGCCTAGACAGAACTTGATAGGGGAGAACCCTGTAGAACATTTATTTTCTTAAAATATATCAAGGAACCCCTTAAAAAGTGGCCAACTATGTACCATACATGGTGTCGTATATTCTACGCATTTTGTCATAGCGGAAAATGTTTGGAGATTTTTAATAGGTCTACAAATACGTTTGAGATAATCAAAAACGCTGGTCGCTGGCCGCTCGCACTGAATATTCGATGCAAGTTTAAAATAAGAACAACAAATACCAAAAAAAAATTAATGCTAATGAGAGTACCATTCCAAACTTCAAATAGGGATTCTTCGAACATTTTGGCGGTTGGATAGTGCATGAAATACATAAGAAGTAGAATTTACGTTTTGAACGGAGAGTACGAAAAGCGCAATGGCATCTTAGCAAGCCACCGAGACGGAGAGTAAAGGAAACGAAAAGCACGACTCGGCAAACAATGACGTTCGCCCCGATACCGAAAGACCAACTTTTCCGGACGGATAAAATAATTAACAATTCCGAAAGTTACTTTCCACAACAGCGCGCTTCATGCAAATTTTCACATTATGGAGCGCGTTTTATTGAAATTTTTCGTACTACTGCCGGATTTATTAGCTCGGTATTTTTGTAGCGAGGAAAATCCTTTTGAAATAAATTTAATACGTTAAAAACGTTAATTTCTCCGTTTTCACCTCTTCTTCAACCGGTCTCATCCGCTTACGAAGAAGAATCCTTTAATGATATAACCGCACCACACTACATAAATATACAGGATGACTTTGTGTACGCAGAGTATTAGTACGAACGCAAAATTTTAATGTTGTTTCCGAGATTCATGTCCTTCATTCGCTCGACTGAGTCGTTAGTTTTTGTGGGACTCGGAAGGGACTAACTTATGGGTAATTCGTCTACATTACAATTTACTTAATTTCCCTATGAATTTGATTAGCATGGGAATATCACTGGCGACTACATTACTGTCTTTGAAAGAAATACAAATTTCTTTGGAATTTCTCTAAGAGGCAGTTAGTTTAAAGTCGAGGATTTCTTCATGAATTCGGGTGAAATATGATCGGAGTTCAAACTATGACACTGTATACCATCAACTAAACAAGGGAACGTTATTCTAGAATTTTCCAGGGTGGATGGGGTTAGAGTTTACTACCTATATATTGCTGTGAGATTTCAAGTAAAACACAATTCG
This sequence comes from Beris morrisii, assembly GCA_951812415.1. Classification (NCBI taxonomy): domain Eukaryota; kingdom Metazoa; phylum Arthropoda; class Insecta; order Diptera; family Stratiomyidae; genus Beris; species Beris morrisii. Next base: position 6,229,332 of record OX638313.1, read on the forward strand.
ATTAAAATCAATAGAAATCACAACGCTTAATTAATTCGCTTTCTGGCAACGCTTTACGATTTCACGGTTACTGCTCGATCGCTGCTATTAAAATCAATCAAAATCGCTTTGCAAACACTTTCACTTTCACTTTCAGAACTGACCATCGTATCGGTTTCACCGTAGTCAAAACTGTCGCTTCTACAAACCCTGCAGCGCTTGTATGTGGTGCAACGAGAGATTCCCTTCCAGAAAGCGCTACCCGAAAGTATGGTCAGTCCTTGCGAATTTTCGTAAATTTTACAACGATTACACGAAAATCGAAAAAGATAATCATTTATCATTACATGATTACTTAGTACCTACTACTCAGTTTATACAGATCTGTACAATAAAGACGAGTATAACAAGAATAATCGAATTGAAGATGGTACAGGACACAGTTAATGGATAAAATTAATCGATTTTACGTGACCAAACCTATGAGCAACGAACGTGACACTTATCGGACCGTTTCGAAAAAAAAATCGAGTAGCATATGTATCCATGGTGTCAATTCCCAGTTACCCACCGATACCGGTACCAAAGGATAAAATCGCATCTAGTCGTGTAGGTTTTTTATTATGTAAGTTATTGATTTAATAGTTCCTTCGATCGGGACGTGTTACCGATTAAGAGACTGTAACTTACAGTTGGTGACAATTAGCGTCTAACAAAGTTGGACATACTGTCTGCCCCAAATGAGATAGATATAGTTATTTTGGGTCGTCTTAGGCTTAAAAGACAGCTCTGCGTTTTCTATGCATTGAATTCGATCCTATTCTTTCTGCCTAAATCTAGAATTATCAGTTTTACCCACCAGTTTGATCGTTGAATTGCTATGGCTTTTTCCAAAAAGAAGGAAGGAAGGCTCTAAATACCCACGTCCCCCTCATTATCCAAATCAAAGGAAATTTTAATTTTTATTTTTTCCCAGTTCTCACCTGGTGGCTCTCGTTCCATTTACGCCAACAAAGTATCAAATTGCAATTTTGATATGTTGGAGGAAGTGCTTATACGTATATACTAAGAGCTCATACAATTTAATTTAATTTACTTGCTCCTGAATAACTGAGAAAGAAGAACCCTTTGTATTTAATTGTTCCTGTTTGTTGGCTGAATGTGTTCTTCCTTGAGCTCTGTGAAAAGCCATTTGTCATTTTGGCTCTTGTGAGCTCGGTGCAGACGTATATACGAAAAAGGACGAGTTAACTCTATAGAATTAACAAAAAAGTAAGGACGAGTGCTCGAAAACTTGCACCGTCAAATAGCAGACAAAACGATGGTGGACACAAAGCAATTTCAGAATTTGCTGCAATAGAACATGCACCTTTTCTTGCTAGTGCTGCATGGCCTTTGCCAGGACGACTTTTTCAGCCATGAATATTTCGACTGGCGCGTGTATGTAGTATACTATGGAAAATCAAGCGATGAATGAGAAAGGATCCACCCTCCAGCTCGTCCATTTGCTTATAGTCAGCAACAGCTCGAAAAAGCCGAGGCGGATTGAAGACAACCGAAAAGACCAGGAGTAATTTCATTTTATTGTGCAATTACAGTGTCATAATATCCTTGTGGAAATTTATACGGGCAAACAGATAAAACGTTGTTTACTGTAAATTTGTGTCCTTAATTTTCATTTACGAAGTGGAATTGTTTTCGAAACTTGTATAAAGCGGAAGAAAAAAAAAAGACTGCAGAGTCTTTGCTTGTGCTCTAAGAAATTGGAGGTGTATTACAGACGTGGAGCATCTTGAACTGGAAGTTCACATTGTTATTACTTCATAATACCAGGTGGAGGCCAAATTCCCACCTCAGAATTAAATGCAGGTTCAGAACTGAAAACGTTAGAAAACTACATTCCTTTGAAAAATCGATATACAGTTCAAAGTTTAGACTACTGCCTTTCGAATAGGTGGGTAATCAGGTGCGTGGCCGCAAGGTAGAATAACCCCAATTAATTTTTTTGAGAATGCCTAAGATTTTACGATTGGATAAAAGATCACAAATATTTTCATAGTGTATGGGCAATTTATTGTATTGACCGAAATGCGAAATCTATTGGATTACTTCGAAACCAACTATAAGTTGTGTGCTTTGCTAACTTAACTAGATGTTTTCACAGTAATCTATGGTTAATTTAAGGACCTGGAAACAAGTACATATCATCACCCTTATGCTAGAGGCACAAAAGTGCAAATTTTTCACTTTTGCTCTAATGTGGTTTTGTTTTACAAAATGGTTCAAAGAAGTTAAGCCAGAAGCACGAATGCGATATCAGGAAGTGGTTTAACGAGTAATAATCAGGGGAGATTGAAAGCGTTTAAAAAAACGATTTTTAGCAACAGGTTAAACTTTCATATAGCTATAACTCAAATCCACACGGTTAAATTTTTTTGGATAAATTTAATAAAAAAAGTATGTAGGTATATGATTACATACAAAGTTTGTTATAGAACTAATAAATTTCCACTTTATAGAATATATCCACACGAGTTATCATATTTATATAACTTTTATATAAAAAATTAATAATATTTTCTTATAATGTCAATAAATCATTTTATCAATTCCCAGTAACAACCTTTGATATACATTTAATCAATAATTTTATCAATTCCCAGTATACAACATTTAGTATACATTTAGTAAATAATTATGTTGATTTCCAGCATACAACCTTACTATAAAATTAAATGGATAATTTATAAATTGTCAGTATAAAATATTTATATTGAAAGTGTAAAAATATCATATTGCCAATGTGTTTCTAAATTCACTATTACGATATATTACCTAGTAGCATTTTATCCAAAATCTTAACAGAGATTCCCAGCTTACTTTCAGTGAAAGTTAAGTAAAAATTAACCAATCTTTAGTTCTAAGTTCACAGTTTATCAAATTTTCATAAATAAAAAAGCGACGATTTCGGATATACTTTTATTGATATTACGATTTGTTCACAATATAAATTTTATTATTTCGATAATGTTTCTAGCTCCAGGACTTTTACAACTAACAAGAATTCTGGGTGGAATAAGTAAAAGTTGATGCAATCCAGAAAATATTGCTCTTCAATTTCTGCGCCATTACAGAATTCAAAACAAACAAAACTTTCCGACGAGATAGCTAAATGTTCCAAGACTTTTGGAAATATTTGTAATTGTTATTATTATATATTTCTGTGGAAATATTCATAATAGAAAGAATATAGATGACATACTTGATGTGCTCGTTTCGTTCATTTCCGCGCATCTGGAGTCCATTTTTTAATGATTTGTCTGGAAAGGGTATGACTTGCTACATCACTATAGATTTTAACTTCTATAATAGATTTATTATTTTTTGTTACCTATACCAATCTATTTATTTTTTGAAATGTGTATAAAAAAAAATTTGTTTGAATTGTTAATAAATTATTTAATTTGTTACCTAAAAAAATTTAATTGTCGCATGAATTTGAAAGGTTTGCTTATAATTTGCATATAATTGGCATATAACGTTAAGAGGTAATAAAAGAATTTAGAAATCATTATTTGTATGTTTTTAATTTATTTGAATTCTATTTACTAAAGTGTTCACTGTATGTATTATAATATTAAATTATGCTACAATCTAAGCACTCACGCACAAGGTTTATCTTTTGTGATTGCACAAATTAAATAAACTTAATACGACAATAAAAAAACCCTTTCCAGACACATTTTTAGAAAGCGACTATAGATTTATTATCTTCTTCTCAGCTGTATGTGCGCAATACATTATCTATATATGAGCCGTTTATTTTGAAAGTGGGGCAAGTCCATTTTTTGTTATTGCGAGATATTTAAAGGTTTGCATTTCAATAAATTTAAAAATATTGGTAAGCAGTAATATACATTTTTTTTGCTTTTTGTGGTATTAGATAATGTAAGTTTATTATCCAATAGTGTATATAGTGCTAGCTAAAAAAAATAATGGTTTTATTATACCTTAATGGACTTGCCCCACTTTCAAAATTTATGAATTATTGTAATCGTTAATTTTAAAGGGTCATTCCATGAAGAATCGCCAAAGTTGTGACTTTATCGTCTCCGATTCTTTTGAAAATTTTTGTACTTGAAGAACTAGTGAAAAAAATAATTGAAATTCAATTTTTTTTTTCTATCTAATTTTTTTTGTCAGTTATAGTATGTGAAAGTATGTTAAAGTTTGCTCAAAAAAGGTGTCCGAGTTCTCTTTGAAAATGAGGCTTATTTTAAGAGGGAAATATAAATAAAATATAGATAAAATATAGATAAATATAGAATATAGAAAAAATACAAATAAAAATTAGCCTTGAAATTTTTTTTTCACGGATATTTATTTTGTCCTTTATCCTTAAATATCTCAAAATGCGTTTCTTTTTTATTTTTTTATATTTTGTAGGTTATAATGTTTTCCAAAACATATCAAAAAATTAAAAAAGGGGATCGGGGTAAAAAAAATCAATTTAATTTATTAGAGAACTAAACTAGCTTTAAATTATTAAGAACCACTGATCTTACTCAATTTTTTTTCTTTGAGATCCCAAGTTAATTTTTTGATATGTTTTGAAAAACATTATAAAACGCATTTTGAGATATTAAAGGATAAAAGACAAAATAGTTATCCTTGAAAAAAATTTCAAGGATAATTTTTATTCGTAATGTTTTTTATTGCGACAATCTTCCCCTTTAAAATGAGCCCTATTTTATTGTTTTAGAATAAAAATTACCGGAGATATACATTTTCAAAAAGGACTCGGACACCTTTTTTGAGCTAACTTTAGCATACTTTCTCATACTATAACTAACATAAAAAATTAAGATGTACAAAAATTTTCAAAAGAATCGGAGATGGTAAGATCACAAATTTCGTAATTTTTGGCGATTCTTGATAGAATGACCCTAAACGGATAATATTTTAGTTGCATCATCCTTTTTTAATAATAAAAACAAAATACTGTTTAATTTTATATAAATATTTTTGTTTTGTGTACCGAGCCCAAAACAACACAATGTCGACTTTGTTCAGAATTTATTAGAAACTGAACTAGAACTTGCTTGCAGGCTGATAATAGAAGTTGAATACTATACAATTTACAGTATTTTGCAGTCTTGCCAATATTACTAAAATTTGCTGGTGTTGGAAGTAAACATATTTTTATCGAAACAATGATTTTTGTAGTTGTTATTATTTTTGAAGTATTTTACAATTATCAATTACCAATGTCAGGAATAGATAGATAGAAACATATTTGTTAGACATGATGTAAACAACACATTGGTTTCACAACAACAACCGGAGCTAAATTATGCCATAACATATTCGGTTAAAAATAATTTCAGCTAAAGATGGACTTGCATCACTTTCAAAATAAACATATTTACAATACCGTTAATAGCTAAAACTTCCATCTCCCAAATATTACGGAATTTGAATTTTTTGACTAGAAATTGTTTACAGATAAAAAGATCATATTAAGTTTTATCTATAGTTATCACTATCTTAATTTTTTTGAAAAATGGACTTGCCCCACTTTCAAAATAAACGGCTCATATATTATTTATATCATGGGAATATTTACTTACCAGAATTAACAAAATCCAAATAGCCTAGTGGGCTGCTAATATCGCCATTTAACTTTTTAGTTTTCTATGCTTATCTGGATAACAAAATATAACCAATGTTCCTTCATAAAACATTTTATATTTAATTTATATTTACTAACACTTCACAAAATTTCGTATGCGTCCAAATTTCGCAAACACTTAGCACATAATGAGTTTAACAACGCAACAAAACAAACGACATGTAACACGTCGACACAAGTTCACTATGCAGAATACAATTTTCGTATCCACTTAATACAAATTTGTAACAAAATTGTATTATACAAAAATTTTATTGAAGGCAGTTCTGCAAAACAAGCACCGGAGCATTGCATATTTTAATACCAGTTTAGATAAATTTGATAAAAACATTGTATTAAAAATAATTATCCATACTTTTCTATTAAATTATATACAAATTCTATATAGATCCACATGACAAACGTTAATATATCAAAAGTTATATTAAATCTCAATAAATGGTCTTGATAAATTTAAATAGATTGAAAATTTCATGCAAAATCGGAAAATTTCTAACCGTGCACTGATTTGCACTTTCGTGCCTCTGGCACAAGGGTGACGATATATAGTCATGAGTTTATGCTTTTTGCTTTAATCGCAGTGTTTTATCAATTTTTGTCACATATCGTCGGTGCAAGGAGGTAACGGTGCAGGTAACTCTCATCTGAGTATTAGCGACTATTATCTAGCAATACGAAAGAAATGTGTTTACGGACATGTTTCATCACACAATACAATACAATAGATTTGTTACAACAAAAAAAGCTCGACAGGGATCTAATTTTCAGCAAGAAATTTAACAGTTAGCTCCGTGGTAGCTCTACCGTAGCATTAACCGTTAATCTTTTAGTTAAAACATATTAGACTCAGGAGAAAATTCACTGTACATACTGTGTATCTGTGTACATGCGTGAGATTCTTCATCTGTCCTTTAATATTGCTTTCTTATTTACTCGTCGTTAACAATACCCGATATTTGACTAATAAATTACCTAGAATACTACCAGTGAATATATCCGATAGTTGAGAACAGAATTAACCGGAATACTGAGGGCGTTTATTACATGTAGTAGTGAACAATATATACTCTTCTTATATTTAACAATAGTTTAAAAATTCTTCGTGTATTAAATCTTTCGTTCATCTTCTTGTAAACATCGATTAAATAATTAACTTTCTCGTTCTTGAATGACTCGATTAATATAAATTTGAATACATAATTTCCAATAGCAAAATTAAATTTACAAAAAAATATATCATATATGTATGTATATAACTTTTTTCAACGAAAATCAAGGTCATTGTTTAAAAACATTAAAAACGAAGTTCATCAATAAAAATATAAGTTAAACATTTTGAAATATTAAATTGAATGTTAAGATAATTAAGTTGAAAGTATTTTTATTGATTAGAATCGGATATTTAGTTCACGTTGAAATTTTGTTAAAAGTTTTAATATTAATTCGATGAAAATAATTATTTATTATTTATAAAAATTCATGGAGAAAAAGTACTTAATCTTCAGTAGTCGTGAATTATTTGAAAGTTTTATATGACTAAGAAAAATAAATTCGTAGGTGACTTTGATTGAATCCTTTATTCATCTACGTCGCCCAAAACTGTAGCTGTATTGAAAGTAGCGAAAAGATTCACTCGGTTAAAGAGAAATATTACAATTCATTAATCGCTACCACAATACTACCAGTGAATATCACCAGATAGTTAACTGGTAAATTAACCACGTTGTATACCTACAGGAAATTCTTATGATTAAACGGAGCTGTTACAACGTACGAGTAGCAGCAGTGCGAATGTGTAAAATCTAAATGCAAATGAAAATAATTTCTGGAATAAACTACATAATAATCAAAAAAAAAATCATGGTTTATATATTATTTACACCTTTTGGCATACAGCACTAAGTCCTCTACTGCAACATTGATATTAGACCAGAGGTGATAACCCCTGGATGGGCTTTCAACCCCCGATTTGATGGACTCTTTTATCTAGAACGCTGTTACAGAGTAGCTACTAATAAAAATCAAATAAAATCATTATTTAGTAGAATGACAGAGGAGCTTTTTTATTATACATTGTACCTTATTTTCGACAGAAAATATTTTATCCAAAATTCAATTCAATAATCTCTGCTGGATGTAAATCTGATTATGGAGTCAACTGATTCAATTTGATTTCCACTTGGACATAATCACATTGATTTCATGTAGATAACCGTTTAATCGTGAACAATAGATTGAGCCAATTTAATTATTAAGTGTTGCATCAACACGCAATTAACGAGAGATAATCAATAGAAAATGAAATTATACGGGCTACTTAAGTTTCAATCATTATAAAGGACTTTCAGGAAGTTCATTCAGTTAGATTTCATTTTCACCCATCAACTATGTTGTTATATGTATCGTATTATTTCGAAATAGCGAACCCTCCATTAGCAACCATCCTATCCTAATAGAAAATCTCCCAAAAGATTCGTTCCTTTGAAGTCCTTAATCACATTTACTATTCGCCTTTATTTCTACACTCGTATTAAATAGCAAATAACAAACAAGGAAAACAAAAGCGGGAGAAAAATCCCCGAGTCCAGGAAATGAAAGGAAAGGAGAAAAATCTTTATTTTTGTGGTAGCTGTTGTTGATGGCTAAGAAAGCGAGTTTAAGGAGCAGTAAATAACCACAGCCAAGTCGGGCAATTTTTTATCCCGAAAAACATACAAAGACATCACGAAATGAATGGGACTCATGTCTTCCAGCCAGGACCAAGAATAATAGTACCAAGTACAACATAATTTCAAAGGCATTAGAATCCCCTTTAGGGCACAACTTCACCCACCTCCCTCCCCCTCATCCTCCCGCTCCCGTTCCCATCTTGGAGAAACACGAAAGAGGCTTTTAGCGACACTCCTTCAAGTATATAATATTTTTTGCTGTATAATTGCAGCCGTTAAAGCTGCGGCAAATTGTATATTCTCTGCATTCCAATGTCCGTGAACATATTCCAAATTTTAACAAACTTGCAAACAAAATTAAACTTAGAAATAATATCGAAATCATCTCATTAAAACTTTTTTTTCCCTATGCTATGATACTTCCAGTTCTGGTATGTAGCAAATTTTTCATTTCATAGTTGTAGTTGGGAAACATGCCATCATCAATTTTATTCCGTTTTGTTGCACATTTTTAATGAGGTATTGTTCGAAAAAGTTTTAAGCTAACACTTATTAATTTTTTTTCTAAAATAGATCCCTTGGTTGGTCTACTTTCGAGAGCCTTTTCAATAATGGAATTGAGTCTCTAGGAGAATCGTCTTAACAAGGCAAGACTATGATATACCTTGGATAAATCTTCTATACTGTTTCAGTGCCGCGTATCAGCAAAGTTCGCTAGGCCTTTCGGTATGCTCTCATCTTTCCGGAAGATCCATTATATCACCCTCCTAACAAAACTTCCAGTGTTCGATTTTGTTCCAAATCTGTATTGTTACACGGTTGTACCAATTGGAAGGTGACCGATATATTTAACGGAAAATTGCAAACTTTTGTCAACCAATGACTTCGACTCATCTTTTGGATATTCTGCTCAACGACATCTTTGGAAGATGTCCATACAGACCAAAAAAGGTATTGCGATTTATACACGAAAATGGGAATACATCGCTCATACCCCGAGGAAGCGAAAGTAAACCATTCCCAAATAGGTTTTGGATTGGAATTCGCAAAGAAGATAGGTCGCCAAAAAAACACATGGAGACCCACAATCGAGAAGAAAATTCAACGAGTGATTAGGTCGTGGCAACAGATAAAGGCTATCTCACAAGATCGCTTCATATGAAGGAGCATTGTTGCTGTCCAATGCCACCATCAGAACTGAATTAGATGAAAGAATTCAGTAGTATTATTTAATTAATTTATAGTTGCAAGAAATCTAAAGAAAGTAGTAAAATTCTTCGAAATAACCAAGCGAATTGTTGATTATTAAAATTAAGATGATTTTTCTTGAATGTAGCAGTTGATTTTTTCTTTCGCTGTGTATAAGTTTACGAGCTGTTTCCATTATATTTTCCATCATTATTACCAAATGTGAAAATATTATCAAAAAAATTCAAATTCAATATTTAGATGAGACCATTATGATCAATGTTTGGACATTTAAAGACACACCGAAATAAGCATTAAGAGTGTGCCTTGTGTCTAGGGTTTAATAGTAAGTTATTGCCGTCAAGTTAACTTTACCGTATTAGACATTGCTCAAAACTACAGTCACCACGCAACAGGAAACTCCTAAAAATAACAGATAATAATTCTTTATTAGGGAAATTACAAATTCCTGCGAGTTTTGCCGGAACTCGTCTTACGTTTGCAACAATAAATTAATATTAAAAGTTTTAATGTTAGGAGTTTGATTTTTATTTCTGTACTAAGCAAGACAATTTTTAATAATGTACGACCCAGTTAAATTTATTTCAGACGGCAAATTTCTAAGACCGCTGCGATGAAAACAAACACGCCTACGATATTGTAAACCACAAAGAGTTCAGGCTAAAACAATCAAGCTATATCTATATCACTTCTTCTTTGAAGAGAAAAATAATCTGCTAATCCGAAACATTTATTAAGGTATTAATTAAAGTAGTCTGCCAGTATACGCATTTATTTCGGCTCCAAATAAGTTCTGAAATTCATTTATTATTTTCTCTCGTATCCGCATTTCTTGTACAGTACGTCCTCAAGTTGCTATGTATTTTCAGCTACCTGTATTTTTGTAAAAGTAAAGCAAAGAAACAAAACAAAAAGTTGGCAACGAAGTTAAAAAATAAAACCGACAGATTTGTAAATTTTCCTAAGGGACTTCTCAATAGGGAGAGAGCGTAAAAAGGACGATGCAATATTCTTCGGTTTCGTAACTGGGGATGAAGGCAAGTGTCTTAAAATGTAATTTTACTAATGGAGAAAAGGAGGAATAGGACTTAGGATATTGTAACGGTATTGCATGTGTAGTAAATAGGTATAGCAGGATAATGAAAAAAATTCCTACAGAATAAATAAAAGTATTTAGGCGATTGTGTTACTATGTTGCCTTAAGAAAAAGCTGCTTGGCAATAAAACAATTTATGTTATTCATGATTTTAATGTTTTAAAGATTTCTATGCAAATACTTGATTAATTTACAAAATCTTAGTTAGTCTTAATTTTTTCCGTTTTCTCAGTCTTTTTGTTCAGCGAAACTTTCCATAACATCATCCAAGTTGGAACGAAACCAAGTGCAACCGCATTAAAGACCCAATTGCCATAAATCTGCAACAAATATTTCATTAAAATAATTCACTTTATATCACATTATAAAAAATAGATTACAATTGAGTCTACAACCGAGAAAGTTAGTACATCCATCATCGCACTAATTGCTCGCTTTGCAACATCCGACAGTGCAAACTCAGGAAACGCTCCCAATGTAAGAGCAAAAACTACTCCATATGTGATAACTAGCGGCTGCAGCATAAATACGTATGAGCTAATTAAGCTGAACGAAAAACAAAGTCTGTATAGAGTTTTATTAAAAATGAAATCAATCAAAACCTCTTCAGTCCTGGCTTGTGGTTCGTGTCGATCAAAATAGCCGCAGGTGATATTACAATGGACAAAAGAAAACCCAAAGCGAAATTCATGAGTCCGGTAACGATAAGGATACTAGCGATTTCCAACAAAGCAACAATGTGCAATAACTAAAATATGAATTAGATTTTGAAAAGTAAATGCAGTCTTTTAAATCGAAATAAAAACCAAGACCTACTTCTACGCCAACGTCGTTTAATTTGACAAAATAAGGTCCCAAAATTGCCAATATCGAGAAAAGAAGCATGAAGCCAGTAATAAATTGTTCCGTCGAAGCACCATGCGAAGCAAAAAATTCATTTATAGTACGGTTCGCTGGTAAAACAGATACAACAAAGCCCAGAATATGAGCAATTAAAAATATTTTCAAAACACCAGAGTATTGCCAATCAAGTTCTTTCTTTTCAAAAAACGTAGTCGACTCAGAAGTGTTTTCATCTTGGCTCTCTTCGACACTATCCATTCCAAGCCAGAGGAAAAAAGCCTTAATAAACAATGGCCCGGCCATTAATATCAAGCACGGCATGAAATCTCCAATCGATACAAAACGATCATTCGAAACTAAAATATAAAAGAAATAGCTCTGATGGAAGCGTTCCAAAAGATTGTTTAAACTGCGCGAAACTCCTTCGATCACTTTCAGTAGCGACAAAATAGCAGCACTTCGACTTTGATAATCCGCGTTCGGTTTCTTCACTGCCTCGAGCGTTATGGCCTCGACTCTAAAGCGATGAAAGAACCCATGATTACCGGTCGGTACTCCATTTGCTTGCGATAGTATCATCGAGAACATAGCTTTAACGTTTGCAGCGACATCATTCTTATTTCTACTTCGCTTTTTAGCTGCAGCCTGCTTGTAGCCGCATGGCTCGCGAACTGGCAATTCGCGAGCAGCAATACGTTGTATCAAATTGAACATGTCGAGATTTGGAAGCTGTCCATTGAGTCCTTCGATTTTCACGTCTATACATTCTGAAAATTAATAAGTATTATAAGACACCATTGTTTCTGTCTTCTTAATTATTTTTTTATAAAGCTGAATTAATCCCATGTCAAGAATAAGAAATGGAGACAGTACAGTTTCTTAGCTCGACGCGCTTCTTGTGTTGTGTTAAACTTGTGTATTTCTTGATTTTGGATCAATTTGATTGAGGATTTTAGTTTATTGTACTTGGTAGTTCCATAAGTAGAATAAAGTTACTCCGATGGCGTTAAATGAGGTAAATTATGTATGGCTTTATTCCCCCATAAGTCGCGCAATTTTGTCCAAGTTTCTTTTCAATATAAAGGTACAATCTAGCTGGTACTGCCGACCATCGCGGTCAGCAGTAACTGTCGGCAGTAGACTACTGCTTCAGGCAAAAACAAGCTATCATGTCTGTTTGCGACTGCTCGGCGTCGGCAGTTGACGGTTGTGAGTGCAAAGCAGCCGCGGTGAGCAGTTGAGGTTGGCAATTACTGGTGACCACGACGGTCGGCAGTACCAGCCAGATTGTACCTTAAGGCGGCCATATCTTATGTTGGATTGGAAAAATGCAGTATATAGCAAATTCTTTATTGGACTTGTAGGTATTCGTTACGTCTTGTCGGGGCAATTTTGTTTCTAAGTTTAGTTATGTCTGAAGTTCAAGTCAGTTTGTCGTCAATTGTCAGCCCTAAATATGTTGTTTCGAGTGGTCTCGTTAGTTGTATTCTGTCTATTTCTAGCTTCAAATCAATGTCCAATTTGTTAATTTGTCTAAAGAGCTTATAGGTTGTTTTCGGAGAATTTAATGTTGGCATATCTCCCAAGAGCTTGTGGCGCCACTTCCACAGCTATGGTCACGGCATTGAATCCTTTCAAGTTGAAGTATTGTGCTTCTGATTCGTACTGCTATGTAAATCTGCATACACAAATTTTACTTGCTTATACATATGAAAACCTAAAGTGAAAATAAATGTAAACTTGGGGCGACCTACCTGCATCAAAGTCTTGAATCTCCAAATTCAATGCAGCCTGCAACGAGCCAGCACGACCCTTAAGGCTACCGGCATCTAGGACCGAATTCTCGTCGAATCCTTCTTTGTAATATGCTTCGAGCCACGCATGCATGCCCAACTGTTCTCGATCCGTTATCAGAAATATCAAATCCTTTGCCCAATAGTTCTTCTCTAAAAAGGAATTAAATTGATTCATTTATTCGAAATCAAAAGGCAACACGCACTCCTTGCAAACTCGGCGAACGCCAAAAGTAATGGAACGCTGGCCGTAATTTCCGTGTGAATCGAATCCGGTGGTCGATAGGGTGCCGAGAATACGATTCCCTCCGTGGAACCGATCCGTGGTGCACGCAAGATCCCGTAAATATTTTTCCCGTGAAAAACTTTGCCGGAACCTAGCGGATAGTTAAGCGTGAAATTATGCGTGAAGACGTCCAGTCCGATTTGTCGCATTTTTGCACTAATCCAGTTGTAAGGAATCCCGGTGCGATAAGTTTCGCGCTCCCGATTCAACTCATCGAGGTAGCTCTGGGCTAGTCGAGCCGATTCAGCTTTGATCTCCGAATACACAAGTCCTGAAATGTTTACCATTAGGTTTCGTTAGTGGGCATTGCTCATGCAAACTACTGACCGGGAGAGAGTGCATTTTCCGACAAATATGTGCCGTGATTGAAGTCCGAATGTCCGAGAAAACAGAACCAAACTGCCCCGGCGACATAAAACAGTACACAAATTTTCCGATTATGTTTCAAGAGGCTTCGGCCCCAAGGATTTCGCTGGGTCAAGGACGGATCCGTAAGTATTCCCATTGTAGACCGTACCCCGTACGTTACACCGATAAATTAGCAATTGTTTATTGAAAACGAAATAATTACAAAAATGACATTAGGTGTGCCGGGCCGGGGAAATGGAATTATGACATCTTGACACTGCCGCCAACTTCTACTTACTGATCATTAATATGGCACTACCGCGGAATTGTGGAAAGAAAAGGAAATTTTTCATAACCTAGAAAGAGAACGTCGGAAACTGAAACATGGAAACTCGTCCATTTTGACTTTTAAAGCAGAAAGATAGGTTCAGCGCTGATCAATTCCACCGATTTAATTGATTATCTCGACCAGAAATTTTGCAAAAAACATGGTGAGTAAGTTTCCTTAGGGAATACGTCGAATCCTGTGCCATACGATTGAATTACTCTGTAATTTCGGTCGAATTTTTGGACTTTTGTTCAGCCCACGTGGACGGCGGTGTTAATTGAGTTCCTGATTTCATTTTCAGGCTGCTGTAGGAAAGGATATCGAGAAGCCTCAGGCTGATTCCGCCACCACCCATCGTATCCGCATAACCTTAACATCAAGGAATGTTCGCTCCTTGGAAAATGTGTGCCGCGACTTGATTCAAGGCGCCAAAACCCAGAAGCTCCAGGTTAAGGTGAGTCACTTCGCCTGTATTTTCTTTGGTTATGGTATTGCTGAGTTCGATAATCTTGAACTAAAATCTTTTTTCAATTTTCACAGGGACCAGTACGCATGCCGACAAAGGTGCTCCGCATCACAACCCGTAAAACACCTTGCGGAGAGGGTTCAAAAACATGGGATCGTTTCCAGGTATGTAGAAAATATCCGAGCAATCCAATGGGAGTTATTCGGCAATTCGAGGTGTCCCAGGACTAACTGGATTGTTAAGTTAGTCCACGGCTCACGCACTGCCGAGAATAAACGAATCTCAGTCATAGTACCAGTTGACGAAGTCCCAGTCAACAGGACTCCAAGAGATTTTACACTTCTTCTCCCCATTGCAGTTGCATAAATAAAATAAATGCTTTTTCTAATCTATTTTTTTTTTCAATGCAGATGAGGATTCACAAGCGCATCATTGACTTGCACTCGCCATCCGAAATCGTGAAGAAGATCACCTCGATCAACATCGAACCCGGTGTAGAGGTCGAAGTTACCATCGCTGCATAAAATGAAATCGCGTACAAAACGCAACAAATTTTGTTCCGATTCGATTAAAATATGCGTCAAACGATCGTATTTTAAACAAAAAACAAATTTCTTTCTTTTTTTTAATAGTTAAGCCCCAGAATCCTGAATGTTTCGCAACGAAAAAATATTTAATCAAAAAAGAATAGAACATAACATTTATATACTTCAGCAATTTATCTGTTGATGCCTTCTGTACGCCTCTGGTTGATCTTGGAATGCACTGTACACAGAAGTCGTTCTTGCTCATCTTTCAGTATTTGTTTGTGTTCGCGTTCTTTCCTCCTTTTGTAGCGCTAGGTCGGAAGGCATTGGACCTATAACTTTGTTTAAATAGATTGATGGGGTCGACCTTTCATCCTGTCCCAATTTTCTACCGGCAACATTTGTCCGATGATAGGTAGACAGCAGCCATCTCAATTAAAGTCATCCTTAAGTTCATCATCACTGGCGTGACAGCCCAAATCAGGCCAGGGCCTGCAGGATACATTGTCTGAAGTCATCTCGGTTCAGCGCCCGCGTCTTCAATTTTTGCATCTAAGAAGCAATCTGCGTCGACTGAGTCCTCGTATCTTCCCCACCTTGCCCTCAACTCTACCTTTCAGTGTGCGTTTGTGAATTCTTCCGTCGGCCATTCGCTCCACATGGCCTGCCCATTGTAGCTTACGAAATTTTCGTCTATTGATTTTTCAGACGCTTGGGTTAGAGTCTACGTTTTGCTTGCATGTAGTAGCAGAGGTCTTATTATGGTCTTGTATATGCGAAGTTTGCTCTGCCTGTGCACTTTTTTCGATTTTAAGAACCGTGAAATACGCCTTATTTGCTAGTGTGATCCTTTGTTTTACTTCGTCCCGTTCGTTGCCGTCTATTACAAGGTGTGATCCCAAGTATGAGAAATGATCCACATTCTCCAGGTTGTATTCCCCATTGTCATATTTTGTCTAGTTGGCGCGTTTCTTCTTGTTTGGATCATGAACTTGGTCTTATTCTCATTGACCCTTAACCCGACATCCTTTGCCGTTGAGTCTACAGTCCGGCAGTGGAAGACTTCCTTCGCGTCTGGAACAGATCTGGTCATGATGTTTATATCATCCGCGTACGCCACGAATTGAGTGCACTTGATTAGTAGGGTACTTCTGGTATCAACGGGTGCCTTTCTGAGGACCTATTCCAGGGCGAGATTGAAAAGCATGGGAGCGAGTCCATCCTTCTGCTTCAGGCCAGATTCTGTTCGGAAGCTTTGGCTCGTTTTGTATCCTTACTTGGGATTCAGTGTCAGTCATGGTAATTTTGGTTAATCGGACGAGTTTTGATGTAATTCCGAAGTGAAGCATTATATTATATAGTACATTCCGATCTATACTATCGTATGCCTGTTGAAAGTCCACGGAGATCTGGTGCACGTCAGTGTTATACTCCCAGCATTTTTCTACCACTTGTTTGACTGAGAAACGGGCCTATTATGAAACTCGACTCAATCAAAAAACTCACATTTTGCAATTATGAAACTCGACGAGTGCCTACTTGTCGAGTTTCACTCGACTTTGATTCGAAAAAAAGCGTGAGTAAAAAGAACTGCGTATTATGACAGCCGATCGAGTGAGTATTTACTGGAAAGAAATGTCAAATTCACTCGACTGCTGGAAATGAAGTGACTTTCCAATTGTCGAGTTTCATAATACCAACTTCAGCTCGAGTCGAGTCGAGTTACTCACTCGACTCGAGTTTCGTAATAGGCCCGAATATCTGGTGGTTTACAATATGTCCCCCGGTTCTGAAACCACCTTGGTATTCGCCGATAATACTTTCTGTATATGGCATTAGTCGTTTCTGAATTACATCCGTCAGCATTTTGTAGGACGTACATACTTTCGTCTGCAGATTTTGTTTGATAATCGCCTAAGCTTGTCGAATCTTTCCTTTTTGGCTCTCGTCAGTCTTTCAATGTATTCCTTGTAAGCTTCATTCTTTTTCGTTATTGCGTCGCTACAATCATTACGTTTCTGTTGGGATTTGAGTCCTATGATCTCTTCTGCTATCGTTCTGATACCATCTCTCAACTGTGTCCACTTTTGATCGATAGTTGTCCCTTCGTCCGTTAGTAACGCTTCAAAGCGTGTTTGTAGCGCTGACTTATAGCTGACGCGACAGTCTCGTCCATTAGTTTTCCGATATCAAATCTGGATGTGCTGTCCTTTTTTGAATACCCACATAATGCCACTCGACATCGATATTTCACTTTGACGAGGTAGTGGTCGGAGTCGCAGTTTGCTCCGCGAAAAGATCGTACGTCTAGAATGCTGGTCGCAGCCCTTCTCTCGATCAGAACGTGGTCAATTCGGTTGAAAATGCGGCCATCCGGAGATAACCACGTTCTTTTATGAATCTTGCGATGGGGGAAGCATGTCGAGCTTACAACTAAGTTTTTGCCGGTAGCGAAGTCGATCAGACGTTGTACACTGTCGTTGGTGGTATTATGGAGACTGTGTCGTCCGGTGGTTCCTCTGTGTGTCTCCTCTCGTCCAACTTTTGCATTGAAGTCTCCTAGAAGTATCTTTATATCGTTGGATGGTAAAGAATCAAATATTTGTTCTAGGGTGTTGCAGAATAAGTCCTTCACCGCATCATCTTTTTCCTCTGTTGGATCGTGACAATTTACCAGTCAAACATTGAAAAATTTTGTTTTTATGCGCACACAATCTTTCGTACCCGATAACCGCAGCTTGCAGTAACTGCGAGGTTACAATCTGTAATAGCGCTTCTCAATCCCTGCCTAAGTACAAACTATCAACTCCTCGTTTCACAAACGTTCTTTTAATACACAAACAGATGAAATGCAAATTAAAGTTATATTATTCGAAACCATACCAAACTGTTTACAATTACAATTTAATGAATAATTCGCAGATGAGACCGATTTGACTCTCATAATAAAAATATCGCCCCAATCGAAACCGGAAAGCTGGATAAAAACAGTGGAGGTGACCGAACGTGCCTCTCCGTACTTTTTACGTGCAAATAAATATTTGCCTTTGGGTACAGAGCAAGCTACGTTCATTTCAGTCGCAACACAACTGAAAATTTTAAAGCACAAAAAAAAGGAATTTACTAATCGTAAAAAATTCAACTAATCCCGTACACAGATAACTAGAAGCAAAGATTTATAATTATGTATTTATGAAATATTTCTTAGTGTATAAGAACGGTTTGTAAGAACGACGGTCTTCTCCAAAAAAAGACCGCACGGCGCAAAGTCAAATTACAGCTTGCGACTACTCGAGGACGGTGATTTCTTCTTTGATCAAAAATTCAACAATCTCCTCCTCGACGTCTTCTGTGTCTAAGCTATCAGTGTCAATGTCTGGAAAGAAAAACAAATCAAAAGATTGCGTAATGATTGCCGACATAGTGCGGTACCGCACAGAACTTACGGTTCCTAAGTTGTAAGCGCCTACTCTTCTGATCCTTCCATTCAACTATCCTCTTGTTTCGGTACTCCATGAATTGGCTCTGCAGTTGTGCCCGCTTCTCGAGAAGTTCCTTCGATGCTCTGGTCATACGCGTACGATCCTTAGTTTCGAATTGCGGGTAGTATTTCTTGAGTGTCTTCTTGATCTCCTTTTGCTGAACGTCAGATAAGAGAGTCGGTGGTCGAGGACGCCACAAGTACTGCACAAAGTTCTTCAACATTGTGCGTTTCAGGAGACGGCCTTGGAACGAGTACATATTATAGCCGGTATCCTCCTTAGCCTTCCACAGCGACACGCCGGTAACGACATATCGCCCAGTTGGATCCCATTCAACTTCAGAAGCTCGGAAGTGATCGGCCGAACTCATCACTACGAAATCGTTATTCGTGTCGACAAATTCAAAAGTTCCAACCGTTAAGTTGCCCAGGACAATGAATTGTCCGCGCGGCGACCAGAATAAATGTGTGCGCGCTTTCTTCTCCAACTTCTTAATGAGGCTAGGCTTTTGTCCTTTTTTCACTTCGTAGAACGTAACATTGGCATTGTTTGGCTCGCCGTGGATTATCGCGAATTTCGTACCAATCGGTTCCCACGAGAAGGCCAGAATCAATTCTTTGATTTCAACCGAATCAACAGGAATGTCCTTTTCTCGCATGTGGAATATTTCGAAATTGTAGAACATTCCGAGGAACTTGACATCAGCATCCTTCTTATCTTTTTTCGATTTCGAAAATCGATCTACCTTCACGCAGAGATAGTCACCCGACTTCTGCCAGTGAATCTTGCAGTCGGCCACGTTGAATAGATTTTTGTTTCGAATTTCGCGCTTCTTTGGAATCTCCATCAAGGTTACCTTGGCGGGAACATCGGTCTCCTCGGCTACCCAATAGGCGATAATGTTGTCTGTTGGCGACCAGCTAAAGCTTCGAATTCCAGTGATTTTAATCGACTTCATGTCGAGCAAATAGAAGCTCGGTGTTTCGTATACATGAATCGAGTTGTCGCCCATCCGGGCCACGTATTTGTCGTCGTGCGACCACCGGAACATCGACATGCTCGACATATTGTCCGAAACGAAGCTTCGTTTCTCTTGGCCGGTACGAATGTCCCAGATGACGATTTTTTGCCCGGTTTGAGTCGGTCCATATGTTACCAAGTAATTTTCGCACGGCGAAAAATCTACAAACTGCGTTCCCGGATGCGGAAACTTGTTAATTTTTGTAAACGTACTTCCGCCCCAAATCGCTACGCCCGGTTTGTGGAAGGTCACGATGTACGTTCCTAGTTGGGACCACTTCACTAAAGTGTCGGTGAATTTCTGCGAAGTAAAGCAATGATCAGTTGAAACAGTTGCACAAAAAAAAAATATTAAAATGTTTCGATGGCCGTTTGTTTCGATCTACCGAAAACAGTAGCTTGATTCATGATCGCCGGGTGACGGAACAATAAGCAAAAGAACCGAAACGAGAAAGAGGACATCACAAAATTTAGGGAATGTAAGGACGCTTTCATTAGAATCACAGCTAAAACGGACGAAATGCAGCGGCGAATTACTACTACCAATAAAATTTATTATGCTGTCCTCTCGATATTTATATTACGCACTGCAAAAACTGCAATGCCCAACGTCGAGCATTTGGAGGACAGAGCAATTCCCAGACGCATTTTGAAAGAAAAATCAGATGGGAATCGACCTCAAGGAAGGCCAGGCAAACTATGGGAGGACTCAATCGACGCGGATAGCAGATTCTCGCTCAATCCAGATAAATTCTGGAGGCCAAGGCTCGATTTATACAGTCGCGTCATTGGTGATTGCTGCAAGTTCGAGATTGCAGAGCTAAATTCCTAAGGAGAGCAGCAATATAAGCACTTTTATATCATTTAGAAGAGTGCGACAGCAATCCACCATGAAGTGGACAGAAATTATAAGGAGTCTACAGACTACAGCAAAAAAAGGATGGAAAACTTTGGTAAGAATTAGTAGAATCTTTCAAAGTTTGACACCACGACCTAACAATCTTTTATGTATTCAACTTTAGCACAGCATACTTCATAAGGCCTTCAGACACTCATTAGTTCTGAAACTAGCTCCACGCATTACAAATTTATCAGAAGATGTGAGAAAAATGCAAGTTCTTTTTAAAGAAACGACCAGAACTCATGGGTTGTCACCTTTTAATACAGTAGCAAAACATAGTAAAGATCGGAGTAGGGTGGGATAAGTAAATTTAGGGATAAGGAGTTGGTGGGTGAAGCCTCAGAAAATAGCGCTGGAAGTTACACTTAAAACATTGAATACTAAACCTGAGGAGTAAGCTGACAAAAGTACAGCACTTAGCATGTATTGGGGCCACGCGCGTCCGCAGAACTACACACAAAACAGCACTGGAAAAGATGCTACATCTACTGCCAACGGACATGTACCTCGAAAGCATAGCCGCAAAAGGCGCACTTACACTCAAGGAGTTAGGTCACTGGAGAACTAAACCTGTTGGTA
Organism: Beris morrisii; assembly: GCA_951812415.1. Taxonomy (NCBI): domain Eukaryota; kingdom Metazoa; phylum Arthropoda; class Insecta; order Diptera; family Stratiomyidae; genus Beris; species Beris morrisii. The sequence goes on from OX638313.1 coordinate 6,250,550, forward strand.
ACAGTACTTCTTGGAGTGCGATATCAATAGGGACTATCCGTTTCGCATTGGATCACTAAAACAGTTTATCTACTCAGTATGCTTGCATTGGACAGGCAATAGATGAAACCAAACCTCAATATCAAGAACTCTTTGGCCTGAATATGATCACAGGAAAAGCAAGTTTGTCTTGCGCCTGAGAAGGAAAGATGGTAGCACACTAATTGGAGTGCTCAGTGCTCTTCCTGGTCGGAAGAAAAACCAGACGACTGGGTGCCGAGACAATTGATCTTTGTCGTAGCTACAGTGAGACCGGTTTCGAGCCGATAACGTGGTACGGCAGACAAAACTAACAGCTAGTAAATTAGTTTTCTCCACCAGAACTAGTGAACGTTCACAAAATTTAATGATCAAGTTCATGTCACGTCGTGTTTTACGCGAATCAGTTGTGGCAGGGTTATTCATTGTGGAAATGGGTTGGGATTTTTTGCCTAATCTTTACCCGAATTGCTTTTAACTTGCATTCATACAGTTAAAGGGGAACTGTAAGTTCAACTCCGTTCTTCAGCTCACAATTGTTTCACAAATTACGTCTATAGCTCTTCTATAAATTTATTTTTTGTTTTATATTTTTTACTATCAGAGCCCGTTTCCCAATAATTTTTGATTCTTTTTCAGTCAATGCCTAACCTTTCTTCGCACCACTCTCACATTGTCGTCCCTCCAGCATTGTATTCGACAATCGCAGAATAGAAATAATGTAGCTATCTTCGCTAGACTACTCCACGGCCAAATGCAGGTTAATGACCGCATACACTTGTTGCAAACACCACGTCTCCTATCCTTACACAATCTAAACAAAAACTCACCTCTCTTGATTCCAGGTCAGTTGGTTCGGGTAAAGTATTTTGCCAAAACTGCACCTGGACAGAATTGGGTCCGGTTTCTGCTGCCACGCAATACTGATCGTAAGCATCCGGCTCAGTTAAAAACGTGTACAAGTCATCCTGGACTTTGTACGGTTGCGGAGTCGGTGGTTCCCACTTCTCGGGAATATTCTCGTACCTAAAGAGACGAGACAAGACGATAATTAAGTTTTGAACAACGAAAATCGAATTCAACATACTTCTGGAAGTCCGTAAACAAATTGACGGCGAACGTGTGCGACTTATCGAGCCGGTGATTGTTCAAAGCCTTGACGGCTTCTTCGGCATTTACCAAATTTTTATACTCAAGAAACGCATATCCTTTCGTATTGCCCTCTTCATCCAATGGATAGAAAACATTTACAATATCACCAAAGGTCGAAAACAGCTTGTCGATAACAGACTTGAGTTTTTCCTGTCGAGTTGGTCCGACTTTTGGGATGTTGTCGACAACAACGACACTTTCTACACCGTCCGTTTCACACGGTTTCTGCTTGAGAAGATCGCCGAGGAGCTCTGCGAAATGGAAAGTATGAAAAGTCAAGTACGACAAAAAACAAATAAATATGAAAAGCCCATTATACTGCTGGTGGAGCTCCCATCACTATTGTGTGGTTATGTCCGACCGGGCAGGAGCCATGCTGGCATCAGCCAACAAGCGCTCACCATCGTCCGTTACATCATCAACAAAGCCCTCCGAATCATCAAAGTTCGGTTCGTCCCCGTATTCGGCATCGTCACCACAATCTCCACCGTATTCCTCGCTTTTCTTTTTTGCCATTTTTACAAGTTTTTCGGTAGCGAATTTTTGCCACTCACTTCACAAATGTCATCAAAAGTACGCACCCGTACCGGAAAGAATTATCGTTCGTGATTTTTCGCGCGGACTGTTGGTAACGCGTACGTACCGAAATGTCATAGCTCCTGTGAGTTTCACGTTCTTGGGTTTAATCAGTTGAGCATTGGTCTGTCGCGTTGAGAACCCCGTAAACCTTAGCCAAGATAAGACCCGAGTTAGTAATATTAAAATATCGTGCCAAATTTATTTGACATTGATTAAATATATTTACCTGTAATTGTTTTAATGGTAAGTTAACAGTAAAGGTTTCTTGCACCACGATTTAAAATTCGAGAAACTCTTTTTCTAGTTCAAAGTCAATATGGCAGCACTTCCCTCTGTCTGTTGTCATATTAATCTTCGATTTGTAAATTTTTTATTAAAACTTTTATACCGTTGCGGTATTTTAGCAAAGCCGCCACCACAAGAGTAATGAAATTAGATTCGCACACGCAAATCAGTAGAAAACAACGTTCGCCACCGGCTGCCATTCAACAAAATATTTCGGGCCATTCCGTGCCTACTGGCTACAGGTTTTACAATCGGAAAAATTTCATTCATAAATCTTTCTCATGCTCTTTTCCAATTCGACTCGATTTCGAAATTCCTTCGAAACGGATCGATGGCAACCCTGTCGTCCTCTCGACAGCAAAATCGGAACGAAAAATCGACGGATCGGAAAATCGACAGCGAAACGAAAAGTGAAAAAAGTGCGCGGCGACTGAATGAAAATGAAAAACGTCGTGGCGGAAACGTTCTGAAAATTGTCGCGGTACTGTGAAACGAAAAAGAAACCGAATCAAGAAGAAGTGTTGGGTGGAAAAAATTTTCGGTGTGCGGGAGTTCGTCCAGCGCTCGGAAAACTCGCGTATTTTCTTTCCGAGTGAGGTACGGGATCTTCGTCGACGAAAAACCGCTGCACCACCATCACCGCCGCCGGAAAAAATCAGCCTTAACGTAAAACAACATAAAACACAGGCAATTAGCTGGCTGATGTCTTTATGCTTTAAAAATGGTGAAATCGGTCGTCCAACGCTACAAAATTAGGATTAATGTGATTACAAATCATGACAGAGGGACATGAAAGGTGAGTGAGCGACCCGACCGCACAGGAAGTCGCGTCGTCAATGTGCTAAATTTAAAGCGCCGTCCCGTCCATCCATCGCAAGCGTTTTCATTTTATTTTCTTTCTTATTGCCGCGGCTTGCATTGCAATAAAACCACTGAGCGGTGTATAGCGGCCGTTCTATGAATGGATCGCAAAATGTGTGATTATTTTTCAATGGAAAAACCCTTCGAGGCGAGTTCTTCCGATTCCAAGTGACAGGTGTTCGGATATCGGGAGGAAAAAAAAAGTTTACATCCCCCACGAATTTTCGCAACATTATCCGTCATTTGTGAATGGCTGCGTTTATTGTTATTGAATGGTTCGTCGTTTTAATTGAGAATTTTCAAAGGCATTCGTCATAGTTCATGGGCCCGAATGCAATTTTTCCTTTTCTATCGCCCCTTACCAGCCCAATACTCTTCCTCGGTCGGTCACTCCTTGCTGCTAAGGAAGACGATACTATGCCTCCTGCCTGAATACAAACAGCACACCATCGCACAAATCGTGACCATAAGCGCCGGAGTTTGCTCCGGAGATTGTCGGTGAATGACAGAAATTGTGTCAACAGAAAACGATCCTTGGATGTAGCTGGGCAGCACACGGAACACGGATGCCCCTCGAGAGTCGCTTGTCTCGCAGAAGAGTTTCATTTCATTTTCATCATCGCGCGAACCGAAAACGAAAAGTTGCCGTCGTCGCCACACATCTTTAGTTTCACGACTACATGTACAAGAGGATGTTCCACAAGCTGCCCTGCCCGCCCGAGCCCACCCACCTGCCTACCACACGACTCGCTTGTGAATGAATTTTGAATCGCACGAACGTTCAGGGTGAAATACCATCGCACTGGGGCTGTTTCTTCGCGTATGAAATTGTCCGTAAGCGGTCAAGGTTCGAATGACTTTCATTCATACGGAGAATAGGTGCTACCTTTTCTGATTTTATTTTCTGCATTTGCAGTTTTAAATGAAAATTGTTTGGGCTTCATTTCGCAGTCCCTTCAGCGTTTGTTGCGTCCCAACCGAAGTTCTAGTAGGACTCAAGTCTTTTCGGTTATTATATTCATCAGTTTGGGATCTCGACTTCAAACTTCCGCAATTTGAAGAGAATTTATTTCGGTGCACATGGGCGAAATGTGGCAGAGGTTCAAGAATTTTGCTATCTTGGGCACACTATCAGCACCGATGATGGGACTTGAAAGGATGTGGAGTCCCTCATCAATTCTCCTTTCTGAGGGTAACAATAAACTTTCCAAAAACTTGCAAACTTGTTTTCAACGAATTTCGAGGATATTGTGGCCACCATCCATGTGACGATCTTTCGAGGAGAAGTGGACCAGATGGTGTCAAAAGAGCCATTTACAAGATCTGCGATTTTTGAAATTGATCAAATTGCAAAACCGCCCATCAAAAAATCCCCAAATGAAAATTTCCGATTTCAGAAGATTCCCTAATTATTATTGAAATATCAACCGATTCACGAAGATAAAGACTAAGAAGAAACATACTCCAGGGTCCAGGCACGACAGGCCGCATGATACTACATTTGAAATACTTAGGAACACACTTAGACCTATAAAGTCCGTGGTGTTACCTCATGATTAGATCCTACTCGCTAAACGATTTAGAGCTTATAATGAATCGTTGGATTCTAGTAGCCTGCGTTGCGGCAAGGTCACTGAGACTGTTGAAAAAATAGGCTCCTAGGTGAGCTTTCCTCCTAGCAGATAGAGCTGGACAGATGCAGGGAAGTTGAAGGACTGTCTCCTCCTCCTCATCCAAGAGCCTTCTAAGAAATCGTTTGAAAAGAGGCCGATTTTTTTTAGCAAGCCGTCCTATAAGACGGAGCCGGTCAGGACATCAACTGTGGTGATGATATTCGCCTTTTTGAGAAAAATCAACCTTTTAGAGCGTTTCACATCCTGGTTGGGCTTATATTCCGATAGGCCGCCAATTCTGAAGGATAGTCCGCGTCGAGTGAGTTCGTCAGCCACACTGTTATCTGGAATATCTCTGTGTACCGGCAGCCAGCACAGATGAATATTGAACTTGATATTCTACGGTGATCCTTGATGTTGTGGACGTCATTTCAGGTTTTTCTAGGGTGGGAGGGGGGGGCAAGATATTATGCATGAATAATGACGGACGGACGTCAAGCAGATTTGGAGTTTTTGGCCACAAGTAAAAACAAAATATTATAATATAAAAAATTTCATCTAGAGAATAAAAACCTGTAGAAAATTGCATTTCAGTTCAGTCTCAACAAGGGGCGCAGCGCTAGAACCACCGCGCTCACTATGCACCGTACGGGGCCATTGCGATCCCTTCAGATCCTCGTGGGCTGCTCCATCCCCTCAAAAGCACTCCAAATCCCTGCAGAACCTGACCAGTTTGTCATCCCCTAACGACCTAAAATCCTCGATGTTATCGAAGAAAAGACTACCCAACCATAGTAAGTAAATGAACATGTATGGATGCATGAAGCTCGAATCCCGCAAGAAAGTTGCTATCGATCTTCTGACGATATTTTTTTTTTTAGTCAGAGCTGGCTTTTACGTAAGTGGTGCATTCGCCGCAACGTTGAAGTGAAAGTGTACGTTCAGACGCAAAAACCACTTGCAAGATACTTGTTACAGCAGATTCCTAGAGCAATTTTGCTGCAATTTGCTAATGTAAACGTTGTAGAAAGAAATGTCGAAAGTGGTTGCTAGTGTACACGAGACTTTAGTAGCTTGAAAGATTTAAAATTATTAAGTCACAAATTCATAAGTTGTAACGATAGGTTTAATAGTTTGCTCCGATTTATACCCTTAAAATGTTTTCGCTGAGACTTAATCAATTAAAAAATTTCTGAGGTTTCCATCAAATTCAGGGGGGGGGAGCAATTGCCCCAATTTTCCCCGCAAATGACGTCCCTGTGTGGAAGGCGATTTCAAGGAATTTATTGCCGCCTTTGTATCTATGCATGCTACTACTACTATTCCTCAGAATAGATGATCTTGAGTCCGTGTATCAAATCGTGTTCCTGTATCAACACAAGGTCTTCATCACTAGCTAAAAAGAGAAATAAGGAGGCTGTAGCCGTTCTTAATCGTCAGTATTTCCTACATCAACCTCAATCACAGTGGTATCTTCATTGTGAGATGCCAGCAGTTCTTCTTTGGTGCCAGTAGATGGTTTTGACATTACGCCATCTAATCCTGAATGCGATTCGAGGTCACCCTCTTTCCTGACTGAAGAGCTGTCTTAAGGCGTCGAAGCTGCGTCAGGATCTTTTCCATAGTTTGGAGTCTATTGAAGTAGTGTCAATTTTCATTTCCTCGGCTACTGTGGCAGACACGGTGAACGACTCGCTGCCACTTCGATTTCTCGTCCGTATATAGGGATCGAAGTGACAACCAGAGATCTTGAATCGAATCCAATTTGTGAGGACTCTTTTCAGCCTGAATGACACGGCCGCAAGACATCTTCCCTCAACCTCAACCTCAAATGATTATATGAGTTTTTTAAAATTAACTCTTAGAACAATTCAATACTTCAACAGCAACCTAAACGCCGACTCAATAAAGTGGCATCCCGGCTTTTGTTAATTTTTTTATGTACATAGTATAATTTCTTTGTTCCGACTGTTTGCCTCGTTCTTGCGAAGCCTCGCAGTGAGAATTTCGCTTGACCTAATTTCCTTACTCACATTTTGACGGCGATAACCCCGTTAGGATGGAAATTATTGTATGTAACATATATAGTTTATTATAGTGCTGCTACACCTCAAATTGCCCTTTTCACTCCCTAAACATGCCATCCTCGTGGATGTGTCGGTGCATTCACGTTTGTACTGCTGATGTTTTTCGTTTTCATTATTTTGGTCAACTCAACGACACTACGTCGCGATGTATATATAGTCCCTTGGGCCTGCATCTGGTTCCCCAGTCGTCCATGAGATATAAAAATAAATTTTTTCAAGGATGTTTTTAAATTGTGTTCCATCCTAAACTATGTTAAATACATAGGTATACATACATGCTGTACTCACAAAACACATTCTCAGAGTGCACGTCTAAATAATAAAAAGAAACGAGTCTTTTATGCGATCATCCCCTAATAGTGCTGTGCTGTTGGTTCAATTCTATGTCCTGTAGAAGGTTATCGAGGTAAAATTCATTCATTTCTGTTGTACATTCGTATGGTGACACCCACACATAACGGCGCTGCTTGCCATCAGGCGAACAGCACAGCCATGTCCTACACAACAAAACAAAACCCGCCATGAATTGGAAGCTATACGTTCATACACGCTCTGTATACGAAAAGTCTGTTCGCTATTGCGAGAATTCACATAGTGCCCGTGTATATGTGGCCCCCTTTCTCGTCTGCTTTTAATCAATGAATTGTCTCCATTCATTTCTGGCATGGCCTCCAACTAACAGAACAGAGCACATTTACAGCGCAAACATGACAGTGGATAGAATGGGGAATGGGGATTGGGGACTGGGGATTCCTCTTCCCACTCTACGTAATAAAGCGCGGTGTTCGGTCGAGCCTTTGATGTAAAAATGAACCCCTCCCCTTTTTTGGCGCTTATTCTCTCTGCTGGTTAGACAGACTGTCGCTAGTGCCACAGTGCCAGTCACCACACCACAAGTCACACTGTACTCTGTACTGCTATAGACTGTACGTACTCTGTTGCATTTCATTGATAAGAAAACCCCATCGTTCGTTCAATAGACGAGACAACAATTTCGTGCGCTTTTCGTAATGAAAACATCAACATGTAAACGATCTCAAAAATCTAAGATAAATCGATTCATGCTGAGCGCACCCGTTCGAAAAGGAAGTGACAGAATGTGTCGCTAATAATAAATCATATTTCCTTCTTCTGATGGTACATTTGCATATTGCAATGATTAAAGAATGCGGCACGCCACACCAACACACTACACTTCCATTTGGCATCGAATGCAAACAAGTTGAACTACAAATTCATTAAGAAAAATAAAAGTAGGCATATCGCGAAGACAGAAAAGAAATAAATAAAATCGGATACTAATTCTTTCCGACCACCCCTCAAGTCTCAACTGTTCGCGGTGCGGTTTTGAATCCATGCCAACTCGAAATGAAAACGAAATCGTTTGCGGGCTAGTGCGATAGCGAACCAACTACTGGAAATATAATTAACACACTTGATATAGAAGTTAGTTTCTCTTCTGGAAGAAATGATTTAAAGATACATTATCTGTTTTCTTGCAGTTACTCTCAATTTCGCACCCGTTCATTTCGAGGTTCTGACTTGATTTTTTATATTTTTAATGGTCCCTTTGTAGACAAATTAAGCAGTTCCCGCAGGTCCCAGGATGTGACTGCTGATAAGCTCAGCTAGTGAGAAGCTCTAGCTAACTGGAATTTCCGAGCCAGTAGCACGGTGACACTACTATACTAACTAACTACGGCAATCTGTTGTTAAGTCCCTTTAACGCCATTTGCACGGACCGATAGGTTTTGCATATTATTCATTTTACGAAAACCCTTATCTCATTGTGCTGTTTCTACTGTTAGGTAGCCGACATTTCATTAATTTGAATTCAATTTTTTTGCTCTATTTTTAGTGACTTCTTAGTAAGAGTTCGTGCACAGGTTATGACAAGGGACGAAAGTACAGAGGGGTGGCTGCCATTGGCTGGGGGCGGTTTAGCAAATGTCTCAATACGCAAACGTGCTAGACTGCCCTCAGGTAACGGTGAACACGAGTACATCATCTACGGCCAAAGAATATCCGATCAAAACGTAAATACAAAAAAAAAATTAAAAAAAAATCGTTCTAATCAAAAGTTCTAATAATCAATCTATTAATCTGCTTTACAGGTGATTTTAAGTTGTGTTATTAACAGCGACCTAAAATATTATAAAGTCATGCCAACATTTCATCACTGGCACGCTGGTAAACAACGCAACGGATTGACATTTCAAACGGCAGCCGATGCGCGAGCATTCGACAAAGGAGTTGTTAAGGCGTACAATGAACTGATTGACGGTAAATAAACTACTGAAAACTACAATTAATCGCGAAATAAGTTGAATTTTTTATGTTCGATTGCAAGACTCAAAAAGGAAATGCTGTACGCTACCACTCTTTTAAAATTAATTTTAAATTTATTGCAATTGTCCAATGCTTTTATTTTATTTCTTTTTTCAATTCAATTGGTGTTTTTCTACATTAGGTAATAATTAATTAAATTTACATATGCCGCAAGTAGCACAACGAAATTATTCCTGCGACTTTCCAGTGCAACGCTCTCATTAAGGTACTTTCAGGTGCACATTGTGGTAATGGTTTAAACCCTCTCTCCAAACCAATTATTAACAGTAGACACTTTGCGAGCTAGGCGATAGTAAAAATACAATCATGCGTACCTGTAGACGTACATAACTTTTTAAGTTTCCAAAATCTGACGAACGAAATTTGTAATTTCAAAACCTTGGTTCCACAACTTTTTTCTATACTTCATTGTTTTCGGTTTGTTTTTTTTCGTCCCGGAAATTGCAGTGAGGAGCCCCGTTACATAATTAAACCAATCGTAAAATTCGTTAGTATATTTAAACGTGTATTACATTCCATTGATTGATTATCTATTATTTATAGCGAAATCTAGTAATTGTGTGTTGAGATTTTTGATTAATTTATGTTCAAGCGTAATGCTATATCGGTCCGTACAAATACTTGCTCTGTAACAACTACTATACGCGATCCTAGGTACCGGCAGCTTTTTTGTATAACGGATTTTGGTTCTAGATGAATTAATAATATCTTGCGCAGTTTTTATTTAAAGTTAAATCCATGATAAAACTAGCTGTCATGCGGAAATTGATTAACTGTTTTAAGGATTTGAATTTGGTGTGTCATTAGTTTTAGTTTCATAATTTTTGACAATATGGAAATCACGGCTCTTTATAAAAGTTCCGTTGCTCCACTCTCATTGCAATTTAGTTCAGGTGCAAAATTAAGCCTAGTATTGTTTAATCAAAATTTGTTTACCTTTTTTTGGTTTCATTTCTTTTTATCTAAATCTATAAATTTAATTTTCGAATCTAAATCATGTGCTCTTCTTTGTTTTGCCTCATTAAATTGGACATCTTTAATTGCTCTTTTGGTAAGTTTAATTGAAAGAGTGTTTACTCGGCACGTACACGAAATATCTGAACGTGTGTACATCAGGATATGATAATTTTTAAAGCATTTTATGATGAGATTGTCGATATCTGAAAGTGAAAAGCAAACGTACAAATAAGTAGTGTAATAAATTTGATGTTTGTTTTGTTCTGTTACAGGTTTGGCTGAAAATAATGTATGGCCGCGACCAGTTAAAAAATACGATTCCGTAGGTGAAGATGATGTATTCATGGTAAGGAACATATACATTGTTTTGAACTTAAACGGACTTGGAAACTGAACTTTGTTTATTTCAGACGCTTAATCTTCCTCGACCCGATATACCAGAAGAAGCCAGGTCTAGTCCAGAAGGTAGCGGAAGTCATAGTAAGTACTGGGAGTAGCTGACATAAATTATCGGTAGTGATAAAATATTTACACATTTATTTAGAAAGTGGTGATAAACCAAATATTCACTACATATCCTGCGATAAACCATCTCCGCCACTATCCTCAAACTCAAACGCTGAACAAACAACAATAGCTCCTGGTGACAATTACTCATACGTACAACTAACAGCAGTAATAGTTAGTACCCACTTTTAGAGCAAATTCTAAACAGAAATTATTTGGTTTTAGGTCCATGATTATAATTATCCAGTCGTCGATGAACCTGTCAGTGCTGTAATCAATTCCCGACGAGATTCAACGTGCAGTTTAAAGAAACGGACCGCAATCGATGTCCCCGCCGGTTTGTTAAAGGAAGATCATCCAGGTCTGATGAAAAATCGAATGCGCTGCCGATTTTGTCATGAATTTTATACAGAGGAATGGAATCAACGCGGGGCATGCGAATTTGCTCCCGACTATTATAAAAGCGGCTTGGAATGTATTTCTGGAATGGGATGTGCCAGATGTATGCTATATCATTGTATGAGCGATGCTGAAGGCGAAACCCCTTCACATCCCTGTGAATGTGTCAGCGAAAGCGGGTGCACGAAAAGGTAGAACTAGTAGATATTTTTTTATATCGGATTTTTTATTTTTTTTTTTCACAGATGGATTGGATTAGCTCTGCTTTCCTTTGTCGTACCATGTTTGTGGTGTTATCCTCCGCTTCGTGCATGCCATATAGTTGGGGTTTCATGTGGCGTTTGTGGAGGAAAACATAAACCACAAGTTTGACAATTAGAGACTAGGAAACTCAACGATTTTGATAAATCCGTTTTTTGATAGTAAACCGAGTTTTCGATTTTTTTGCACAATTAAATCCGATAGGTAAGAGCTTGTCTTGTTTTGCTACACATTAACACGCATACATAAATCCAGATCGAGGCAACATCCCAGCAGACCAAAAATACAGAAATATGTCAGAATTCCGATGGAAAGTTCTTTAAATTATCGAAATTCCGAACTAGAAATCCATGCGTTTTCCGAGAGATTTCCACATAGCACAGTTGACGCTGTTCCGTCGGATTTCTCTTACCCATTTCCCAAAGCTTTCTCCCCTTCCGAAAGCTTGCTAAAATTGAACTTTGTTAATTTTTATCAGGTTTGACACAAATAAATATAGAGTCTGTAGAATTTTCTGCAATCATAACCGATTGTGCGAAAATTCTACTGATCCTGCATTTTTTACGTCAGAACGGACAAGACAGAGAATTAGTTTTCATTTCAGAAGAATTTTTCTCAGTTTTTCTCAGCACAAGGATTTTTTATTCTTGTAATGCATTATATGTTACGTAGATAATACTAAAAGCAGTTCTTATGAATACTTCTGCAATTAGAAAATTTAAAAAACAGAACGACTTTTTTAAAAATGAAAATAAAGATACAAAAGTCGAGGGTTTCCCCTTTACCATTTTGGTATAAACTTTAAAAAAAAATTGTAATGGATTTTACACAGAGCTTTCCACGATATGTCCGGATGTCAGCAAGTTCTTTTTGAAGTCTGCCTGATAATATGAAATTCTTATTGCTTTTCCTCATGGAATTATCTCTAAATTTTCCGAATGAAATCCACCGGGAACTCCTGTCTCACGTTCCCCTATATCAGAAATAGCTCGGAACTTTCCGAGGATAAGAGAACATTCCGCTTTATTGGTCTGCTGGGATTTTGCTTTCGATCATATTTCGTCCTGCATGGATGTAGAGCTACTGTATACACTTTATTATTTTATTTTAAGGCAATCACCTACTATATTGTAGTTTTATATCTGATTTACATTGGAAGATTTTTCGAAGTGGATTTTGAAATTTCAAAAACCTTTCAAATTGCATTAAAATCACCAGTTTGAAATTTTCACATTTGTCAGCAAACTGGTATCAGCAATTTCAATTTATTTTATGTAATTGTGGTTTGAAAAAGTGAAAAATTGAATCGAATAAGTAGAAACAGTAACGTAAAATTATTGTGAGAAAGTGAATAATGCGTTTAGAAATGATTCCAGTAGTGTCCCAATCAATTTAAGTAGGGAACTAGATCGCCGTAAGGTCAGGTAGCAATTAATTATACGCTATTTTTTTTAGTTTTGTCTTTGTCAAATCTAGTGCAATGTAAATCAAGTACATATGAACGAATTCCCGAAATTTTGCATCTTATTATTTCCATTAAATTCAGTTTCTTTCTTTCCAGGCTTGTTAATGAACAGTAATATTTCCGACCTCCACAAATCCTCAAATAGGAACAATAAACAAAAAGGAAAAACATTGAATGCTTGAGATTTTTTTTAATTCAGCGGTGAAAAACAGTTAAGCGAAATATAAATATGTATGTGTAACAAAAATATTTTTTTTACGTTCTTCATTTTTCACATTATCGAGCAAACACAATATTATTATACAAAACTAAAATAGATTTATAATTAAAGTTAAATTTAACGAAATACCTTGGTTCTCTTCGTAATACTGCTGTCGTAACTTTCCCCGTTATATGCAAACCAGTAATGACAACAAGAATAAAACACGCGCAAAACGAAAATAGCTCGTTCGCTTAGAAAACAATATACCGTCGCTTTTCGGCAAGCATAACGAAATTTCATTTTTTAATTATTAAATATCCATAGTCTTTACTTAGTACTGAATTTAAATATAAATTGAATAAATTGTATATTCGCACAATCGCTAACGAAACAATAAAGTTCTGAATAGAAGAATGTGTCTGATACCGATTGATTCGTAGCTAACAAAATCAGTTAGAATCTTTTCTGTACTGTATCCCCTTTCATAGCAAGCTTTGATAGGCTGAAAATATTAATTGCTTTTTATAATGGAACTTAATTCAAAATCAAAAAATTCACAGTTAATGATAAACTCTCTTATTATTGAAGAATTTTTGTTTGACCTTCTTTTAACAAGTTAGCAGAATACTAACGCAAATCGAAAAATAGTGTTGTGGAAATTTCATGGAATCAAACTAAAAAATTTTAAATTATTACGTTGACAAAATAAAGAATATTTATCATATGAAAAAAACTCTTCACTGGCATTTAGTTCGGAGAATATAAAATTTAATTAAAAATTTATTTATTATCGATGAACAATTTATGCATTTTGTACAAAGAAACGAACGTTTCAAATCTGCTGCGCTCATCAATAATAAATTCGAATTTGCAACAAACACCACCAATGCAGAACTTTGTTTTCGTTTTATTAAGCAGTGTTCGAAGTAAAATTCTCTGTCTATACGAAATTGAATTGGAATTAACTCTTAAAATTTTCACAGCACTTTCATGTCCTACAAGCTATAAATTTAGTGTATAAAGTATGAATGCGTACAATGGAACTACCAATTATTTAATTTTTCTTATTTATTTGATTTATAACAGAAAGAATTATGTTTAAAAAAATAAAATAACTATAAACGTGGAGATCTGTTTCATCTTTTAAAAATATGACGGAAAAAATCCGATTGATTTTCCCTAGGGCTCATGGAAGGTCAAAACAATTTTTTTCCAATTTTACTTTATCTCTACTTTGTTTCAAGCGCGAGTACAATCTCCAATTTATTTATTCTCCCAATTTGAGACAAATACGGAGAGTAGATAAATGCGGATTTGTTTTTTTAATGGTTTAGTTATTTTATATACATACGAACAAACTTATGAGAAATATACCAACATACTGGAAATCCATAGCATTATAATTTTAACAAAGAAAAAATTGTACAAAAATACTACACGACTGTTAATTGCACATCTCCATGTATATAATTATATATACTCAAAAATAACTCTTTTTAATACAAAGGCAAATTATTAATTTTTTCTAAGAAAAAATGTAACAAAACATACTTATATAAATATTAAAAACACATTATAAATAAAATTAAATATAATACAAAATATATCTAAACGGGAATAAGTATTACAAGTCAAGCATTTCTCATCTAAATATTGTTCTTGTAATACACTTTCTCCTGCTCTTTTACATATGTACAACATATTTCCAAATTGCAGCTATTTAATAACAATTAAATTTATTAATGTAAAAACAAAAAAAGTTTAATCGTAAACTTGTTGTCTGTCGTACCGATTTCAATCAAAACAAATCCACAATAAGAAACGATCAATTTTTCATGTTATTTTCATCTGATAATAACTGGAAAAGAATTGAAATTATTGTAACTGAACTATATTATGACTTTTCTTTTTTAAACAATAAAAGTATTCGTATAAAATAATTTAAAAACTAATATGTATGTATAATTATATATAACTAAAACAAAGATGAAGAAAGAAACGATTAAAAAACATATTGAAAATTCTTTATTTAATTATGTTACAAGGTATAATTAATTAATATAAATATATATATATATATATAAATAAAATAAAATCGTTATTAGAACATAATAAATATTAATGTATAATTAAAAATGAAAACAAAAAATAATTCTATTTGAAGTTGGTTTTCTTGTAACTTTCTTAACGATTACCTATTCAATTTGTGTGGATGACTCCATTTCGCATCAATGGCCACTAGAGACAAACAACGTTTGCGAACGAGTTTCCGTATCAAGTTTGCGTTCAACTTTGAATTAAAATCAGAAAAAAAATCTCCAAGCAGATCTGTGACGTCGTTTTAGTTTTGCCCAGTGGAAACTTATCTCGCAAATGACGTTCCTGAAGTGGACTCTGGATTGGAAGTTGGACCAGTCGATCGGGTCTTGTGGAGAAGCACTGTTGCTGTCCTATCCCTTTATCGGTATATAAAAAACTTTGCATTGCGATATCTTATAAAACAATAATGACGATAGGGAGTTGTAACTAGATTTGTGTATATACATATATGAACGAGTGGAGTATGCTGATAATATATTTTTGAAGAAGGGCACAGGAATCAAAACATTCTTATTTTTATATATCCAGACTAAAAAGAAATAAAAGTTATGTTCGTGGGGCGTTCATGGTGTTCCTTTTAAGAGGTAATTCCATGATACATTTTGAGAAAATAAATGTTCTACAGAGTGGATCAATTTTCAATATTCGCATAAACTGTTATATCTTCAAAACTAATAATCACAATTTAACCTGTTCTGGATTGTTTTTTAGGGAATCAAATTATTTTTCATTTGATGTAAGCATTGATATTGTAGTTGTAGCTTAAGAAATTTACTTCAAAATACAAATATCGTGACCCTTGAAATTCCGTGATCATTGCGATTTCTCTCAGAAATTAAATTAATTAATATGAAAATGTCACTTTCGTACGTGCCATATTATTACCTACAAAAGCTGCACAAAGCCATACATATGGCTTAGGTTTTACCATTTTGCAGGCAATAATCGAAAACTCGTAACAGTTAAAAATATAATATGCGATAAGGTAACTCGTTAAACGAAACTATTAAAATTGTTGGTTCTACTTAAATATTTTTATTGCGCTATATTATTATTTACACTTCTGATGAAAGCAATTGAATTTTAATGAGTTTTGACATAATTGTTGTACTTACCTGGGTGTGGTAGCTAAAACTGGGTACAGCTAATTTTTTTTAATCAGGTACCTAACTAAACAACAAGCCTATAAAATGAAAAATACTATGACATTTTTATCAGTTTGAGCTAGAAAACTAAAAGTAGAATATATGAATAAACTTTAGAAAATAATTTCATGATGTCATCTGAAGAATATACAGAGATTCTGTTTATCTATAGATTGTAGTGCAAAAACGCACGAGCAATATAATTGGAATATCATTATAGATGTCCTAATCGACGGATTCCGGAAGGAAGAATTCGGGAAAGAGGTAGTATTATAACAAGAAGAGCAAATGCAAATCCTGTACCGGCAATCCCTGCAAGAAGGTCGAAATGATTCATCAATCAGTATCAGACGCTTGGCAATATAACATTTAAGTGGAAAGTTTTTAAAAGTAGAACGCTTGCATCCTTACCATCACACATCAGTGCAAGAGCTTCTACTCAATGTTTTACCCACAAGTACTGCAATTGCCTGCTTGGACTGTCATAAGATGAAAATTTAATGAACATTCTTCGGTTTGATGAGTCCCAATTCACCGGAGACAGTAACACTAAACTTTCAGAAATTGCATACGTAGTCTGAGAGCCATCCACACACAAGAAGATCAACATCATTTCAGCACGTATTCAGTGTAAATTTATGAGCAAGTATGCTTGGTGACGATTTCATTGGACCTATTAGGCTATAGCTCCAAATACTTACGTTTTTCGACAAATGATCCGACTTATTGGACGATAGTTACTGATTGGCCTCCATTTTTTACCAACATATGCTGCTCCAGCGCATTACACTCTACAAATCAAAGAGTGGTTAGATCATAATTATGCCATTCGCTGGATCGGTAGAAATGGTTCGATAGCCTGTGAGATCCCCTGGTCTAACAATACTTCATTTCTTTTTGTATGTGAACAGATGAAGGACCGTGTCTACGCAGTGGAAGTATCAACATTGTAAGATCTGAATGCCAGAATCGATACAGAAGCAACATACAGTAAGGCAGCAGTTGAAGAGTATGAATAGTAAAACAAGATAATACTTGGAAACACACTTTTACGTGACCATTTTGAACATTTACTATAATTACAATTTTTAAAATAAACCATAATATTCTTCAATTCAAAATTACGAATTCCTAGCGATTTTCTTTTATGATATTCGAAAATGTTATAAAGATTTCACTATAAGCCGAAAAACGAAAATTCGTTCCGTCGTGTACAATGCATAGCACCTTAGTACGTTATTCGCATATGCGAAGCATCGTGGGTTCAATTTAGATTTGTATCAGTGGATTCAGTTTTTTTTAAGCTATAATGTTTAGTGTGTCCCAAATTAAGAGATTTTTCGATCTTCAAATTCGATGCTCAGAAAGAGAGAGTGAAAATACACATACAATAACATTTTGCTTGTGTAAGTCCGTTAGTAGTCGTAGAGCTGTGTGAAAAAATCTTTTAATTTGGGACAGACTATAATATAATAACAATGTCGCGGAGAGTCAACGGAAGACCTAGATCGGACATGGAGGTGACCATATCGCTGTACTATTTTGAGCAATATCATCGAAAGCGACAACAAAACAAGAGTCCAGCTGCGGAATTGACGGAACGCATCAATTTTTATATTTAAAAAAATTCATACAACTTTAAACTAATTTTTATTTATATATGATATATATAATTGTTTTCTTTTATAAATAAAATATCACCTAAATTCAACATTCGAACCTAATATTATGCAACATAAGGATTTTATAGTGCATCTTGTTGTTTTTGAGTAAAAATATCGATCCAATGTTTTTATTTCGTACAGTTTAGTTTGTTTCCAATCTAAAATTTAAAGAAAAATAATATGAGTATGAATGAACTTGAGTTGGAATGAATAAACCAAAGAACTCTTAACTGATAATAACTAACAATTATTTCTTATCGACTGTTGGGTCGCATTCCGAAAGAATTTAACTTAAAATTAATACACAATATTAGCACTCGCAAAACAACATCCCATATCAATTTCAATTAAGCTTTTTTCAAGCTAAGCTAAAATAAATCATCTAAGTTTTGTTTATTGCCAATCATCAGGCACTTATTAATAATTGAAGCAGTTTAACATGAAATGCGTTTTATATAACTATCATAATTATATTTACGCCGAGAATATTATAATTGACTGGAATCCAAAAAAAAAAGAATACCAGAAATCGGTAGTACAATAACAGTAAATATAATAATTTACAACACACGCTGAGAAAACGATTTGATTAAAATTGGAAGATATTTTTGATTAACATTACATTTTATAGATTAAAGTAGTTTTTAAAATGAATTGACATTATCTTCATGATGTCAGTTGCCATGAGTATTTTCATATTAGGATTGTACATGATACGGGTACATAATTTAGTAACTAAATCACTTATCAGGAATGTAACAAATTCAACCAAATCATTATGCCTTGAGCAAATTTTATTGTTTGGATTACAAGTTGAATACAGGATCCAAAACATCACGATCACGGTTTACGATGCGCGTAGGCAAGATTGGAGCTTTCATTGATATAAAATCTATTTTTTGGTTCAATGTTATTACCCGACATTGAGGAACATTGTTATTCTAGAATACTATAATTGAATGGAATTGAATAGTTGAGTAATTGGCGCAAAATAGTCTGCTCAAGATTTATTCGATGTAGGCGCTCTTAATATTTTTGCCTAATGCAACAATCGATTAGGTCTTTACTCATCGTCGTCTAACATTTCTAGGAAAGCTCGTGGCACCAAACCTTTCAGCAGTCCTTGTTTGCCGTACATGTAGTCACTGTGCTGTGGCGAACATTCAGCTACAAATATTACCTGTAAATAAATTTTTTCCCGATTTCTTTTAATAATAATTGTCTAGTTGTTTGCTTTCTAAACAAACCTCATTTGCTGCTAAATTCAATTCGGTGTGATCTTTTGCATCATAAGAACATAAAACTCGGGCGCGCTTCATGTGATCGTTTTCGGAATTTTTCTGTTGATTATTTTGTTCGTTTTCGAGTCCAACCGGAATGTATGGTATCGGTCCACCCAAACTGTATGAATATCAATTACGTTTATTTAAAGAATTTCGGAACAAAAAATTATTGCATTTACTTAATTATTTAAGAGATTGGAAAAAGTGAATTCAAAAATAGTCCGGTGGTAATTATTGCAAACTTAATGGGCGTCTTAAAATTGTTCTCAAAATATTGAGACGGTAGCTGTACAGTGTATCCAAGGATATTGGTAGCTATGGTAAGAACCCTATATAATTTTAGTTTTGATAATTAATAGCAACTATGGCAAATTTTTACCCTATGCAAGGCCTATTTTGCCTCAAAAGTTTACTCCGTGTATTGTACGATTTTTTTCTTGACAACAATACAAATTTGTATAATTAGGATGTGTATTCGTCGATCCGTTTTTTTTCTTCTGGGAATATATGTTATTAGCCTATCGCACAACCACTGGTGGGGAAGGTATGATCGGATTATTGGGAATAGTAATGTTATGCATACATCTCATGGTGCCTTTCGGCACGGTAGTTTACTAACACCGAGACTGTAGGCTCGAATATCGCCTAGACCTATTACCCGTAGTCTTAAAAAGTCACATAAGTAACAATAGTATCTCATTACTGCCCTATACGACACAGAAATGGTTGAATAGAAGTTAAAGCTATCCTACGGACTCTGCCTTATTAGACCAACGTACTTGCCCATAGGCTTCCAAAACCAGATTTTAGCGTACACAAATTGAGCCGTTTTCATTGAGACCGAATTTATCTTCCGCAATGAGTTACAACAAATACTAGTTTCCACGTATCGATAGCTGACAACAATGTAATGTATTCCAATGTAACAATAAAATAATTATTAAAATCGTTGGCATATAAAATACTTAAATTGAATGCAAATCCTTTATTGGCACTATTGAATAATAACTATCTTCTCTCGGGACATCTCACTGTACGGTATACGTGTAATAACCAAATTAAGTACTGAACGCATGCTGGAGTGTGAAAACGGCAGTTGTAGATAATAAAATAATAACACTGAAATCAGTAAAACAATCGAATCGAAGCAAAATTTAAATGCGTAGGTTTTCATTGAGGTTTTAAATAAAACGGCTCTGTTTAAATTTTAACAGATTTTTTCATTTCGTAGTATATACCATCGCATATTTTATTACGTTGAAACATACTTGTAAAAGTTGTCTTTTGTATAATATCGCGCTTCCATTTTATGAAATTACATTATTTTTTTAAAAAAAAAATTAACAACGTCATTCGATTTTTTTTATACAACTACATAACAACGTGTGTGTGTGTGTGTGTTCGGAAAATTCGTAAATTCCTCTAAATTAATTTTATTCTAAACTATGCTCAACTAAAAATTTACGTAGAGAAAGCAACCGAAAGTGGTTTAAAAATTGACATTGGAAAGAAAACTACAAAACATTTAAAGCACAGATATGTCGCTGGAGTCGTATGTAATATTTAAGGACGACAAAAGATCCTCTTCAACTAGATCTGAAGCAGATTCAAAATTTTCGCTTGTTGTTTTTTTGGGAAAACCCCCTTCGTGTTCAATGTCTTCACTATTTATACGTAAACGAGGAGTTTGTGGCCGCATGCTGCAAACCAACAACAAAGAAAAGAAAACTTAAAGAAAAAAATTTTTGTTTTTTAACCACATTAAAAACAAATTTACAACTAAGAGTATAGTGATTAGAACAAAAAGAACAAATAAAAATTTATTTTTAATTGTTTCAACTCACCTTGCCAATTCTTTCTGTAAGTCGTTCATTATCTGACTACATTGTTTGTAGTATCGGGCTTGAGTTTCCACAAATGAATGTAAATGACGCAAATGACTCGCCTGTGACGTACTTATTCCTTCCAACAGGAGCTTTGTAATCTCCGCCTGTCGATCAAATTCAGCTTGAGCTACACGTAAATCTCGTTCGGCCTGGAAATAGTTACATATTACAAATTAAAATTCTTGTCATCATTGAAGAGATGATTACGAATAATTTACATATTTTGATTAAAGAAAAGTTGTTTGCAGTTTTAACTAGAAATGCAAATATTTCTCTCATCTTACTACACGTAACACACAAATTGCACACCTACAATCTACATCTTACTACAGTACATTAAAAATATTTCTTTAATTTATTTTAAGGTTGTATTAAGTTAAGTTAAATTGTAAGCTTTCTGATTAGTACCTGTTCCAGTGCCGCCTCTGGAGATAACCCGTCTTTCTATCGTGTACCCGTAAAGTGGCAGCATAAATTAACAGAAAATTAAAGACCGAACCAAAACAGTGACCTAAGTATAAAAAGGATAAAACAGACATATTCTCTTCAATATTGCTTACCGATTGTTGTCCCAGCATACTCCTTGCTTTTCGTACACGATTCTTGCATGCGTCCAGATCCAGTCTAAGATAGAAGAAGAATTTTAGAATTTTATAATTATGTACAACTTAAACAAACAAAAATGATGTGGTGTTGTCTGCATAATTTATCTAACTCGTTTTTCTGGAGTAAATCGTCCTTACTCCGGAACAGCGAGTGGGGTGAATTACAAAAACAAACAAAACACTGAAAAATTAGTAAGAATCATTTACTCTGGACGACCAGCGAGTAACAGCTCAGATCGCATTATGGTCTACGTCGTACCGTTCGATTCTAAACATTTATTATTTTGGTTAATAGTTTGTACACTATGCGTGACATCGAAATTACCAAACTTATATGTACAATGTGGTGAATTGGTCTAAGAAAAATTGGAAACAAAAATTAACTTTACTATACATTGCAGCTGACTATACGACATTTTTATCGACCCAGTTGCTTGCCGCAAATCGAAACGAACGGAATATACTTTAATTGCTGTGCAAAAATCCCGATTGTTGACTTCTAACAAATTTTTTCGTACAGTCACAGCCATAACTCGGGAAGAGAATGAAAAAAAATGCCTTAAATAGTTGCATTAGTCTAGAAATTCCATACAAAATAAAGTATGTATTAATGATACATGATTCACTGTCTGATGAGTCAAAAACATAAGACCCGGACGAAACCGCTCGATATTAGGGAAATAAAAATTGAATACCATTCTCCAGCGAATGTTTTCCATTTTTCATTATATCAATGTAATTTCGCTTTAGTTAACACTAGCCAGAGTAGCGTTCTATCTGGCGGAAAGTCGTATGGTGGGCTTCGCATACTGCTGGCTCCAGAAACACACAGAAAAAATATGAATTCACATCTTAACACGACAGAAATTAGCGTTCAAACACTTTGGCTTCTACTTCAGACAAAGACTAATTTTTGTATTTTATGCTGCATACAAAGTTGTCATATTTTCCTGTTTCTATCGCTAAAAAAATCGATTTTTTTTGCATAAATTGCATCCGAATATAGTGTAGAATATGTGGGCGAAGTGATACTCCGATATTCGAAGCCGTTCGGAAGATACTGACCGTTATATTCTCTAAACTCCTTTGTTGTTTCGAATATAATGGTAACTTTAGTCGCGTTTTTCTCAAAACGGTATTTTTCAAATCGGTAGACACGATATCTCGAAATCTATCTAACGAATTCCTTTGAAATTTGGTGAACTTATTCAGTACTCTTGTAGACAGTTTGCAAACTAGAATAAGTGTGATTCATCAAGCCGTTACTTTTTCTCGACCTGAAGAAGTCGTAAAAAAACACCAAAAAGTTCAACAAGTTGCCAAAAATTAACTGTTCAATATTTTTTGATAATATTAGTTCCGAAACTAGTTCAAACTTCACAGATTAAAATGACGTTTGATTTTTTTATTTGAGATAAGCAGAACGCCCGCAATCGTGTCTACCGAAAACAAGGTTTTTTGAAACTGAGTGGCTAAGTTGCTGTATATCTCAGCAATGAGCGACAATTCCGGCCTGAAAAATTGTAAAGTGTGCTCAAAATGTGAATAAATATGTGGTAAAAATTTCACGTTTGTATCTTTATTTACTTCTCCAAAACAAAAAAGCGTAAAAAAAGAGCCTTCACACGGGATGACCCCCTTAAGTATGCTATTAGTAGGGTAGGTTTTAGAACAGTTTATCCTGATAAGTACTAGCAATCAACGTAGAGAAATGAAATTGATTTTTCGCAGATAATTATTAAGCTAAAAATGATTGCAAATTTTTTATGAAAATTATTTTTATCTCAAAAAATTTTATGTATAAAATGTTTTTATTTCGGTTCATCACAGTATCCCTGCTGCTGCTACGTTTTGCAGTTTTTAAAGGAACCATGAATAAAAACTTAACAATATTTTTACAAAAGAAACCGTTTTTCATTTTCAATACACAACACATTCTTCAAATTAACATTTAAAATACTGTTGCGAACTAATAATTAGCAAAAATAGTCATGAAAAACTTTTTGAAATCAAAACTGCAACCTGTAGAGTGTTCCTACTCTATGCCGCCCTCAGTGGTTATGTAGAAAGTGCATAAAAAATATCTCCAACGACGATTATTGAAAAATGATGCAAGGCAAGAGAGATATTGAGATTCAGAGACGGAAAGTTTCAATCGCGGTCACACAGGGATAAAAACTGAACATCAAGGCTTGCGAAATAAATTGAATTAAAAAGATCGAACTTTCCCCTGCTCCTTGAACTATGCTATTAAAATATCAATAGAAAGAGTTTTGGCCCTGTAATGCACACGCAGAGTCTTTTTTGCTCTAGAAGATTTGTGATAGTTGAATGTAAATTGTTAGCAAAGCTAAAATGCTGGGGTGGCGTTGAAATCAAGACACCTATTTTGAAAAACAAGAACCCAACTTGAAAGTGTACGGGGCATTCGAACAATAAAATATCTGTAACGAACAGAGATGCTGTCCGATGTCGAAGCCAGGGGAGTATGTGTGCAAATATAAAAAAATCAAATAAATTATTAAAGTTAACTTTTTTTTTGTTTAATAAATCTTAACAAATATCACTCACCTTTTAGTCTCCAGAATACCCTTCTCCTTTGTTATGGTCTTCATTTCACCATCTAAAAACTTCTTCAGCGGTTGTGTGAAGCATATCCCAACCGAGCCAATAAAGTCCCGCTCGGATTGGCCCAATTTCTGTGAGGTGTGACCAACCTTAACCAAGGCACTGCCGTACGGACTTTCCTGTCCGAAATCGCCTCCAGCCTCGATCATATCTAGTCCAAGATATTCCAAATTACTGAGTCGTGTCGGTTTCTTTTTCTCAATCTTCTCGAATATGTAATCTTCGACACGATTACCAGGGTTGGGAATAAGAACCGACTCGGTATTTCGAACGAGTTTCTCTGTCCAGTTTTTTGTAGATTCGGCGCGTTCTGAAAGATTCTCGAAATGTGAATCGAGCTCAGTTTTCTCGGCCGTTCCAAGCTTTTCTTCCGTCAACTGAAAACAAAATATTATTGCAAAATTTAATCTATTGAGCTCTAATAACAGTGGGGTGAATTAAATTACACGCGAGTTTGGCGTCATTTTCATAACCGCATAGATTTTCATTCACGCGATTTGTGCGAAATTAATACTTCTGGAAAGTGGAAACTATGAAAACTACAATAGATCGAAATCTACATACAGCGAAAAGATATGCATAAGAAAAATAAGTAATTTGACCATCGAACAAAGGGCTCAAAGCCAGTGTCTTCTGGGATACTAAAAAGTTGATCAAATAATAGCAAATTCCCTTTTTTGATGAGTTGCGAGCTGCTTTCTACATTCAACTCTTGGTGAATCATTAACGATGACAAATTGAATGTTTATTTAGTAAAGTATGAACTTCGCCTTACCTGTACCACCCTAGACAGGGTGCTTCCAGCCTCCTTAACGAGCTTCTTCACATTAAAATCGGGCATTTTCATATTCATCTTGTTCGAGCTCAATTTTCTTGCCTCCTTGTTTGTTATTTTCGCACCCACCAAACACACGAATGCACCAAGATCAAATGCACCTTAACCCACAAACGTTTTCTGTGCCTTGTATTTTTCCTTTTTCAATTTTCACGATGATTTCTTGAAAAATGTTTGCATCACTCCACAATCACAATCCAATGACAGATCTACGATTTTTTTTTATTAATCAATTTTTTAGCAACAACAATTCACACAGTGCTGCACACTACTTTGCGGCTCTGCGGATATTTCCGAACAAAATTTATCGATTTGTTTGCGGCGGTGCGGTACCGAAGATTGAGCACATTTACGGAAAAAGACATAACTGAGGACGCGTGGTACCTTTGTCCGTTATTTTTAAATTAAGTAAACGTTAAATTAATTAAATGTTTAAAAGTACGCACTTGTGTCCTTCGTAGCAAGTAGTCTTAAATCATTACCTTGACCTTTTTTTGTAAAGTTCTCGCGTTCATGTAATGGGGGTGTGTTCAAGATGCCAGCAATAGCTGCTTCAAAAGCATATCATAGCAAGACTGTAGCAACTGCCAAATTCAGCCATAGCAAAAAATAGCTTCTTCGGGGTTTGGACAGGCAAAAGCAGCTTCTATAGCTTACAACAGCTGTTCGACACATACATACGCAAGTTGGCGTAACATATGCCGTATATTATAATAAAATAAAGTGAAAATTAGCACTACTGTAATGTCCTTAAATTTTTCGCTTATTTCCATTGTTAATAAAACATCATTTTCCATTTTAAACATTCAAAATGACGTTGAGACGAAACTAACAGCTACACACACATATGAATACTGCAATAGCTGCTTTCTTGCTACAGTCCGGAGTATGAGCAACAAAAAGCAGCTATGGAAGCAGCTTTTTAAAAATCTTGGACAGATCTAGTGTCAATTAGCAAGCACGAGATAGCAGCTTTTTGGTTGCTTTGGACGCAGAAATCATGAACAGAGCCCCGATAGATTTTTTAAGGCATAAATGAGGATCTCTAAATGGAAACAATTAGTTTAGGTTTCTTATGTTTTTATATTTTTGTAAACCCAAAGACGGCTTGCTTCCGAGTGAATAAAACTTTAACTTTGGTTGTGGCATGTGTTTATTATGGCCGTATAAGTATTTTTATTTTCTCTTTTTTATTTGAATATGTTAATTTTTAACAATTTACGTTAATTTTAAATAATAACTGAATTGATCCTGTTGCGCCCAGCACCCTACCGGTACCCAAATTCCATGTTTGGATTTACTCTCGATCACCAATTACCGGCAGGTCGGCGTGCAATTTGTTAACAGAATGAAAATGAATGAATGCAGGTTGTAAACAAACGCAAAAAACGTAAACAACTGCATTAGCTCGTTCTGTCGACAACCTGCTGGAAATTACCGGTATCAACACATTGTGTATTATATTCATTGCATTTAATTAGTCATAAGTAAATTTCGGAGTTCCGTCTCAGGTCTTAGCGCCGGCATGCATTACGGAAGCGAAATTGCAACTCTAGCTAAACAGTCGGCTAGAGTTCCCAATTCCGTTACGCAAAGTGCGACCCGGTTACTCAATTCCGTGTCAGTCGGCACTTTTTTAATATATAAGTTTAGTTGTAACTAGCAGTAAGTTCCCAGTATTTTTAAACCGACCATTAAACACATTAAATCAACGTATTGAAAGGGTTCTTTTCTTTTTCGAGGTAACTAAAACCTTCTTTCCACTATTTCAGCAATTAATTCGAAGTGATCCCAAATGGTCTCTGAGACGGGCTTAATTGCATCCTCGAGCTATTTGGACACTTAGAAAATTTCTCTACGTCTGGATCAACTTCAAGAAGTCCACGAAGAAAGAGTTGAACCAGCACTCAGGAAACAGCTGTTTTCAACAATTTCTCGATCTATTTTCCTGACTGTAATATCCAGGGGATATTGCAATCTCAACAATCCCATGTCAAGGATAATTTTTTTTCAACGGAATATGAGCTGAAAAAATTTAACTGTGTCAGCATACTTTATTCTTTAATATTTTAAAACATTTTTGAATTACTTTGTTCTTTTGACTGTTTGATTTATTGATTCACACAAGCTATATTTGAGTTGTTTATTTTATATTCAACGCAATGGTATAAGGACCAGTTCGTTGTACTGACTGGGGGGTACTTGAGGTTAAGCTAGAGAATTGGCCATTCAGCACATAGTCTGCATGAGTACAATGCTATGGTAGAAATATATTAAAGCTCATTGAGCTGAGTAACAATTTTGTCTCCAGTATGTACACCTTTAATGGGTACACAATGTTTTCCATTTTACTGAGTTGAGAGGCTGTACTATTCCGATTTGGCTACAGCTAGGAGGCTTTACTGTCTCCATCTCTTTGACCTGGAAAACAATTAGTCATAATGCAGCAAGTGATTAAATCAAAGTATTGTTCACATTGTATATATGTGAACAATACTTTAATTCAATCACAGCAAAACCAGAAAAACAATAAGTCTTTATCTTAAGTGCTTTAATAGAAAATTCTTTCTAAATAAAATAATTTGAAAACTTTTCAGTACAGCTAAACAATGAAAAAAAATCTTGCACAAGATTGCTCTGAAAACTCATCTTTGAACGATTTTTCCACCCCTAAATAATTAATAATGTAGGTTGCACGTGCCTAGAAATAGGGAGGAAACTTGATAAAACTCAATATTCGCTAATTCCATTTTATTTTAGGGATATCACGAAACTTAGCCTCGCTAATTACATGCAATTATTCTTTTTAATATAAAATAAATAGGCATTTCCAAAAGTATTTGAAAAAAGGGTTATTAAAAAATCAATTAGCTTAAATTATGCACATCGAGTACGTAGACAATTCGCTCAGTTGATGTGCATGGCAGTAATACCAAAAATTAATTTTAATGATGATTTTATTCAGTCCGCCTAACGTCTGTGTCGTTGGTTTTTATTGTACGGCTTATTACACTGCCTCGTTTTTGTGTAGTTGTAGCGCGAACTTGTTTGCGGTTTACTTGTTTCACCATTGCAGCCGCCCGGCTTATTGTACTGGTATTTCTGTATGAGTGGTATTTCGCCGTTTGCCATCTTATTGATTTCGAAATCGTCCTTTCTGTCTTCAAGCATTTTCAGTTTAGCCTCGATCGCTTGGATTGCAATTTCTTTGCTGATTTTCCGATCTTTGGAAGCGCCGGCTGCCAGTACAGGTATATCGATTTTTGGTTTGGGCCGTTCTAGTTCATCCTATAAATAGAAAGGTAAAGAAATAAATTGCTAAAAATTATTTCTCCGGCTTATGAGCTACTTACGTAAGTGATATTTTTCGCTAGTCGCACGACAACGTGCTTAGTTCCTATTTGTTTTCCATTTAGCTTGTCCAGTGCTACGGTCGATTCTTTGGCCTGTAAATAATAGTCTTCTTAAATCACACTTCCTAAAATTTAATTGGCGCGAGACGCTTGATGGTGTAATGACTTACACCCGCTATTTTACACAGAAAAGAGAAACTGGCTGTAGTAGTCAGTTCCGGCTTCAGAAGAGGCTTTTCGACTTTTTGTATTTTTGAAAGAAATTACCCATTTCGCATGAATAATTATTTTCATTTGCTGTGAAAGGAAACTTGATACTCACATTGCTGTACGTAACAAACGCATAGCCGCGCGGCTGCCCTATCTGCGGACCGCTTTTGTGAAACAACATGTCAAACTTCTCGATGTGACCGCATTTTTGCAGAATTTTCAATAGTTGATACCGATAAAGAGAAAGCGAAATAAGTAAATTAGTTAAGCGCAAGTGGGTTTTTTAGTATTGTGCGATAATCTGTTTCGCATTTCGTATAGCAAACTGGGAAAAATCGATAATTGTTTACTTACTCGGTCATTCTGGTGTCCAGGTTTCCTATCCAGAGCCGCCTTTCATCCAAGTTGGAAGCCTGAAATGGAATTTCTGTTCTTATAATAATCCTGAGAGTACGCTGTAAATTTCTTACGTCGTCTGCCATTTAGAACACCACTGCAAACTAGAGTTTTGCCGATAATTAAAATTTTATAGACGTAAAGATTGAAATATGAAAGCAGATTGACAGTGACAGCCACCGAGCCCGCGGAGGTAAAAAAATATTTTTGTAACCATTCAGCATGAAGTTGGTTGCGGGTTATGATAAAGTTACAAAGGTTAATTTGTAGTTTAGCTTTGTAAAATGACAACAAATCGAATGGTTAATAATTTAATTACTTTAAAGTTTGAAAGTGATCAGTTTTTCAACTTTTGTAATTCAATTTACTTTGCTCAGCAACTTCGAAACGGTGTAATCATCGCCTGAACGGAGTAGTCTAACTATGGCAGTACTAAATTGTATTGAGTTTGGCAAACCTAAAAAAACAAAACTCCCAATCCGATCAAATTGTGTCCTGTCATTTTCACTTTAGCGAGCGAAATTTTATTACTCTACGATTTTTCAAGGGTTTTTGTTTTAAAATTTCGTAAAAGTCCATTAAAATGCCTACCGGCGAAGTGAACGTGAGCAAAGTGATTGTCCACCCGTTGGTCCTGCTGAGCGTGGTCGACCATTTCAATCGCATGGGGAAAATTGGAAACCAAAAGCGGGTTGTTGGTGTACTGTTGGGCTGCTGGCGGTCTAAGGGCGTCTTAGACGTTTCGAATAGTTTTGCGGGTAAGTTGTGAGTCTTCGTACGAGAGAAGAGCTTGCTAACAATAGGCCCTAATGAATTTCAGTTCCGTTCGATGAAGACGACAAAGAGAAGTCGGTCTGGTTCTTGGACCACGACTACCTAGAAAACATGTACAGCATGTTCAAGAAAGTAAACGCCCGCGAACGTGTAGTCGGCTGGTACCACACCGGTCCTAAGCTGCATCAAAACGACATTGCAATCAATGAATTGATCCGTCGCTATTGCCCCAACTCTGTACTCGTTATAATCGATGCCAAACCCAAGGATCTGGGCCTACCCACGGAAGCTTATATCGCAGTTGAAGAAGTTCACGACGACGGCTCTCCAACATCGAAAACCTTCGAACACGTCCCGAGCGAAATCGGAGCCGAGGAAGCCGAAGAAGTTGGCGTCGAGCATCTTCTGCGCGATATCAAAGACACCACCGTCGGTAGTCTGTCGCAAAAAATTACCAACCAGTTGCAGGGCCTGAAGGGTCTCAACGCCCAACTCAGAGACATCAAGAACTACCTGCAGAAAGTCGGAAACGGACAACTGCCGCTCAACCATCAGATCGTCTATCAGCTCCAAGATATCTTCAACTTGCTGCCCGATATCACAGCCGAGAATTTCACGGACACGATGTTCGTCAAAACCAACGATCAGATGCTGGTCGTCTATCTCGCGTCCATGGTCCGCTCCATCATCGCCCTGCACAACTTAATCAATAACAAGCTAACGAACCGCGACGCCGAAGAAGGCAAGAAAGACGAGGCGAAAGACAAGAAAGATAAAGATAACAAGGAGATCAAGGATAAGGACAGCAAGAAGGATGACAAGGACGCAAAGAAGGAGGAGAAGACCGATAAAGGAAAGGATGAGAAGATCAGTAAGAAGTAGGAATTACGCTAACAAATTAAATAAGGAAGTTGTGTTGCTTTCGTAAGAAATTTAAAGAAATAAAATTTATTGCCCTTGTCTTTTTTTGAACCGAATTGGAAATTGTTTCTCTTAACCTTGTCTGTCGTAACTGGAGGCGAATTTTGCCACTTAGTGAGCTCTAGGAAGCTACTTTCTTTTAAATCCGACTTCCACTGACTAGCGCTCGTTCCATCCACGCGGCGTCTGAGTTGAAGAGAAGCCGAAAATCTGGAACATATCCCTCTTGATAGGGCGCATTTTATTTGCCCGAACTGCGATTACGGTACTCCGTCCACTAGTAGGTTCCAAGACATTTCACCAACGTCAAGGAAGCATTGGCTGCACACACAATAAGCAGATTTCACGAGAAAGCAGCTCCGCCCGGCTGGCACAAAAAGAAACCAAAACAAATTTACGCCTCGGCCTCACGCGTATAAAAACAAAAGCACAATCACGTTTTTACGATTTTCTTTTTATTGTTAAAATTAAAACCAAGTGTTTGGCAAAATCGTCGAAAAGGGACCGCTTACTTCTTCTTGGACACACCAACAGTACGTCCACGACGACCGGTGGTTTTTGTGTGTTGGCCACGAACACGGAGGCCCCAGTAATGTCGCATACCTCTGTGCGCGCGGATCTTCTTCAAGCGTTCCAAATCTTCACGGAGCTTCGAATCCAAATTGGACGAGGTGAGTTGTGTGTACTTGCCGTCGATTATGTCCTTTTGCCTATTCAAGAACCAGTTCGGAATCTTGTACTGGCGTGGATTCAGGATGATGGTGACAATCTTTTCAACCTGTGTGCGAAATAAATACGTGAAAGGATTTCAAATTAATCGGAGAAGACCCCAATGCTTACCTCTTCCTCGGTGCATTCTCCGGCGCGTTTGGTCAGATCGACATCGGCCTTCTTGAGGACGATGTTGGCGTACCGGCGACCGACACCCTTGATGGCCGTCATCGCGATGGTCACCTTCCGTTTACCATCGATGTTCGTACCCATGATACGTAGAATATGTTGAAACTTCTCTGGGATGACAAGCGACTGAAAAATTCAACGAAAACACTTTATTAGAAACATTGCTGACAGGACCAACTTCAACACAATTTTCAGAGTCCGCTCAAGTTAATTCGTTCCCAATTTTCGGGTCATCCGAACACGCATCTTCATAGGAATCGATTCGAATTAACACGAAATTTAAATTTCGAGCGATGACTTATATTTTTTTCGATTTTATTCGCAACTCACCATTTTAACTATTTTACTTCGTACGAAAGTAAACCGAAAAGAACTCTACACGGAAGTGGAGAAATGTCAAAAAGATTACCTCGCTGTCAGTTTGAGGGACATCTGGCGGTGAGACAAAGCTATTAAATTCAAATAATTTCGCCGTATCCTTCGAAATAGTTTTTTATACGACTAATAAATTCGTGTAAAAGTTAAACAGGAAATATTAAATAAGAGTGCACTGCGCATGGCTTTGCTTGGGTACGTTGTTTTTACAGTAAAATATGCAAGACGCTGCGTTCGGAAGTATTTGGAATACCACTTTTTAAACTAATTGTACCGCGATTTATCTAAGTAAACTTATGTTTTCTTTAGCTCAATTTCCGATTTGCTTGAAACAATCAACTATTTGAAATTGCAGTGCATTAACCGCTACGCATCGTGCATTTCCCGGTTTGGGTATACCGTTTCCATCTGTCTCTCTCTTCGTGGGACAATATTTGACGTACGACGTGGGATCGTTTCATCATCAGCAAGCAAATCAAATGTCAGCGCAATTTTTGTTTTGACATTTACGCTAATTTGAAAGAGAAAATTTCGTAAGGTATTTTGTTGACAGAAAATTGATTGAAAACTATAGCGCGATGCAAAATACAATTGTTCACTATCACGGAGAACAAAATCTGTCAAGATGCGGATATTGTCGGAATATGAATTCAAGTAATTCGCATGGTAAGCAAAGCAAATTAAATTCCTCTTTCGCAATTTTAATTTTGATCGCAAATAATTCGATTGTGTAGGAATGCATGCGTATTTCATGTCGCCGCAAGACTACCAGGATTTGATAGATCGCGGCTGGAGACGTTCCGGCCAGTACTGCTACAAGCCCAACAACCGGACAACTTGCTGCCCAAGCTACACTATTCGGTTTGTTATAATTCACTGAGCTCCGATAATTCGGCTTATAATCGCAATTGCTAATCTCTTGTTCTGATATCGATTATGCATGGTCGGTTATCATCTACATTTCAGGTGTAACGTACAGGAGTTCAGACTGTCCAAGTCGCAGAAAAAAGTCTTAAAGCGTATGATCAAATTTCTACAGAACGGTATCAAGGACAAAGGCGAGGATAGTAGTAGTTCGGTTGCTGTTGCCGGTAGCTCGGTTGAATTTCAACGACACGAAGCTAACGTACTGGCTAAGGAGGAACCCGACATTCCCGATATGGCTCTGAAGGATATCGAGATCTCTGTCCTAACAAACAAAAACCCAGATGAAGCAGCGGCAGCTCTGACAAGCTGTACTGAGCCGAACATTTTGCCGAGTCCAATAGCAGAAAAGCGGAGAGACGATGCGACATGTACGTAAATATGGTTATAGGCTGTGCGGTGCAGTAAATAATTTTTTCGAGTTTGTTTTGCATAATTTCAAGTCCTTGCCAGAAAATTCCCGTTTTATCGCAATATTGGTTGGAGTTGGAGTTCAGAATCTATTATGTTCAGGTGCTAGAAACAATTTTGTAGTACTACCCTACTAATTATGTAACAGGAATAAATTTTAAGCAGTTACTGTTCCGGATAGAACGTGAGAGAGGAAGAGAGATTTTTAGAACATTGTTTTAAGTCTAGGTTTATATTTTGAGTATTCCACCATTCACTAGTACCATCATGTTAAATTCACTTATTTTTGTTTTATTAAAATAACAGATAAAAACTGGAAATTTTTTATCGCGATTCCAGCTACCGACTCACGAAAATCAACCCGCCCGCCTTGTAAAAAGGCAAAGCAAATGCGCTTAGAACGTCGAGAAGCAAAACTTGTGGCTCAAGGCATCACCTCCGAGACTGCCAATAATCCGAAATCATCGATCAAAGCTAGTCAGGAAAAAACCCTTAAAGAGTACATCGAAGATGTTCCAGTAAATGCTCGTCATAAATTAACTGTAAGATTTTTTTTATTATCAATCAATCAAACAATGCACACTAGTGGCAATCATCAAAAATATACTAACCAATATATTTGTGACCTCCTTATTGTAGGTTGTGATTGTGCCGTCCAATAAGGGGGTCACCAAGCCGGTACTCGATCTCTATCGAAAATATCAGTTCTTCGTTCACAAAGAGTCGCCACAAAAAAATACGCAAAAGTCATTTGAACGTTTTCTAGTGCGTTCACCACTGCAGGTTATTATAATTTTTATTTTTTTCCTTTCTTTTCATTTGGTATTCCACGGGGTTCATGTACAATTATCGATAAATTGTTGCTCGGTGCGCTAAGACAAAGCTCGTTGAGGTGAACAGCCGGGATTTCCGGGATACATTTAGTGATACATTCGGTTTGTATAGTAAATATCAGGCTACTATTCATAATGAGACTCCAGAAAGTGTAGATGATTATTTATATTTCCTGAAAAACTCACCACTGAAGGTATAATTATTAAATAAAACATATGAAAGGTGTTGCACAGGAAAAAATTAAACCAACGAGCATCTTACGAAGTACAGTTTAGTTTTTTGTTACTAAAAATTTGTATTTTCCGTAGTTAACTAAGACTGCAGACGGACCTGAAGATGGATATGGATCGTTTCATCAACAGTATTGGCTTGACGATCGTCTTATTGCCGTTGGTGTCATTGATATCTTGCCATACTGTGTTAGTTCGGTGTATTTCTTTTATGATCCCGAATACAATTTCCTGTCGTTAGGAACGTATGGCTCACTAAGGTGCGTTATGAGTGACTCTATTACAATATTGTGACAATAGTTAATATGAAATGGGTTTTAATTTTTAGAGAAGTATACTTAACAAATAAGCTATCAGAACGTTCACATTCTCTAAAGTATTACTATATGGGTTTCTACATTCACTCTTGCCCGAAAATGATCTACAAAGGACGATTGTCTCCGTCTTATCTTCTTTGTCCCGAAGTGTATACGTGGCACTTGTTAACAGATGGTAAGTTTATGCTGGTGACTGTTGTACCACATTTTTTTCTTTTTTTGTGTCTATATTTGAAACAGAGGTTCGGAAAGAGCTTGACGAAACTAAGTACCGGCGATTAAATACATTTCCGGACGCCGAGGATTCAAATTGTTTTCGTGAAGATGATCTCGATCCAGTATTGATAATGTGTGATCGGAACTCGTTTGTCACGTACAAAAATTACGTTGAGGTAAATACTTCATTGCTAGTGTTTCCTGTTTTGCTTCAATTTCAGCAGTATGATAAAACGATTAATATTTAATGGAAACAGTCGAAATACGTCATTCTCATTGATTTTATATTGAACAACATAATTTACATTACAGTCAGTGTGCTTAGAGAGTGTAGATCAAGTTTGGCAATTACTAAGAAGGACTCTAAATCTAGAGGTAAAGACAAAATTAATTACCAATCTTGAATCGATTATTGTCATAATTTTTTATTCGGAGTTTACTATAAATACTTAATTTAATGTGTTGTAGTGTAATTTACACAAAACATTTAGTGCTATTCTGATTAAGCATCATACCTATCATTTTACGGAATTATCAAACTGCTTATGTTCCGACCTTCTGCCTCTCAGGCACACACATTTATATTTAGTTTACAATTCGACAATATTTAACAATTTGTATGAGAAATAAATCATTAGCCCCAGTGCCTTATTTCGCATTTGATTACTAATGTGATGATGTGTATGGCAAAGATGCAAAAACTTCAACAATTTTTCTTTTAATTCCATCAATTTCTCTTATCCTTCTTGGTGCTTAGGACAAACACGTAATAAAAAAAAAGTTTTTTAAAAGGCTAGATTTTCATAACAAAAACACATTCGTTTAATATTAAAAAATATAAAATAATGTAATCATTAATTTTTATTAACTTAATTTTGGGGTTTCTTGCAGGCTGCCGATGAAACCCGAATGTTAATCCTAGAATACGGCCAATTGGTTGGAAGAAGTTGCGCTCATCGTATGCTTTATGTTAATTTTTAGTATGATTATGCGAAACGTCTTAAATTTATCGAAATTTGAAAATCAACCGTTACCGAAATTGATAATCTCTAATACGCCTTGTTTTAATTTTATATTCTGTGTATGAAATTACATTTTGTTCTTAATGTACAATTCGTTATTTATCTTCAATAAAGTTCAATGCATAAAAGACCTAGTTTTCTTACCCTACTTACCAATTATGAAATAATGTTTTCAACATTTTTATTTACTTACTCTCCATTTATATTCATATGACAAATTGGTAGTAGCTTGAAAAATTATAGTGCTTTAGCTAATCTATGCATCGAGTCACAGTGGAAGTATGATCAAATAGAGAAGTTACCGAGAATACCGATGGGCGATAATTGAGTAGTACTTTTAAGGTGTAAGGTAAAGTAGCATCGCAAGTTCAATACCATATTTTATATGATTATGCTGTACAGAATCAACTACGAGTCTGGTGTTTCCGAAAATTTCAACAGTGCATGTAGTTACACTTGCAATCCAAATCCAATGGCATTAACAAATATCACTGCGGGCTATCGAAGAACGTAATAAATAGCAATGTTAATGTTAATAACGAGGCAAGCTTTTAAATAGATATAACACGCATTCCAAACACTTGGAATTATTGCTACCAGCATAGCGGCACGCGACAGCCTCACATCTTTTGTGCATATTATTATGTTGATGATGATACCTGCAGTTTTGGATCGGTTCGAGCTAAGGTTGAGGCTTACGATGAGGAAAAGCGTCGCATTGAGCTTTGAAATTGAAGCGCGCGCGCACAGGTAAGATGCGGCATTGGTGGGGTTACAAGTCGACTAGAAAAACGGCTCTATTTAGTTGGTTCGTATAAAATTTTAACGAATTTGTTAATAAATACCTTATAATACTTTTTTTCGCACACCTTTATCAGGGCTGCAGGTTATATTCGATTCCGACAGTGTGCAAAATTCAGTCTCCATATGAACTTGAGCGTAGAACCATACAAATTGTGAAAATTTTTATATTTCCCGTCTGTTATTACTTGTTTATATATTATTCAAGACGTTGGCGATATTTTTCTTATTATGCATTTACAAGAAGTGCGGCTTCGTCTGAAAGTGTTTTTTTTAATCATTTTTTAAATAACAATCTTTTCTGGTGTACAGTTTCTTTCTCTTCGAAATCTTAACGTGTGTCTGATTTATTTTCCCGGCAGTAGATACCGTTATCGTAATTGAAAAATTCTTAAGAAAAGTGTTTTATATAACTAAAGTTTAAAAACAACCACCTGAAATTTAA
Source organism: Beris morrisii (assembly GCA_951812415.1). Taxonomy (NCBI): domain Eukaryota; kingdom Metazoa; phylum Arthropoda; class Insecta; order Diptera; family Stratiomyidae; genus Beris; species Beris morrisii. The sequence goes on from OX638313.1 coordinate 6,287,560, forward strand.
AAAACATTTGTAAAGTCTGGTTCCAAGTGGTTTTAATTATTGAAATACGTACATACGGCACAAATGTTTTCTAATATACACATGTAATAACAAACCCGGAATTTTAGTGATATAATTTACTTTCCGTGTTTACCATTATTTAATAAAAATAATTAACTCTTTATAGAGTTGTTTAATTTGTATACATAATTGAAGTTCGAAACGATAGAATTGAGGTATGTTTAAGTTTACTAAAAGATACGGACGGATGTTGCTTTTGCGTTCATAAAAATTAGAACTGAATCTTTCCATTTTTAAAGTCGCTTTCCTATATAATGATGGTATTGCGAATTTTTCATTTTATATTAGTATGCTGAATATTATTTTGGGGAGTAAAAACCATCGAGTAACCTATATTCAAATGTCCTTCAATATGGTTTATTCTTTGTCACAAAAATTGAGAAAGTGTTCACCTGGGAGTCTTAAAAAATTATCAGTTTCTAAATTTATTTAACTTTACATATATTTGTCACTGCGTAGAGGTAGTATTACACTGTTCGCCATGCTGTCAAATATTTGGCTAAAAATATTTAACGATAAGTTCAGTCAAATTTTTTCTCCCAAAATAGACCGTGTTCAAAGCAAATTAAATAAGGTGCCAAACAAAAATTTGACGATTACACTATCTGACTGTATTTGTCAGCCAAAATAGTCAAATATTTGACGCAATGGCATACAGTATAATACAAGCTCTAGAATAATGAACAGATTTACTTAAACAAAATTTCTCCGGATAAGTAGGGGTACCTGCGTTATGTAAAAATCTCTTATCTTCTTACGATGAATATTTTTAAATTGTCCGAGAATTTCGCTATAGAGAATAATATGGTTTTAATGCAGGATATGCATATTCTACAATAATTTATATATTATAATCATCATCACCATTAGAACGAAGATAGACTCATTTATATGTATAATTCTGGTTATGATAATATAGGTATAATTTGCATTATTATATAAATAAAAAAAACCTACCCACCGACAACCTGAGCGCAATTTTATTATTTATATTAATTATTTCTTCATTTTTTCAAAGTTTAGGATGTGGTTTAATTCGCGCGGATTTGAACTTGCTGGTGTGGCAATTTAATTTGTGAATACCACGCATAATATTAAAAGTTATGTAAAAGGATACATGGGTTTAAGAGGAATCGTGTGTTCGGGCTAAAGGACACAATATAAATTTTTTTATTCACATTTTCCCCTACAAAAATCTCACTATCTAACGATAACCGTCTACTCAATGCACCTATAGTTGCGAGTACAGTTGGGAGGTCAAATCTCAATGGGTTCTTAAGAGGTCTAATACTTAAGGTATTTTGTACTGTGCCACCAAGCAAAATCCAGTAAGTGCAATATCCAATAATTTTTTTAAGTCCCGTATTGCTACATACTGTACGTACAAAATTTAGTAAGCACAAAATCCCATATTAAAAAATACAAAAATCCCGTATTTATAGCAATATCAATTGTTTACATACACCAAAATTCCGCAATTATAAAATCAAACATAATTCATAATTTAATGTATATTATACTTTTAAAAACAAAAACACAATAAAAAAAAATACAAAATAGTAAAACAATTTCAATTAAAGCTTTCTAAGCGGACACCTAAGGTAAGCGGATATCTTTCCTGAACGAACGAATTTTCAGGAATGAAATTTGTTTATTAATTTTCTCTCTTTCTCCCATTTCCGGAGAATAAAGTTACTACCCTCAGTGTCTGTTTATGAGAGCTTGCACTGTAACAATATATCTATTGAACGTTATACTACGCCCCAGTATTTCAATTTCTCAGTTCTCAGAGTGCACACATATAAATTAAAAAAAATACTTTATTTAAAAACAAAATAAAATTAAAGTGCGGCATCTTACCTGTAGTCTGGGTGGCTTAGTGGCTAGAGCACTTGCCTTCTGTGCACCTGGTACCAGGTTCGAATCTGCTTCGCGACAAGTAATTTTCGGGAATGGGATTGGGTGCCGGACTACTAGTTCACTCAGCTGTAAATGAGTACCTGAGTTAAAATCGGGGTAATAACCACGGACGAGCGTGTGGCTGACCACTTCACCTCCTAGTGTTCCGTTGGTCTAGTAATGAAGTAACTCTAGCATTACTTCAAGGCCTAGGCTCAATTTGGGCTGTTGTGCCATTGATTATGATTATCTTACCTGATTACTTACCCAAACCTTTTGTTCTTTGCGCAGAAAATTTATTTTCGGGGAATATAAAAACCGAGAAGTTAAATTGCCTTCCACAAAACTTTCCCATAAAAATATTTATTTTTCAAATATTCTCCAAGGACGTAATTAATTGTAGGTGGCGCAGGAGTAATTTTCCCTTTCTCTGAATTTGAAAATTGAATCCTATTTTTTCGAAAAGGATATAGGCAGTACCCCGTTTGCGCATCTCTGGCTATGCCCATGGTAACATCATCTTATAGTTCCTATGAGACATAAAATATAAGCCTCCTCTCACACCCTTAAAACGTTTACGCCCAATGGGTCCACTCAGTTTACTCTCCTGAAGTTCAAATGAACATTTCGGAAGGTGCAATGCAAGAATTTGACGGCAGCATATGCAAGAAACCTAGTTAAGCTAGGATTACACTGTATGCCGTACTGTGAAATATAATACTAAAAAAAATTGAAGAAAAGTTCTGTCAATTTTTTTCTGTTAAAATAGAGCAAAAAAATAATGTGGCAAACAAAAATTTTACGATTACACTATATGACTGTATTTGCCAGCCAAATATAGTCAAATATTTGACATAGTGTCATACAGTGTAATACCAGCTTTAGTGTAGGAAGAAAAATTGTTTTTAGTTACATTTCAAACAAATCATAAAAGTACTTAATGAAAATATAGAACACTACGTACAAGTTGATATAAACAAACCACCAATGTGAATATATATTAGTAATTTATTTATTTATTTCGGACACACTGTACTGTAGATTTATATATGTTAAATAGAACAAAAAAACGGAAGCGAAAAAAATTTATAAAAAAAGAAAAAGAAGAAAGAAAGTAATAATAAAAACTCAAGCAGAAAATTATTGTATGAATAGTTGAAGTTAAGAGAAATTAAGTTAATTTGAACATTAGCCTGTGAAAATTAAAGAATTGACTAAGATTTTGAATGCGAAAAAAGATGTGGACAGAGAATCAATCTGGAGCCTATCATGAGTAATAGTATGTTACACTATCCAATTATTTACATTTCCTACAAGTAGTTTCCGCACTATGCATGTAAAAAAATTAACAAAATTATTGATTCGAGTTTGTAAAATTACCTAGTCTCTTTTGATAAGGATTCTACGGTATGCGCTGCGGTAACATCTGACACTTCAAGAATATCGCAAAATAAAAACCCATTTAGTAATAAATGCTGGCTACTCACGAAACCAAAACAGCCGGATGAATGTGATGCAATTTGAAACGTAATCAAACTATTAATATTATAGCGGATTATGGAAAATAACCGTTAAAATCAATGATCGCTATACTGCTCTACTAACAATTTGAAATTAGATCAAATATATGAAATTTACGAAGCGGCATTTAACCTCGGTTGCAAAGGCATTTCGATGCTAATAAAACTAGACTAGTTAGTATAATGTAGATACTTAAGCTAGATTGAAAATTTTGGCGCTATTTAGTACATCTGTCTGTCTTCTTAATGGGATTCCCTCATTAAAATCAGATACATACCAGTTTTTTATGGGAATATGTACCTATTATAAAAAAAAGCAATTTAACAATTTTGATAATTGCTACAGGTTTTCTGCCAAAGGAATAATGACGAATGTCGATAACTATTATTATATAACGTGATGTTTGACCGAAACCGAAAAACCCCATTTATTCGTATTGCCATCAAGCTAAAATTTGACTTTGAATGACTTGTCTGTAGAATTAATTCTTCTTATGTAGAATTATAGAAAGATTATTTTTTTTAAAATTATGTATTGGAAGTCCGCTTAAGTCCGCTCCCTAGTGCTCTTTCTAAAAAGAATGCTGCAATGATGTAAATTGATATTACTATTGCCGTGATTGATGCTTTGATGAATTATTGCGAATAACTTTCCGGAGAATGTTAAGTAGAGGTCAAGTATTTTAATTGCGTAGTTTCCAGTTCTGATACATAATTCATTGCGTTATAAACTCTTCGAAAGTTTGTTGTGGCAATCTGTAATTTTCCAGAATGGTTAAGCTCCTTGGCAAGGTCCCTTTCTTTTTTTAAAAGTTCTTTCGTTGCGTAATGCAGAAAGAGAGTTTTTACTAATGCTCTGATGGATTTATCTATTTTTTTTAAACCACAGGTGGTAACCGTATTATATGAAAGACTCGAACAAATAATGCCACTAGTAGAGCTTCCATTCAAATGTGCTCCTTCTTAGTTGTAGGAAACTACCAGAAACTGCAGAATCTTGCGCAAATTTATAAGAAAAAATATGCTTGCGACAGGAAAGTAAAATTAGTCGAATGATCTAATAAATGTATTCGTGTTAAAGGAGAATATGTTGACAAAAAAAATAATATAGTTTCTTTTTAACTACCTTAGGCCCAATTGTGAGGAATTTACTACTAGGCTCTTTGAAGCATTACAAGAGTAGAAAAATGAATAAAAGGAGAAGCATTACTAGTGAGGTAAAAAAACGATTCTTAAAAATACATGCATCTTGAATGGAAAAGCATTGATTCTTTACATCATCAGTTAAGTTAAACATGGCGGACTTATCATTGCTAATATGCGATTTAAAATTTGCATACTCGATGTTGAGTTACCCATATTTTCTAATTCAGCGAAACAGCTGAATATAATTTAAGCCTCTTAACCGTCAAACTGACAATTTGTTTGTACCTGTTATTTGTGTTTTTGTTAACGAAAGGAATAGAGTCCGGACCATAGAAGCTGAAAATAGACGACCTAATTATTCTGAAAATACTTTTGAGATACCCTGTTAAATAGATTTACGAACACAAAACCGGGATCGCTCACTAAAAGTTTACAAATTGCGAGCGACATATGCATCGAGGACGCCGTTTTTGACAATTCAGCACTAACAGGCCTGCTTCACAGACTGGTATTGAGTATATGGCCCAATATCTGCAAATTGATAAAGGATACTCCTCAATGGTTCAATATACCGACACCTTCTTCTACTGAATTAAAAAAATCAGAATCTCGCACGCTTGAAATGTTGTGCTATATCATATACACATCCATACTATAAATACATTAAAGTTCCAATGAGTCCTTACAAATCATTCTTTAATTACATAGGTAATATATTAACTTTCCTAAAATAAGTAACTAGGTACTAAAAACTATCGGATAGCAACTTCTCGAAGACCTTCTCGAAAACCTTCTCTTTTCTTATTATGAGACGTGTGCAGCGTCTTGTTGACAATTTGGCATTCCACACCAAATTTTGAAACCGAAGCACAGCACGGATTATATGTGTAAATTTTTACACTCTCCGTTGTATCTGCAATCTGTGCGGCGAAATTGAACTTAAATTAATTGTATATGTTATATATGAACAATTTTTTTTAAAAGACTTGGTTCAGTTGGTCTTGGATCAATCAGGTTAACAAATACAACGTTTGTATAAAATTATTTCATCTACCTAATCAAAATATGTAATGTGTAAATAATTAGTTTCCCTAAAAAAAACTGATGCCTAGCAACTTATCAAAGACTTTCTCTTTTCTCGTTCGAGAAGTGTGGCGCCGTCTTGTAGACAATTAGTCATTCCGCAAAAAAATATCTGGATTACCGGATTTTCTCTGTTCTTTTCATGCCTGGTACTTGATTTTAATACTAGAGGAAATTTATATCAGAGTTTCTTGAAATCGAGCTTTCCCTATAGCCTAAATACACAATTTGTAACGGAAATTTTTACTTTGTTATTTTTTAATAATAAAGTATAGTGACTGACAGGAAATCTCAAAAAAATTTCCTACTCTGAAATTTTGTATTTTCGCGTTCTAAAACTAGTAGACCACAAAAAAAGTCCGTCTGTCCGTCGTAGGTAGAGGTCCCCCGCCGTACTCTAAAGCGTTTGCAGTCGCGTAGCATACAGACCCGTTGAGAAATTAAGTTGAAATTTTTCTAGGTTGGATTGGATGAACACTAAGTGGTAGCTTTAATGGTTGCGTGAGTGGAGGTGGGGGCTTTGGACGAAAATTTTGGTTTTTAGATCTCAGGAATGACGAACCGCTTAGACTAGGAGGCTGAAACTTGGAACTTGTATAGAACTAGTATGGTTGAACGGGTGTGGGAGTGGGTAGAAAAACAAAGCCTCCGAAACGCTCGAAAGCCGGGATTGAGACATTCTAATGCCGCGTTTCCACTATCGCCTTCATGTGCATTGAACATGTGCGATGAGCGCGAATGTCTAGGCGATAGTGGAAACAGTGCATTCGTGCTCTACACACATCCCTTTGATGCCATCGCCATCGACGCGAATGTCAATGCGAATGTTTTTGGCACTGGTGGGGCTAGCATGTGTATTTTCTGAACGGTTGATGTCAGAAGGTTGAAACTTTGTGATTGTTTGTAGGCCTACCAGGAGCGTTGATATGGACTACAATTTTTAAGTGGGGAGGTGGAGTATGAAGGTGACAAACAGCAATATCTTTTGAACCAAAAGTACCAGAAAAATAAGTTTTCATGGGAAATTTAGTAATTGTAAAATTTTTGAGGGGGTGGGGTGGGTGGAACACGGAAGTCGGGGATAGAGAGTGTATGCGCAAATAATATAGTTACGGATTACAAAACTGGACGTTGCGACGTTCGTTGACGTTATATCCGGGCGGTTACTTCTAACAATAGGATAATTTTTTTAGGTTGTCAGACGCATAGCAACCTACACCGCATCTCAAAAATTAATAAGTTGCATCCAGTCTGTTAGTAGATTTTTTTTTGTGTTGTTGAAACATCATGTCCATTGTCTACCAGGCTGGCTCCAGTCTCCAGTGCAGAACATAAAGTTAAGTCTATAAAGGTGAACATCTTAGAAAAATATATATCTGAGAATCAGAAATTAAAGGTCAGATTACCATCTTATTTTATGAAGTACAGTTTCTACTAATTGTTTGACTTATTTTTATATTATGCATTTACGAGTATAATTTTACACAGTTCTATGTACCTTTGTATTTCTAAAGCTAGTATTAAACTGTAGGCATGCTGTCAAATATTTGACAAAAAGTTCTGTCAAGTCTTTTTCTTTAAAATAGGCTTTATGGAGAGCCAAAAAAATAATGTGCAAACTAATATTTTATGATAACACTATCTGCCAGCGTGGCATACAGTGTAATATTAGCTTAACTGTGACATCGGAAATTTCTCATGAACAAATTTCATATTTATCCAAATAAATTTATCCACTTTTTCATGTAGCCCTCACTCGTGAAAACCTCGTGAAATGATTACTTAAAATTACGTTAATCTATGACCACAATTCTGCAACTTTCTTTTCGCATTAACTGTTTTTAATTTTTAACTTTTGTATTTATTATTACGTTCTTCTTTCTTTTTCTTCTTTTTAAAACTTATTGCTCTGTTTTTTTTTGGTTTTTATTACATTTATCCTGATTATTTGCATTTCACCTTCCCTTTTTAAAAATATCGAGTAATTGAATTTTATACAGTGTGTACCTCGAATAAATAAATGAATAAAAATTTATTGAGATTTTTATTTCAATGCACCATCCCCTAGTTTATCCTATCTCCAGTTTATCCTATCGACTGTGCATATAGAGCGTGTCAAACTTTGTGAATATTGGTAAAACATATACGTTTAATTTTTTTGCCTAGATTGTCTTGCAATCTTTCATCAATTTTCAACCAGAGTAATTTAATTAATTTTTTTGTTTCAGATATATACACATGGAAGTTGTATCAGTACTTTCGAAAAAATTAACAAATCACAATTAGCAAGACAACAATAATAAGCGTTGAAAAATGTGTCAAACAATTTATTAATTTTTTAGAAGTAAGTGAAGTGATAATTCTGTGTAACCTAAATTTTAGAAAAATACTAGAGTATTATAAAGTGGACAATATACTCCTATCTGTTTGCGCATATTGTGTTTTTCGTGTTTGATTATAGCCATTTTTTGAACTTCTTCGAGCTGCTAAAAATCAACATAAAGATGACTATTATTGATTGCAAAAAGATCCTGGTGACTCTGAGTAAGTTTATTAATTTTACGTAGCTAAATACAATAAGAAAATAAAATTCTTTATATATACAATATAATGTAAACATATGTCGCACATATAACATGTATATCGCTACCAGCTACCTATACAGTATTAGGTGGGCGTCTACCGTAAATCGAATCGAAGAAATACTGCAAAATCATTTTTGCAAAAATTATTTTTGGCATTTCACTTTCACTTAAATTTTGACCAGCATCTTAAGAACCTTTTGAAATCTAGGTAAAAGTAACTGATTAGAGTCTAACCGGTTGCATTTACTGTTAAAATCAATATATGCCAGATTTTAGTGAACAATCGATATAATTTATACAGATTTTCCCACCTAAAAGTATAAACAATTAGTTAAAAAAATTCATGTCACTTCCTCAGAACACCTCGATTTTTTCTCTTTCCTTGACATGAACATCACTTGATATTTCATAAATAAATTATGAGATTTAAAATTTGGAGCATGAAAATTAATAAAGCTTAGTATTAAACTGTATGTCATGCTGTCAAACATTTGACGAAAAGTTCCGTAATTTTTTTCCGTCAAAATAGACTTTATATAGTGCAAATAAAATAAAGTTACAAACAAAAATGTGACGATTACACTACCGTACATCATTTGCCAGGGAAAATAACCAAATATTTGACAGCGTAGCATACAGTGTAACACTAGCTTAAAGGGGGACACAACTTTATCGGGTCAAAAAAAATCGATTTTTTGGAAATGGTCTTAATCGATTGCGAAACTATTCAAGAATATTCTCTGAAAAAATTTCAGTCGAAATCTGCAGTGTTTACAAGCTACAGCTCATAAAGCGGAGGGGTTGGGTGATGAGTATATATATTATTTTTATTGTTTCCAAAACTTTAAACGCGTTTTTCTCGAAACATCATTTTTCGATTTTGGGTACACGATTGAGAAAATTCTACTGAACCGATTTGGCTTTATGACGGCTCATTTTATTGATAATTAAATTCTCTAGTAGATGACGTTAATTGTTTTTTGAAAAACAATTTTTTACATATTTTTTTCGTATTTTAAAGTAAATTTTTTTATCGAAAAATGCACTTTAAATTTAAAACTGTGTAAAACCATGGATGTAATAATATAACAGGATCGGCGATAAATAAAATTTTGCCTAATGAAGTCCGATTCTGTTAGTTTCCAATTGCGTTTGTATGTGTTCAGTGCAGGCGTTAAGAAAGTCAAATGTGCGGGCCGCAATATGAAAGGGATTTTATTTTTCAATGCCGACGCTGTTATGAAAACAACTCTAGAGCAATAAAATTTGACAGGCTAGCACAAAATTATCATTGTCTCTCTTTCGTACCCGATGTTTTATCCTTTTCTTAACGAATTAGTCTCACATACAGGAACTTTACACACTACAGTCGATCCAGTTATACTACTACATCCATGGTAAAAACATGCAATTTCAACTTTTCCTTGAAATTACTCGACGTCATCTAGAAGCTTCTATCATAAACTTTACAAAAACTTTTTGTTTTTTTTGTTCAGTTCAAAATTACGGACGCTAGAAAAAATTGCACTGTGCTCTTGAATTATGCATTAAATTGTCATAAAAATTTCAAAGCGTTTCGAGTTATTATATCCGAGAAAATAATTCTTGAAAATCATGTATTTTTCGGTCATGTAAAGGAGTGTCCCCCCTTAAGGAATGGGAAATGTAAATTGCCTTTTAGCCTTGTGGAAGCACGTAAGACATTAGTTCATTTTTTGCAGGAAAACACATGTGCTAAAAAGATTGTTTAAGTAGCATTTCCCAAGAAGGAAATACGCAGGGCGGGGACACAAATTTTTTTCCTGCAAAAGGTAGTTGGAGCGTACCCAGTTTTTGCCAAAAGACAATTTGAAATGTTCAAAATGCTCTCTACATGTCCATATCCACTGATGCTGTTATGACACTGGCTATTTTCCTCGCTTGAAAAAAGTACAATAATAGCCAATCGTGCGACAAGGCGAACAACATTAAAAGAAAGAGATACCGCTCTTTCCGACGCTAGCGGCATCTAGTAAACGAAATTAACAACTGGTTTGTTAAGAAAAATACCGGTTCTGGCGCGTTTTATAACATCACATGGCACTTTCCATAATTTATACGTACCGAACTGTCAAAAACAAGTCTGTAGCGGCTGAAAAATCTAACCGCCAGTGGACTTTTCTTGGGTTAACTGCTAGAATGTTGCGAAACACTGCTCGAATGCGCTTTGTTGCCGCTTTTTTTTGACAGTTATGGATTGTTTTTTGACAGTTATGCTGTTATGACACTGGCTATTTCCTCGCTAGTTTCAAGTGCAATAAAAGTCAATCGTGCGACAAGGCGACCAATATAGAGAGAAAGAGATTACCGCTAAAAAATACCCTTGCTGATGCTACCGGCATCTAGTAGACGAAATTAACAACTGATTTGTTATAAAAAATACTGATCTTAGCGCGTTTCATAACATAACATGACACTTTCTATAATTTATACGTACCGAACTGTCAAAAACTAGTCGGTAGCGGCTGGAAAATCTAGCCGCCAGCGGATTTTTCTTGGATTAACTGCTAGAATGTTGCGAAACACTGCTCGAATGCGCTTTGTTGCCGCTTTTTTTTTGACAGTTATGGATTGTTTTTTGACAGTTACCCATAGTTTGCTGTTCGGACTGTCTCTCTCACACCAATGTCTAAATTGTATGTTAAAGTCTCTATCCCTCTCCATTTGGATTGTCTAGCCGCTTTAAAGCCGCAAAAATAGCCAGTGTCATAACAGCATAACTCATAGTTTTGCTGTTCGGACTGTCTCTCTCACACCAATGTCTAAATTGTATGTAAAAGTCTCTATCCCTCTCCATTTGGATTTTCGTCAACTACACACAAAATAAATTTGCGGTTGACATTTATTTTTGTCACGGCTGCATACTCGGCGTTGTTGCAACGCTAGTAGCGACCCTAAGGAAAATAACGAGAAGCTATAGTAATTTATTTTCATCACAAAAGGTGTGTACCCCCACCACGGTAGTTTCTACATATACGACCGTGTTCTATGCTTATTTTGATGTTGTCAAAAAAAATGGTTGCAGAATATCAAATTATTAAAAAAAATTTAAAATTTGGTGAAACACCATGCTCTAGATTTTTTTAGTTTGTTGAAAATGACCACGTGTTTAAGTTATCGTTCCAATCGACTGAGAGACGGTGGGGCAAATAGGATTTTATCTATCGCCGAGCAAAAAAAAATTAAATATATGCGTTAGAAAGTTAAAAGTGTTGAAAAATGAAACAGATTAATAATAAATTTTTAATTAAAAAAAACTTAAACAATAAGATGATGACATGAATAGAAAATATAAATGCTGACAAGCGACGTGATTCTTTTTAAAAAATTGAAATTTAAATTGAAACGAATCTAAGCTCTTTTTTGTGTCTATGACAAAAACGTAGTAGTACCTTACTAAAAGCAATTATACTTTAATGCCTTCTTCAATCTTGAAATCCAATCATTGCGGTTAAATGATAAGATGAATTGGTAGGAACTTACGGCATAAATTTATTGTAATAATACTTAAATATAAAATACATGTGTATTTTGTTTTGTGTTTTACTGTTTAAATGATGATTGGATATTGTAAACCACTAAAATGTATCTCACAAGATATGGGTTATATAAAACATGTCATTATAAAATCTATTCTTCATTATGTTTGATAATAACGGCCAAAATTTAGCCAAACCTATAAATATAGTGATAAACACTTGTTCAAGCAAGAAATTAATCTAAATTGATTGTTGCACATGTGCTGGTTCCCGTATTCAATTTCGTTCGTGTGCTATATGAGCTACAATAAATTTTATTAACACAATTAAATTTAAAAATTTTCGGTAATTTATTGTCATAATGTTTGTCGAAATAATTTCGAACCTTACATGCACGTGAGCTACTGTTACTCCGGCTTGCTTTTTTCGCTTTAAATAATAATTGTTGTTTCAATATTTGCTGTTATAAATTTATTCATGTGTTTGAACATGACAGGGTATTTTGAAATTTTATTTAATTTCTATTTATCTATTTACTACAATTTGCATGACGCTTGATTATAATACTCGGTAGAAATTTAAATTGTATGTGTTTGTTATGTACGGATCAAAATTGACGTTTGTTTTTCGAATAGAACGGGATTGAACTGTGTACATGTACATGGGTAGGAGAAACTAATCATTTTGTGAACTTGAAAAAAAAAACAAAAATGCAATTAATTAAAAATTAGTACTCTGTCAGGGAGTTTGTGACTAGACTAGACTAGAAGACGTAATTGGCAACACTGCGTACGCAGCAATTGGTTCAGGGGGTTTGTAGAACAAGTTCTCTTTAATACGATTATTACTGTGCTTCATTATATGATTCGATGAATTTTAATGCATATACCTTGGAATACCGGTTTGGCATTTCCTTGGTGCTATTGGTGGTTTACTCTTTTACAGTAATGAACGTAAGCGAAAAAGTTACTTATTTGCCAATAGAGGTTTTCTAATCCCTCTCTCCTGCTGTGATGGGCTAACAAGTTACAGCTCTCTCGAGTTAAAGTATAGTACTATGTTCTGCGAAATGAAAACGAACGAAAAGGTACCTTCGAAGTAGAGTGAAATAAATTCTACAGTTCGCTACTAAATGTCCGTGATATAAAAGCGCGCGAAATCGAAAAGAAATTAAAATATTGGCAAGAAATTACAATTTCGACACACAACAAAACAAAATATAACACACAAAAAATTTCCCAAGCATAAACGAACTGAGCTGACAGCGAACGGTTGAAAATTTCGAACTGTCAAATATTTCGCTTGTCATAAAAGGGCAGTACCCTTTGGAACGAAACCAAGCACCATCTATTAGCCCATGAACACTGTACTGAAAAACGAATGAAATATTTCGTCGTGAAAAGTGAGCGAAATATTAATTTTTTTTTATATGGAATTTGACAGTTCATTTCGTTTCGCTCGGAACACAGTACTAGGCTCAAGGTCGAACGAAAACTGACACTTTTTATACAAAGCGTAATTCGAAAAGGATCACGCTACCTGCTTGCGTTTGAATCTAACATCTGCCTGGTTTTCAGGAAGGAAGGGAGTTGAACGAAATGTTTCGTATGAATGTCATCTTCGAGAATATGCAATACATTTTTTTTTTAAATATACCAATTGGGCGGGGGAGGGGGTTGAACTCCCAAAATCCCCCCAGTGCATACGGGCCTGCCACTGAAATAAAAGGATCAATTAATGTGTTGTATTTGCGTGCCATATATTAATTATGTACAAGGAAGAACGTAATTTAAAGCCCACCTAACCGTAACGGAACCCCTTATCTTATTTCAAAGCCACTGGTTTCATTTACAGTCAACATTTATTTGTATGACCTTGATAGGAATCTCAGATGAATCAACAGGCGCCTGCGACTCTATAATGCCAATGTCACGGTCACACATCGATGTACATATAATATAACTCGTAATATTTACCTAGCTGTAAAAAACCGGTCCAGAAACTGCGATTTTGTTATCAACAGGTTCATAGCCCTCCTTTAAGCATTCTTTTTTTTATTTACATAAATCAGATTTCGAAAGATCAGTATGATGCAGGTACTACTGACAAGAGATTCTATGATTAGTGGAGCGAGACGTGCCATGTATATAATTTCATCGAAACTGGTGAACCGTCGATAACGATCAGCGCGAGGTAATAATAATTGTCAATGCAACACAGAGCTCTTCGGCAAATGCTTGCTTAAATTGCATAACAGCACGGATATTCGGACGTCGGTGTAATCAAATGACACATGAACTGCATAACTTGTCAGCTAAGTTCCTATATTAAAACGACTAATGACTACAGCAAATTGACCAAATTTAGGAGTAAGAATGACTTCTGAAAATGTTTTGATCTAGTAAACTTGCTGAATAATTCTTGTATGGAGGGTATCGGAGAGACTTCGTATAAAACTTATGTAAGTGCAACGTAATTTATATCGACTGACAAGATGTACAACAAACATTATGTAAGGTGGTAACGAAACGACATTGGACAAGGAGCTCAATGATATAAACATTTAATATTGCATATTATTTTAATAGTATGCAATTTCAGCACAATGTATGATTCTGTGAGAACTCCTTAAGAATAGGTTTTCCTTAAACGCAATAGCGATTAACATAGCATGTCGTAGCGCAAGTAGATAATGGTCATTCGCTACAATTATATAATGCGACACTAGGAGCTTTTAATTAAATTTTGTAATTAGTAACAATTATTTTCTACTTAATTGTGTTGGGTGTATAGTCTTCCTCCTCCTTATAAAACATACGTTAAAAAATCCCACCATGCGGTTTCCCTTTTCATCAAATTTCATATCAAAAACTATTTTTACAATCAAGTATAGAAAACAAAACAATTTGGCAAACAACATGATAATACACTATATGTCTCATATTATCTGACTGTATTTGCCAGCTGAATTATTTAAATATTTGACATGGTGGCCTACACGCTATACTCTGAATGAAATTACCTACCTACATATGAATAAGGTGGGTGTGGGGAGGGAAGGAGATAATTTATAATAGAAACTAAGAAAATGGATGACTAAATTTAAAGAACATTCGGGTTATTCCAATTAATATGTTACACAGTACATCTGTTCTAAGAGTCTGCATCATCTATAAGCACATATGACGTCAAGGACAAAATTCCTCTGTCCCAATTAAAATTTGGTTGGTTTCTTGGATCAGCCACAGGTTTGCAGGCTTCCCTATACTCTACAGTATGAATACGTCGTTTAAGCCCAAGTTTTACACACCTGTACGAACGTAGGACGATCTAGTTCACTCTCTTTCTTACCTTTTTCTTCCCAGTGGATGTTTAGACGTTATATCAGTTGAATAATCATTCCATGGGCCAAATTTGTTCGTGTAAACCAATAGAATTATGTATAATAACATAGATCGCATGATTCAACCCCTGATCAGTCAATGTAATCCGAAGACGAAACAGGAAACAGCTCCTTCGGACCTAGTCAAACATAGTTTTAAACTGGCTTCTCCAGTGAAGGTTTTTCAATTATCACGTCCTCAATGGCAGTAGTCAGGGCAGCGATCGACCTCATTCGAGATTTTCAAAAAGAACTTCTCTATGCCGAAAAAAATCTGCCAACTGTCTGGGCGCAACTTCATTATTTTTTGGGTAGAAGTCCGGAACGTTTTTAATGCTGAGAGGCAGTGTAGGCTACTATGCGATTAACAACCTTAAATATAACGTTCCAAATAGCCAAATTATAATATACAGAAAGCGCGTTAAAGTAAAAAGGAATTCGATATCTCATCCGACCTGAGTGATATGTCGAAATTCGAAAATGGGGGTGGAATATCGCAAAATCCCGAAAATAAATTTTGAAATCATTACATATAAAGCTCATAGAAGTAAAAGCGAATTCGATCTCATTAAACCTAAAAGATTTGTCGGAATTCGTGAAAACTTGAACAATACTTTACACCCCCTAGGGTGTTGAATATCGAGAAATTATTAAAATGTTTTTTTTTTCGCGATTATATTTAAGGCATTTAGAGGTGAAAGCGTGTTCGATATATCATTAGACCTAAGAAATATATTGGAATTCGTGAAAATGCACACAACCATTTTACACAACCTTAGGGGTTGGATATCGAAAAATTTGGAAAACAGTTTCTAAGCGCTTATGCAAACAACCCGCAGAAGTAAAATTAATTTGATAACTCGACATGCCTAAAAGATATAACCCTTTTCACGCTTATTTTTTTGGAATATATCTCCACAATGTACATTTTATCTATAGATACCAGTAAAAAAAAACTTCTCACTAAAACATTATTGTTCTTGTATTTATTCTTATTTCTTGTGTTTACTGATGCCATTAGAGAGTATAAATCAGGGGAGATAGCATTATCTCGTATATCTCGGTACAGGTACACTTTACTAATAAATAAAGGTGTCATATTTATTGTCCTGAATTACAAGAACAGCTATTCGAATTTTAATTATATTATTTATGTGATTTTTTTCTTATTTACAGAAAAGAAGCCACCAACGCGATTTAATATTGCAATTATGTTATTCATGGCGTGTATGGTGTCGTACATGATGCGTGTTAATCTGTCGATTAATATCATTGCAATGGTTGAACCGATGTCTGCGAATGAAACGGCACCAAATGTAATTCTATCTTGTTGGTTGCTTGTAGGTGAAATTAAGTGAATTAATTGTTCTTGTTACGTTTCTAGCTTGGACCGCGTTACAACTGGACACAGGAGGATCAGAGCTACCTTCTGGGCGCTTACTTTTGGGGTTATATGATAACATCCCTTCCGGCAGGAGTAGCAGCTGAACATTTTGGAGGAACGGCAATGACTGGATATACGTTGGCTCTGAGTGCAGTGCTCACGGCTTTAACACCGTTGGCTGCGAGTTTGAATTATTGGATTTTAATTACATTGCGAATTCTGACTGGTGTACTTGGGGTTCGTGTAGTCTTTTTTCTAGACTTCTATATTTTGGTTGCTAAAAATTTCAGTTACAAAAATAATTTATCGTGCTTTATTAAGGAAATAATTATCAGGTTAATTAAGAAGAAATGCAATTTTTACGGCCTGCCCACGGTTGTACTCGTACATACTAAACTGGAAACTCGATTCAATTTTTCATGGTTACAAAGGAACTTAAGAAATTTTACTCACTGAAGGTGTAGTATATTCGGAGAGTAAAATTTCAGATTTGAACCACCAGGTTCACTGCGACGATATGGCTAGCAATCAATCATAATAAACAACGTTAAACCGTAGATCCCCAAAATATATTTATTAAGGGCCGGTTTCACAGTGGTTATTTAAGCCTAAGATTTATCGTAAGCTCCGGTTTAATTGTCAAAAGTGTTTCACAATTTCAAAAGTTCGAATTAAGCAAAGCGCTGGTTGCTTTTCAGGGGTCTGTTCATGATTTCAACTACTATTAGCTGCTTTTGTATGCTTTTGTGTGTCCAAAGCAGTGTTACCACGAGGCGGTTTTTTGGGGTAGCAAAATCTGCTACCTTTTTCAAAAAAGAGGTAGTAGAAACCGATTTTTAATAATAATACAATAACATTAACATATAGTAATGTAAAATAATAATGGATTACATTCTTGTGCGTTGAATTTTTCTGTTTTCAATTTAACTTCCGAGAATTAACGCAAAAACGTAGTGTTTCATGACTTTATATATAGTAGTGCAGTCAATTTTAAAATTAAAAAAAGGTAGTAAATCTGCTACATATGTAGTAAAACGGTAACGCTGGTCCAAAGTAACCAAAAAGCTACTTTCTGGTGCTTGCTATTTGACATTAGATCTTTCCAAGATTTTTAAAAAGCAGCTTTCATAGCAGCTTTTTGTTGCTCATACTCCGGACTGTAAGCAAGAAAGTAGCTATTGCAATATTCATATGTGTGTGTAGCTGTTACTTTCGTCTCAACTTCATTTTGAGTGTTTAAAATAAAAACGATGTTTTATTAACACATATTCACTGTAAAGCCCCAAATAGCAACTTGGGCAAAACCCCAACTTGCGTATATTCGGGGAGCTCAATTGTTGTAAGGCTATTAAAGCTGCTTTTGGCTGTCCAAAACCTGAAGAAGCTATTTCTTGCTATGCCTGAATTTGACAGTTGTCACAGACTTGCTCTGCTATGCTTTCGACGCAGCTATAGCTGACATCTTGAACACACCCCATATTAAACTTTAAACCGGGGGTCTGCCCGAAAATGAAATAAAAATCAAGGAACCTTTCTTATTCTCAATTCATAACAATTACTTAATAATAAAAACAAATCAAGTTAAACATAAATGTTAGAACTTTGATAGTTATTAAGCTTGAGCTATATTGTGCTTTCACTTTTTAAACTTATTAGGTAAGCTTTCACTTAAGAATTAATATAAAATCGGTATTACAAGGAAGTGTTAAAAGAAATTATTTTTTCGTAAACCTAACCTAAGCGAAAATTCAAATATTACAAAACCCAGTTGAAATCATCACCGGCAAATGATTCTCGATATGCGTATTATAAGTGCAATAATTACGAGTTTAAAAAGACGGTTGTGACGGAATGTCACCGCACGAGTATGCATTCCACTATGTTAAATAAAAGTAGACTTTCGCTTGCACACTGTCCACATTTTGAGCGAAGTAACAAAGACATTTCATATTATGATTGCAAGCATAAAGTAAATTTTTTATTTTGAAATGCAATTATTATGTGCAAACTCGCATACAGTTCGGAATAGTAATAGTACTTTATGCAGTTTGCTTCATCAGGTTTTACAATAATATTATATTACATAATATAAGTATGTATATAAAGTTTTTCGATGAAGTTAATTCCATAAATTTATATACAAACATACATGGCTATCTGATTTTAATCTAAATTAAATAAAATTAAATCCATAAATAAATTCAATAGGTCTTTTAAAAAGGCATGTCCAGGCTCTGCTCGATAAAAGTTGATACTGATTCCAAAGATATTACCCAACAAATGTGTTCTTCAATGGTTTCTTTTCATATCTATTCGATTATTTAGAATTGCAGAACATGCCACAGACAGACTATTAATTATCCTATAGTTTAGCGTTGGTTATCTCCCAACTCAATAAATATAAGATGAAATTGTATGTATTGATTATGAAGTTATTGCACGATAGTTGATAATTTTGTGATAGCTGATTTCATGACGTGAAACTGGATGATAGTTGCTTTGAAACTGTCTTGAAGCACTAATGTACTTTCACGTTTCAAAAGATAGTTGATAGCACTATCGCGGAATTTACGAAATTATCGCACCAACTATCGCCGTGTATAGGTAGTGAACTATCGCGATTTTTGCACTTTCGACAACTTTCGAGTCTTGTCAAATGAATCGCTTTGAAGTTAGACTGCCTACTATCGCATAGCCTTACTATCGCGCAATGTATACAACAGACTATCGCACTCTCACACTATCGTTATGTTCTCTCACTGTAATACTATCATTAAAAACTATTACCGTGAAAACGAGTCTTTACTATATATATTTTTTTTCTCTCCAAAATCTAGTCTAAATTTTCTACATTATTTTGTAACAGGGTTTCCTGTATCCAGCACTCCACACGTTAATCTCAAAATGGTCACCACCTGATGAAAAGGGAAAATTTGTATCAGCTTTGATGGGTGGTACATTTGGAACAGTGATAACTTGGCCGTTATGCGGTCTGATAACCTCATCTATTGGCTACGCCTGGGCTTTTTATGTAAGCGCTATTATAAGTGGTGTCGTCACTGTCGTATGGTTTATTATTGTGGCAGATAAGCCGGAAACACACAAACGTATTGACAAAGACGAACGTGAATATATCGAAAATTCGTTGGCCAGTTCATTGTCGAAAACTAGTGTAAGTACCATTTCTTACTTACTTTTATATTTTATTAAATTAAATTAAATTATTGATGAAAGTTGTAGACATAGTTGTAATATAAATTTTAGCGATATAAAGTAATAAATCTACAGAAATCGTCATGCAGTATAATCTATCTGCCTTTTTAAAATATTATGACAAGAAAATTTTTCTATACGAAATTCTATTTTAAATCTGTTAAATCGTTTTGCTTTGTCTGCTTCGTAGTTTTTTAAAAAAAAAGATTGACTTGTTAAACTATTCTACAAATTATGAAATTACAGAAATGTCCTCCGGTATTAAGTTTGCTGTTGTCCCTGCCATTTTGGGCTTTGCTGATCCTTCATTATGGCAATATGTGGGGACTGTATTTCCTCATTACTGCAGCTCCGAAGTTCATGAGTGAAGTAAGTACATATTGTTTTTATAATTTTTCAAAAATAAAATTGTTTGGAATTAATCAGGGGGTTTTATAATTTTGTTTAAATTTTAATATTAGACAAATATATTATACAAAACTACGAAAATAAACATTTTTGATTTCATTAAAATATAAAATATATTTAAATTTACAGGTTCTTAAATTCAAACTTTCTGATGCTGGTTTCGTATCCAGTCTTCCGCATTTAGCTCGGATGATATTTGCCTTTATATTCGGAGCAATTGGTGATAAGATTAGACGAAATGAATTGATGTCAGTGACATTAATTCGTAAAGCCTTTACAATTTTCTGTAAGTATTACGAACATAAATAGATATTTGTAGGAACACACCACTTTCATTAATCTTGAATGTGTTCTAAAGCTTGTATTAGACTGTGTGACACTTGGTCAAATATTTGATTATTGTTGCTGAGAAATGCATATAGTTATTTAAGTTGGTTTAATTTTTGTTCCACAGGGCCATTTTAATCTGAAAAATTTCACTGGATTATTTGTGAAATTTTTGATATTGTTATTTTAGTAAAATAAAAGATTAAGAATGAAGTTTAGTTAGAGATAAAAATAATTATATGAAAAAGTTGGAAAATGTTTCTGGGCTTTTATATAAAGAGGCCGCAGAAATAAAATTAAAATAGGCCTAAAATATATAACGAAATTCGTGAAAATGTGGAGAAACCGCCCCCGTACGTCAATGAAAATTTGAACTTTGTTCTGATTTAATTACTCCTGCAGTACATCTATATATACGTATGCACTTTCATCTTTCTAGTATAAGCCGTTTCTGTGGTATAAAAATTTATCTTCCTGGTACAATTGATTCGGAAGATATTGAAAGATTTTCATAACAGTTTATTTTTCTCAGTTTTATATTTAGCGAATAAACAGAAATTTTAATCCTAGTTGATTTTTTAATGTAGAAATCTTTCATACCTTCGCAATAAAATTATATTTCATAATAATTCGTATAAGTATCATTATAAAATAAAATTTCTATAAAAAATTGCAGCGCATATAATTCCTGGCATTCTTTTAATTGTAATGGCATATTTTGGCCGTGATAAATATGTCTGTGTTGCAATAATGACACTGTCCCTTGGATTTAATGGAGCTGCAGCGATTACAAATTTACAAAACTCGCAAGACTTAGCACCAAACTATGCAGGCACTTTGTACGGGATAATTAATTTCGTTGGTACAACACCTGGATTCTTTTCACCAATGATTGTAGCATACTTTACTAAGGATTCGGTATGTTTTTTACGATTTTTTGCTAACACATCCCGTCATTCAAATTTCAAATAATATTACCTGTATTATAAAAAAATTACCTTTTCATTTACAGAATACAATATATGAATGGATTAATGTATTTTTAACTGGTGCGGGTGCTTACATCATTCCAGCAATTGTTTTTGTTATATTTGGCAGTGGTGTTGTACAGTCGTGGAACGAAAATAAGAAAAAGGACGAAGATAACGCTTAAATGTAAAACAAGACGTTCCACGAACGCAGTAAAACAACCAAAACTGATAGGATATAATAAAATTATTTAATTGTAGACACAAGATTTATTATAATTTTATTATTATGTGTAAGTTCGAATCAAAGGACTGTGAAAATTATTGTTGAAATGAATTGAAGAGTGGATTAATTGTTAAGTCTCAATTTCGCGTGGACTTATTAATCAGGTATTATGATTCCAAAAATTATTGTTTGTATATTTATTTATATATGTATATATATGTATACATAAAACCTAATACATGCATTTTTATTTCATCGTTTACTCGAAAACGCGGACTACATGCAGCTTATTTTAACTATAGAACGAAAAGGTGATCATTCTAAGTTTATTTAGCGCGAATATAAAATTTAATTCTGACTTGAAACTTTCTGATTTTAAGTCGTCTGTAATCTCACTCCGTGAGTGCTGCTATTCAAATTGTAGTTTATTTGTTTTACTCATGAAACACAGTCGTCTTATCAGGAAATTATTTTATTTTATCTGTAGCTCACCTTGAGATCTTGTACTTCGAATAAAAAATAAAAGTATAAAGTTTGAATTGAGAGAACAATATCTAATTTACTATACCTTTGTGCACGTAAAACTGATCCTGAGTCAGATCAACGTCTGATGTGGCAAAAACAGACCTGCACGTCTTTGAAGCGGTAAGCAAAGTCAACGGCGCTTACCAAACCATTAAATTTCTGTTCAAGAAACAATATGTATTTAGCAACAGAACACAATATGCAACCTTTCTCCGATACAGCCAATCATAACCTACGCCTCCTCAACATGGTTGTACTGGTCTAAAACATCCATGGCTAAAGCAGAAGTCCTAGATACATCCATCCTGCGATACTGCACTAATAATTTCCATAATCATATTACCAAAACTTATATTAGTAACTCCTCTCTCTACTACCTGTCTCAAGCCAACAGATTAAGAAACATAATCCTAGACCTAGCTCACAACCAATTCAGCAACACTAAGGATCATCCCAATCCAGCCAACGTCACCATAGTCCTCACCCAAACGAAAGGAATAATTAACCCGCAGCTCAAGAAATCTTCACGATTTTTTTTTTACTATATTAAGAATCCACTGCTAATGCCTACTCTTCTACGAATCCAGTAGCATTTTAAATTTAATTAGTTTTAGTTTTTCTGTTTGTGTGGTCGTTGTTTTTATTAATTTACTTTGATTAATGTAATTTTTCTCCGCCATATTATTACACCTACTAAAGCTGTATAACTTAGGTTTCACCATTTTGCTTGTAATAAACGAAAACTAGTAACCATTAAAAATTTAATATGCGAGAAAGTGACCCTCGTTAAACAAAACTGTTGAAATTCTGTGTTCTACTTAAACACTTTTATTGCTCAATATTATTTTTTTATTTATCAATGAAAGCAATTAAATATTAATGAGTTTCGACATAATTGTCACAACCTTGGTGTGGTAGGTAAAACTGTGTACATATAATTAAAGCAAAAATAAATTTTTATGAGTTTGAACTAGAAAAATTAAAAATGGAAGATATCCTGCCACATCTGCCTGCATCACTATTTCATATAAATTAATAAATGTATTAACTTCAGGAAGGGAATAAGTTTCGAAAAGCTTCTTAGTATTCCAAATATGTACTTGAAAAAGTAAAATGCGAAAAATAAAACTCTGAATAATTGCGCAACTTTCTTTGTCTAGATTTACGAAAGTTTGGTAAATTAATTTGACATTGTATGAAAATCATAATTGTCGTAATGGGCACATTGTCATATTAGCAACCGATATTCAGTATATTACATATATTGCTGTCTCATCAACGATATTTACAAAATCAATTGGAAGACAACTGTGAAGAAATCACGTTATTTCAGCACACAAAGAAGTTAATTAGAGAGTTTATTCTTACCATTTTTACTTCATTTAAATATGAACTGATAAAATGTAATCGTTATGCACTTATTTTACAATTCTTCTGTGACGATACGGTCTAAGTCGTCCTGTGATTCATTTTTTTCGGACTTCACAGTTCTTTCGAATACTGTTGATTTTGCCTATCTCTCAACTCTAGTGATGGTATGATGGCAAAATAGTTAGGATTGGATGTATGCAGTAAAAAGCAAGCCTTAGCCGAGCTACGCTAGCACGCTCATACTTGACAAGTGAAGGATTTATTTATTATGTGAAGTCCAAACGTATATGCTTTGAAGAAGCAACAAATACGAAAACTGAGCTCTGGCCGTGAAATTATAGTTCAATGCATCGGATTCCAACGTCACTGTTTTCTTGGTACAACTCGGTTTTTACACTAGTGATGGGTCGGTCGCGAACGATTCGGTTGAAATGACCGGGTCAGTACTATGACCGAATTAGCTCGAGTCATGTGAAATGAAAGAAGTCGTTCAATCGGTCAGTAGAAAAGTACGATGTTGTTTGCCGTACAGCGCCAAAAGTGTCAGTACTTCTACACTGACACTGTACACTGACGACCTTTTTTTTTAGCTCATTACATTTCACCAGACGCTCTTGTTTGTAGACTGAGGACCTATTTTTTAGGTCATCGCATTGTAGGCGACGATGTTTTTTTTTGGTTTTCACATTGTACCACAATGATTACTACCACTCGTTATCCTAATATCGCGTGTGATGTCGGTCGGTCGGACCGAATCATCCAACTGACCGAAATGACTCAAATGACCAAATCTTTTTAATCGGTCACTTCAAGGAAATGGCTCGGTCATACTGGTTTCATGAAATGACCGATTTATCCCATCACTATTTTACAGTAGTCGTTTTCGTTTCTATTTGCCATCTAACCTCGCAAAGCGAAGGACTATTTAGCGTGATTAAATATTAATTGTGTTTACTTTACGCTAATTCGGTTATCGCCTTGGGAAAAAAGTTAGTTAAAACGTTGTAACAATGGATTCTCTTCATAAATTTTTTAAAATTTATTAAAAAAAAATAATAATAGCAATCTATAAAATTTTCGCCAAGTGCTAAGTAGAGCTACCTACTAGCTATCGCTTTTAAACGTTTCATTTAAAATTTGCAATAATTTTAAAAGTTTGGCATAGATCCGAATTTCATTGCTAATTGAATTAGTCGTTCCTCATTTGAATCAGTTCGCACTTTCAAATATTGCATAATTTTTTTGACGACAGTTTTATTAACCTTTGTTATTCAATTTTCCCCGTAAGTGTGAAATCGCATATGTGCAATTTTGTATCACGTTAAGTTGTTAATAAATAAAGTAGATGAAGTTTATTTGACCCGGAATAAAAAAATTAGTCATGTGGATAAAATCCAATTTCAATCTAATTTTAAAGTGTATTGGACTGTATTTGAAAGCATAACTATATACAATTTTATTTATAGTTCAAAAAATTTATTTTCGTTTATATATATTTTTTGTTCATGTTCATATAAATTGTTGTGCTTGTGCTTAATTAATTAAAAGTTAGATACTAATATTATGTTTGCATAATATTTGATGTACTTAATAAATTACATTAATTGTTGAATACTTTTCAATAATTATTTTACAGTTAAATGAGAAAATTACAAAAATATTCGATTTCTTTCTTATTTAATAAAGTTTTTGTTGTATCTTTCCATAAGTTTTATTTTATTAATTTTCAAATGCAGTAAAAATATAGGTATATATAAAAAACTAAATTTAAAAATAATAGTTTCCGTAAGAAAACAAAAAAAAACACTCACACGCCTTTTATACATGTTCACTTTTCGACACACAAAACACAATGAGAATGAATTGTGGATTTTATACAAAATATTATTTCTAGATAAATAATAATCCCTTTTATATTAACATTGCGTAGTATCTTAATATTAATTATTAACTTTACGTACATATTTAACACACAGGGTAGTTAAGAAATATGGTTGTGGACAAACTCGCTGGTACTTTCGATCGTGGTGCATAATGCTGTGATAACATTTTGAAAAATTTTTGGTCAACCATAATTACAATATTCTTTCACGAGTTTGTATTTGTCCATATTTTTCGAATATTTGATATGAGAGCGTACATATTTAACTTTATTATTTAACGGAAGTCTTGTTTTCTGTTGTAATGATTTGAGATATTACAAATATATTTGGTTTTTCGATCGGATTTACGAACTGTAAAGTAAATTTTTTTTTAAAGAAAAAATTAATTACTGTATTCGTAAAAGCGTATATGACGTCTAAAAATTGTGTGTGTGCATATTAAAAGTCGTGTTGAAATTAAGGTGCGTCTTAGAATTTCATTTATAGCTAACTAAATACGATATATGTTGTTTTCGTATAACATAAGAAATATATTATAATGTTATATCTTGTGTATTTAATTTATATCTTTAAGTTTTTATTTTAAATGAAAACATAAATTAAAAGGATCATAAGGATAAAGTGCACAAAAGTACAATGATGTATACGATTCTATTTTGGTAACTAGTTCGGGATAACTGAGAAATAATCCGACTGCTTTCGGAACCACTGAACGCATCCTTGTCCAGTACCCCAGCTGTTTTAGACACAGCAGGTTGAGCTGATGGTTCTAATTCGATATCTAATAAAAATGAGAAGAATATAATTAAAATACCATTAAACGCAGACGTTACTACATACGCTAAAAAATTTTGTTTGAATATGGATAGAATTAAGAATCTATTCCACAAAATAAAGGGTTATTCAATAGGTACATAACAATGTATGTATTTTAATACAAATGCATCCTTAAACTTTTTTGCTGGTCTGTCAATGTCAACAAGTCAGTCAAGGTTTACATTTTTATTATGGTGAAGTTCACGGACGAGCAACGTTTAGAAATTATCTCAATTGCTCTGTGTTTTATTTAAATACAAAATTGTTATGTCTCTATTGAATAACCCTTTACTAGATGGACTTCAATGAATGTCACTTAATCATAAAGTAAAGGAAGAATACACAATGACAAATTGTTCTTTCTTGAAATTTGGGAGTATAAATGTCATTTCAAGAGTGTGAGGATGTTTCGGACGTTTAGATAATCACCCTCTGATGAGTCAATACAACCCGATGGTGAAACAGCTCCTTCGGATCTAGTACATTATAGTTCTCGAACAGTAAAGGTTTTTCAACCAGCCAGGGATGCGATCAATACCTGTATAGGGTCCTTGTTGAGCTCCATGGATTGGTACTGGTAAATAGTACCAAACATTTAATTGTAACTATTTAATTATTTTTCGGATATATTCTAGCGCTTTGCCAGTTAATTATTTTCACGTACGAACACCTTTTGTACGAAAATTTCGCATAAAGTTTCGTCGATCAGTACTGAGATTATGTGTGAAATAGTTAAAGTTCATTTCAAACGACAGATGGCATTAAAAACACGTCTCCACATATTTTACTACAAAATTTAAAATTTAATTTAATGGTCTGGTGTAAGTTACACCTGAAAATCAAACGATCTATTTTAGGTCATGTAACCCCCCCGACTTGAAACTAGGTAAGGTCGCTTATGAAATGTTTACAGCAAGCGTCCTAAATAATTTAGGTCGAATTTGAGGCTTAAATGCTGGATTTAAATCGGGTCTATATTCAATTAATCAAAGAACTTAAATGAAATTTGCTTGGCTGAAATGAATTAAATCTATTTTCAAGGAAGTACACTTCAAAATGCATCCCTTAAGGTATGGGATCGAACTACGGCGAACTGTTTAAGAGAACACTCCCTTAATAAGCACATTTCTCCATAATTTTATTTATCTTTTATGTAGTTCACTTCAAGCTTCGTCTAATCCTTTTTAATTATTTACTACGGAAGTGAGCCTTTCATTACCAAGGAGGTCTTTTCTCTCCATATGTGTAGACTTAATAGGATTATAGTAGAATGAATGGGAGGCCGACACCATGTCACTAATTAGTTAATGTTGAATAGGTGCTAGGTAGAATACGTACGTGCACAATGTACATACATAGCAGTTTATACCAGAATGAATAGAGCTTGATGGTGTCTACTCTTCACAAGAAATTATCAGAATAGTGTACAAGGATGAATGTGAGAGTGATGATTACAAGGGTAATTTTTAAAGGAATCGCATGTGTGCACATCCCTTATAATAGGCATATAGAAGCTATGCGGAACCGCGATGAATTGCATCACATTATTAAAACTTGAAGCTTTCTAAAAGAAATTAAAATCTGTAATGAATGTCGCTTAGATAATCCTTTTCTAATGAAATTTTCTTTTAGAGGATTTTGAATTACGGTATTTTTTTTAATGGTAACTCACTCCGGCACACTACAGTTTGAATACTTTTTGTTTTATTGCCTTAAAGAGTGGCGCTGTTAAGTAATTAACAACCAATTTATTTTTTACATAAGGAAGCATATATAAGAATTTTTAATTAACTTCAATAGAAAATTCTTGGTCTGGAACTTTTTAAACTACAGGTGGACTGCACCCAATTCGCTGTGTTTGATGCTCAGTACCTGGTATATTTGTAAAATTGATAAGAAGTTATTCCGAAAAAGCCTACGAGCTTATAAAGTTTTGAAGATTTTTTGAATTGAAAAATGCTAAATATGGCTGGCTAGAAAAGAAGAACCTGTAAGAACCGATAGGTATAGAGGACGTTAAGTGAAATGAGCGTATGATGTTAAAATGAGCGAATGATGTTAAAACTAAATCTGGCATGACAGTCAAATTGGTTGGATTGTTTGTTCACAATTGACAACGATGCCAAGTGCAATGGTGGCAAATTTCTGAACCTTCCGAGATAGACAGATTAGATATTGAAAAATTGCCGCACTTCGAATCTTACTCAAACCGCCATATAACTAATGTTGAAAGTTGTCTATGTTGAAGGGTTGTTTTATTGCCACCACGTTACTATTTGTCAATTATTATAGGTTAACGAACAGGAATCATACGGTAGTAAGATACATATTGTTACATGCTACCCTGGGAAAACGTACAACTCCAGCAGTTTCCAGTGCCATGTAACATATTACGAGACAAGACCTAGGCCTAGGAAATTACTTGTTCCTATCCTATGCCTTAGGACATCGGTGGTGCAGTGGCTAAGTTCAGTAGTCTACAAACATTGAGGTCGTGGATTTGACCGGATTTAGACCGGCCGGTCTAAGTAAAAAAAAATTAAAGCAGTAATAATGCAACGGAAAAATGTTGTTACTACTTTATGCCACAGAAAGGCTCATTTATGTAGATACAGCCACCTCTATTATTCAGGCCTCTTAAGAATTGTAATTCAGAGAATTGCGCTTTTGATTTTTTTTAAATTTCACGAGAGTACCGGGACAATTTGATTTTCAAGATTTATAAAATTTTAAAGATTTAAAACCACGAGATAGTCCTCGTTAGTTTTCAGAAAATGCGAGGCTTAAGGACGCGACCCCTTCTACCGATCCCTATAATATTAGCTTCTTAGCTCAATCATTCGGAAATTATCGTGGTTCAAAAGATTTACTTTAATTACCCAATAATGGGTTTAGTGTGTTCACGTTATATCTTCCACTAAGATTTATTAAATGTATTTATCTTAAAAAAATCAATTTTAATAAAAATCCACTTACCTTCAGCTCGTGTAGAGAAATGAAAAACGGAGGATAGTTTGTTCCAGTCGTGATCATTACGCGCCTGAACTCGAGCTTCATAATTGGTAGCCGGTACCAAATCCTTAATTAAGTGTGACATTCTGTGGCGAATATTGTGGTTACGATTAGATGTGATACTGTTAAATCCTGTCGCGCCATTATGATCCAAATAGCTTCCATCTACGCTTCCTAATCCATTTAACGTTCCACTACTGCCTGCTCCGGGAACATTATACCCATGTGGCGAGTGGACATGTCTCATACCATTCTCATGGTAACTCGAGTAAGAAACAGGTATGATGATATTGCTCCATTTGTCATGGTCCTGTTGGAGCCCGTTACCCGTAGCGCTCCCATCACCCATTACTCCAGTGTTTGGATTACTCAACGATGCCGTATATCCTGAAATTCCATTTCCGCTGCCTGTCACTCCGCTCAAACCATTCCCATAGAAATGCGTTCCGATATGATTATTATCTAATTTCTCATGATGATTATGGTTTCGTTGTCCAACCTGTCTCCTATAGAAAAGTCGATACTCCTGAATAGGGGAGTAGCTCTGAACTGTCCACGATATGTTATACTGGTTACGATAGTTGCTGAGCGTCGGCTGTAAGGGACACAAGAAGAATTAACTCGTTTATTTATTGTCTCATAATAATTGTTGATAATTTGTAATAAACTATTTAATATAAGAGAATAAGGCGTTAAGCGAATTAATGGATAAATTTCTGACAGCAATATTTTCATGATGAGTTTCTTAATGAGCCTTGACGTTCGCGCCGTCTTCGACATAAGAAGCATGGCCCCTTCCTTTTAGCAAGATACAGTTTCAGTACATATATGATTTATATCATAGTTTCAAGTTATGCCATATTTTGTAGATTATTTATTTTTCCCAGGACCAGAATCTTACCAATTACCTGGGCTGAATGAAAATAGAGACATTTCTATTACACTTCGTTTTGCCAGATGCCTTTCGCATATTCCACAAGAATATTTTAGAGACTGAGTATAGCACGTGCTGGAATGAGTTCAAGGGTTGTGTACGTTATATACATGTACACAGTAAGTCAAGCAAAAGGGTATAATTTACAACATTTTGCGACGAAAGAAGATAACGAACGAAACTTAATACTCCCCCAGAAAGTTTATTGGATTTGAAAAGACTAACGTTCCTTGAAAGGCCTTCTTAAAGCTATTTTCCACTCTTGAGTTATCTATTTTTGTGAATCAAGATATATCTATGAATGTACCTACATGTACTCGTACATACTACATCAATTAAAAATGGTGGAGTCCACTGAATCTAACCACAAAAAAAAATGCAACTTAATAGCTTAAAGAGTTTGGGAGCTACGATCCTTGAAACGATTTTTCGTACGGCGGAAGGAGTAAGGAGGACGGCGAACAGACGGACTGAAATTCTTTTTTGCTTTTTTTGGTTTGTATTAGTCATAAACAGCAAAAAAATGTTCCTGGAACCAATTTTTTTTTAAATCGATTACTATATTGGGGACCTGTATAAGTTCCAGCCGCTTTTTCGTGAAAATAAATGCATTATTTTCAAAAAAATTAGTAAAGAATTGTCATTGAAAATATTGTCCATCGCTAACGACTACTGCATACGAATACCATGTCGAAAGAACGACTCATCTTTTAAAGTTTTTCATTAATCGAGCAATTTTTTGACATCTTCATAAGAATGGAAGTGCTGCTCAGCCAGGACATGAGTAATCGATCGGAATAAGTGGTAATCGGAAGGAGTAATGTCCGATGAATACAGCGGGTGAGGTAGGACTTTCCATTTCAGAGTTTCCAAGTAGGTTTTGAGCGCTTTCATAATATGTGGCCGAGCGTTGCCATGCCGTGTGGCAACTGTTGTGTGAAGAACTCCTAATACCCTAGTTAGACGACACATTCGAATGATCATTCCTAGTCGAATGATAATTCCGCATCACGTCTGTCCCAATGTAATTGTCAAATTGGTCATTCATTCCATCATTCCAATTACAATTGGGAAATGGTAATTCGGAGATAAATTGATAATTCATTCAAGCGCTCATAACGCCATCTACCGTCAAGTATATAAAACTACCATGAAACTAGTGGAGCAAGTGGAAAATCAGGTGTTCCACCGTCCAAATTTTTCTAGTTATTTCATGTGTGCATTGATTGCGATTAATCCTTTTAACGTTTCGTTCACAATTGCTGACATATTAGTACTTTTCTATCACTCTATTTCAACAAATAAAACCTAGCCGTGTGCCAATACCAAACTGACAACTTTTATTGAACATTCTCACGACAATAATATTTTGACAGATTGAATGTAATTCTGATAGACGTGTGTCAATGCTAAAACTGTTTGATCATGGAATGCGAATGATCATTCGAATACGTGATCTGCCTAGGGTATAGTGATTCTGCAAGTTCATTTTGGATCTGAAATGGGTCTTAATTGAGTAATGATTCCAATGCTTCGTCTTCAAACTTCTTCGGTGCGCAAGAGTGTTCTTTATCTTTAACATCAAAATCATTATTTTTACACCGTCGAAACCAATCTCTGCATATTGTTTCCGATTGAGCATGGTCGCCAAAAGTCTTCTCAAGAATTCTATGTGCTTCAGCTGCAGATTTTCTTTGAAAAAAAGTAATGCAAAAAATGCACGAAACTCGACGTGTTTAACGCTACGAAAAATGTGTTGTTTACACTTCGGCGGAATAACAGATACTGTCATTTCAAGCCTGTTGGCGGAGCTTCACGATGAAGTTGGATGCAGTATTGCCCACTGCAAAAAGGCTTAGATAACATCGTTGGGAAACGGCTGGAACTTATGCAAGTCCCCAATATTATTAAAATAATAAAGTAATAAATCATGAGTACGCGTACTGAAATAAGGTACACGGAAATTAGTCAGTTATGAGGGACAGTTAATTAATAATATGTATTTATTTAATTTAAATATGTTCACAATATCTTGGATGTTTTCTAAGCTTTTACAATTTTCGTTCAATTAATTGATCCGTGCCAATCTGATTGAAGGTTTGGGGCACAAATTACAGCCAATGAGTATAAAAGCAAAGATTGTGCTCTATACAAGGCGAATTGTGTCCAGGGTACAATTGTTATTTGCAGCGCTAAAATATTGCGAACCAAATTATAAGTAAATCATTTTAATTGGAAATTGCAGCAACGTGTGCAGTGCAGTATGACAAAATCAAAAACAGCAAAACACGGCAAACGAGAATGCCTGCAGGAAATTGTTGCCACTAGGTTTTGGTCCTTCGTCCTTTGAAGCTTTACCGTCGTCCATCGCGGCATCATATCCATCGACATAGCGTAATAAATTGTTATACAACGGATAAAACGTTGAAATGTCGAAGCGCGAAACAGTAGTTAACGGACTGTGTACCAAAGGCTCTGTTAATTTTTGATTGTCAATTAAAAGATTTTTATTGTTAATTATGGCGATTGGTTACTGAACGATGTATTTAAGTGTCCGCAGCTCGAAATTACCGAAAACCCGAAAAAAACTGTTGGTACCACTTTATATCTCGGTGGAGTGATGATATTCCGATAAATATCATCTTCATGTGTAGGTAGTATTATTATTTTTTACATTAAAATTTAAATGAATTTCGCCCATCCATGCTGAAATGGCTTGCGGTACTTTACGGTATTTTATGTTTCAACCGATTCATCTACGTATGTACATTGTACATACTTTTCGAAAGGGTAATTAAAGTTTTAATTAAATGGAATGCTTCAAGGGATTGTTTTCGATTTTTCAATACAATTTCCAAAGTGTGATATCTTCTTGTGATGAAAAAAAAAAATAAATAAAAATAGGTATATGATTGAACACTGCAGACACTAAAAGTCAGTGGCGTACTGACCTTTTCAAAAAATGTTATATACTATTTTATGTTCAGTTGTGAACAAAAACCCCAAATCTACTTTCTGTCTGTCTGTTCGTTCGTCTATCCGTCTCTTCGTCTGCTTGTCTGTCAGTAAGCACAATAACTCAAGAATGCTTTGACGTAGGAAGTTTGTCACTGCCTGTAAAATGGAAAAAGTAAGGCTAAGTTCGTTAATGGGCGATATCCTTCCACTCCTTCGGGTACCTCCTATACCAGAGTCCTTAAAACATGTATTCACAATTATTGGCCCAAGAACTTGGAATTTTGCACACATAAACTTCCGTGACTTAATTGGCTGGCAAATGCAGTCAAATAGGTTAATTGTCAAATATTTGTTTGCCACTTTATTTTTTTTTCGCTCTATTCTTAAAAAAAAATTTACTGAACTTTTCGCCAAATTTGTTTATTCAAATATTTGACAGCATGGCATACAGTGTAATACTGGCCTTACATTCATACTTTTATAACAATTAAGAGATATAATAAACATGTCAAAATTTTAGACTACATTATACCACATATGCTTATTTAATATTATCTTACCTTTCTAATGAACGTACTTTTCTTTTTATATGAATCTTTTCTTTTCTTTTTTGTTTAACAATTTAAAATTTAAAATACAATAGAATTTAACATCAAGAAAATAAAAAATTTTTCGTCTATAGGCAGCATCGTGAGATATTCGTCGGATCGTAGCTTAAAGGTTGAACGTTGAGTAGATTCGGTCCAAATAAAACTTGAAGAGCCGACTACAAGGAAAAGACAATCTTGGATAAAAATCATCAAGAGGAAGAAGAACAAGAGCCGACAAGGCATCATTTTTAACAGTGACTCGCATTGTATGGATGCGGGGTCGACGGACGTTTCTTCCTAATTTCGTATCTTCTCAACTAAAAACATAATAATTTATGGTTTTCAGAGATGTTTCACTTATTTATCCTTCTCTCTACTTTTTCGTCCTCGCGGTTCGTAAAACTGTATAATTCATTTCTAAAGGATAACAAAAATATCAAAAAGGTTATCCTCATCACGTTGTGTGATGACATCGCACGTTATCGTTAGTTGTGATGTATACGGGTGTGTACATATTTCATAAATAGTTTTGCAATAAACAATGCCGTCTTGAAATTTAATTAAAATTTTTGAACAAGTTGGAATTTTATGCGAAGAATCTAGGGGAAACAACAACAATTCAATATGCGGTTTAAGGATAACATTCGTCGACATTCTTCACTTTTTGCGGTTAGAGTTTTTAGACATTGTGGAGAAGAAGAAAGATATGAAGTCCTAGGGATATAAAACGCATGCAGAGTAAAAACAGGATATAAAATATAAGAGCTGTCCATCTATAGTTCACGAGTAATGCTTTTGTTAGTAGCTGAAAAAATGAGCGCTTTTTAAATTATTAATAATTATTTTGCAGCAAAAAGGATATCAGAAAATTAAGATTTTGAGAGGCACACACAGTACGAGAATATGTAATTATAGGGTATGCTTTCTACACGTAAGAACAAAATAAAATGTTTCCTGATTTCTTCTACGTAGATAGTTTACATATGGTCAAAACAGTTTATTTAACTGAAGTAGTTCACAACTAGTCATTCACTTTAAAGAGTTAGTTCAGTGAAGTACTTCCATTGAACTGTTTATTTCATCTTTTCTTTTCTCTAACCAGCCGTTCAGTATAGCCATTCACTAGTCAGTCAGTCGTTTAATTGCGCTGGTGTGTGTGGATTGGCTTTTCTAAATAGCCGTTCACAAGTCAGTCAGTTCAGTTGCGCTTGTGGGTTGGGAAATAGGAAGAGGAGCGGAATGTCATAATGTCATAGTATTCTGTTCGAACCGCGTATACATATGTATTATCGTTCTCCCTTCATTCGTTTTAAATTTTTTTATTCACTTTTCAAATTTAACTGCAGTTTACCATAATGAATGACTAAGTTACTCTCTTAAAATGAAGTGTTCCTTCAGAGTAGTTCACTGGTGAACCGCCCATCTCTAGTATTCATTATATACATAAATTAAATTAGTTCCATATTTAAGATATTAAAATCGTATTAACCTTTGAGGGATATGGTTGCCTAATAGTTTATTACCTTACTTTCGTACGACTGACTGACTTTTAGAATTTTCAACCCGCATGGGAGTGTAAAGAGGTTACATACGTTTTACGTCTATAAAGGCTTTTTAAATGTATAATCGATAAAAAATCGATATGTTTACTACTATTCTAATGAAAAAATTAACTTTCCAGAAAACCTCCTTGCCTCGACATAACCGATGTTACAATTCAACTTTGATTGCGATCCGGAATGTGATCCAATTACGAAATTCATGTCTTAAATATAGTGGTGGTGTAAGCATTCTGTCGCACCCCCACTTTAACCGCTTCTCGAACTTTGACCCGAAAAATAATAAAGGTTCGCCCAGACTATTGGCAGATTTTTTTTCATTTATGTTAATGGGACTTAAATCTTTATGGTAGAGCTACTATAATAGCCAACCTTTAGGAGTTTTGGGTTGTTTTTCGGAAATATATATATAATTGAAAAAAAAAAAAAATGTAATTTCCAATTGGAAAAATACTTGTACTTACCGAATCGAAAGCACAAACGGTCGGTATTCCACTGAGGGTCAACGCAGCTCGATCCTTGCCAAGATTATTAGATGCCTGGCACGTATAATTACCCAAATCGTTGTACGTTACGTTCCGTATAATCAGACTGAACCTGTTTCCACGACTCTGAGGAAAGAGAAATAAAATTGGAAAATCGGATATACTATTACTTAATTGTAGAAAGGTGGAGGTAGTCGAACTGTACAGCTTTCTTTTTGTAGAGCACAGAAGGAATATTTCGAACCGGAAAGGTACTACGGGAGCTAATTAGATATGAAAATCGCGAAGGAAATTATCTGCACGTGGAAGAGGATAAATTAATGTGCTCGAACTTCGTAGACATCGTGGAATTACCTGTTGGGAGTGCTGTTCAGTTGTGCCCAATTGTGTTGTATCCTTATACCAAATTACGTGAGGCATTGGTTCAGCGTGTACGATGCATGTTAATTGCGCCTCAAAGCCGACGCCAGTGTGAACAAACGGTCTTTCTACTTCGATTTCTGGCGCATCTAAATCGTCCGATTAAACAAATTTATTTAAAGCGTTAATTAAATTGGCATAAATTAATATAAATTTAATTATAGTAACACGTTTCGAAAGTCAACATACATTATTACATTTGTGTAATGATGGAAACCTGCATTGCATAAATAATCTAAACTACCACTGCGGAAACCCGAAATTCAATCGATGCGTACATATATTTAGGTATCCTTTAATCCTTTTGTTGATATTTATGCAAGTACTCATAATAAACATTAAACTGCCTTTCTCTAGCTTTTTACAATGGCAGTCGTCAACGTCACCAAATTTTTTTCGAACAGCTCGGTTACATTAACTTTTATTCTACTAGGGTCGGAACCGGCTGACGATTTCCAATAATTCTTCAGACTTAGTAAATCGGATTTCTCAACTTCGCAAAATCAAATTCTAATTTGAATCCTTACGACTTAAAATTTAGAAAAAATATAACACTATATCTTAACAACTATATTTAACACAACAAGGACATGTTTGTACCTTTTTGGGAATTTGTGTAGTGAACATAAGCCTAGTATCGAGTATCCAAATCGAATAAAATTTCGAATCATGCAAAAAATGCGGAATGAACTATAAATAGTTGCAACCAACATCACGTCATGGTAAATGATGACATTGACCGTTCTAGCAGTGGCGAGTTGGTCAAAACAGACAGTAGGCATTTATATAAACCAAGATAATCCAGTATTGTTTTAATTGTTACAATATTGTTGCATGCTACCCTGGCAACTCGCACAACTCGATCAGTTTCCAGTGGAAAAAAAACAATTTCCCAATACCTAACTCAAAAGCGGAGATAATCATCCAGGCGTGGAAAAACCTGCGAAAAGGAAAGCTTTCGACTCAACACATGCAGTATAAAAGCACAACAGAGCTTGCAGCCGGACAATTTACTACAATGAAGCGAGACGACGATTAGTTTCTACGCGAAAGTATTGATAACGTGATTTGGATTGATAGCAACAATTGCCTTCTTAAAAATAAAATCTGCGTAAAAAATAAAATCTGCGTTCTTCCTACAATGAAAACACATAAGGTTATTGCTAAAAATTTCACAGGGAGTTTTTTTTATAATACAGTAAAACCTGTCTAAAACGGAATACTCTAGTACCCAACTTTTCTTTCCGTTTTAGCAGGTTTCCGCTTTATTCAGTTTTGCATTTTCAAAATCTTAATATTTTCACAATTCTCGAGAAAATTTCCTCGAAAAGTAATTTTTAGCAAAGGTCCCTAAAAAAGCCTGTACGACAATTTTTTTTTCAGAAACTTGATATTTTCGCCCTTGCTAAAAATTACTGAAATTAAAAGCATTTTCCGTCTTTCAGTTGCAGTCAGTCATACTCATATCCACTAATTTTAACTGTTTTCCGTTTTGTGCAAAACACCCAATTTTTTTTCCGTTATGGCAGGTTTCCGCTTTGTAGAGGGTCCGTTTTAGACAGGTTTTACGTATCATTTATCTGAAATGGGTTCTAATAGTTCAAAAGAGCTATAAACTAAAATGGGGGGTGTGTTTGCTCTCTTTCAGAAACGAGTACTGAAAGAACATTAAGTATAATAGAAAAGAAATTTTAGTATAGAAAATTCAGATTTGGATTTGGAAACAGTGAAAATGAATATATGTACTTTCACGAATTCCGTCATATCCATTAGGTCTGATGAGATATCGAATTATTTTTCACCGCTTCGGGCTTTCAAATACAGAATATGCTTTTGGTTTGAATATGTTTTCTTCTATCCTTTCTAGACTTAACTTTACCTTCTTTGCATGGAACGAGTATGTCGTGGTAAACTATCACAAAAAGTTTTAGGGAATGGAAGTTGATTCTTCTTGTATCGCGTAAAAAGGCTTCATGTCTCAAGAACTCTTTAATATATCAGCTTGGAATTCTTACTGCCACCGGTTATACTCCTTTCGAGGTGACTACTTTTTGGGAGGAAAGCGGTGAAAGAGACGGAGTGAGAAGCTTCTGATTGGTTCAAGTTTAAAATTTGATAAATAAATATAATTAATGGCGAAAAGCCGTCTTAGGAACAAATTACGATAAAAATGTAGATTGTAATATTTTTTACATCGAGGAGGAGAAGGTGGGTCAAATCGAACGATAGTCTGGGCGCAACTTGAGTTTTGGGTAGAGGTCCGGAATTTAACATATTTTTGAGGACAATAAAAGAAAATCACCTAATTACGCCACTGAATATTATTAGAAAAAGGGTCTAGCAACGAAACCCTAAAAATAACTTATAGTTGGGAAATTTTCCGATACCAGAACTAAGATGGAATTCAGGGTGTTTATTTAACCAGGTACAGGGATCGTTGGCTCATTTTTAAATTTCAAACTTCGGTTCGCTCTCCTGTGAAGCATTCATCCCCTTTAACCTCTAAAGGTTCGATATGCACATTGTAAATGATCTTATTTTGAAATTTATGCTAATTTCATTTTGTAATGAAGCGTCAGCTCTTATTATGAAACTGTTAATGAGGGAAGAAAATTCGACTTTTCCGTAAATTATATTCCAGATTGAGTATAAGAGCAGTAGGGATACAAAATCAGGACCAACATAAAATTCATTAACAGGCATCACAACAACGTACATCGCTGCTTGGTCCCCAAACTCGAACAAAAAATTGTCAGTGAAACTTTTTTTTACACATTTTACTCTTCCTTTCGCAGTTAATTAAATTCGCCAAAAGTATGACTGCTAGAAGGGACTTTAGGGTATTTTTTATACCTTTTTGCTAGGTAGCCGCCCTTCCCACTCAACGAGCTTTCGATTTTTTTTTTTAGAGTTTTATAACTCTTTGGACAGAGGTTGCTATGTTAAGCTCCGGTACACGGAACTGTTATAAGTCCTGTTTAGGACAAAAAGAGGTTGAACTGAAATTAGAGGTAGTCCTTGTTACCATCACCTGGAATATCACACCTTAAGGACAATGGTCTCATCATATTTTGATTAAGTGGAAAATAATGATATCTGAAATCTCAGTTGGCTTTTTTTGGGTAATTCAATCTTTCTTATTTTTATATAAACTTTTTTCAATGTTAATGCGATGAATACCGTCAACTTTACACATATGCTATACAATTTCTTCCTTACATCCAAATAGATAGGATTTGGTATGAATTGGAAAGCAATATTTCATAGAATAATTGGGAACAAAAATATCTTTGAAAGGTGCTGGTTTGAATTGATATTGGTTCCGGCGAAAGCACGTTAAAATAACCTATTGACTCGCAACACTACTAAAGTAATAGTATTTTGTGGTTGGTCATTTTAACACCATTCCCCAAAAATTTAATTAATTGGCTATATTGAGTTTATCGATACATCTCTAAAGCTGCTATTACAGTGTATGTCAAATATTTGACTATTCTGGCTAGCAAATGCAGTAATCGTCAATATATCGATAGTGTAATCGTCAAACTTTAAGTAACCCCCTTTTCTTTGATCTATTTTGACAGAAAAAATATGACTAAACATATCGTCAAATTTTTTTAGTCAAATATTTGACAGCATGGCATAATATTAGCTTAAACCAATTTGTTTTCAAAACCAAAGTTTTCTACTGTACAAATTTGTCCTATCGACTTTGAATCACCCATCAAAAAGAGAGAGAGAGAGACTTGAACTACCGACAGCATTAAATGTTAAAAAGAATGTAATTAAAAGAAAAAGAATGTAATTAAGTTAAGATTTGATGCACATAGATAATCCAGAGGGACGTCACAATAGGCCCAATTGAGGCTACAGTGACAGAGGTAACCACACCAAACCCTACTCTAAATTATAATTTAATCTAACCTACCTTGCAGACTTTGAAAGATATTGTTTTTCATTTATTGTTCAATATCATAAATGTTAGTAGCATATTGGGTCTGAGCTCATAAAGTCTAGGAAAGTACACTACAATTAGTACGATTCACATTCATAGGCAAAGGTATCGTAGAAAAATAGTTAATCTGTATGCCATTCTGTCAAATAATTGATAAAAAACATTTGGCAAAAAGTTCAGTTTTCTGTCAAATTATAGCAAAAAATATATTGCTGCAAACAAAAATTTGACGATTACACAAATATTTGACATAGTGGCATACAGTGTAATACAAGCTTTACATAAAACAAATAAATGACGGTGAATACTTACATAGGACATTGACATAAATTTCTTTTTTATCAGCTTGGCCAACTCGATTATCGGCGATACATTGATAGCTTCCAACTGTATGTCTGTCAGCATGCATCATTTCGAGAATGTCCGATGTAATGTTTGGTTCACCATTTGGCATTACATTATTCTGTAAAACAATTAAAAAATTGATGTCATTAAGTCAAATATAATACACACATTTAAAATTTGTTGATACATTATTATTACTATCCAGGGTGTTTAGTTATAGACTAAGTAGCGTGACTTAACGCATTATGTTCTAGAGCAAGAAAAAATTAGTTTTCAAATCATATTTTGTGTCACGATAGGCCGCAGCGAATTGTATGATATTGAGCTAGTTTGCACCCAGCGAAATGGTCGCGGCCTGACCTATATCGTGACCTAGGTTCAATCTTCCACTATTTACACCGATAGAGATGTTATTAATTAATGAACCCAGTCTTGTTTTGACTTAAAACAAATTCATGTAAAACTTAGATTTCTTGCTTAAAAGTGTTCTTGAATTATTGTGAAGTTATGTAACTTGAATACATTTCTAAAGGACTTTTATATGGTAGCTACATGGAGGACTGGTTCGAATTGCTTTAAATTCGGTTCTTTACCTACAAAAATTATGTGTGCAAGATTTCAAGTTTCTAACTTAAATAATTCGGCCAATAATCCTGAATACGTGTTTATGGACTCTTGTATGGAAGGTACCCAAAAGGAGTGAAAGGATATCGCCCATTAAAAACTTTCTTTTTACGGATTGTCACAAAATTTCAACTTCCTAGGTGAACGCGTCTTGAGTTTTCGTGCAAGTATATTGAATATGTATATGCCAGTTATCTCCCATTATGTCAAGTATGAGCTTTAAAAAAATCGAAAAAAAACTTTAAATTTTGAATGCAGGAATATGTGATCGGGATTTCCTCGCACGGCCATTTACTAAACAAATTTTTTTTAGCAAATGTTTAAAATTTTTAAGTTTTCAACATTCTAGCTCAAACCGTTCCTGAGACGATAGGCCTTTATCTCTGTCAAAAGCAAGAAAAAAGATATTTGGTAGGAAAATAAATCATGTATACCTACTATGGAAAACCTTGGCTAATTTGAGTTTAATTAATTTGAAAATATTTTTCAATGCTTACCTTTCTTGACCAAATAATCCTTGGTGGTGGATTACCGGTGGCTCGACACTCCAGATGAATCGAAGCACCTTTTGAGACATCAACTCTCGTCTCAGGTTGCATCGTATTTATTTTAGGTGGAACGAGGACTTCGAGCGTATGAACGATTTCCTTCGGTTCCATGCTCCCAATTTGGCATGCATAATCTCCAGCGTCTGAAAGACGAACTTCACGTATTTCCAGATTATAGCTGCTCATATGAAGCTCATTGTTTTGTGTTTCGTGTGGTGGCATGAGCCGTATCCTGGGATTAACCGTCACTTTAGTCGATCCTGCTGTCAGGACTGCAATGTCGCGCTTCCATGCCAGGACGTACTGAGTCGAATGTTCTGAAGTTGTTTAAAGATACAAGTTAAAAAATAATTAAAGATGAAACTTTGTCATGTATACGTTAAAACTTTACCTGTTTCATTGATTTTGCATGGTAACACAACAGTGGATCCGACCGCTATACTGTACTTCTGTCCCAATGTAATGAAATTCGGTAAAAATTTATCCTCTTCGATGTAATTTTCCGTATATCGTGGATGAGACTGTGTATCTGCAACAACAAAAATAGAAATAAAATAAAAGATTAAGGACACCCCCTTTAAAAACCCAGCAACTCCAACAGCAGTTTGGTAACTTTTGTAGTGCCCTAAGTTGTGCATTTGCAAATAATTGCAAAACGAGCAGCTATTGGGTAATATGAGAGAAGCCAGGAAGTTGGTCTCCGTTTCCGGAGTCGAGTTTTTACCATCAGATTTCCAACACTCACTTTAGTGAGCTTTTAATTAAAAAAAGTCCGCCAAGGAAACTTATTTCCTCATAAAAACCACTCCGTGGAAGCGTAAACCACAAACTGAATAAAGATCGGGATGAGGGCGGTTAAAGAAGATTTTTGTCTATTGTCTGAATGATTTCGCACAATTAATTTGCATAAAAGGATGCCAAGATGGCAACGAAAAGCGCACAGATAGCTTCCAAGCGAAACGTTGAGAATTTCTTGAATTTACGATTTTTTTAACGGATTGGTCTCATCAGTACCTTTTTTTTTTCCTGTTTCCGTTCACATTCGAGCGACGTGATCCTATTTCCATCTACGTAGTATCATAGGTAAGAGGTAACCATATTAAGATGTCCTCTTGCAAAAGTCTAGTCGTTGGTAGATTGAGAAGATTTTCCAACGGCAAGAATGGAATGCAAAATGACGTCAAAAGTGATGTAGTCTTTCAACGAGGAGCGATACTTATAAGTGGGTTATACTAAAACCGGGCCAAGGTAGGTAGCGAAATTCCGTCTGTACTCCTATAGCTTGATCCCAGGCTGGCGTTAACAGAGAGGACTGCTTGAGGTAGCTTTTCAGCTTCGTCTCCATCCATCCATCCATCTCCTTGCTAAATCGATTTACAAAGATGAAGATAAGATATCAAGTGTATGACCCGAGTCTCATTAGTTAGCTTGTGTTTACTTTCATCATTTCAAAAAATTAGAGTCGGATATTGTTGAGTTCATAGGTTAAAGTATAAAATATAAAAATAAGAAGACGAAAAGCATTCCCGAGGAAATGATACTTTAAAGATTTTCTGAAGAAGAAACGTTCATTCGAATGACATGAAGGTTAGCACTAGGGAGCAAGTCCTTGACAATTTTATTGCTGAGCTTACTTGAATTTCGATTGCGATCTTGGCCAATTTACTCAAATTAGATCAAAAAATTTCCCCAGTCTTAGAAGCTTAAATGTGTATCAGGTAACTATGGATAAGTGTATTATGTACGTTGTACCTTCCTAGTACCGTATACGGCCTTATAAGTTGTCTGAACAAATTTTTTAATCAGAACGGTGGAATAAAAATTCTTTCGAAAAAATTATTGATGTAGTTCTGTAGGTAAATTTTCCATAAGCAATAATCATGTTTACATATTGGTTAGCCTACTTACTTATGGATTTCATTAGCAATTAGCAGATAATTAGATTTTAATATATGGAGGTATTTTGGGAGAATCTATCTCATTAGCAATTGATACTGTTTGTTTGTTTTTCCCATCACGTAAAATTTCAACATTTTTAACAAACACGCCCTATTCTTATATATATGTTCCAAAGGTTCATTCAATAAAGAAATGACGAAATTTGTGATCTCAGCATCGCCGACCTTTTTGAAACTTTGTGTAACCAAAGAATTAGTGAAAATAAAATATACTGGCTATTCGTTTAACCACGAAGTCGAAATTTTGTACATATGAGTTTTGAGTGAAAATGAAAAGTTCATTCTACTCCTTTCAGCAGCTCCCATACTAAAAGTCCTTCAGCCACGTGTTCACGAATATTCGCTGATAACTTCAAAACCCTTCAAGCTAGAAATTAAATTCAATTTGATATTTCAAAAGATTGTATATAGAAGAATTTGTTTGAAGATTATCGTGAGTGTCCTTCGTTTAGCTGCCATACAAAGGTCCTAGGAAAATATGGGCGTTCATATTTTGAAACGTACTACTCGAGAAATCGTTGAGCTAAAGTCGAAATTTTATATAAATTAGTTTTGAGCTTGAAGTATAGGATCGGTTTTGCTACTGAGCAAAATCACCTTACTTCTTTGAGCATCCCCCAAATAAAAGTCCTTAAAACTTAAAACACGTGTCCACGAATGTTGGCCGATAATTCTTAAATGCCTCAAGGTAGGTTTTTGAAATTTTCATTGAACAAAGAAAATTTTACTTTTGGTGATTTACCAAAAGTTCCAGATATGGATTTGAAAACGGAAAATGTTGT
The DNA here is from genome assembly GCA_951812415.1 of Beris morrisii. Taxonomy (NCBI): domain Eukaryota; kingdom Metazoa; phylum Arthropoda; class Insecta; order Diptera; family Stratiomyidae; genus Beris; species Beris morrisii. The sequence continues at coordinate 6,332,044 of OX638313.1, forward strand.
CTTTCATTTTAGACCAAATGAAAAAAGGGTCCACTACATGCGCACTTCGTATTCTGTTTTATCCCCAACCAATATAAATCGGAGTTCAGTATTTCGTCTAAAATATTATTCGATTGGCTTGCAGCCATTTGTGATTAGGAGATTAAATATTGTAGGAGATTATTGTAGGAGATTAAATACATCGACGGTGAAACGGTAAAACGTCGTGAACCTGATTTTTGCCAAAAAAAATGAATTTTATCAAAAGTGTAAAATAACTACCTTACTACAGCGTTATGCAAGAGGTTGAAAGACTAAGCTTATTAGAAATGCGCTTTTATTGTTTAAATTATTATAAGAATGTAATTTTTTCATGGCAAAGCTACAATAGAAGCTAATTTTAAGAATTTGTTGGTTGTTTTTCGTCATCAGAGGAGTTTCTGATGCGAAACACCAACACAAAAGCCTATCTGGGATCAATCGCTGTCCTGGCTACTACCATTGAGGAAATGGCAGTTAAAAAACCTTTACTGGAGAAGCCAGTTTAAAACTGTGTTGGACTAGGTCCGAAGGAGCTGTTTCGTCATCGGATGGTCTATAAAATATTTGACGTACTACTGAACATTCTATATGAAATGTAATCCTAACCTTTTCATGATCCACAACAACAAATTAAATAAGAATGTAGATTTTATTTAGAGTATCCCATGATTGGCTACATACGTGACTGCGTGAATAATAATATTAAGAAAATTAAAAAACTCCACGTCGGATAAATTAATGCCATGAGTCACGGTAAATACTTCGAGCTATTGACATCCATTAGGGACTACAGCATTAAAAAAATTGAGACCGGCATCCTGCAATAGTGACATGTGTATGTGCAATTGGTAATCCACCCAGTAGTTACCAGGATAGGTACAGCTAACTGATGATGGCGACAATCGTAATTTACAAAAGTGGATCTACCGACGACTGATTACCATGAGGCCGCCATCTAATCTAATCTCAAATTGATGGCACTAAAGCACTTTTAAAAATGCATTTCATCCCTCCTGTTTGCTTTCGCTGCGAATACTCGCTTGCAGGCCGCACAGTGGCACACAAAAGAAGTCACTTAGCTATATTCACGCGACGCGAGTATAATTAATTTATACATCGGCCCAAGTGTTCATTTACCCCCGTAACTTTATTACCGTATGCGTTCACCCTGTAGTTATCATATTTTCATATTTACAGTATCACGCACATGTTATGTCCTTTGGGTCGTTCAGAGGCCCCCGGGGAATAGGAAGTACTTCACTATCAAACACTTCATCGTACTGATACACAATCACACCCACAAACATATGAAATGCACGTACTAATAGCACCTCGAGTACCTATCCTTTTGTGGGTATTGCAGAAAGGCACGAGGGCTTTGTTTAACCTTTTCATCAAGTGATCCTGTCCCGATGTCCATAACTCCTTTTCACAAAATTTCAGTATTTTTTTATGGCGCCCATAACTTCATCGCTGCTCCTGATAAGGCCAAGGCACACAGTCCATATTTAAGCACGGTATGCATTCAAGTGGGTGGCGAATTTAAAATGCTGCCATATGGCCACATAAGCCGTGGGAACAGGATGATGACATGAATTGATGATGTCTAATAACAGGGGGTGGCGCACTACGTAGTCGTATAGTATTCTGTCTGTGACCTCCGCTTTTTGTGTACACCGTACGAAGAATGGAGCGTGGAGGTGCGAAGCACTGTCAGGAGCTTCTGCATCTGAAATATGGGCAGTTCAGAGAATGAGAACGAATGGTCTTCAATGTTTCATTTTCAGGTAATACCACTCAACTGTAAGCAAAATGTGGTGTGGCAGTCATGTGCACCCCCTAGGTAGACCCGATGACATCATCACCGTAGCAGAATAGACCTCCGTTTTATTGGGGTTTGTTTAAAATGCAAATTAGTCAATCGATTTAGATTCGATAGTTATGCAATCAGGGAAACCATAACGCAACGATACTATGTATTTAAATGTTCAATGAGGAGTGGAGTAGCAATTGGATGTATGTATGTACATATACTCGTATAACTAGTGGTTAGACTGTTTGGTGTTTCGTGCATACCTACATATTTTTCATTAAATTTCGTCGAGTAGATACTGGAGAAGTAGGTTAGGTTAAAAATTTACTATATCCGTAGAATCCGAAGCATAGTTGTATAGGAGCATAGTTATGTACTTATGTGAAGAACTTACGCATTACATATCCTCCTCGTTTTGTGGACTATAGTACCATTGCAAAAACAGGCCTACGTCAACTAGAAAGATTCTTAAGCGAAATTAAGTTGGGCGACGATCTCTAGGGCAGGAGGCCTGGACCCGACTTGGGCTGTCGCGCCATTGATGATATCGATCTCTAAGTTGAAACTAGAGAAGATCTACGAGGTATACCACCATAGACTACTGGTCGCAGTGCTTCGAGGAATCTCTCCGTCTCCGTTCAAATCTCTATATTCAAAGAAACACAAAAAAATCGCTTATATCATATTTATCGATTGGGCGTGACTTGTAGTAATAACTCCTGACGGTCATAATGACAAGATATGTACAACTGTCGACGTTGGGGCGACCCTTAAGTGACTTCGTGGGGAAAAAATTTGTAAGTCGGCACGACGTCACATCGCATTGTATAATGGTTTATATGACTCAATAACGACGTCCTACCGACGTTGTACTTAAGTTATTACTACCGTTGATTGTGACTTTCAGTACGTCTCTCTGTCATTGGTGTAGATTGGTTTACGTCGTCGAAACAGGGCCCAATTAGCACGGAAAGCGCCGTTTTGTTACCACTACTTGCTTAACCTGGTCGATAAGGGCTAGTGAGGTATGTAAGGAGTTCCACAAAGACCTGGAGCTGAAATGGATTATCATATCCAACCGGAGCTGTTTAAAAAGAGAATTAGTTCCCCAACCTTTTTGTTCGTGATCTCATCAAGGTTATTAAAGAAGGGTTTTCCGAATGCGGGTGTCCGGCTCTGACTAGAGATGGATAACAGTACTCAGTATACAGTACTCAGTGTGTCTTGCCACAGTATGCAAATATAGTACAATGTTTATTCTTTGGAAGTGGCCAGTGGCGTATACAGATAGAAAAAAAATACCAAAAAGCTTACAAATTTCGTTGCACCCTAACCTCCACTGCATTTGCAAACTTAAGCTAGTATTAGACTGTATGCCACGCTGTCAAATATTTGACTATTTTCCCTGATAAATGTTGTCACATAGTGTAATCGTCAAATTTTTGTTTGCCACCTTATTTTATTTGCTCGCTACACAAAGTCTATTTTGACGGAAAAAATTTGACTGAACTTTTCGTCAAAATTTTATTAGTCAAATATTTGACAGCATGGTCCACAGTGTAATACTAGCTTTATGCCGCGTTTCTACTATCGCCTTCATGTGCAATGAACGCGAATGCCTAGGCGAAAGTGGAAACAGTACATTCGTGCTCAATGCGAATCCCTTTGATGTGCGTCAAAAACCGCCATCGATGCGAATCTACGCGATTCTCGACTTGAGCTGCGAACTAACGCGAATGTGCGTTAGTGGAAACGCAGCATTAGACCTAATGTTGGCTGACTTTTGTACTTCACATATTATTGTGTTTGACTTTATTTATTGTTGAATAAATTTGTAACACAATGTTGTTTTACGCATAAGTAATAATATATAATCACAACTTATTTACACGAAAGAGTACTTAGGAGTTGCTTACCTTAGACATTTCTTTTGTTGTAATCGTCACGAAAAGAAAGTAAATAATGAACCCAGCTGACATTCTTGTGTACTCCGTACGGATTGTTAGAGGATTTCATTATTACGTTCCGAAGGAAATAAAGGCAACCCAGAGGCAGCAGCCAAACTGTAACAAAATAGTTTCCTGTTCCGAGAAATAAGCTTCCTGCTCTTGTATATGATTCGGCGGTGGTACACGTAACGAACTGCAAAGTATGTCTTTATATTTTGAATTTGTACTCGGAAGTCAACAGTAATTAGGCAGCGTGCACGGCATATGACTTCGGCACGAGTCCCTGTCCAGTCGCATCCGGGACTTTTAATTTGTGACTAAAAACGGAGCTGAGCCATAATGGTCCGAAGAGAATTTACTTCAATCAAAGACATGAGGGGCCGGCAAAAAGAATAAAACCAGAGTCCGCCATTTTGAGAGCCTTTATTCAGGATTTTGTCTTCCGGCGGTCAGAAAAGAAATTATATAAGATTCCGTATATGTACACATACTGTCATAAGTAGCATACATATATAGGAACGAGTGTTAATAATTTAAGTGATTTACGTTATAGAAAAGCTGTGGGGAGCCTCGAAGTTAACTAGATAGAGGTTATGTTTGCGGGTTGTTTTGCCAGCCATTTGTTGGTGTGCGATTACATGTATGTGATCAAAGTCGCGTGCATTCGTTGAATAAATTTTTGGTAATTACTTTAGTTGTTGCCGAGAATGTGGGAGATTTATGACACATAAGGCCAAATTATCATTACTTACATTTGCTATACCTATTCATATGTACACATGTAGGTAACATACTTTCTTTTCGCTTTTGTATTTTCGCTAGGGTACGTTTTGCTTTTAATATGCAAAATAGGTAAAATTTGTTTCGTTTCATAGAAAATAACGTTGACCTTCAGTGAAACTAGAATATAGCATGGCATGTGAGCATAAACATATAGGGTACCCGCCATAATTAATGGTTTAAGGCCAAGAATATTTTTGATGGGGTTATTTTTAATTCTATTTCCAGAGAACAAGGCGAACTGTGAAAACGGTTTTTACATGCCATTAATATCGAGGGATATGCACAATCGTTATGATTAAAAACTAAAATATCGAAGATGCATGGAACAAGTTGGATTTAAAGGCATTAGAATCTTTGCAATACTTCAGGATTGCAAAATTATTGAAGCAAAGGTGTATGCAACAGAAGACATCACTATTTGCATTCACAGCCAAGCAGCCATTCCCTTAGCTCGAACACAACACGATCAAAACTAGTTAGACGATGTCGTGGTATTCTTAACACTATCGGCACACGGTACAAAATTACCCTCTGCTGGGTGCCAGGCCACTGTGGAATCCAGGGGAATGAGCAAGCTGTTGAACTCGTTCGAGCAGGCTCCAACCTAAGCTCACTAGTGGAAGACCAGCACATTGCTATTCCCATCGGATCCAGAAAACAGTCTATCGACTAACTATGCTTGCAGTGGGCAGGCAATTGATGGTCAAACCTAACTAAGTGCTATTGATATTGATCAAGAACTCTTTGGCCTGTATATGATCACGGGAAAACCAAGTATATCCTGAGCCTGAGCAGAAAAGATGCTAGCACACTAATCGGAGTGCTCACAGGGCACTGCCTGATCGGTAGACACTAGGCTTGCGCATTTTAGTTCACCATAATGAGCGATCATTTCCGGTTCCCGATCCGTCGCGAACTAGTTCGTTCGTTTAGTTCACTAGTCCGCGGAAGTTCAGTGATGAGAAAGGCAGTGAAGTTTGAGAACGACCCGTAGTCGTCATTCTAGTAGATTGTGGTGACCAAAAAAAAAGAAAAAGGTTGTCTGGTACAATGTGATGAGCTAAAAAAAATGTCGTCAATCTACAAGTATATTGCACCACTGACTTACAAACGGCAATTAATGAATACAAACGAACTAGGAGCGCGACTCACTGCGAACTAGTTTGTTCATTTCAGTTATGGGAACGCTCATCCGAACTAGTTCGTTCGCGAACTACACAAGCCTAGTAGACACGAGATGACTGGGTGCCGAGGCAATTGATCTCTGTCGGAGTTGCGGTGACCCAGAAGTGGAAGAGTCAATCTTCCACGTCCTATGCGAGTGTCCGACCCTATCGGGAACGAGAAAACGGAACCTCGGTGCATATTTCCTCGATGACCTTGGTGATATCCATAAAGATATATGTACTGGAGATGACGACCTGTGACTGTTTTGAAGCCAACCGATTCCTCGCAAAGGATCGGCAATAAACACTATGCTACTATTAGCATCTTTCTCACATTTATATTATACTCCGGTCTTGAACACGAAAAACGCCAAAAATTTGAATACTAGACTACTATTTGCCTTTCACTGCTACCTGCCATCAAACGCTCCATACAAAAACGTTCAATTTGGCTTCAAAATGCTTCAAAGTGGTTCATACAAAAACGGCGTCTTGACGTCTCCAGTATTTATATCTCTATGGGGATATCGATAAGAGAAAGCTATGTTACATAGCAAACTTTATAAAATCTATTAAATGGTTTTAGGTTCCAGGAGTTATCATACTCAAACGGGGAGCACAATGGACGAACACTAACGTCTAAGTGAAGGAGCATGATGGCATCACCACCCCATATACCATACCATACCATAAAGGCAATAGAAATAGAACCTTGAAGGATCAAAGGACGAAAATGCTTGCAAGACATAAAAAAAGGGCTGAAATAGTTTAAGATTCTTTATAACGTAATTCCAATTCCGGCCGAGAACAATTATCTAAAAAGCTGAATACCACCTGCCTACAAGTTTTCATATAACATCCATGTAATCGCTGTGTGACAACGAATCTAATTAAAGTAACAACGGAATTCGCTACGGTCCATCGCGGCATAATCGGCATGAAACCTCCTTCTTTTGGTATGTAAAATAAAGTCCTCATGTTACAACACTTTACGTGCCGTTACGAATTATAATTATACTTTGTAACACGACGGTAGCGAGCTCGAAAGCCGACGTAGAGCTCTTCTCAACTTCATAAAAGCGAGACCGCTGATTTTCCTCACATCCTCATCAGTCAACGCCAGTATATCATTAAAGTCCTTAATTCCCTTTAGACGTTGCTTTAGAAATCCTCAATTCGCTTTCATCCCTCGAATGGGTACTTTTCTCCGTACTGTGATAATGCCTATACTGCCTGGTACTCGCATATGCGAAATGCCTTCCATCTATCTATTGTATGCAGTAACTACATTAACATCCTGCTTTGTTGGCTTAAGTGGTTAAAAAGGAGGAAAAAATGGCAACCAAGGCTTGAACGAAGGGCGGAATTGTCATTGCCTGTTCTTCCAACTTTTCATCCGTCCCGGGTGATTCTGTCCCGACTATGATTGTCATTTTGTAACAGAAACCACTCTTCCTCAAGCCCTTGGATTCTAGACTATGGGGTTGTTCGTCCTGAAAGGACTTTTGCTGCATATATTGCAGTACAACAGAATGGAGAGAGTTACATGAAGTGAGGGATGCAAAAAACTGGTTTGAAAGGGTTGATCTCAATGTCCCGTGAAAATTAAATGAACCCTCTTAATGCGACATAAGAAGTGAATTAGTGAGTGAATGCGCCTTCAAGAGCATGGATTCATTTAAGTCCTTCGTTTGTCACTGATTTGTTTAAATGATATTCCAATCAATATTTTAATTAAAGTTCTTTTCGAGGGGTAAAACGCTGTTTAGCCAGTAAGGTGTTTTGTAAGGGGCGAAACAAATAATGTTTCAAGAATTCTTGTTCCGGACCAGCACCTTTTGATAATATGTACATCCTTGTAAATTAATATCGAAAATTCTTAAGGGAAGTCGTTTGATATCGAAAAATATAGAATTTCAGAATTTATTTAATCTTAAATTAATAAGCATAAAAAGCTAAACTTCAAAAACGCGATTATTTCTGTAATACATGAACAAAGCTTTGGCCGAATATAATCGCTAAAGTCTGGAGAAAACACTAAATTATCAAAATTTCCATTAATAGTGTAATATTTTCTTACTCACTGTAAACAAGTTATTTACGAAACGAATCTGTGGTAAAAAGCGATAACAGCTTAAGTCAAGAAACTATTTAGGTAGTTACGTGTATCAAAATTAATAAATAAAGTAGTAAAAAATAAATTAAGAGATCTTATTTTATTGAATTTAATAATACAACACAATAATAATATATTATATGAGATAAAAATCTATCAAACAATGGCAATTTTTTTAAAAAAATGCAATTGAAAACTTTGAAAATGATTTTTTCTTATCTCGACATAAGCTATTATCGCTTTTTACCACAGGAATACTAAATGCAATAAAATACTATAAATTTATACCCAATACAATAAAAAAGATGTGGAGGTGGATCTCATACTTCTTTAATTCCTTGAGTGCGATATTTCACTGTTCGTTATTAATAAGATTTAAAATAAAACACCTGGTAAAACTCAGTATGGAAGCTATAAGAAGTACTAATCTGTTTTTTTTCTATTTGCACCAATTCAAGCGGAACACTCGTCCTTACGTTTCCTCTTCCAAAACTATTAGAAAATTAACATATTCAAAAATTCAATGTTGTAGCTTAGAGTGTTTTGAATTTATCGGCCAATGTTTTTTTTAAGGACTTTTGTATCGAACAAATTTCGATTTACAAATTTGACCAAATATCCATTCCAAATTTCAACATACTAGATCAAGGCGTTGTTGAATTATCGGACAGACGACAGACAGATGGACAGACGGACGGATGGACATAGAGACGGACAGACGACAGACAGATGAACGGATGGACAGACAGACGGAGAGACGGACAGAAAAAAACGGAGGAATGGATAGACGGACGGACGGATAGCAAGCGGATTCGGAGTTTTTGGCACCAAATAAACAAAAAATACTACATAACTTTTTTTCGTCCGAGGCTCGGTTCTATGTGTGCTTTATAATACTCTCAGATTTCATCTAGAGTATAAAAAGAAAAGAATGAAGATACAGTGTGAGCTTTTACCAAGGTGAAGGATAATTATTGATTGCCCTTATTTCCAGATCGTTACCAAAAACTTTAGAGAAATCATATTTTGAAGAGGTAGGGAAAACTAAATCGGTAATTAGTTTGATGTGGGATGGTGCCTAAGAAGGTGATGGTGGGCATTACTTATAAAACACGTGAACACATGAGATGAAAATGAATTTCACCAATTGGGGCTGACTTAATTACGTCGTTCGGGTGATGGAGGATTGTCAATGCTTCACCATGTGACGAGACAGGCTGGTACCGAGCCGAGTGCTACGAGGAAATATAAAAGGAGGTGAAACAAGGTAATTTATCACTACGTATGCCCTAAAAGAATATGTAGCAGATGCTCAGATGCCGTGATGGCTGCATACCTCTATAGTTGAACGTTAAATTAAATCAAGACCTTGTACTGAACGCGCGGATGAATCCAGGCCTTATATATGGTAAATATTATCTAGTTCGGCTGCAGTAAAATACTTTAAACAAAAAACTCTCATATGACTAGATGTTATACAGTAGATGTGTTGATTGTATTTGAGGTTTTTATTGCAAGTCATAAGTCATATTAAGTTCTGTCAAAATTTGACAATTACACTATCTGACAGCATTTGGCAGGGAAAAAAGTCAAATATTTGACTTATTGGCATACAGTGTGATACTAGCTTAATAAATAATTACAATCTCGTATATGTACATATATTGCAGGTACACATCAATTAAGGTATATTTTTGAAAATAAATCCTGTATACAAATAATTATAAGCAACATTTTAAACGAATTAGAATACATTGCAATCCTAAGGCTTTCCTTAGAATAGTTCAAAAGCAATATTCAATCCAATCTGAATTTGAATTTATTTCTCTTCGTAACCATATTACGTCGCAATCACCAAACTATGGTTACCAATGCAAGATGTTCCCAGAAGGTATGTATACTCGTATGATATGAATGCTAAGTGAAGACATATATACTTTGTATGTATACCTAACCTATAAAGGTTTCGAAATTAAAATCGATTATACCATCGGCCACATCTCGAAGAGCTCTCTACTCAATTAGAAGGATTAAAGCAAAGTGATACTGTATGGAAAATTTAAATGAATTGGTCACATTCTCCGACCGCTTGTTGTTGTCGTACTCCACCCTTATTCCACACCCAATGGTGATACAAAATTCGATTTAACTGCATTCTTTTACTGAAATAATCCAACCAAGCTAGATATTTCCCACACAGCATACAATATTAAAAGCAGGGAGTTATGGTAACGTTACCCAATCCTGGAATTATCCTTTACCATATGTGCATATACAGGCATGGGGATGGGAGCCTTGTGGTTCAGTATCAGATCTATTTCGCGCTTATAGTGTTGTTCATGCATTCTCTAATTCGATAAAAAGTTTTAATTAACTGGTTACACCGTATTACACTTGACTGCAGGCTGCAGGAAGTCGGTGTAGGGCTACAGTTAAGTAGCTAGGACGCTACTGCAACCTATCACATGACCATCGAAGGTCCATAATTATAGTGCAGTTGTGTTGAGCAAAATGGACTGATTTTTTCAAGTATATTTTCTAATAGTGTGGAGGCAAATGGACAACTGATGAACAGAAACAGTAAAGGCCTATAGAGTTGGAGCGTAGAAGATCAGTTGTATCTTTTATTTAAAAAAAAATTAATTACGATGCGGAGCAGATCGATATTATATTCGATATATTCATAAATCCCTGCTTCATGTGCTATTCTAAGCATCGTTATCGATACTGGTAACGAGCACGGATTTGTCCCTACGATGTAAGTCCTCCATGTAATGAGTGTCAACTTCGAATATGGAGAGAAATTAAATTTTTTTCTTAATACTTCTAAAGCTTGTATTATACTGTATGCCACTATGTCAAATATTTGACTATTCTGGCTGGAATGCAGTCAAATAGTGTCATCGTCAAATTTTTGATTACAATATTATATTTTTTTTTCTCCAATTTGACAGAAAATGTTTGACAGAACTCCTCGTCAAATTTTTTTAAGTCAAATATGGTATTTGACAGCATGATTTATAGTGTATTCCTAAGTCAGAAGATAACCACTTTGATCAAAAAAATATGATATGCTATCCTCAAATTTCGTATTTTCGCGTTTTAGGACTGGTATGAGACTCGTAGACTCTAAAAAGCAATAAAAAGACCGTTATCCATCGTATACTCAAACGTGTTTGACGCGACATAACTAGAGAGCCTCAAAAATATGCGCTTGAAATTTTAACAGTGGTTGGAGTAGATGGTTTTCTATTGGCGAACAACTTCTTACGGATGGGGTTGCAAGGGGGAGAATGTCGAAGTGATTAACACGAAAATTTAAGAATTCTATATCTCCGGAATTACTCACCCAGTGAACCCTCCAGTGTTTGTAGCAATATGGTAGGGGAGCATACAAAAAATAAATAAATATAACTTTTGAAGGGAGTTGAGCATACGGAGTGAGGGGACTCACAAATTACATTGAAACCACGACGCCTTAAAGTTGCACATTCTGTAAATTGTATCTTTCGAATAGATATATTTGGGGAAAATTAGGTGGTGGGATATGAAAACTATGTCTTTTTATATCCCAGAAATCGTTTATTAAAGGGAACTACACTGTAGAAGTAAGTTTTTGAGGGTGGATTATTGCCTACAAGGTTTGGGATGGAAGAAAAGTATCGGAGAAAATGGGGATTCATATCTCTGGACTCATTTCATATATCCACTTGTAATTGTAAATGATGATGTGCTGTCAATGTCAGTGATCAATGCAGTTTTTGCAACTCGTTGTTTAATGAAAACGGATCACTTGCATTCCTCAACTTTCGGAGTGTAGCTCTTCTTACCGCCCAATAAATTGCACAAATTGTAGAACAGTAAATTTACGGTCAATTACTTTTGTTAAGTTTCTTCCAGTAATTACAGCAGCAAATATAAACAACGTTCATTTTCTAATATTAAGTATTGAAACTTCACGAAACGTTAAATTTGTTTGCCTGGCTCGCCGTTGGGATCGCCTATTTCGCTAGTCACAATTTGGTGATGTTTTTTTGAAACGTCACAATTTTCTGATGGTTTTTGAAACGTCAAAATTGTGACTTATGCTAGAATATGAAAAGTCACAGATTTTCTAAAATTCTGACTATCCTCTAAAATTGTGACTTGTGACTGTACACAGAATAGATCGGTATATTTATATAAACTTATCAACAAGCACGTCGATAATATAAATTCAATTTCACTAATTTGTGGCAACGCACGTCTGTAAAGTGTAACGCTTGTACTCAAATTAAAAAAAATGCCTACATCCCTTGTTTTTCCTGTTGAGGTGGGATTTGCAATTAAGTTAATTGATAATTTCTCACACGCACATAATACAACATACTCGTATGTACATAGCAATATTCATGTAAGGCGAAACTTCAAATAAACCATAGGAACTCTTCCAGATCCTTTGCAAAGTTAATTGCAAAATGTGTAACGATATGTTCGTTTCGTTTCGAGCACTGCGATTGAGCAAAATAGGAGCAGACTCAATGCTCCCTTTAAGTATTTCCTTGAGGTGTTAATGGCAAATATTACAGATATCATCTATCATAAAAATGTGCGGGGGTGGTAGCTTCGTGGCGTCGTGACACGAAGAAAGTAACCCTTCAAGAGATATACAGGAGTCACTGCTGTACGATGATGAGTTTATTTCCTACTGAAAGTCTCCTTGGAAATTGTGTAGACGTGACATATGAACTTTTTGCTTGTATTTTTGTTGATGAGCAAAGTAATTGACGGCACGTTCAAATTAGTAAAATGCTTAGCAGGATAAAAGGTACTCAGTATTATTACCTGTGGTAGCGCGCACATAACATATGGTGGCGTACGTTAGAAAATATTCACTACGCGAGTTACGGGACCTGACAGTTGTTTGAATTTTTCGAGACATAACTCTGGATCGCATTAAAGTAATTGGTGTCAGATCATGTCAAAAAGGTGGTTGTAGATGCAATGAGTATTTGCAGCGAGAGTACTTAACCGTCGTCGTCAATATGCAGATATGTACGTACGACTACATACATGTTTATTTATGTTTATCGTTACGACTAACTTTGGCACCAGAGGATGTCATATAAAATTGCACTTCAATGAGTAAGTTTTTTATGACCTCCTCCGGAGAATCTCATTGCAACATTGGTACCTGCACCAACCAACAATATTATTTTTATTTTTGTACTCTAAAAACAATTAGTTTAAACTTGCTCTGATTATTATCATGGGTAATGAATTACCTATATTTTATATGTATGTATGCATACATTCAGTAAAATTTAACCGAAAAAAACTTTTATACTCTAGATGAAATCATAGAGCACTATAAGTTTAATCCAGCCCGAAAAAGAGTTTTATAATATTTTATGTTCAGATGGGGCCAAATCACCTTGCTATTCGTTCGTCCGTTCATCTATCTGTCCGTCTGTCCGTCCGTCCGTTTGCACGGCAATTCAAGAACGCGTTGACCTAGGAAATTGAAATTTTCTCATCACCTACAAAATGGAAAAAAGTATGGATAAATTCGTCAATGGGCGATATCCTTCCACTCCTTCCCGATTTTATATACTGCTTGATCACTGATCGATTTCGGCTAACAATCCAAATCGCTTTAAAAAACTTTTCGCGCAAAAATTAATCGTCGTCTCGCTTCACCGTAGTAAAACTATGCCGGCTGCAAACTCTGTCGTGCTTATATGCTGCATGAGTTGAGTGGAGAGCTTTCCTGCATATTCGGTGGTATGTGTGGAATGTTCGAGAGGGCTGAAGAAAGATTGAGACAATGTACATAGTTTCCACATATTCAGGTTGGATGTTGGGAAGGTGTGGCTTTCTGATGTCATTGAGTTTTTAGTAGCCAGGGTACATGTAACAATATTTTATTAAATTCAAACACTCAAATCATGTCTTCTTTGATGTTATTTCTCCAATCGGGGATAAGTCGTAAATCTATTGCTCATGAAAGAACAATCGGGAAAGGGATTTTGTTTGAAAAAAAACTGAATATGTGTATAAGGAAAAGTCAAGATCCATTTTTATGTTACAATGCAATAACAGCATTTTATAAGAATACATTACATTAAGTCCATTACATCGTTCTTGTGAGAGACAATTTTGTTCCAATATTTGCAAAGCAACACAATTGAGTGTGAGATTTGCTTTTATTTGTATTTAATTACGTATTAAAGAAGATGCTATTAATTTATTATTTTATCATAATAATAACAATTATTCACCTTTTAGAATCGGAACGGATTGAAGTCTAATTTTCACAGTTCTACCCTATCCCATTCGTTACCATAATTGTGTTGTCTTTCATCGCGCCATAGTCTTTTCCTAATTCCATTTAGATGGATAAAGTAAACTCGGTTTGTTTTCCGGATCAGGAAGGATCGGAACCATTGTGACTAAGCCCTGAGCATAAAGGTATAGAGTACAAGTAACTTTATTTCAAGTCTCGGATAGAAGGTATATATTTTTACTGATATGTACGTACATATGAAAAGTAAAGAATATGTATACCTACTACATGTATACACGTACGTTACCATTGGAAAGTCATCCAATCCCATATGTAAAGCTAAATCCTGAAAAAATAGCTGAACCGTAAAACACGCTTTCAAGAAGAATATAAAATTGAATTTCCGGAAAGGCACTGCCAAGGATTCATCGATAAGGTCCTGATAAGATGTCTTCTCCCGGATGTTTCTTCAAACATACACAACGCATTAGAGTGCTGACGAGCGAGCTAAGCATTCAATAACAGTAAGTCAGGGATTTTCACTTTCTTAAACCGCTTCAACTGAATATGAAATTTCAATCTGTAAATTTTCTATTTATTTAGGCGGCAAGAAGAAGGAGAATCAATATAGGGCACGCAGTCAACAAAATTCATCATTTCGTAGACCGGAAAACTTTCGGTAGAGCAAACATGTCTTCTCGCCAAGACGTTCCGCGTATCGCATATGTTACATGTTTCACAAAAGCACTTTAAGATTCCATCGATTCGGAAATTGATCCACCTTTTTTCAGTCCCGCAAAGTATTATTTGATTTACACTTAACCAAAAGCACCATTTCAAGTATGTTTTCTTCTTTACTTTTGAAGAACCTTCCGGGAAATGGAAAGGAATGATACCGATTTGTCCCCCAGCCCACTCTAAACTTTTATGAAAATATCTAGGCGTAGAAATAATCAACTGAAATTCTTTTCATATCTCAAAAGGATCCAAACACGGAAATTTCCATTGTGCGCAAATTTCGATAGCATTCACTCCCGCGGTTACAATTTCATTTAGCGAAATAAATTCCATTTGTAAAAAAACCGTTTTAAAAATACATATTTGTTACAAAATGTCATCCGTGAATGGTCATAAATATCTCTGCCCTTTTCACAATAATCCTGTCTTATAGGTTTAAAGACTCCATGCATAAAATAGATACAACAATTGAATATGAGACACAAAAAAGGGACCCTGAAAAAAAGGGGTAATATCTAATGTAATGGTGACATTAATTTTCACAAACGAAGGCCCGACCGTAGTCAAAACAAATTGAAAGGAGGACAAAGCTAACCCTTGCGTATAGAATGGTGGGTTGTTTAGATTTATGCGATTATCCTTCTGCCGTTAGATCGTACATTATCCTTAATAGTAGCACATAGTCAATCATAAAAACGTGCTTGACGATGCACATTCCCTATTTAAAAGAGTACTTCAAAATTGAAAACCCTTTAACCGGTATTGTGTTCCGGCTCTGATAGTTGCGTGTCCTTTTCCTCCACAAAATGTTATCCTCGTCAGCCGTTTAACCACAACACAACGGTTGGTGGCTCTACCGTTCGTCAGAGGGTCACACTAAGAGTCAATATAGTAGGAATGAATATGAGTGAATGCGCGAAAAACACATGGCACATCACCTCAATCCTCCTTAATGCGTTGGTCAAATACAAGTGCACGTTTTCATTCATCTAAGCATCGTCCTTTTTTGGGATTATTGCCAAGCGATTCGTTGAGGATTATTGTAATTATTCACAGGGGGAAAATGCATCCGAGTTTGTTAATGAATTTTTCTGGATTAATATTTTCTTTTAAGTACATGCCATTATTTATATTAATTCCATTTTCACTTTGGATGCATATGGCTATTAGTTTACATGTCTGTAAAATCCTGAGTCTATTTTGCATAATCCGGCAAATTGATTTATTATGCTCATATAATTTATGCGTGGAGATACATGCATCACCTTTCTTATTTACCCGTTGCATTAATAAATCAATCGTGGAATTAAAAAGGTACAAGATTACCAATAGTCTGGACAAAACTTTATCATTTTTTGGGTCAAAGTGGGAGAAGCGATTTTAGTGGGGGTGCGATAGAATTACGATATTACGCCACTGCCACATTTAACACATGATTTACGTACATACTCTGGGACGCGGTCAAAGTCTAAATGTAACATTAGTTATTTCAAGACAAAGAGATTTTTTGTAACGTTAATTTTGTCATAAGATTATATGTAGAATTATAGAAAGTATCGATTTTTGCCAAACAAGCCCTCGTAGACATAAAACGTATGTAACCACTTTACACTCACTTCGGGTTGAGTATCAAAAAATCCTGAATTACTCTAAAATCCCACAGAAGGAAGCACCAACTTACTGACTCATCGGACCTTAGAGATATGACCAAATCTGTGAAACTGTATTCAAACCCATTACATCACTTTGGGGATTGAATTTCGAAAAATCGTGTAATGGGTTCCTTGGCTATTACATGAAATGCTTGTAGAAGTAATAACCAATTTCATGTCGCACTAAACGTAATAAATATGTCGAGAACTGTGAAAACGTTTGCAACCTCCTCACACCTACTCTGTGGTTGAATATTTAAAAATCCTGAAATCGATTTTAAGATGATTGCAAAGAAAGTCCGAAGAAGTAAAAACTAATTCGATGTCTTATCACTTATAAGGTGTATAATGGAATTCGCAAAAACGTGTACAACCCTTTTATACCCTCTAAGAAGTTGAAAAGGGTGTCGAATTTCAAAAAATTCTGCATTTATCTGAAGAACCCGTAGAAAAAATTAATTAATTCAAGATGTTCAAGATGTGTAATGTTTAATACCTAAGAGATACGACGAAATTCGTGAAAATATAACACCCCATTTTCACAGATAATTTTCTTAGCCTCACCTTCGTAAGCCAATGAGTATTTGAAAATTCTCTTACTTCAATCACTTTTCTAGAACATCTGTATATATCCCGTTTCAAGTTTCTAACATAAGCCGTTCCAGAGATAGGAGAACCACCTCCCACCTCCGAACCAAACTACCCCTACTGAAAATTTCATTCTTAGAACGTGCCACTACAATGTCTTTTCCTAAATACCAAGTTTCAGCAATTCAGCATTAGCGATTCTAAATATATAAAAAATTTATTTTTCTCTTTTTCGCCCTCCTCAACCACACTCTCTATACCCCCCCCCCCAAAATTTTTTTTCTTCTAAAACTCTTCTCCCAACTTTTCCCTCACACCCCCACCGAGTAAAAGGTGGCCACTTTAATGGTTCCACCCAGTCTATACATAAAAAAATCCAATTTAATAGCTCAAAGGGTTTGGTACCTACGAGCCTTTAAACGATTTTGCATAAGGCGGACTGCGAACGGCGGAAAGGCGGACTGACATTTTTATATTTTTTTGGTGTTTGCTAGTCATGAAAAGCGAAAAAAAAAGATTTTATGGTAACAAATTTTTTTATAAGGACGAGAAAGAAGCTTTTTGGTTGCTTTGGACACACAAAAGCAGCAAATAGCAGCTGTAGCAGCAATAAATAAATTCAAATACATCATCGAAAAAACTCTAGCACAAATTTACACATACGATCAGTTGATTGATGAAGCAACAAATGTGTTGATTGACAGATTTAATAAATGAAAGTGAAATCTATGTGTAATTGCAGCAGCGTAAGAGCGATACGTTGCAAAGGCATTATGGATAGTTGCAAGTGCAATAAATAGTGATAAGTGATAAAGTGATAATAAATGATTTTGAAGTGTGCTACATGTAATCAAAGCGAACTCTAAGCCTGCAATTATGCTTTTAAGCGCGAAGCCTTATTCTATTCTCTTCAAAAATACGGTAAAATTTAAAGAAAGAGCATTAGGACCAGTATCCTAACCAGAATTTTTACCCGAAAAAAGTGACAAAAATTAATATACACCAAAAAAACATTGACAAATTTAAATTTTTCTGTTTAAACGAACGCAGATATAATCCACTCCATTATTCTGCAATCAAGTGGAGGATGTTACAATTTTGCATGTATCAATCTTAATTACCTTTTGTGTTTTAGAAAAATTCTTTTTATCTTAATTTTTAATTATTCCATTTTAATTTTTATTCCTAATTTTTTATAATTATTCAAGGTTTCCGGTACTTTGTTGTCAGCCTTTTAAGAGGTGACCCCTTGATATATTTTAAGAAAGTAAATGTTGTACTGGGTTGGTAAATTTTAGAAAATTTACGGTGAGATTCCAGTTGTGCTGCTCGTGGCCTTCCATTATAGAGTCCGCAGTTTTTTTAACGAGGATCCCTATATCGCATAACAAATTTTTAACTCTTACGAGTTTTCGCGTATTACCTACATAATTGTAAAACCTAAATCATACAAATGTATGCATCTACCTAATAATATGATATAATGAGGTTTCCTGAGAAAAATTACATTGATCAAAGAATTTTAAGTGCCACAGTAGCTAAAATTGGTTTTTCAAGTAAATCCCTCAAGGTCGTAATACAATTTGCATAGTTACATTAAATGAAACGGAATTAGATTACATAAAAAACACAATACAACATGTTGTGGTTATTAGTTTTGAAGATAAAACTGTTTACCTCAGTGAGGGTACATGTCGGAAAAACTTGTTCTTACCAACCTTTGTCTTCGCGTATATTGAAAATTGAGCAATTCTATACAACATTTATTTTCTCAAAGTACATCAAGGAGTCACACCTTAAAAGATTGTCAACAAATATATTTTAAAATGGTTCAATTGTCTTGTCGGCTATATATAAATGAAATTTCACAAATGTACCTCCTTGTCACCGAAGAATAGAATATACGCATATTTCAGCAAAAGATCTTGACTTTCGAAATCTGAATGCTGTTCATCATGAAGCTAAGATGATAGTAGCGCGACCCAGGTCGTGGTTGTATTCATTTATCATTTTGTAAGCAATTTCACATATACGCAAGTATTTGCCAATGATAAATTGCCAGAGGATGTTCATCTTTTATCATAGCTTTGTCCTTCTACCCCTAAAGAAGCCACAAAAGATGATGCCAAGTCGTTTTAACTTTTGCGATACTTACAGAAAATTACTCCCAAAGCGTTCATGAATTTGTTAGAAAATATATCATCTATGTACTATTATGAAGATAGATGGAAAGAGTCTCGTTATCATCTTAAAGACTTTAGGATTAAATAGCGATAATGGTGTACTTTTGCAATGAAAATCATCGGAAGAAGTTTGCATTCAACTTTAAAATAATTTGAACTAGATGATAAAATCGAACTAACTAAATTGATTTTTGCTAACTCAGATCAACTCGTGTGACAACATTTGTTATTTCTTGACTTCACATTGTGCCGTTCGTACACGCATTGAGTCACTGTGGCAATCATTTTTTCTGACCCCAGCCAGGCAAAACCAAGTCAGAAGGAATGTAACATATTTATTTATATTCAAAGCTAAATATGCGGCTAGAAAAGAGATTTATACCTTTCAAGCTAGTATTACACTGTCTGGCATGCTGTCAAATATTTGACTAAACAAATTTGACCAAAAGTTCAGTCAAATTTTTTCTGTCAAAATAGACCTTATGTAGTGCAAATAAAATATTATGAAACATATACAGTGTAATACTAGCTTCACAATTGGAAAAAAGCTTCACAATTTGGAAAAAATTACTAGGCTTAGAGAAATTTGAATAATATTCAAAATGAATATTTCTAGAAATTTTACCGTAATAACTAGGCGAATTAATTGTTTTTAATTGTTTATCAAGTCTGCAGATGACATTGCAACAAGCACCTGCAATCATTTGCGAGTCTTCAAAACTGATTGTAAAACCATACAAAAATATTGACTATGACTTCGGTCCTGCGCACGAATACACTCCTAGTATATCATCCCAAAGTGGTCTTCGTTAAATATTTTCAGTTATCGTACAGTGCAGTTTGGGAAGGATCAAAGACACAAACTTAACACAGAGAATTAAAACATTAAAAAACGGAAAGTTGAAAGGAGTCAATGGATGTTTGGTTTAAAATTCTGTAAATTATACCTAATTGGAAATATGGTCAAAGGTAGTGCATTCCACATTTCAGATGCAAGAGAGATAAAAGACAGTCTAAATTTCACTGCACGATATTTCTCAAGGGTTTTACCGAGTGACTATTACAAGCAAATTAAATTAGAAGAGGAAACTGACGACTGATTTAGTAGTTACCGTGGAAATATCTGTAGTTACTCCGAAATTTCATCAATATAAGTTTTTTTGCTCCCTCATCCAGTGCAGAGTAGGTTAGCGAAATGCCAAAAAAACAACAAAGAAGGAAAGCGAGAAGAGCAACCACACCCCTAGATCCAGCAGTGCAGCTATTCTGGGCCATTAAAAAATCCAAAGCTCAAAGATCCTTCTTTGCTCTGGATAAAGTTTAAAAAAAACAGGCCTAATATTAATGGATAGACGGACAGACGGACAGCAAGTGGATTTTGGATTTCTGGTCATAACTGAACTAATTTTTTTTCCTATGATGCTCGTGCTATACATAACAACGTTTTAGGCTGGATTGGCCTTATAATACTCTACAGATTTTATCTAGAGCATAAAAACAATAATCTGGATTGTAAAATTTGTATTCTCGATTTAGATGTCAGAAGTGTTCGTATCAAGATTCATGACTTAAATAATGCTTTAATAGAATCAATTAAACAAATCAATAGAGTTGCCAAATTCGTTACCAAATTTGAATATATTCCATAGACAAGAAAATATTATTTGCACACTTTACACTTGCCAATCGATTGATCCTGGCTCTTATTGAATTCGATCTCAGTATGTTTCTCCAGACTCATTCATTCCATAACCTACAGATTTTCCATTTAAGAGGTACTCATATTGTGTATGTAGGTGACATCAGTACCTATAGAATATTACCTCGTTGCATTCAAGTGATCCTGATGTGATAGTTGTTGGGTATTGCATTGTTCACTACACAAACGGAAATCGGGAACTTACACGTCCAATCGAATGAATTATAAGGGATTCGTCTGAGCTTCATATGTGTGTACGAAGTCCTGATTTGCCCTCATTCGTGTTTTGGACTTCACATGCCAGGCATAAATGAAACTAGGAATATCTTTTACTTATTCGCCTATTTACCGTACAACTACAACAGTATAGTCCGCTGGGACATGTCGACAATTTTGCCATTTTATCATCCGTGAACGAATCAAAGAGATAACGTTTAAAGCTTTTGTTATTTTGATCAGACATGAGATAATGCACTTCTGACGACGGTTGACATCAAAGTCGATCAAAGTCGTGACTGATACGGACCCTAGAAAATAAAATGTTCGCAAACAAATCCGAATTCGGAGAATAATTGATAGCAATTTAATGGGGACAGATGTCCCTTTAGCGCTGAATTTACACTGGGTGCAAGCAAGGGTAATGACAACGCGCACAATTGATAGTATATTCTACGGAGGGTAGAAAAGCAGTAAGAATACATGATGGTGATCACCATGGCGTAACCGAGTACTCTTGATTTCAAAAACCTTTTGATGAATCGTTTCTCTGTCGTCGAAGCTTCTCCCATGGGAAATTGATAGCTGATTACCCTTGTAATGAATGATTATTTAGTTCAACATAAAGTCACATATTGCAATGGAGTCGATACAATTTTTCTTATTTTTTAATTTTGTCTATGTTCAGTAATTGATTTTTGAAAAAAAATTCAAATTGTAATTCAGTTTGAGTTACGTTATCGCAGACGTTGAGATTTAAAGATAAAACTTTTTAAACGCCTAATCTTAGTATTGCACTGTATGCCACGGTGTCCAATATTTACTATTTTCCCTGGCAAATGCTGTCAGATAGTGTAATTGTCAAATTTATGATTGACACATTTTTTTTATTCGCTCTACATAAACCCTATTTTGGCGGAAAAACTTAGACAGAACTTTTCCTCAAATTTTTTAGTCAAATATTTGACAATGTATTATTCGCTTAAAGCCTAGTACGAACCTCGATCAAAATTTTGATTCCCATATGAAATGCAAAAAATGTAAAAAAAGTGATCAAAATTTTGCTTACTCGATTTTTGCGTTGGCTTTCTGTTTGGTGGTACGGAGTTCGAGTCAAAATTTTGTTTCGACTTGACAGTTCGCTCATCGACCAAAAGATGGTGCTGAAACCGTGGAGACCAATTTTCCGCCACCATTTAAATGTGCCGCTATTTAATTTTGCATTGCGGTACGGTAATTTTGACTTCTCCTGATTTGAATTTGAATTTGTCATTTTTTTTCAAACTGACTTTGGTTTTTGTGATATCGAGAATTTTTTTTAAACCAAAGCAGATTTTAAGATTTTTTATGCGCGTATAAAATTAACGGTGGCTGATATTATGATCCATGACACTTTATTATCATAAAAAACACGCGTATAATGAATTTTATTTTTATCATCTTTATTTCTAGTTTTTTAGTTTAATTGTTTTTATTATTTTATTTTGAAAAATTGAAAATTGCATGTAGAAAACTAATCGAAATTCTACACATTTTCTACAGCCATTGAGTTCCATGTGTAAGAAAGGGACAGCGAACGAAAACCTCTCCGTAGAAATGTAAGTAAGATGGCATGTATTACAAAAGAATCCGTATAAATGTAAGGAAAATTCAATAGATTTTCCACACACATCTATCACAATATGTAAGAAAAGGATATCACTTACGTAGCCACCAGTGTGACCACAAGTGCTACGAAGGTAGCAAAATGCTACTATGGACAATTTTTTGCTACTATGTTACTACATGTCTAAATTTGCTACCCTGGTAAAATTAGCCGTTATAAAACTTGTGTACGCCAAAAATATGATACTTTGACTATCTAATAAGTCGTTCAGTTTGCAAAACCAGCCACATTTGTTTCAACAAACTTGTGGCAAAATGGCAAAAACTGATTGTGCAGCTTCTAGGCAAGATATCCTTATGCTTTTTCTTTTTTAAAAAAATTACAAAAAATATTGTTTGTTGTCCTGCAAAAGCTTTGATATTATGCTTATTAAATGATTAAAGTTTTGAATCTAGATATTATAGTTTTGAATCTAGATATGGCTGGTTCTGCACCCGAAATGCAAATATGAATGGTTTTGCAAATCTAGCAGTGTTGCTTTGCAATGTTTCTCCTCCAATCTTTCGGTTGACGTTTTCTTTTCCTGGACTTTGTAGTTTCTTGAATTACTTGTTGTTCCTCGACCTGATGATCTATTCCTTGTTGTTCCTCGAGCTGATGTTCTATTTCTTGTTGTTCCGTGACCTGATTATCACTAAAAACTGTTCATCTGTCTCTAAAATAATAAATTCAACATTTTCCTCCATTTTCACAACCTTAAAACACAAACGAAACACGGAAATTTTAAAAGGTTTAGGACTGGTTTTTATGCTCCTTTTAGTTTTAAAATTGTAGCCTGAGACGAGACGAATCCAGGGATACCGAAACCCTAAAATCGAAAAAATAGTCGTATGGCTGGTTTTGCAACTGGACGACTCAAATGTAAAATTCATGCACGCTCTGGTCTTGCGTTCGAAATCGCGTACTATCGAATTGAATTAAGCATCTTTTTCGAATCTATCACTCGTTCGAGCGAAGGGCAAAATGGACGTTTTGTGTGAATTTTGATTTTCCTAAATAAATGTTCACACTTTAAAATATAATTTTTTCTTTAAACATTTGAAATTTGTAATGGATATACAGTGTTATGATTAACAGATAATCATATAATGACGTAACTAGTTCCATTTAATTAAAAGAAGTATTAGAAAATATTTTCGCTACCCAAGCTAAGAATTGCTACCCAAATTTGCTACTCTGAGAAATATCAAAACGGTCACACTGGTAGCCACACATGCAAGAAGCAAGAAAACTTTCAAGCGTCAAGTCAAATAAAATTTTGATTGCGACGCATTCCGTGTTTAACCATTCGACTCTCCATGGCGATACGAATTTCATCGCCAATCGTATTTGTTTTACGGATTTTAGCACATGTATTTTTTTTTAGAAAGTTTCAGGATATGACGAGCTGCATTCATTTTCTTTTTATTTTCAGCTTTAGAGCACGAGCGATAAAGATTTCGAGTTGCCATCGTATTTTTGAAGTCACATTTCAGGTACATTTTGCATACTCATTTTTATTATTTCTTTCTTACATTTAGAATAGAAGAATTCGAAATTTGGCAGCTGGTTCAGCGTCAGGACTTTATAAGTCAAATTTAAAATTCTTCATTTCTCTATGTAAAAGGCGAAAATAAAAAAAATACGCGAGCAAGTACGTTGCACTACTCGTAGAAATGGAGTAAATTTTGTACGTACAAAGAACGTACGTATGTTACGTATAAGCTCCTAACATATTATACGTAGAATCGCCGTAAATATTCTACGTCTAGTGCTTTTATACGTATAGACTTACAGAGCGGCCGCGGACATCGTACCCTAGAATTCTACGGTCTTTATCCGGACTTTCTGTAGTCTTTTCTTTCGTATAGTATACGGAACGTTGCCTGCTGGGTACCTAACTGATTTTCACTTTAAAGGACCAAGACATTACGCCCTCGTATGTAATATAATATGATTTTCTATGTAAAAGGGTTATACGTATAAACACCTAATATATTATACGTAGAAGAACCGTAAATATTCCACGTATAGTGCTCTCCAAACTATACGTATAAACATTTACGGCGACCGCGGTCACCGTATCTTAAAGTTCTACATGCATTATACGGCTTTTATCTGGTCTATTTTCGAAGTATAGTTGGCGAAACTTTGCCTGCTGGGCATGGGCGCCCATAACACATTTCGTAGGGAGGGGCAGAACTATGGCTTATAAAAGGAGTTTGCAATTTCGGTAGCTACATCTTGTGACCAATAGAATGAATGTGGATTTCATTCAGTTAAGAATCATTGAACCTCTTCCGCCACACCAATACAATAAATGGAGATAATGTTTTTGGTTGCCATACAAAAGTCTTTAAAAAATTTAGTGCTTACGTTTCTGGAGAGTCAATTTGAAGACTTAGAATTAGTTGTAACCCTGTTCAAGCTGTTGTAAATGCTAAGAAACGGGGCTAGTAGGGTAAATTTATCGCTCTAGCTCAAAAACTTTCGAAGTTATTCACATTTAATTTTACCCATTTCATAATTGATCAATTTTTTTTTAGTAAAGTGCAACTAAAAAGTAATAACCGTGGTTTAACAAAACGTTACGTATTAATGTTACTAATATCCTTCTGATCCTGCTACTTTAATCAATCTACCTTAAAATTTTGCATATTTGAAAACACCCTCTTTCCCAGCACAAAGTCGAAAGTTTGTTTAAAAAAAAATCAAATGAGCAGATGGATACTTTATCTCAGGAAATCATTAATACCTTTGGGTTTACCTGTATTTTTCATTAGTCATACCAAACTTAGTGTATTTCTATGAAGAAAAAATCCTGAGTGTGAAATTCAATTCCCTCTTCCAATAAAATAATGTCCTTAATTTTATTTGTCTATTTAAATTTGAATTACAATCCAATTTTTCTGCAGTAAGTAAGAAATCCTTAATTTTTAACAAGTGAAATTTCTTTAAACACAAATTTAGTAACTATTTATTAGTAGTTTAACAAATTATGAGTAATAGAACAATTAAAAGGTCTTAATTACACTATATTAAAAAAAGGAATTATTCAAGAGACGAGATGGTGTAATTATAATACTGGAAGGTCGAATACAGGTGGGGCAAGTGCACCCTCTTGCCCCCTCCATGGGCGCCCTTGCTGCTGGGTAGATGTTCAAGTGAAATGCGTAATTAAATGGATTTCATTAAACTTTTGTGTAATTAATTGCTCTTTGGTTACTTACTGATGCCAAGACAATAACTCCTTAATGGATAATTTCATTTACACACAATTTTTTTTTCAAAGGAAGAGAAATTAGTTGAAGTTATCATGGAAATTTTCCAGGCGAGTGCATTCACCTTGGACCACTCTAGAGGATGATTCCTCCTTTACCTTGCTTAGTTAACACGATGGTAAGATATGCTAGCAACTTAGTAACCAAATGGCTTCAATTAAGCATTGAGAAGAAATGATTTTATGACAGTCCTACAATTGTGACCACCAGCATATTTCAGTACGGAATATTATTTCTTTAAGTGGTTTCTATTTTTCAATTTGTGAGTTAGTGAGAAGTTTGACCCGTATGCCTATGGAATTTATTTCAATTAAGAATCGGCTTCAGCAATAGTCTCATGAGTCGCATTGGAAGTGTTACTGAAGAGACAAAGAAATTCCAAATTAATGTTCTGTTATACATTTTTATATGCCATTGTGTGATTTTCACCACAATCTTTAAATTTTTTATCAGAAAAAGTATCGCATTGATAGCCGGAGTGTGTGGGTTTTGCTAGCGTCTTATGCTACTGGATGTCACCATTCACCAGCTTTAGCTTATAAGACTCCGAATCGTTTTTCTTTACCAATTTAACTGGTACTGAATTTAAATTATTTTTAATTAATCCTCGAGGTTACTCTTTATACAGTATACATCCGAAAGTGACGAGGATCAAAGGAATGCGTCGTCAACTACGACGCCAAGTCAAGAGCCGTTGAACGGAGCAATTATTCATCTTAGACTACTTTACGAGGTAATTGAAAACCGTTTCGCCTAAGGTAAATTTATGTTGCCCAAGAAAAAACTTTAAATTTTGGCTAAGTACGAACGTCGAACGCTTAGATTCAAAGTACAATTATAATTATGAAGACTTTAAAATTCGTTGTTTTGTTGAACTAATTAAAAAGTTGATTGAAAATTTAAGAAAGTATATGAACTCAATATCAAAATCCTCTTTGTGTACAAACTTTGATTTAATTGTTCCTCCTTTGCAAAATAGTTGCTGCAATATTAAATTATCTCAAAGTTAATTCAAATTCAGAACTATTCCAAGTCAATTTTAAATTTTCGTTATTTGCGTTATGATCATAAACCTTCTATTAGACTTCTATGTCAATACTTTCAATCAAAAATCTCACAAAAAATAAATAAAATATTTTAAATAAATTAGTTCTTGTGCAGGGCAAATAAAAAAACCTTGGCAAATAAAAATTTTACGATTACATCATTTAACCACAAAATTGTGCTTCCTCTTACGTGTCTAAAGTTAATAAAAAAATTTAAATTTACTATTCTGATATAAAACTTTCATGCTATTATATTATTCCTCAGGGTTGGGAATCATGCGGGAATTTTGTAGGGAGGGGCTAAATTATGGCTTAAAATGAAGGTTATTTGACAAATATATTTATACAACTAAAAAAATAGAGGTAAGTAAGGTGTCAGACTAAAATTAATAAAGAGTTCAGTCCTAAAGGCTAGTTATACTAGTTGCGCGAAAAGACTCTGAAAATTTCACAAAGCACAAAATGAATACTGTACTATCATAAAATTTATTATACTTTTTTTGTATTTACCATTTTATTGACTGTTTTGAAGTAGGTACTGTCCACAACTAAACTAAATTTCTATCTTCATAACGTAAATATAACTTTTTGGAATAATAGTATAAAAGGAAGAATCTAGCATTTTTTGATCCGTCGAGCCGGATTTGAATCAGCGACCTATGGAAGCCAGAGGTAGTAATAATAAATTTATGTTGAACCTGAATTGGAAAATAGCTTAGCCACATTGCTTACTGATGGGGGCAAATCTCTCTTCGTGCCCCTCCCTAAGGACGCTCTTATGGGCCTATGGCTTATTCAATTTCATCCAATCAGAGTCTTGCATAATTATAAAATAGGAGACGCTGATTGTCTTAAATTTAAGTAAATATAAATTTTAAACCTTACAATGACGTGTTTAGAAAATCTAGTATTACATTCTATGAAATGGTTTCAAATATTTGACGAAAAAGTCAGTCAAATTTTTCCTGTCAAAACAGACCTTATACAGAGCAAATAAAATAAGGAGGCAAAAAAAAATTTTACTATTACGCTAACAGAATTTGCCGTGGAAATGTAAAAATTAGCCCTCAATAGGCCGACTAATTGCTGGAGCTCTGGTGAAAATTCAAATAAAGTTTTATGCTGGCGTAAATTGTTGACAATGTAAAAGGGAAATAATCTAATAATCTTCTTCAAATTACAGCATAAACCTTTATACTTTAATGCATACCTATAAAATGTCTATTCAATTTAACCCAAAAAAATAGACAAATCAATTCACAAAGGTGACTAAAGGATAATGAAAGTTAGAGAAAAGGAAAAGAAGAGGCAACTCCTGAATCCACTGGTACATATAACACTTTGTTATCTTTTTCGCCACTCCTCCCAATAATTTACAATGAGAAGAGCTCCTTATAGTATTTTTTCGGGAAAGGTTGTAAGCCTATCGCTCAATCCAGGGGAGAGGAAAGAATAAATTAAATTTTTTACTTTGTATTCAAGTTTTGTAGTTTGATTCCGTATTTCCTGACAAGTAAGGAAAACTTGGTATAAGGAAAAGCTTAGAATCATAATCATGACTAGGATTCGAACCTACGACTTCCAGGATAATAGACCAACACGCTTCTACTAGCCTAAAAAGATACTTTATTTATTTAACTTTAACGGGAAACCGGTGATTTGAATTCCTAAATTCCAAATTATACGATTTATTTAGATTCAGATTTTCATAATTCGTGTAATCAAATCCAAAATTAAAATTAATAATGTCATCGGTCGAAATATACGCCAAAGTCATTAGTTGTCGGTCGTGGTTGAAATCTTACTTTAGTTCATGGACTAAGTAACTATTTCAGAATGTGTCATTGATTCCGACAGACTGGGTCATACAAGAAGAAAAGCATTCATTCCGTAACCGACTGTTCAAGAAGGGAATCATGGCAAATATACGGGGTAGTGCTTCCTTTATGGTATCTTACATCCTACAGAGGAAATACTACCATAACCCCATAAAATAGTGTCGATTTGCGATTTTCTGGCAATTGGGATGGCTGTGAGAAAACTCTGCATTATAGAGGTTCCAGTCAGGCTTCTTATGACAAACTAGGCGATTCTGACCAACCTTCCTACTAAATCATAAATAAGGATACATCATTCCGTCTTGAGTGTCCGATGGTAGACTGCTACCCTAGTTGAATGCTACTATGATAACGTAATTCAAGATAGAATCTGTAGGTTTTTTTTAAATTAATCGCATTTTTTGCGCACCACAACCATGGACGACTTTCAGGGTATAAAAATAATGTTGAACAAACCTTTTAAAAATATTAGCAACAACGTGATGACAATCCACCGAATACTCCACTTGTAATCCATTTCTTTTATGTTTTTCGTTCAGTATTAAAAAATGGAAATTTTAACTATCAAGCCGTTTAACGAACACCACGCAATGAATTTTCACTTTCTGGCTAAATTAGCAGCAATTAAACTTATAGAAAGGAATCGACTTTAAAACTATAATTAAACCACTTAGTGGGCACAATAACTGTAGCACTTAGTGGACACAACAACTATAACACGAGGCATAACTACTCTACCGAAGAACACTATCCGTAGTCCGGTCACTTCCCAAATCGCCGGAAAGATCCTGAAGTGCTCAAAAACGTTGCGGTGCGAACTTCCGGACAATAAATTGCGGACATAATCCCCGTATCTCGTCGGAGCACTTTGCTTTAGGATGGTCCCTGGGGTGAAGTTAGTGATGGCAATAGAATTTTCCTATTTCATCCAGCAAACACCCTCAACGTACTAAACAGAGTCACTACACTGTCCTTGCGTGCTAATGGACGAGCCTTGGACATTTACTTGTACCAAGATAACCTAAATTAACGCTTACGATGCGACTCTTCAAGTCTAGAGGTACGAGACTTCTTTAAATCCAGTAATCGGAATAATTGCTGATCACTAAGGACAAATCAGGACACCACCATGACATTCCGGAAGTACTCAATTGCGATTCGTACTATACGAGATGTGCCGTCATAACGAACTTAACAGCGATACTATCGGATATTTCACTAACCACGTGTTCACCACTATCCTTCGTTCAATTGACTGAACTCTAAACGCACGCCAGTTGAATATTGGAGTTGAACCATCCCTGGAACGAAGCCTGGAATTGAATGACGGTAGTGTTTGTGTCGAATTAAAAGTATGTGTGTGCTCGGCAATCAGCTGTACCCCAAGTCAATCCTTGCATTCGAGCACTACGGATTGCGCAATCGCCCAAAATGCACAATTCAAATTTAAGTAAGACGTTGAAAAGCTTTACATCCGGCGGAGAAAAGTTCGTAGCATAAACGTATCCATGGTGTAAGCTTTGGATACTTCCCCAAACTGCCGAAGGGTTGAACAAAAGTACACAGAAACAAAACGGTCCAGTAGTTGCCGACCCATCGCATCAATCAGATGCACTTGAATGTGAGCTCACTAAGTGGAGGATCGGTATCGATAACATCTTAAGTCCCATACGAGAATGTCAACGTACGAGTTTGTACTTTCATATATACATGTCCATAATTTCCAATTAATTTTTAATTATTTATGTGTAGTTATTGAAAGTAATATGAAGCAAGTTGTGTGTTTCTAATTTAGATAATATTTCAATAGCCAAGTATTATGATGTCCTGACACGAAAGTGTACCGTTAGACGCCTCCCCGGACGAAACCCTATAGCTCTTACATATTTGTCGTTTGTTCATACATAGGTACATACCCCATCCACGTAACTGGGCTCGTTAAATCCGTAGCAGAAGTCATCCCTTTTGGGGTGAGATTGGGGTAGATATGAGTAGGGTGTACAATTTTGGTGATTATACCTCAAGAATCGTTTATATTTTAGAGTTGAAAATTATACATAAAAAATAAAATTAAAATGATATTCAAAAAATAGATTTTCTGAGAAAAATTAAATTGATCAAAAAAATTCTTAAGATTGGGTGAAGTTACAATGCGCTTACATAAATGAAAGGTAATCCTATTTCCAAAAATTCAAGCCAGAACATGTTGAATTCCGAATATTAGTTTTGAAGATGTAACAGTTTACGTGAGTAAAGAGGGTACATGTTGGAAATGCTTTTCTTTACCACCCTGTATCTTTGCGGATATTGAAAATATACCCTTCCTGTATAGAGGATTTATTTTCTCAGAGTAAATCAAGGAATCAAGGACACTCAGTGGATCTAAACATTAAAAACAATCTGCCAACAACCTACCTACACCATATCTCAGCTTAAACGTGTTCCGGACTTCTACCCAAAAAATAATAAGTTTCGCCCAAACTCTTGCCACGTTGTTAAGTATATAGCGAATCACTAGAAAATTGTTACGAGCTCCCCTCTTCCTTTCACAATCGGGCATCTATTCAATTTCAAAAAGACATAGAGCATAAAATATTGACATAATCCCTTTTGCGATTTAATATAAAAAAATTGTGAAACCGATTTTTAAGTAAAAATCAATTCGGTATCTCATCACACCTACGTGATATATCGAAATTCGTAAAAACGTACACAATTATTATACACCCTCTTAGGGGTAGAATATAGAAAAATCCTGAAATTCATTTTTTTGATCATTACGTATATGAAGCCCATATACTTTTATGCGAAAGCGAATTTGGTCTCATTAAACCAAAGGATTTGTCGGAATTCGTAAAATCTTGAACAATACCTTACACTCCCTAGCGAGTTGTATATCGAAAAATGTTTAAATCAATTTTACCCAATTATATTAAAATTCTCTAGAAGTTAAAGCAAATTCGATATCGCATTAGACCTAAGAAATATATCGGAATTCGTGAAAATGTACATAACTACTTCAAACCCCCTTAGGGGATGGACATCGACAAATCTGAAAAATTTGGTTTTTAGGCGCTTATATAAAGAGTCCGCAGAAGTTAATTTAATGACTATGAAATGAAATTCGTGAAAATGTGAAAAAAAAACTCTTTTCACGGACAATTTCTTTATCCCACTTGAAAATCTAGAACATTAACATTTTTTTTAAGCTATTGGTAACTGTACAACGTATATACAAGTGGATCATTAAATTGCTTTTGAATTGACAAATAATTTTAGGAAAATTACAAATAAAATTAAAACTAAATTATAAAAAAGGATATGTATAAACAAAGAATTTAAGATTAAGATTAAATTGCTAAATTATTGACAAGTGTATTATCCGCTAATTGTATTCTTTTTCCTAATTTTTCGACTGCCATAGCTGGTCTAGTCGTGATAAAATCTGTATTGGCTGAAAAATGTAAAATGACTGTTGAATAATAATTCAGAAGGCTATGGATCATTTTAAAAATCTTGTTCTGGGTGGTTGTAATTTCCTAGAGTGACTTTTAGTACAATAGCTACTCCATTGGTAATACTGGGTTGACAAATTATAACGAATATTAGCATTTTATTGCTTAAACTCAACTGTGACTTTCTGTTGCTTTATTTAGGGTTATAGGATCTTTAATTCAAATATTTGATTTTGTTGCTCCATTCAATGTGTGCTTCATTTATAGAAAGGTTTGAAGTAGGGTGGTGAGGGAGGTGAGTCCTTCGTTCAGTGAAATAAATAGCCTAGGTTTTTGTGGAATTGATATTTTTTTTCCATTTACGTCAAATCTAAACCGTTTTCAACGAATGCAGACGTTTTGGCTGCTGGTGCTCGATGACTGTATCGTCAAATCTGTGGTCACAGGGAATAACTTGGTAAGTCGAAAAATAGTAAAATGCGATAAGTGTACTGTGGTCATCTCCCAAGGCTTACACGCACTGTGAAAAAGGTTATTTGATCACTGAGATGTCAACAAATTTAATTTTTTCAAAAAAACTGGATTTACAGGAATAGTTTAATAGTAAAAATAGCAAAAAAGTGATGCCCTGAATAGTTTCGTTTTTAGACTTACCTACTCATTCCCTGTGGCCACAGAAATATTGCCAGCGAACAATTTTCTGGATGCGGGAACTCATAGATATAAATCAGATTTAGTATCGGGCCAGAACAGAACCTTGCGGAACGCCGCTTACCTCGAAGTTATTAGAAAGACTGTTTTGAACACAAGTTCTGAAGCGCGACGCCTCAAAAATGCACTTTCCGAAATTATATCTTCGGAATTAAGCTTGAATCCCATTCAAAAGTCTGGCCAATATGGACATCGACATTTCAGGATGAATTTATATTATATAATAACAAATATAATATTATTCTGTTCTATTTTTAACTAGACCACTGGCTATATAATTCTGCAGACAGCGCTCTTCGCGGTTTCTTCGTGGCTGAATACGGACCATTATCCTGAGAATCAATACACTGGCGTAATCTTTTATTCGTATACTATTAAGTTATAAGTCATAATATTTCATCCTCCCTGAACAATTCTATCACCATATTTCTGACTCACATAATATTATTCCTTTAAGTCTAAGTCAAAAAATCGATATAGAATCGTTTTGGTACAAATAGTTGAATGTTTCCCCCACATGTCGACATTGCGTATGGTGTGGTGGATAACGATGGCACCCTTAACTGCCTAGGTTTCGTAACCTACCCTTAATAGAACAAGCGAAACTGCCATTTAGAAGACAAATAAGAGCTGAAAACAGATTTCCGCTGTATTGCAATCTCAGCGAATTATTCACGCACCGTTTCCCAAATTGCAACTGAATCACTCGAAGAAAACACACATGCTAAGAACTCGACAATCGTATCCCGCGCTATATCAAAAACGTAACAAAAATAGTCATTGAGACTTCAGCAATAAATTTCACTCAGTTCCAGTCCATCGATCACAAAAAACAAAGATGTCAGAGCGGTTAGAGCCTACACAAGGGTGTTATCAGGGGTCTGTTCTTCGAGCCGGTCAATTCATTTTCACTATACATTATTGGCAGTCGCATTTACCTAAGGGTGTACAAGTCATTAATCTTCTCCCGACTTCAGATTACATCGAACTGCATTCCCGCCTCGCATCAAGGACTCGTGCGTTAATTCAAACAACATGGCTCGAGGCACGGGGGTGCACCAACTGCCATCGAAACCACCACTACTGAAAATGCACATTCCACACGTTTTTCCTTGTTTTCCTCCAGGTTAACAATTTTTTTTCGGTCGGAACATTGTATTTTCGTGGGTGATATCCTCCGGTAGTACGAGAACCCAACGAGTGCGGGTTAATAAACCAAAAACAAGGGCGCTGATTGCCACAAAACGACCCTCCGATTTTGTGTATCCTGGTCCCTGGCCAACCGATAGTTGCATTTGGTTTTGCTGAAGGACGACCGAATGTTCCCTGTTCCTGGGAGTTGTTTGTGTTTCACTTAGCACATATGAAAATACGCGGATTGAACAGCCTGAAATATGAAATAGTGGTGCACCCAATTGCATTCGATATGGTTGAAATCATGGCAAAAAGCTGTCGCAGTCGTCATTACTTTCAACGCTAGTTTTGTGTTTGTTTAGGCGATGTTCGTAATCAATTCGGACCGTTTCTGATTGATCAGCTAGTCCTAGTAAGGGTGCTCCCATGTGACTTCAGGTGAAATGAATATTCCATTGTAACATATTTAGGTACGTACTTGAGATCACTTTTTGAACAGAATGTATTCCAAATGTATGTCCTGAACAGTTAAAATAAGTATTTAGCTGATACTCTCGAAAATCTACAGCTTTTAATCTGTTCGAAATGTCTAAGTCAACGACTCGTACGATTTACTTCTAGTGTGCTATATCTATTCGAAAATCAAAATTTTAAAGATAAATTTTTTAGTCTGTATCTCTAGGGAGAGCATTTATTATTACCTAACTACTCTAAAATTTTGTATTTCTACGTTTTAGGACTAATAAGCCCCACACATGAAAAAAAATGTCCGTCTGTCCGCCGCAAACGCTGTACGCAAGGAAGGAGCATAAACCCGTTAAGACATTAAATTTTTTGGTGGGTAGACTGGGCGAACCCGTTCGAGTGGAAGAATCTATTAAATGTAAGATTTTTGTGATGAGAGGAGGAGAATGGATGCAGGGGGTTACAATTTATAAAAAAAAAATATTTCTATTTCTCAAGAACCGTTCCAGATGTGGTCCTAAAATTTTACAGAAGTTAAGCCGAGTAAACCTTTTTCAGAGAAAGAAATTTTGGAGTGCGGGTATAGGAGGTGATGGTGGGAGGGTGTGGAGAAGAAAAAAATTCTGATTTTTATTTTCCAGAAACTGAAAAGGATAGTAAGCTAAAAATTGAAAACTGTATAGAGCCTTTACAGGCATCCTAGAAAACTTTTTGATAGGGTAGTAAGGTAGGGGGTCCCTTTTTGTATTTCAGAAACGGCTTATGCTAGGAAGTTGAAGCTTAGTACGTATATATAGAGATACTACAGCAGTAATTAAAGCAAAAAAAAGCTGAGATTTTCATTGGACTCGGAAAGTGAGGCAAGCAAATTGTTCATAAAAAGGGGTTTTTCAACATTTTCACGAATTTGGTTATATATTTTAGGCATGTCGAGTTATTAAATTAATTTTACTTCTGCTGGATCTTTATGTCTATAAGCGTCAAGAACCATTTTCAATTTTTTTTGATATCCAACTCCTAACGGGGTGTAAATTGGTATTTTACATTTTCACGAATTCAGATATATCTCTTAGGTCTCATGAGATAGAAAAGATAAAAAAAATCTTTTCGATAAAATCCTAAGGTGGTGGAAGAGTATTGTTTTAAGCCATACGGGCATAGTAATATCCTGGGATAGTTACCAAAGGAATTGGTTACGTCACCGACTGACTACATCACCCCCAAACTGAGCTTCATGAAACGATTCTGTTGGTTTCCCAACTAGAGAGAAGTGGAAGAACGGTGCGGTGGAAGCAGACTTCGACACGATAATATTCACCGACGGTTCGAAAATGGACAGCGGGGTCGGGGCAGGAATATTCATATATGCACATAATATCGCTAAGTCCTACCGCCTCCCGGACCACGCTAGCGTCTTCCAGGCAGAGATACTGGGGATCCGGGAGGCTTGTCGTACACTAAAACACGACTCATCGCCAAAACACAACATCGTCATTTTCACCGACAGCCAAGCCGCAATCAAAGCACTAGACTCGGCTACCACCTCCTCTAAACTAGTTCAGCAATGCCGTAACGAACTAGCCGGTCTGGCGGAACGGCTCAAAGTCACTGTGCTCTGGGTCCCGGGGCATAGAGACATAATGGGAAATGAGCGGGCTGATGAACTGGCCAGGGAGGGCTCCGCTCTTCCCGGCTCTCTTGCGGAACTAGTTCATGTTCCTTTAGGAGTCGTAAAGAGGGTCATACTCTCACACTTCCAGACAGTGGCTAATTCCAGATGGAAAAGCCTAACTACCTGCGCCATATCTAGCAAGATGTGGCCATCTTACAACCGAGCCAAGTCAGACGAACTTCTATACAAGACCCGGGCAGACGTCTCCAGAATCACGGCGATCAGTACAGGTCACTGGCCGATTGGGGATCATGCGGCCAAACTGGGCATTCCATTCAATGTACACTGCCGCAGCTGCCAGGACACTAATGAGCGAGAGTTGCTTGTTCATTTCCTTTGCTAGTGTCCGGCTCTAGCTAGAGCCCGAGAGCGAGCACTAGGCAAGCCCTTCTACGGGGACCTGATGGAGATTTCGGGGAAGAGGATTGGAGAGTTATTACTTTTCCTGAACAGCACAGGGTGGCTATAGCGATCCAATTCAATCAACCTTTCTCACATTCATCTTCTGTATTCCCCAGTATCAACAACCCTTAACAGCCGAGTTTAACACGAGTTTGTGGTTTCAAAACGGCCTCTGAGCTAATTGAGCCCTGTCTGGGTGACAGGGCTGCCACTTAAACCAACCAACCAAGAGTATTGTTCAAATTTTCACGAATTTCGACAAATCTTTTAGGTTTAATGAGATCGATTTCGCTTTTACTTCATATATAATGATGTAAAAATTAATTTCAGAATTAATAAGAGGGTGAAAAATGATTTGTACGTCTTACGAATTCCGACATATCACTTAGATCTAATGAGATATTGAATTGTTTTTAACTTTAGAAAACTTTCTATATAATCACCTAGAAATCGGTTTCAAATTTTTTTTTATTCTCTATATCTTCTTAAAATTGAAAAAAATATACTCGTAAATAAGAAATCTGCCATAGTAACCTACACCGCATCCCAGCATAAGACGCGTTCCGAACTTCTACCGAAAAAATAATAAAGTTGCGCCCAGACTACTGGCAGAATCTTTTTACACCAGCTTGCATAAACCTTCTTGGTGTCAAATTTTCCCTGAAAAGGAATTGCAATCATTTGAAGCAGTACATTGCCGAGTGTAGTTGAAGTGCCATTATACTTTATTTCGTCGCATTATCTATGTGTATTCCATCGACCGAACAACGAAGAACTACAAGCTCATAAAAGCATTTAATTAAATTTTATAAGTGCTCATTAATTTCAGTATGTGAAAAACATAAATTCAATTCTTCATTTCGCCATTTCCGCACAGTAACGCTTTCCTTCCGTTCCCTTCCCGACCCGTCTCCTCTCTTTTCGGGTACTTTATTCCCGTGTCACCGAAGTGAAATGTTCACTTTGCCACAACCTTAAGACTCATTCATCCGCCGAGCTGTGTACGGCATGAACACCAATCCAAATAAGGAAGCTTCAAACATCCAGCGCGAGATTCCTGTATCCTGGGATGAGGGACATTATAAGAGTTCTAGTCTCCTTTTGCAATAAATATTCAACCGAGTATAATAAAAAACGAAGCGTTGTGGCCACGAATGCGGGCCGAGGATATACTGGATTTAACACAAGGAATTGCTCTTTCGTCCTTTTTATCTGGTGCACGCGTGATGTTAAACGTAAAACCCTGTCATTTGCATTGGGAGTGCTATCCTTGTCCCGTTTGTTAGGTTCGTTTAGAAGATGTACACCAAGATATCGATATGCAGTAAGCAGTAAAGAATAAAAGGACACCAAAGACAGCAGTGCTGTACTCATCAGGGAGTCGAACAGAAGCCAGAAGGCTCTGCGATTGCTGACTAGGGGTAAGACTAAGACCAAGCAGTATTATGGTGTATTATGGTGTCCGCTCTGATAGGATCTTCAGAATTGGACTGAGTGGGTGGCGGGTAAATGTTCGTTTTATCCTTGTTGGCTCTTATCGTTTCATTGACTATTTTGCGTGGCGAACGAAAAACTATAAAAGGGCTTGATTACGGGTTCCGACGATAAGAGAGTGTTAGATATTGTTCTTTTCTGAACACATATGAAAGTGTGTTGTAGCTGTTTATCAGATCGTTCTTACAGCCGACTATAGGTTATCCCCCCCCCCCACGACAGATGCTTAACATGCTGTAGGACTGTACTTAGGCCTTATGTCTGATGGTTATGTATGATTGCGGATTCCCAATACAAGACTGTCAATTGTTCGTAATGAGTTTTTAGGTTTACGCGCTGAAAGTTACAACGTTAATTGTATCGAATTTTTATTCGATACCACAAATCCATATTGCTTTCTTCATTATTTATATTCTATTATGTGTAATGGAGAAATTACAAGTATGTTTGTAATATTATTGAAATGTCTAAGGAGTATATATACAAGCTGGCATGAATATTAATAATTATGATATACTATCTACCCAGCTTTCTATATGGGGGTGGTGGGTGGTCATGACCCAACCCTAATAAATTCGTCAACCAACGTTCATTTATGTTATCTCGATTGCGCTGCACTTAATATAGTATATTGCAACCACTAAGTAAGTAAATCTGATTTCCCGTAATGTCTTTCTTAAATCCTTCTTTTGACTTTTGTCTCTTGATGGAAAAGAAGACAGTCCTAATTCAAAATACTGCCATGGATAAGTAATAAGCTTTTGAATATAAATATATACATATACTCGTATAATCAATTTGATTTAACAAACACACACATTTTCAGATAAGGTGTTCATTATTGACTTCAAGGCATTTTAGAATTGGATGGAGTACAAATAAATGCTGAATACGATCCTATTTGAACGACTCCTCTGATTTGACACAGGTTGAACCTGTGGTCCTGTGAACTGTAACATAACAATTAATCAAAGGAAGAATTTAAATACTTGGACTTAATAATTTTGATCATTGATCAGTCGATCATTGGGCTGTGTTGTGTTAAGGGGTTATGACACTCTAGAGGCTGAAAAAATAGGTCTTTTTCGGGATTTTTTTTTCAGAAAAACTACAAAATAAATCGAGATTACGAAAATGGATATTTATAATACATGTTATTGACTATGTACTGGAATTTTTTTAAGCAATTAAATTAAATTTGCGGTGACGTCTACGTTTTTCCAGGGTCCATGGCCGGACACCTAGTGCCTGTAATTTTTGAATTATGATAAGCTAATAAATTTATTTCGATTACATATAACAACAGCCAGAGAAGTACGTCGGCTTTTTTCGATATTTTGATTTTTAGCCAAATGGCGCACTTCTAAAGTGAAAAGTGTGAAATTTGCCTAAAAAATCGTCAGAAAATTGTTAATAACAAATGAACTATGCAATATAAAAAAAATCCTACATACTTCCATGGACAATATAGTTTTAAAGCAGGGGCGTCGCGTGGATATTTGATAAGGGTGTGCACTGTGAATTAAACAGTCATACGACCTTTCAGTTGTTTCTAGAGACAGAAATTACTAAATTTCTACAAAACAAAAACAAGTTTTTCGAGTATGCAACTGATACCTTTATCATATTCTGTCGAGTCCTTAACGTCACACACACACAAAAAATAATATTACAATTTAACCGGTAATTTGAAAATATACTGTGAATACATTTACCGATCTGTTTTCACAAGTAAACAATTGTTAAGGAACGTAAAATCAAAAAACATATTATATATTAATTCGAATGTAGATTAATTGAAAAAGTATGTAGGCAACTAAAATTTTATAATTTTTTAAACATTAAATCAATTGTTCTGTTTTTTTTTTGTGAACTCTTCAACGACTTTAGAAAAAAAAATATTAATCAGATTTTGCCTCAACGCTGTCAAAAAGTCCTTTTCAATGGTTATTGACGATAGTGCAGAAAGTCGAGCGTTTTAATTCGCTTCAAAGTAGAAAAACTTCTTTTAGTAGTAGATGTTGTTGATGGAGTGGTCATAATTAAACGACAAAGATTTAAGGACTCCGAAAATGTTTCATTCAAATTTGAAGATATAATCATATTTGCAATTTCGGTTACACTCTTGTCTTTATAGCATTCCGAACAGTATATTACTTTTAGTTCATTCTCCAACATCAAATATGTAATTAAATTTGAAGAAATTGGAGTAATTTACTTTTAGTGATAAAATAAGATCACATGGAAATTTGGTTGTGTAATGATTAAAATTATCACTGTGCATCAGCTGAATAAATTTAATATTTTTTAAATCCTCGTATCGGGTGTTTATTTCATAGATAATCCTATTAAATATTTCATAATTAATTTTCTTAAAATACGAGTAATCCTTGGCTTCATTTCGTTTTTGCGGCGGTCCTCCGTACAAATCCGTTGTTTTTAAATAAATATTTTCAAATTTATCGTCAGAGCCAAGCTTTTCAATGTGTTCTGTACAATCAATCAATTTCTTTTATGCATTTTGAAATATCAAAGGATCTTTGTTGTAAAATATTATATAAGATGTCCGTGAATGCAAATATTACTGAGTAAATATTTAAAAAATAAATCGTTTTGAATTAAAATTTCGCACATAATCTTTACCATTTCTTTTATAGTTTGTTTTTAAATTATTTAAGATCGGTGTTGGCCGACCATCAATAATTGTTTTTTTCCTTGTAAGAATA
This sequence comes from Beris morrisii, assembly GCA_951812415.1. Taxonomy (NCBI): domain Eukaryota; kingdom Metazoa; phylum Arthropoda; class Insecta; order Diptera; family Stratiomyidae; genus Beris; species Beris morrisii. The sequence goes on from OX638313.1 coordinate 6,373,102, forward strand.
AGAACTAAACTTTTTTTTTAATTAAATCGCTAACACCATCTGAAACTTCACTCGTTTTATTTACTTTTCAAATTAAAAATTTGTACGCAAATTTCTTTCGATCGCAAATAATGTTAGTACTTTTCACTTCGCTTAACCCAGAGTCAAAGAAAACCTAATGCCAATTTTTTCTCAGAATGTACATATAACATAAAAACTTTTTTTTTTGTAAAGCTCCCTCCCCTACATTATTAATGAATCTTCAATAATGCCCTTCTAAGGTCACATATATCCGCGAGCCAAAAAAATAAGCGCCCACGAAGAAATCGGCCAGCTCGTGCACGAGAGACATTCGCACCGATAACGTTTTTTTCATATGCAGTTCACTTCCCATGGACAGAGTAAATTTTTCCTTACAGCAAGCAAACATTTTGCAAGGGCACCGCGCCGATCGGTGCGAACTCTCGACTTCGCACCTGACGGACGATTGGTGCGTCGTCCATCTGCTAGCGGGCGATGATTCTTATCATAGATTTTTATTTCTTTGTGCGGTCGCTACTCCGGACTATGAGCTAGGTGATTTTTGTGTGTAAGAAACTTTGCGTGCACATTGAAGTTTCGCACGGAAACAGTTTTTTTTTTCATATAAATTTCGTTTGCCTATTAAAACCGAAAACACAGTCCTAGCGAGAAGCGACAGGAAAATATTACGTACCTCGCCTCGTGTGAAATATTATTTGCACTTGGTGGGTATGTTTCCTCTTTTCTGTATCGCTTACAATGCATAATATAAACTGTACATATTGTAAATACCTTACTTTTATGACAGATTGTAATTTGATATTGTCGGGTGTGCAATGCACACCTTGCACACCCTGACGAGACGCCACTGTTTTAAAGATATATTCAAAATTTCAAGTGAATCGGTTGAAAATTGTCCGAGTTATGTTTCCGGCCAGCTTGAAAAATGTAGTTTTGAGATAAACGCGTTTGAAGTTTTGAGTAGTAGAAAATCATGAATAATTTTGCAGGCGGCCTTGTACTAAAATTCGAAAACCGAGTCCTTAGAGAATTTTTTCGGCCATAAACTTTTGGGACAGCATTTTTGAGGTCCTAACGAACAATTTAAAAAAAAAAAAAATCGATTTTTCGAAAACTCTAGAGTGGCATAACCCCTTAAGGAAGTAGATATTACTGTTTGAAAAAAAAAATTTTAAAAATTAAAAAGTTGTTGCAACTAAGTAAAGTAATAGCTACTCGAATAGTAAGCTGTTTCCCATTATTTGCATACCTAATACCAAACGGAACATAATTTCATGGCTATCCAGTCAGGTTTGAGTAGATTTTTAACTATATTTTCACAAAACTTAGTTACTGGAGTGGAACTAGAATTTATTGAAATGTATGGGTCATCCATCTATTTTGAGTATTTTTATTAAAATAATTATGAGTATTTTTAGTATCGACTATTTCTCCACATATGTATAACTGATTTACATCCAAAGATTTAAAACTCTCGAGATTTCGATAAGATTCTATTAAATTCCCACATTTAAATAAATTTTAAATCTACTCGGGTAGAAAGGGTAGTTCAAAACCTAATCAAAACAGCGTGAACAGTAAGGTGACCCTTATTTATTTATTTTTAATTTTTTTCGCGGCACCTCTATAATAGTTCGAATTAGTGTAAAGAAAATACCTTATAAGATTCATTCCGTTTCATAAAAATTGTAGGAGCTTCCAAAAGCTGACTCAAGATATCGACATACTGCCTATTCAGTATTACTCTGTGGGTGACTTTAACGCTAAATATATATACATTATATACCATCGGAAATGCCGTCTAGTGACTAAATTCAGCAAATGAAGTTTTTCATAAAAAATCGATTTATAATAGTACTCTAAAGTTATGATTTTTTACGATTAATCACTAATCCATCATATTTCGTACTCGTTGTATGACTTACTGAACGGTTTTTTCTATATTCACCATTAGAAATCACATATTTTGACGACAACACTGACTTCGTATCATTTACCATTATCAAGATACGACCAAACTTATTTAATATGAAAAAATTCAATTTCTCATTACGGCCACTAGATAGTATTGCCGACGGTACATAACCTATTTATTTAGAGTTACAATCACCCACAGAATAATATTATATGGGCTGTATGTCAATAAACCGGGAGGGACTGATTTTGAAATTTCCTCGTTTCAAAAAGTAAAATCTTACAAAATAAATAAAAAACTTTGACATCATAGTCGTAGTCAAACAAATTTCTCCAAAATTCAGCCAAACCTTGGGTTTCACCAAATATGTATGAAAGTTGAACTATTAAAAAATAAATACATTACTTTCCTTGTTGTCTTAAAAACAGCTGATTTACATCTGAAGATTTTAAACTGTATTTGTCGAGGATCTCGAGATTTTGACAAAACTATCAAAATCTACTAGATTTCTCATACATGTGAAAGATTTTGAAGGTCATCAAGCCTAGATGTCAAACAATTTATTTTTTTAATACTCTGCTCATGCTATTCAATATTCTATCGTTTAAAGACTCAAATTTTTGATAGTGTATCGGCTGATAAATTGAAAAATGTCAAAGAAATCTTTTCAAAGGATGTTAATACTTATCGAGAACTTAGTTGCCTAAATCTGAAGATGTAAATTAGTTATACGAGTATGATGCGGAGATGAAAAAGTTGATATTTTCAAGCGGGTACAACTGCAGCGATCATGCTATTTGTACAATTCCCATCCTCGCTGAATTACTGACTAGCCATTGCACCTATTTTCTCTACGGTACATACAAATGGGTCCATGCTAAACGGTCATCAGTCCATTTTTGTAAACTGTTGGAAAAACAAAAACAACCGCCTGTAGACAACAGTTAAGTTAAATTCATAACAATACTCTACCGAATCAATAAAAGAGGATATTTATGTGTAACTCATATAATTATATTTTAAAAATTTATCTATGCCGCACGAATTTTTGAAACCCGTGGACTGATGCCATTTTAGCATGGATCGAGTTAGCCAGAATAACTTGGTAGGTTTACTCATCATTCTAAAATCCATATCTTCTGAACGATTAATGGCAGACGGTTGACACTCTGTGGTTAACTTGAGAAATACTAGGAGACTAGAAAAGGGTTAACATTTTTAAGGGGGGTGGTAAGGTGTGAGGGTGGGGGATGAAAAAATTTGGATTACAATATCTTCCGACTCAATTGTACCAGGAAGATAAAAATTGCTTTGTGTATATATAATTATAAGTCGAGTCTACTGAATATAAAATTTTTGAGAGAGGAGGTGAAGAGCGGAGGTGGGGGAGAGCCATTTTTCAAAAAATAAAATTTTTATATCTCAAGAACCGTACTAGATATAATCTTGAAAATTTTACAGAAGTTAGTACTAGTAGACCTCTACCGGGGAAAAATTGTGTGGGTGTATGGTGGAAGAGTGAGGAAATGAAAAAATTCTGATTTTTATTTCTCGAAAGTAGCAAAAGATAGAAAGCTAAAAATTGGCATCTATATAGAGCTACTATAGAGACATTCCAGAAAAATAAAATTTTTGATAGCGTGGGGGTGGGGGGTGGTTTTTCATATCTCAGAAACGGCTTATGCTAGAAAGTTGAAACTTGATACCTATATGTAGATGTATAAATTAATGAAAAGATGTGCCGGACTTCCAAGACTTCAAAACTAGTGAAATCGCAATTTCGATAAAAATTGGACTGTTGACTTTTTAGCATAGACCCATTCATACATTCTTTACAATACATACTGTAATTCTCGCAATCGTAAAACGTGCAGCCTACTCGCAAATGTAGCTTACTTCGACACTGAACGTATGTACTTATATTCCTCCTTTCACTAGTCTATCATACATATTAAATTTTATCGAATTATGTCTATTGCACTTTCACACGGGACACTCTGACGACGTCTCGGAATTATTTCGCACAGAAACTTTTTGAATTTAAAATTATGATAAAGGTAAAAGGTAAGAAGTCTCCAAAAGTTTCACCAACAAAACTTTTCTCGTTTTATACTTTGAGCATAGAACTCACATATTTTCCTTGCACTTGGCAAGTTTTTGAATCTTTTACGTGCATTGGTAATTGGCAGGACAAGACTGAATCTATATAAACTTTTTTAATACAATTACGACGCATATCCTTTTCTTACACCATCAAAAAGTTGGTACCTAATATTTAACCATATGCATTAGTAATTAGTATCCTTTCAAAAGACAGGAGATATTATTGATAATAAGTCCTGTCGCGCTCATCAAAACGCTACAATATTCAGATATAACATTTTCTACATGAGCCATTTTAAGTACTGAGGGGTCAATCCACTTGACTTCTTTATGGAAGATTTTAGTCTAGAAACTTATATTCATTACATATTCATATTTATTTCCAATAAAGTGTATTATAAATTTCTCTTAAATTTTAGACCCGGACTAAATGGTCCGATTTTTTTCGGTCCGAAAGGAATAGTACCCGTTTTAGTACTAAACAGAGCACCGACCTCGACTGCTGATTGCAACTGCGATTTCCACTACGCAGTTCGTGTTAATTGTAATATAAAGTGCGATTTCGCTTCTATGAGACAGACGGACAAATGAACAGGCGGACAGACGGACATACGGACAGATGAATAGACGGACAGACGAACAGATGGACAAACGGACAGACGAGCAGACGGACAGATGGGCAAGCGGACAGACGGACAGACGAGCAGATGGACAGACCGACAGACGGACGGTTCTTGGACCCAACTGAAATAAAATAAAAAAATAAAAACCTTTTTTCGCCCGAGGCGAAACAACGTTACAAACTTTTCGGGCTGGATTAAACTCATAATAATCTATGAGTTCATCTAGAATATAGAAAGTGAATACGTGTACGTCTCAAAGTCCAAAATTCGTTTGTTGCATTATCGTTTGTTACATTAAAATATGTAAAATGAAAATACATTAATAACAATCTGTTGCTCAATGAACTAAGATTTGTAAGCTGCCTTGACCAAGTTCGTTGCTAAAAGTTGACCATTAAATTCCGTATCCTAACATTACAACTTTTTGAAAACCGCACAGGACCCATGTACCCAAACTTCAGGAGAACCGAAATGCATAGCACTAACTCATAAATATCAATTGTTCTGGCAAATAATTCATTTTGGAGCAGGTAATATTAGACACCACCTTCTTCACATACAAATGCTATGCAGCTGTACTAAGTATAGAGCTCAGTTTATTTGCTACAGCTTGAAACATAGAGAAGTGCCTAGATATAGAAACTATTAGAACCGTACTTTCTACTGTGTTATTGCCAAAGGCCAACGCATCAAAAAGAGAATGCTTTGTTTCCCCCATAAACGAATAATACCCAAGTTACGGCCGTGTATGCGGCTCATAATTTTCAGTTAAATTTGGAAGGAGTCAGCAACAATAATCAAAACAACGTTCAATGCTGCAACAACAGAACTTTCCTGTTCCAGTTCCAGTTGAACATGTTGAATTGCTTCGAGTACAATTGTTCATACATGAACACAAGATCCAGGACAGTAGCACACAGAACGCTAGCAATTTATGCGTTGCTAATGGCAATTAGATAATCAATGCAAGGAACCTCACAACATTTGGGAAATCCAGCGGGATATAAGCATATCTTCATTACGAAATTGTCGACCATGTACAAGATACCAAAATATCGTACGTACAAGTTGTAATTTAATGAATTTATCGTTGTAAAATTATTGTAGACTATTGCGGTTCTTGAAATTTATAGAACTTAAGAGGATATTTAGATCAGAACATGTAATACAACATATACCTCTTTTATAATAAATCTGTGACTGCAAATCATTCTGTACTTTTCAAATTTTCACTAACTATTTTTAAGTCACACTTTATAATTGAAAAAAAAAAATTAAATATAAACATCATATTGAGAAAAATTGTTGTATGTACATATGTTTACACATACCATATGTATAAGTGTGTGCGATTTTAACATAAACAATAGGCTGAGATTTGTTCGAATACGTGCACTCCTTCTTGCGGGAGGTGTACACACCTGCATACCAATATGACATGCAAGCGAGCAATATAATAAAGCAGTGATACTCAAATGTTTTCTACTATGGGCCAATCTGTTGCATAGAGAATCTCGCGGAAAGCTACTGAACGACGTTTATCATATAGCTGTAAAAACTTATGACATGGTCCTACACTTTTCTCTATAACCAATTTTCTATACTTTTACAACAATTTACCACAACATCGATTTTCACAAAACTAATCCTCAATTAATCCTTCAAACCCATTCTTCCCTCTCCCTCCAGGATTGAACGATATGTTAAGAACTTATCTCCAGAAAAAAAACACGTAAAGAGAAAAACTTAGACCGAACTAAGGGATGATCATAATGTCCAAAATCCGATTGGAGAAATATTATCGAGGAGCCAAGATTTGGGTTATCGCGCCATAACATAAAATTTACATATTAGCTGCTCGCGATTATTTTCTATTCATCCGAATTCTGAAATCGGATTTTTTGTGTTCAATATTCATATTTGGCGTGAACATAGAAAAAATTCTATGATTTTCTTTATCTTAAACAAAATGGGCGCATTTGAAAAGTATTTACAAAAAACATTTAAAGTTCCATTACTTAGACTTACCTGTCGATTTATTAAATAATCAACAATTTGTAAAATTTTAAAACCGGATAACATTCGATACTCATTCCTGAACAAATTTTGGATTCAATAAGTGAACACACTACTCTCTAATACAGGGTTCTAATTCTCATATCTTTGAATGTGAGTGCCTAATTCTAAAAGTTGAAACGGGCATGTAGGTTTAAATATACAAAATACTATAAAATAAAAAACAAAAAACAATGAAATACAAAATTGAAAAATAGATAGGTGGTCTTATAACCTATGTGGTCAAGAATGGGAATATTTACTAAAAAAAAATATATTATGACATTAATTGCGCGTCATAAACCACAAGAAGAACCACACCATTCCAAGAAAGGTAAACGAGGTTGAACCTTATGCACAGTAAAATATTGTTACATGTTGCCCTGGAAACCCATACAACTCAACCCGTTGCCAGACAAGTCCAGAAAAACAACAACCTCCTGGAAAGCGAGGAAAAACATGTGGAAAATTCTCCAAAGTTCTCGGTTGTACTTGACATTTCCTGAATTTTCCACATACACCATCGAATATTCGAGAAGCTCTCGACTCAGCCCATACAGTATATAAGCGCGGCAGAGTTTGCAGCCAGACTACTTTCTACGGTGAAGAGAAGCGACGAGCAGTAGCAGCGATCGAGCAGTGATCAAGTAATACAATAAAATCGGGCATCGTTGCCAGTGGTGTGATTATTAGTGTAATAAAAATAATAATAAATCATTGTTATTTCTATTGTTTTTAAACGAATTGTGTAGGTACTACTTGAAATCCCGGTGAACCACTGGCTCACAACAATATTTAGGGATGAAGGTATGAGGAGAAAGATTTTGGACGGGTTACAAAAAGCGGTCATGATAAAAAAAATTAAGTTAGAAAATTAAACATAAAATCTAGCGAAATAATTGAAAATAATCGAACTATGAACGAAAAAATGAAAAGTCACGCCCAAACCATTGGCAAATTTTGTTTCGATGTTTACAACTTGTTAAAAGAATGAGCTGGGACATTTGATTAATTCTTGTCGTTATGTACTCGTAATATTCATATGGTTAAAAAACGAATAAAAATTTTTATTTGTTACCTGTATAACGTAACAACATAAATTGCCTAAAAATAGCTATACCACTGCAATTGCAATTAAAATGATTTCAAACGTGTGTTAGCAATGGTAGACGTAAGCTTATATCAAATAACCAACATAAATTGAGTCGGAAACAATATGGTCCTAGTTCAGTGGTGCTATCATATGATTGCAGCAGATACCAACAAGGACGTGACTGAGAAGAATAATGAACATTGGAAATAAGTTTAAGTTCCTTGCTAATGCAGCACTTTTGGATGTCCTCGGACAAAGTCCAGAAACAGAAACATTCTGATGTTAAAAGTTTTCGTAAACCTCGAGCTAAAGTCACGTTCTTTGGTCATTAAGCTTTGGTGGAACTGGACAAAGATGTAAAGCATAATGATCGCTCCACCAGGGTGTCCATCTCTGGGAGTACCACACTGTAATTAACAGATCGCATAGTCATGTGAACATAACAACCCAGTGTCTAAGATTCTTGATTTGAAATAACTTTTTGGAACGGAAATATTATTGAGTAGAGTCAGGTTCCCGGGGATGTTTATGCCGACATTGAGCATTCGTTTAAAGGAAGCTATGAAGCTACATTATTCAGCAATTCGTTTCGAGGGAATTGCCTTTCTTTCAGGTTCGTTCTTCTTCATACGAGATTACATCATATGAGTATTCATCAGCTTTTAAGTTTTTGTTTATTTTGAAAAATAAATAAATTATTGAAAACCCAAAAGTTAAAGAAAACCACTATGTACTGAAACACTATGTACTGAAACACTATGAAATCTTAAGGGCTACAAAGTTCATACTACGTACATATTAGTTGGACAACTTTTTAATTGGATTGAGCAGCGTACACTCTTATCTGCCCGACTAAACTATTTAGTCGATGTTCATGCGCACATTGATCAAACATCTCGGGCGATAGTTACAGTCGATTGGTGCTCGCAGCAACGCTGGCAGACTATTACTGCTGTAATATGCAAGGTTCGCTACACATAAGACACAACCAAACGCGAAAACGGTTTTAAGAGATTTTTAATCTGATGCTTGTGCAGATGGCCATTACTTGCAGTGCATATAGAGCTCTTGCCCGATAGTTTAGTTTGGCTTCGATCGAAAGGGAACTATCTTACACATTCAACTTCTTAGTTTGAACGAATTGGATCAGCAAGTATGCGCCCCTCCATATAGCTGCATCGCCATTTGCTATTCAACTAAACTATCGCCCGATTAAAAATCGCAAGTCTTTAGGTATTCTTAGCGATTTTTCACTTTCACTGTTCCCAAACTGTCCTTTATCGGTCCAAATTTTATTGTATTAATCTTTTATAGAAGTTCATAAATATCCTACCTTTTTTCCTAACTAATTTTCCTTCTGTGTAAACATTAACTGTACTGATAGTACAACAGTTATGTTCATTATATTTATTTAAGTAGGGCGCTTCAATTATTGTCACGGAGTGATGGTTATGGCGATAGGAACAGCAATTTTTGTATGGTTTGCAATTCGGTTCCAACCCAATTATCTTGAGAAATAATTGGAGTTTCGACTGTAGTGGACATAAAACGCTTAAGTAGTGAAGAAAAATATTCAGGAAACTGGAAGTTCGAAGCAAAAGAAACCATCCATCCTCAGGATTTTTAAAATTGTGAGCCTTGAGAAACAGATAGGATATATCTATTCGGTTGATAGCAGATCTAATTCAAGATATCGGCTTACAGAACGTGGTTTATTTTCAAGAAGCTCTCTGCAAACTCCAAACGGAGTTTGGTGCATATAACATTTTTAAGGGGACGGTGAAGCATGGCAGCAGAGGGCAGGATTCCTACATCAAAAACTGTTTAAGATAGGATCTTAGAATTCATACAGGAGGTTGGCCACTAGAAGAGAAAAAACTTTGGGCGTGAAGGCCGGAGAGGGTGACAGAGAGTGTGAAGGAATTGCGTATCGGTTTTATTTCCTCAAGCTCTCTATATAGTCGCCAAAAAATTAATTTTAGAATTCTTGGATATTCAACCCCCAAGGGGATGTAAGGAGATCCAATACGTTTTTACAAATTTTGCACCCTCTTCTCTAAGGTTTGATGTGACCCTTATGTAGTCGCATAAAACTGATTTTACAATATTTCGAAATTCAACCCTCGAGGAGATGTTAAGGGGTCGTATACATTTTCACAAATTTAGTTATATCTCGCTGATAAGTTAGCCAATTGGATTTTACTTCTGCAGGCCCTTTATGTAGTCGCCTAAAAACTAATTTCAGAATTTTTTGATATTCAACCCTAAGGAAGTGTAAAGAGGTTGCACATATGATTTCACAAAAATATGACGAAATTCGAGATATCTCGGTTAAAAATCGATTTCAGAATTGTTCGATATTTTTATTTCTAAAGATAGTTTATTTATTTCAATACTTGCATAAAGAACCACTGATGAATGTTGAAAGTTGTATCTTGTTAATAGATATTCTAGTGCCAAAATAAACTTTCCAAAAATCTCCTTGTCTCGAAACAACCGATGTGTTTGACTTTGATCGCGTCCTGGACTATGACTAAAAAATGTAGATCGTGTGTTAAGGGTGGCAGTAGCGTAACCACTTCTGTCGCACCGAACTTAAACGCTTCCCGTTCTTTAGCCCAAACTAAAATTTTCCCCAAACTATTGGCACATTTTGTATACGATGGCATCCTTCCTCCCCTTTTAAATAAACCGTAATTCATTATTCTATGATCAAAATTAACGGAGATATGAATCTTTGACATACTGTAACTAACAAAAATTTTACATCAAACAAAAAATTTAAATAATAATTTTTTTTGTAGCTAGTTCTTCGAATTCTCAAAATGTCAAAAGAACTAGCTATGGTGGTCGATTCTTGATGGAATAACCCGTTCTTAAATTATCGGTCAATATTTTTGAACACGTCTTTTAAGGACTTTTTAAATGGAAGCTACCGAAAAGATTGGAAGAATTTTGTTGACTAATAAAGTCTAACTTCACTTTAACTTAAAATTAATTTGTACAAAATTTCCACTTCGTGGCTCAACGAGTTCTTCAGTTTTAGTGAGATATTTAAATTGAGTGAAGATATTTCAGAATTTTTGTATGGCAGCTACACGAAGGACTCATGGTGTTTTCTTCATATTCATATATTTAATTGCAGCTGTTGGAAAATGAACCTATACAAAATTAAAAAACGGAACTTTTATTGACCAATATTCTTGAAAACGTCTTTAAAAAAAATGTTTGTATGGCCACTACCGGAAGGAGTAAGACGATTTTGTCCGTTAACAAACTTAGCGGAACATTCAGATTCCGAATTTCAACACCAAAAGTCAAACCGTTCTTGAGTTTTCGTGCGTTCGGACAGACGGGAGGACGGATAGCAAGTGTATTTGTGATTTTTCGCCACATCTGAACAAAAAAATAATATATAACTTTTTTTCATTCGAGGCTCGGCTCTATGCGTTACAAACTTTTGGGCTAGAGTAAACTTATACCTACTATCAGATTATAAAAATACGTTTTTATTTAATCGATTTATTATTAAAAATGGACACAGAATAAAGAAGGTGTTTTTTTAATAGAATCTCCAACACATTGCTCCCACTATAAGGTCGTTGCAAAACTAGTTCTAAATGTTTTCACTAATACCTTGGACACTAAGCCAAAATGCAATCAATCAATTCCATTGTTTTGCTGAAGAGCATAACAAATTTTCATTGATCATGACAAATTGTTCAGTTTCAGTACGTAATAGCTCATGTGTCGCATTGCAGTCGCATGTTCTACTGCCAAACATTTGCGACGCTCCGGAAGGAAAAGGCCATAATTCATAATTATGCAGGAACAATATCTTTTTGATTGGAATTCCAACTACGATATTTCTATATGATTTTGATTCAATGACAACTTTAATATCTGATCATCTCTCAATAATATGTGAAATGATTCTGGGCTCCATCGGCATATCATCAACATACTTTTATTTATTCTAAGGCTTGCGTGTAACAGAATATTCCTTTTTTATGAATTATTATGTAAAGTGGGTTGAATTTTTTTTTTGTTTGCTGCTGCTTATGTACACTTGCGTGAAATGATTTATGAGACATGTGGCTAATTTTTTCATGCTGTCAGGATCCTCCTAATAAAATACGCTAAATATTTTATGAGAATTGTAGGAACAAATGAACAGAAGAAAGTACATTTTGTGAAGGTTGTTTCACGTTCAGTAAAAACTTTTTCTTAATTTATTTAGTAGAAACGGCAGGTGTCTGTTTTTATTGCGCGAAACACATTATTTCAGTTTTCGGAAGAGTTTATAAAATTGATAAATAATAAATGGTTCGATGAATGTTATCCTATCGTTCTATAGTTTCCAAAACAGCCATTCTGGCCCATAGCATAACTACGCTCTTCTGTTACTGCTGCTTCTTACATAATTAATTTCTCTTAGACTATAGCCGATAGGCCCTTTACTAGTTGTATTTGAAGCGGCCAAAACCGGTAAAATCTTAATTCTTAAGTTTTCTCCCGGTAAAGACACGAGAATTGACACACACAACTTTTTTGACAAAAGTATGGATATAAATTAAGAAAAATTAAAAAACATACTGCAGTCACGATCGGCTGCAAGCCAATCGTATGATACTCTAGATGAAATACTGAACTCCAATTTATATTGTAGTTCGGGATAAAGAAGAATTACGTGTGTGCATGTTGTATGTCCTTTATTAAGGACTCCCATTAGATTGCTACTCAAAACTAAAAGACAATATTCAGTGTTTAATTTCATATCTTGAACTGGGTAAGTCATCGAAAAAAAAATTTCCTTTTTGAAGGACTTTCACATGAGAGGTGCAGGAAGGACTCACTCGATTTTTTACATATTTATCCTTTTTCTTGGTACTATTCAAGAATTAATGTGTACAAAATTTAAAATTCGTAGCTTAAATGGTTGTAAACCCATCGACAAATTTTCTAGAACACTTCTTTTTAAGGATTTTTTGTATGGAAGCTACTCGATGGAGTAGAGAAATTTCACTGACAAACGAAGTCTAACTTCATTTTCGCTCAAATCTTATTTGTACAAAATTTAAACTTCGTGGCTAAACGATTTCTTGAGTTATAGTAAGTTTCGTGAATTGAATGAGGATATTTTAACAGGATATTTGTATGGTAGCTACAAGAAAGACTAATAGGATTTTCTTCATAATCATACATTTAGCTCCAACTATTGGAAAATTAACACGTATAAAGTTTCAAAGTCGTAGCTTAAACCCTTCTGAAGTTATCGGCCAATATTCTTCAACACGTGTTTTAAGGACATTTTATATGGCAGGTACCAGAAGGAGTAAAAGGATTTAGCAGACTAGTAAACTTGAGCTTTGTTTCCACTCAAAACTAATTTGTACAAAATTCCGAATTCGTAGAAAAAAGATTACTGGAGTTATAGTGAGTTTCGTAAATTAAGTGAAGACATTTTAACAGGATATTTGTATGACAGCCACTCGAAGGACTAATAGAACTTTTTTCATAATCATACATTTAGCGCCAACTTTTGAAAAACCAACGTATACAAAATTTCAAAGTCGTAGCTTTAGGCGTTCCGAAGTTATTAGTCAATATTCTTGAACACGTGATTTAAGAACATTTTGTATGGCAGCTACCAGAAGGAGTAGGACGATTTTGCCTGTTAACGAACTTAGCTTTACAAATTCAACCAAACACCCAGATTCAAAATTTCAAGATCCTAGGTCAAGGCGTTCTTGAGTTATCGTGCTAACGGACAGACAGACGGACGGACCTCAAGCGGATTTGGAGTTTTTGGCCACAAATAAACACAAAATAATATATAAAATTTTTTCGCCCGGGGCTCGGTTCTATGCGTTACAAACTTTTAGGCTGGATTAAGCTTATAATACTCTATATGATTTCATCTAGAGTATAAAAATACTTGTAATTCGGTTAAGTGTTGTGGGAAATGAAGAACCCCGTAAAACTATAAGAAATAGGCCATATTGGATTCATATTGTTACGTGTAAGCCTGGCCACCGCGCAACTCGATCGATTACGAATAGGGAAACAGCAACAACCGAATACCTAAGCTACAAAGTAACCCAATCAAAAGCCTAAAGCCCCCACTCTAATCGAATATGCTCGAATGTACTAGAAGCGTAGAAGATCAAATGGAATGCTCTCAAACTTACCAGTACTGTCCACACACACCACCAAGCGAAGATTCAAGAACAGTCTCGACTACAGACAAGTAGTATAAAAGCAGATGAAGCTTTCAGCGAGACACATAGTAATTTTTATTACGTCGACTGTGACAGCCAGCGTGTATACGCGACCGTGTTGGTAGAAAGCGAAAGTGATCGAATCAAGCGATATAAATAAGCGGGCGGTATTGCCATATAGTGCGAATATAATTAAAGTGCGAATAAATAAATTGTTACTTATTTTGATTTTAAACGAATTGTGTTTAACTTGAAATCCCGGCGAACCCCTAGCTCGCAACAATATCTATTACATTATAAAACAAGAATTTTAGGGAGTCTAATAACAAATACCTACTCGTACATGACCTACCCTATTGCACTTGGATTGAAATCGGCATAAAAAAGAGTAATTTGATAATAAAATCTAGCATTACACTGTATGCCATGGTGTCAAATATTTGACTAAAAAAAGTTTGACGAAAAGTTCATACAAAATTTTCCTGTCAAAATAGAGCAAAAAAAAAATAATGTTCCAAACAAAAATTTGACAATTACACTATCTGACTGCATTTACTGCATACCCCGTACGCCGTCCGCCTTACACCCTTTCAGCTATTGAGTTGAATTTTTTTTGTGGGTAGACTGGATGCTATCATTTTTAAGAGACAATTTTTTAGGCGGTTAGGGGTGTAAGTGGGGGAGCGTTTTAGATAGAACATTTTGATTTCCATATCTCAGCAACCGCTTAAGATAAAATGCTGAAACTTGAAATTTGTATAGAGTAGACCCTTTTGCAAAAAAACTGTCGATATTGGTGGAGGGGTGTGGGAGTGGGGCGAAAAAACAATGCGTTCGATATGCCCGAATGTCAATATCGAGACATTCTAAGATTAATATCTTGTAAACGGTTAATGTCATGAAATTGAAACTTAATGATTGTCTGTATACTAGGAGAATAGACCGGAAATAAATTTTTGAGGAAGTCAGTGGCATGCAGGGGTTGGGACTGAAAAACATTAGATTATGATATCTCACGAACAAATTGGGCTATACAAATTAAATTCAGTTTTTGTATACAAGTTTGCTGAAAATAAAATTTTTGAAGGGGACGGTGAAGCATGGTAGTGGGGAGGGGGGATAAGAATTTTTCTAAGAAATCACGTGTTATATCTCAAGAACAGTTTAAGATAGATGCTTAGATTTTTTACGAGATGTAGGTCTAATAGAAAAATTTTAGCACAGAAAAATTTTTTGGGGTGTGGGTGTAGGGGATGATAGAAATATATTTTTTATAGAGGTAGTATTATAGGGTGGCAGCAGGGGCGGTGTTTTTCCTATCTATAGAACGGCTTATGCTAGATAGTTGAAACTTGGTGTGTTTATGTAGATCTACTAGAAAGTAAGTTAGGTAAAAAAAATGAAATATCCATTGGCATACGGAAGGAGGGCAAAAAAATGATTAGTAAAAACAGAATGCATATATTTTCTCGAATTTCGTCATATCTCTTAGGTCTTCTAAAATATTGAATTAATTTTTATTCTACGGATTCTTCACATACATACGTAGAAACGGTTTTCAGAATTTTTTGAAATTCGACTCCTAAGGAGTGTAAATTGGTTGTATACATGATCAGATACCGAATAACTTTTCACTTCCTTGTTTTATAGCCGCATAAAACCCGTATCAACCCTTAAGAGGGTATGAACAGGTTGAACACGTTTTCACGAATTCGCTCATATCTCTTATTAGACGTTATAATCTAAAAATGTAGTTTTATAGCGTTCGTTTAGGAAATTTTGTTTACTGTAAAAGGGTTTTACTAGTAGCAGAGGTGGGTGCTATAAAACCAGGCGCCATCATTTAGAACCCTCTATAGGTGTCTTAAATAAAAGTCTTCTAAATTAATGCTCTAAATTTAATACAGTTAATTAATCGACATACGACCTAGTGCCTAATTATTAAATACATCCAAGATCATGCACATATCACACTTCATTGTTGAAAAGAACTATTTAATCCTTTTCTACTTCCCGAGGGGTTCGAATTTCACGGTTCTTTTTTATAAATCGTATGAAAAAGTAAATACTAATGTGATCAAGCGTAAGATATATTGATGATTTCGATAAAAAAGATATAACTGCTTTTAACCACTTATGTGTAAATAAATCGATTCTGAACCCGTTCAATACAGGTGTCTCATTTGAAGTAATTTATTATAAGCAAAATCACAGAGGGTACATACTAAATATTAACGTTCAAACATATAATTATATTGTACAACACCAATATCTAATGTAAGAAATTAATTTTAATTAGATTTGTCAGTCTTAATTTGTGCCATACCCCATACCCTGAACTCATTATCCCTTGCAAAAGTGATGAACTAATTTGATACCACGGACGAAGTGATATTCCTTACTGAAGATTTCTTCTATCTACGTACCTTCTAGGCAAAAATATTCGAAATTCATTTTCAATTAATTCGATAGGATCTGTATCCCGGGTATACCATGAATTATCCAGTTTCACAATACACTCCGCTATGGGGCTATGGCTGTGTACTTGAGTCGTACTACTTAATTTGATTGATTCCAATAAATGATAATGACTGGTGCCATGGGCATGGCTGAGGCTTGCGCTCCTTATTAAAGCCTTTCAAAAAGAAAGTTCTGAGTACTGCGAACAATTCCATTGTACCTGTATATACGATTTCAAGTTTTTCTCACTTTACAGATATTTGATTGGTACGAGTACCTATGGTGTGAGATCAGTTCTAATTAAAATTCTTAACTTTCAACTCAAGTAATTTTATTAAGAATTTTAATTAGCCCAAGTAATTGTATTTTCGCCCGTTTAGTTCTAGTTTGAATATTTAAGATTGGAGACAATAGACAGTTCTTGCCTGTACCAAGAAAAGGAGAAGATGGAAACGGACACTCTTTTCACTACCAATTGAATTATGAAGTAGGTATGTATTTCAACGACATCACTATAAATCCTAAGAATGTGAACTTTGCACATAGCCATGCAGTACATAATTACACTTTGTACATATGCCCATAAATCTATGTAGGAATGAACCTGTCGTCGTAGCCAATGCCAAGGAGATGAAGAAGGTTTTGACATTCATTTCAAATTCATTTCCGTGTACGAATACTGAGTGTTGATTTGAATTTCAAATCGTACGAGGGAGGCTACATAATTCAACAGAAGGACATTTACAATTCAATTTCAACTGTGGATAATCCACCCCAGTTTTTGGTATACGGGATAAAGCATAGCGTTTGGATTAGGAAAAATCCTCAAAAACTTTTGAGGTTAGTATTCGAGTTGTTGTGCAAGCTGCGCGATTTAAAAGTCAAGGCTTAGCGTCGCATTGCAAGGTAACTTTCAGCACCAGAATCGCGTAAGATATTATGGAAATTTTCCGGAAAAAAAGTTGGATGCATTTTTAATACGAGCAGCAATGAAAATGATTGCATAAGATTTCAAATTACCATACTACAGTTACGATTGAGTTTGAACATGAAACATTGATCGGCTTGGATTACTTTCAATACTCATAAGCATAAAATATTAAATTAAATATTAATTTTTGAAAAATTAGAATAGTCGAAGTCTTGTTTAGCCGAAACGGGTCCTTCCACGGTAAATCGACCACAAATTGCTAAAATTCCACTCTTCGATCTTCATGAACTGTTGATACCAGTGGCGTGGCTTAATATTTCAACTAAGGAAACAATTGGTAAATGTCAAAAATTCCTCATGGCTTCCAACCTACGGTGTAGGTATATTTTACTTTATTATTTTTTAATAATAAAGTATTGTGATCGACCTGAAATTTCAAAAAAGTTTGCTACCCTGAAATTTTGTATTTACATGTTTTAGGACTAGTAAACACCAAAAAAGAAAAAAAAAAAAATGTCCGTCTGTCCGCCGTAGACGCCGTACGCCGTCCGCCGTCCGCCGTACGCCGTACGCCGTACGCCGTACGCCGTACGCAAAATCGTTTGAAGGCGCGTAGCTCCCAAACCCGTTGAGATATTAAATTGAAATTTTTATGGTGGGTAGATTGAGTGAACCCCTACGACTGGTATATTTTCGAGGGGTGGGGGTACAAGGGGAGAGGAGAGGAGAGCGTTTTAGACGAAAAATTTTGGTTTCCAGATCTCAGGAACCACTTATGCTACAAGGCTGAAACTTTGAACTTATGTAGTACTATGATCATGGACTCAATTGCAAAAAAATGGTCGATATTGGTTAAGGGGTGTGGAAGTGGGAGGGAAAACAATGAGTCTTTAACGCATTAAAGACGGGATTGAAACATTCTAAAATCGATATCTCCTGAACAATTGATGTCAGAAGATTGAAACTTTGTTGTTGTCCTTAGGAATACTTCAAGATTAGACAAGGGCTAAAATTTTTAAGAGGGGAGGTGGGGTGTGAAGGTGGGGGGTGTAAAATTTTGGATTACAATATCTTCCGAACCAATTACACCAGGAAGATAAAATTTTGTTTCTCTATATGGGATCACAAGAGAAGTCTATCGAAATAAAATTTTTTGAGGGAGGAGGTGGAGCACGAAAGTGGGAGGACAGCAATTTTTCAAAAAATGTAATTTTTATATCTCAGAAACCGTATCAGGTATGATCTTGAAAATTTTACAGGAGTTGGGGTCGGTAAACTTCTAGTAGGGTGGTGTGGGTGTTGGGGGTGATGGTAGAAGGGGGTAGAAAGGAAAACATTCTGATTTTTATTTCTCGAAAACCATAATGTATAGAAAGCTAAAAATTTAGGATTATATAGAGCCACTATGGAGATATCCTAGAAAAATAAAATTTTTGATAGGGGTATCATGGTACGGGGGAGAGGGGTGGTTTTTTATATCTCAGAAACGGCTTATGCTAGAAAGTTGAAACTTAGTACGTATATGTGGATGTGCTATTAAAGTAATTAAAGCAAAAAAAAAGTTCAGATTTTTATTGGCGTTTAGAGGTTAAGTAAAAAAAAATGTCCGTGAATCCACATTTTCACAAACTTCGTTAAAACTTTTAGACATGTCGAGCTATCAAAGCAATTTTACTTCTGCGGGCTATTTATATAAGCGCCTAGTAACGATCTTCAAAATTTTTCGATATCCAACCCCTAAGGGGGTGTAAAGTGGTTGAGTACATATTCACGAATTCTGATATATTTCTAAGGTATATTGAGATTTGGAATTCACAGCTTTAAACGTAGTCGGGGAAAAACTGATTTAAGTATTTTTCTCAATTAAACCCCCTGGGGGTATTGTTCAAGATTTCACTGATTCCGAAAATCTCTTAGTTTTAATGTGATCGAATTCGGTTTTACTACTATGAATTATTCTATTGATAAAAAAAATACGTAAATAAATAAAAAAATCTGCCAACAGTCTGGGCGCAACTTTATTATTTTATGGGTAGAAGTCGGAAACGTGTTTAATGATGAGATGCTGTGTAGGTTACTATGCGACTGACAACCTAAAAAAATAACGTTCTAAATAGCGTCCTGGTTACGTTATTTTTTAGGTTGTCAGTCGCATAGTAACCTACACAGCATCTCATCATTAAACACGTTTCCGACTTCTACCCATAATATAATAAAGTTGCGCCCAGACTGTTAGCAGATTTTTTTTAATGACTTTAGATTAGATTTTCTACGGAATCAAATAAACGCCCACATAAGCAACTTTTCAATTGCTTCCATGTGCCTTTTTCATGATTTTTTTTCATTACTTTCTTTTCGTGGTGCTACCAATTCGGCTCTGTAAGATATTCGCAACTAGTTTTTTGGGAGATTTTATTTACGCTGCCGAGGAAAATTATATAATACAAATATAATTTTTTTTCGCGACTTTTTTGGGCGATTTAGAAAAAAATAATTTTAAATATTTTCAGCCAAATGTAAAGCCCCGGTTCCATTTGTTGCATTTCCGCGTATTGTACCACCATTGCGTATCATTCACTGAACGAATGCATAGTGGACACTACACGACTTTTCTTGTATCAAGAGTGCCTTACAGTTCAAAATTTTCGATACGCGATTACAGTGTTCAGTTTCAGTTCAACTGAAAATATGAGTTGACCGAATGAGAGATATTATGAAAGTACAAAATTTTTTCACGAGTTCGATTGTTTTCTCCATAATTTCAAGAAAATTTGACAATTTTCGTCCCTCACGCGAATGAACAACATTGTGTAACACAACATGTCCACACATGACTCCACCGCGTATCGTATCATTCCTTTGATGTGTCGGCAAAAAACGGCCAAATGACCGATCGGGTTCGTTGCGTTCCTTTGTTTCACATGTTGATACAGAACAGAGATACGTTTGTCGTATCCACTGAGACGCAACGATAATCAGAAATGCAACAAATGGATACCGGCCTCATGGAACATTAGTTATACCTACTCTTGGTTAAATATTTGTCCCAGGAAGATTGTTTTAAGGAAAGGACAGGTCCTTAAGGATTTCTACGATATGCGAAGATCGAGCTACTTAAAAATTTAGACAAAAGTCTGCCCTCATTGTAGAATGTGATATATGGCCTATGTTAAAGACAACAGTCCGTGTTACAGTTAAAAAAATAAAGGATATATTTTTTGAAAAGCATGAGAAATGAGTCCTTAGTCGTTGAATACATCAAAACATCATGTTAAATTGTTACTCCTTTTTTTAATTTTCGTCCTTTTCGGAAAATATTTTCTGTATTATTTTAAAACTGTAGCTCCTACTGTTGCCTTTTATATTGCAATGTAGAACTTGTAAGTAACTTGTTTGAAGTACGTGGAAATCCTTAAGGACCTGCAATTTCCTTAATATAATTAACGACCTACCGAGAGAGTATATGTACTCTAAAGTATCTACGATTAAAATTTCACGACGATCGACGAGGGACTTGCATCAGTCATTGGTCGAATTTTCGTGGAATGACCCAAACATGATGAACATATCGCAGAGAAATGTGTGCAGAAGGTGCAGAATTAATATGCATAACAGTTCGGCAATAAGAAACAACAATCTATTCAAAATTTTAATTATAATGCTCCCCTGAGGGTTGAACACAGATTTACATATTCATAAGACGCCGTAGCCTCAAACTGGTGGAAGCGAATAAAATTTAATGTTTTGAGTGGTTTGGTTGGTGACGGGTTCCGAGTGGAGTTTTTGACTTCGGCATTTCTTTAGTCCTTTTTCTTCCTTTCATTCATTTATAATTTACCGTTGTTTATTCAAATCATTAACTTAATTACGTCAGTTATGTCGAAATATAAGCCTTTGACTTGTGCAGGATAACTTAGGAAAGCTTTGACTTTAAGTTTTTACTTAACTGGACTTTTTTTTACATAATCGTCTAAAAGCATTTTAAGGATTTTTTGTATATTCAACCACAAAGGGATGTAAATGGTTTGCATACGTTTTCACAAATTTGGTCATGACCGTGTCTGTGTCATATCGTTTACATATAATGCGACTTATAAAGAGTGTTTTTTTAGGTGCATGAGAACTATCGATATCGATAACTGTCAGGCGGATGTAATACCGTATATGTACACATAAAATTTAGGAAGTAATTCTACCACAGAAGAAACCAAATTTATTGAGAGAGCAAAACGGTTTAACCGGTTTCCCCTGTCTTCTTAGCTTCCGCTTTGCCGTAGCAACTACCAAAAAACACGCATACATTGAAATTTTTTCAGTATATATCCCAACCATGTAAAACCCAAAGTGTCAAATATCATGTACATAACTCTGTATATAACTCACCGACCGCCATTACCGTGAAGATCGCCGTCGAAAAATAATTCGTGTCGCGTATAATAATTTGATAAAAAGTGAATGAAAAAGTGCTCAAAAAGTTTCTGAAAGTTACGTGTGACGTGTAAAATTTCATATATTATAGAAATACCGCGAGTTTCGATTAGTGTTCTTGAGAAATACGGACAAAAACGATTAAAATGAAGTGCATTGTGTGCGGCCTAAAAAGTGAAATAAAACTGAAATCTGCGGAAGTTTCTTTTTTCCGGTAAGTGTAATAGAATAAGGTAGAGCAATCCTGGCAAATGCAATGAGTGTTTCATTCAGAAAAGGTGAAAAATTACCGAAATTCGAAATAAAACCCAAAGTGCCAAACATCCGCCATGATTACTTGTGCTTTGCCAAAGGCGTAGTTAATTTCAAAGATCGGGGGTTCACAATATTTTTCTTTCAGTTTTCCTAGTAGTGAACGCTTAAGATTGGAATAGTGTAAAGCTATTGGTTTTAATGCGAGTCTTCCAGGGCCCGGATGCTTCGAAAGAGTGTGTTCTTTTCATTTTAATGATAAAGACATAATTATTCGGGGTGAACGTAAGTACCTTTCCAGTTCCAAAGACGGACAACGAGAAATCATGTGACGAAATTGCATCCGGGAGTGTGGTAAGTTTGAAATTTTTAAATATCTTAATACGTTTTTACTTTATTTTATTATGAGGAGCCTTTACCTCCTCATTGAGTCGATCTACAATTTGAAAGGATTAATAGAACCTAAGTATATAAAAATTAAAATTTTGCTCGTTTGTGTATCGTTTGCAAACCTATTTTATATGAATGTAATTATAAATTTTAAAGCGGATTTTTTACCAAACGTGGAAAAGACGGACACTGCTTTGGAACCATATGTGCGTCCAATGTTGTACTTAAGGTAAATTCACATGAAATAGCCGAGTACATATACAGTATTTAACTAAGTACAAACAATTTCTTAACAGACTCCTGAGCGCAAAATTTTGTTATCGACTGATGTGCAAATGTCGTCGCCACAAAGTTCCATGTCAGTAATCATACCATCCCAGGAGCCGAATGAAGACTTTGCTGTGAAGCCGGTCAGTAGAGTTGACAATTTTATAAAAATACTTTATTATTAAAAAATAATAAAGTAAAATAAATATGAGCGTCTCCCAAATCTAATTTGGATAAACTTTTAGAAGCAGTATGCAGAAATATCGGACACCACTTCAGAGTCAATTATTTTATCTACCCTGGATGAGACATCCAACGTTGCGCTGAAGGTAAAAGAACTTTTTATGTACAGATAAATGGAAAATAAAAAAAAATAATAAACCAATTTGCAGACTCCTGAGCGGCGAATCCTACTTCGGATTGATGTTCAATTCTCATCGCCACAAAGTTCGATGTCGTCCATCATACCCCTGCAGAATACGATAGACTATCTTGTTGAAAAACCGGTAATAAATTTCGTCAAAGTGTTGTTATATTCTAGCTCAATAAATATTATGTATTTTACAGATTTCAAGAATTGCTCTTCAAGAAGCGATGGTATCAACACATGCAACGGAATCATCAATCACTTCACCTAGAAAGTGATTGAAGTTGAAAGTGAAAACTTTAAGAAAGTTTGTTAAGAAGAGGGATAGTAAATCCATTATGTTCAGTATACAATAAAATCGTACATAAAATAAAAGCCCGTTTTTACTCGAATCTTTTCAGTCACGGTTTAGCCTTTTTCAATTTTCAGGTAATCAGAATCGAACATCTTATGCATAAAATAGCTTAGCCACGGCCGCAGAATAATGAGTGCGCATATAGTTTGCCATTTTTGAGGACTATTGTTCGGTCACTATTCGAAGAGGATGTACAATATCTCCTGTTTTCAATTTCGTATCTGGAACTTTGAATAAATCGCGTATGATCCCATTTTCAAGGACTATACTTGGAGATTTTACTCTGAACCATTAATGTGTTCAAAATACCAAATTCCTATAGCTTCAAGCGTTATGAAGTTAGAGACCAATATTATCTGCACCTGAAGAAGTAAACACATTTTATTGACTAACTGAACATAAATAAATATCGAAATGACGAAATTTCTGGACAATATTTAAATTTTTACATTTATCGGATAGAATTTCTTAATTTGAAATGATTCTATTCTTTTGTACAGGCATTTACCCCTTTCCGTATGTACGATACTTAATACGAAACGCCATACAATTATATAATTTCGCTGTAATTAAAATTCACACCGTTTTGAATTGTATTATAAAATGTGTATTCTTTAATAGAACCCCTCGTAAAAGAATTTATTTTTGACTACGCCACTACACAATAACAAACACTATTATACGTTACAATAGTATGCGTGCGGCTTTTCCATTTCCGCTTCATTTCTCTCGACCCATTTCATTTCCTTATATCTTTCTTCGTAGATAACTGTTGTTTGACAGCTGAGAATGTCAAACTGTGTTGACATTTCTGTTCAGTAAGGTTTGGCAAGTCATCATGAATCGTTTAACGCCAGAACAACGCTTCCAAATTGTGGAAATTTACTTTGAAAAAAATCTGTTCGCGAAGTTCATACAGCACTTCGTCCATTTTACGGTCAACATAATCGGCCTAGTGAGCAAGCAATTCGTGCAGTTATTGATCGTTTTTGCACTAATTTTACTCTTCTCTTAACGAATCACCATTACATCCATTAAAATTGACTGTTTGGTGCGGTTTACAGGCTGGCGGCATCATCGGTCCTTATTTCTTTCGAAATGAGGAAGGAGCTGCCGTTACGGTGAATGGCCAGCGCTATCGAGCCATGCTGACTGAATTTTTGTTTCCAAAAATTAATCAGCTAAACATCGCCGACATTTGGTTCCAACAAGACGGCGCAACTTACCATACAGCGCGCTTAACAATCAATTTATTGCAAAATCAATTTGGTGACAACTTGATTTCCAGAAGTGGTTCTGTTAACTGGCCCCCTCGTACGATTTAACGCCTCTGGATTACTTTTTATGGGGCTATATTAAGTCATGCGTTTATACCGACAAACCAGCAACTCTTGAAGCATTGGAATATTCAAGCTACTATTGACGCCATATGGCCAGATTTATTGAAAAAAGTAGTCAAAAATTGGACTGATCGAATGGACCATGTAACTCGTAGCTGCGGCGGACATATGATGGAAATCATATTTAAAAAATAAATGCCATGAAATTATCTACCAGAATATAATAAAAAAATTTCATTCCAATAATATTTCTGTCTTGTATTATAAGTTTAAGTTCTCATGCACCTAAAAAACACCCTTTATTATAAGGGACATTATTTCGATCTTGAGTTAAACTCTAACAGCAACTTTAACCGGTAGTTTTGTATGAAAATCTGCCAGTTAAGGTTGCAGATGGACCGAACCAAAAATTCGTAAAAACGGCTCTATCTCTTATCACGAAATTGTAATTGCGGGGCACGTACAAACATATATGTAAATTATACGATTAAAGCTAGTATCAGCTGTCAGATAGTGTAATCATGAAATTTTTGTTTACCACATTATTTTATTTGCTCTACACAAAGTCTATTTTGACGGAAAAGTTTTGAGAGAACTTTTCGTCAAAAATTTGGCAGCATAGCATACAGTGTAATACTAGCTTAAGCAAAGAATTTGACATTTGATACAATTGAAAATTATTATTACTGCGCGCTGATCTTTATTGACTTCTCACGTGTTGCTACAGTAAGAACCTTTTGAGAGTACCCTGACCTTTCAAAATCGCATGTAGGTGTAATGAAATAAGTTAAGAAGTAAAAAAGGGCGATATCTGGGTCGATTTTCTTGAAGGAGATTCCTATTAACGTCGAAACGGGGTCATTTTATCCTTTAAGGTAGATTTCCATTGTCGTCCCAATTCTGCGTTAGAGCGTCGGACGCATACTTTTCCTGTCACGCTTTTGGGTTTCGAGATTTTATTTGCGACGTAATTTCTGTTTCGCCAGGAGATATCTGGTCCATTACGAATTTTTCCAAAACCATTCCAATAAAATTCTACTCAGAAAAAAGTAGTGTTCAGGAATCAAACCTGAATTGAAAAAAATAAACTCGAGCTTGCAGAACACAAAACTAATTTCGATGACAGAAAGGTGATCGACTTTTAGTTTAGCGATACGCAAAAGGCTGTGGAATGCTCGAATTGCGACGCAGACGTAACCTGTCACTTCAACTACAATCGGAATGGTTTATTGATGCGTTCGACGCTCTGATGCAGAATTGCGACGACAATGGAAATTCACCTCTATCTTTCCGGATTACGTGGATCCTTTTCTCACCAATGACCTCCTAACCTTTTGGAAGCCTCTCTAAAATTCTGTTCAGAGAAGACACCAGTGCCTGTGTTGCATTCCATTTTTGATCGCTCGAGAACATGGATTTTCCCTTGTCCCGTTGTTCTGATTTGTACATATATCAGACACTGAACAATACATATTTCTAAGGCCTTCTCTGGGATCATGCAATAATACCGGCAGGAACCCACAGGCCTTAAACGAGAACGGAGCTATGTATAGATAGTCTTTGGTACGAGTATGTGCTGTTGAGCTGACTAAAAAGACAACAAGTCGTAAGTACGATTAGAGCTCGAATTAAAGCCTTGTGATTTTATCTGAATAATGTGAATAAAGTGGGCTTGGGAATCTGTCGTCAATATATAAGTCTATCATTTCAGTGGTCGTTAGTTTAAATCCCTGCCCCCCCCCCCCCATGTTCCTGCTGTTTTCTGTGTGCCTAATTTTGATGAATATTCATTCCCAAATATTATTACTCATCCATTCGCCCTTTGCGGTTGGGTGACTGGATATACCTAAAAAACACATTACGAAATATCGATGGAAAACTAATATCAGACTGAATCATTCAACATGTCTGGATATTTTAAACAAACATTAAACAAAATAAAACAATCAGTAGATTTTAATTTTTCTTTCAGAATTTCCTTTACACATTCTCCAGACTGTATAAAAAATTTTGAAGTCATTCATGCCTCGCCATTAGCTTTATTTCCACTGAGGAAATTCATTTTTTTTTATTTTATTTTTTTTTTCTCTTAATAGATCTTTGCTCTCCTATTACCTACCTTTTCAGCTTATGCATGGATGCAAAACTGTAAATCGTTCTTTGGACATTAATCCACACTTCCAAAAACCAAGACCACAAAATTTACCTTGCTTACACCGCAGGAAAATTTAAGCGAAATTCATCCAATCGCCTGACGCTTTACGAAATGTTGGCAATATTAAAGGTGTGGATACAGAAGGCTTATGAAATTTAATTTTACCTACACCAAGAGGTGCTCAAAGCTGGTTTTCAATAGAAACTTATTTAATGGGAAATTATGAAATTCGTAAATTTTTTGTAGTAGTATAGGTAAAGAATTCTAAGACGGCATAATTTTTAATTTGAAAGCATGGTCTTTATCTTTCATGTGCGCCTTATATATACTAAATTATTTTGCAATGTTTCATGTCATCCTGACACCTGACAAGCCAGAAGACGCCATCAACGAAGGACGAAGACAAGAAGTTCCAAAGCAGAAAGTTTTGCAGCCGCAAAAACAA
The DNA here is from genome assembly GCA_951812415.1 of Beris morrisii. Classification (NCBI taxonomy): domain Eukaryota; kingdom Metazoa; phylum Arthropoda; class Insecta; order Diptera; family Stratiomyidae; genus Beris; species Beris morrisii. The sequence goes on from OX638313.1 coordinate 6,400,523, forward strand.
TGGCGGAGGAATGATTTTCCGCCTGTGCTTCGTCTGGATATTGTGTTATTGTCGAACTGAAAAAAACTGTCGAAACGCCTTCAAATGACCGTTGGATATCATGTAGGGTGGATCTCCTTTCACTACCCTTTCAGTACAAAACATGAAGAAAATTCACTCTGATATTTGGAAGATAGCGATGTACATAAATTCCGGACGGACGACAGGCGTTTTTCATTCTGCAAAATTACAATGCTAAATTGACGTCTCTATGGTCTGTTGGACTCCTGTACTAAGTTATGTAGAGGACAGGGGACGAAGGATGTGGCTGAAATTTCATAAAGATTTTGTGTAGGTACCATGAACTTATTGTGGGGATTCTAGATTTTTTTTAATAGGACTAATTAAATTTATGTCGCAATAATCAAACGGACAGGAAATTGTAGTATGACGTTACAAAAAATGTAGGAGGATAAATTGACACAACACGACAATGATTATGTTCTTATCACCTTTGCAAAGCTTCCCTCGAGATTGTACCTACTTCTATGTATGAAAACTAACTATTTATTTATGAAAACAGACAGACGGTACTGATATGTGAGTGCGGAGTTCTTTGGTATCAACTGGTTAGTATTAGTCTTAATGACATATAACTGACATGATTGCACGAGAAACAAAAGAATGATTCCACCAACAGTACTGAATAGTTTCCAAGCCATAATTTGCCGATTTAATTAGTCAATGATATTATATATATATAAGTAGTAGCAGTGCGTAAAATGTAGTAACAACCCTTTGCACTTGATGCCGAGCGGGGAGGAACGTTGAATGAATGCATAGAATAGTTAAAGCTGATTCCAAGATTGATACATTATCTTTCAAATATCTAATAGCCTGTACACAGGGCCACCTAAATTGGCAATGTAATAATTTCCAATTATTCTTGACCCTTCTACTAATAACCAAGAAAGTTTCGAAATGAGAAATTAATGAAATGTTTTCTTGCCATATTTCCAGTTTATCGTTTGCCGTTCAAGAGATTCGTTTTCATAAGCCCATACCGTTTTGACAGCATACTTCAAAACAATTGACATTTAAATTATTTGTTCGGTACGTCTTCTTCTTTACGTTGCGTGTTAAAGCTTTCTTTGAAATGTGAACTCTACCATGTATTTCACAATTTTGGTCATAATACCCAATCCAAATTGAACCTTTATATGAGACGATTATTATAAATGTTTGGGCATTTTGATAAATGTTCATATAGCACACAGTACCTAAATGGGTAGTTACGATAAATGAACACTGAGTGCTGTCTGTTCTGCAGTACAGTTGCTAAAATGTTCCACCCAAAAATGCATACGTAGCCGTGGTATGCGACTATTTTATATATTGGCGTATAAATGAGTTTTAACTAAATTTTCCTTCTTCCGTTCTAGTGTGACACGTATGAGGCATGCGGCACTAATAGCAAAACGCGATCCTGGACTTTACTTTGATTTACTATCTGGACTTTCTCAAATCTTTTTGTTCATTTCTATATGTTTCGCTGTTGAACAAACATATGTCCTGCTTTCGAATTCCAATCTGCTTGGGGATGTTCTAGTTTCACTGCTACAAGGTATGACAGATCCATTGACATTATAACTACTGACTTAAACAATTGGTTAAAAAAGCTTAAGTTATAACAACATTTACCTAGTATAAGTCTTTTACACCCGTAGGAATCTAATTGATCCCTTTCATATATGTATGTTAGAAAAACCAATACCAATAAAATTATCAATTTTCAACAATATTTTTCCTATTTATTTTCAGCATGATGGAAACTTATTCACTTTAGAAAATTAAACTCTATCCTAAATTTCTACTATAATCACTCATCACTCATCTCATCCACTCACAATTCATACATGAGGATAAACAAAACCATTAATCAAAAACATGCTCTGGGCTGGATACATATTTCATCGCACGGACGACGTTAATTTTCGTAAAAAAGCACACTTAGCGTTTCGTATAGAATCAAATGATGTTGAAAATAAAAACAGAGACATTGATTGCAAATATATAATGTACCTTTACAAATATTAGAACTAAAAAACAAGAAGGCATTGAATGGACGAGTATACCTAATAGATATTATAAAAAAAAATTTTAAATTAATTCAAAGGCAGAGAGTTATTTATAAGAAATTTCTTTATGTGAAAAATTATATGATATTTTAAAAATGTCTGAAAATAAAATAACAAGACTAATACAACTCAAAAAAAAAATCAAATTCGTATCACAACTTGTCACTTCTAATTTTCTACACCGCAGAGCAGATGTTTTGGCCTTCCAATTGGTCTACCAATTTGAAAAAGTGATAAACCAAAATTCGAGTTTTTGAGTTATGACAGTCTTGTTCTAAGGTATCGATATGACTGTTCATGTTCACATTCTATAAAACTGACAGTTCAAATCCACTATACTACACTACGCTATTTTGTGCCATAGTAGAAAAACCACTCTATGGAAAGTATTCATGTGTTCAATTGGGACTATGTAGTGCTACGTGCCACTACGCAGTTAACTACCTAACTAAAACCTCATTGACAGTCTGTAATTAAATTTTGGCTATATACGTCTGATATAAAAAACGTATTAAACTTTCATAATACTTCCTTATCCTAATTTCAATAAAATTTAAATTTTATTTTATAAAAAGATACCCTTACTTACTTACATGCGTTATGTACATACATACACATCATCGCGGTCACAGTCTTCTCCGCTGAATTGAGTTTCTGTAAATGGTAACTTCAATAAATTATGCAACATGTCAGAGTTTGTTGTTTGATTTTCGTAACTCACTGAATTATCGATTAAGAGGGTAGATTTTTCTTTTGAGAGGTTTCTGTAAAGTAATGTTTTTCTGCGTTCACATTCATACGTACATATGTATGTGGAAAAATGGTGTGGTGACCCCATCTTTTCCAATCCAACCCTTCCATTACGATTAGCGCAGTCACAAAACAAACCCATAAAAAGACACAAGCAGCAGTGTAATTTCGTTCATAATTTAGTTAGACCTTCGACTTATCACGAGAGAAAGAAAAAATCTTATCATATGAGAAAAATCTACTTTACATTGCCAGACACATCCAGGTCTTTTGAAAGATAAATTAGATCTTGTTTTCTTTTCAAATGTGAACCCTACCTACCACTTGGAATGGAATCACCATCCAGCAGTTCATGCAAGTTCTCATTTTGAATCTCGCATAAAAACCTTGAAGCAAGTTATATTCGAGAATGAATTTTTCAACTACCACATAAACTAAATATTAGTAAAGTTTTCCAACAACAATGTCCAACATAGTTTTTAAACTGCAATTTTTAATAAAGGTTTCATCTGTAATTTCGCAATTTTATTCTAAATACAACTAGGAAAAACAACAACAATTGAAAAATAAAAACAAATTTTCTGTTTGATTTTTATTTTTGTAACGTTTCGGTCTCGACTGAATCCACTAACATACTGATCATAAAAAGGAATAACTATGGTATATATATAATATTGTTTGGGATTCGCCGTGATTTCAAGTAAACACAATTCGATTATAAGAAATAAAACTAACAAATTTTTATTATTTCGTTTTTAATAATCGCACTACTGGCACCGCTTTCCGATTTCATGTACTACTCGTTTTACAAACACTTTCGCGTAGAACTGACCGTCTTTTCGCTTCATGGTAGTCCAAAACTGATAGTGTATGCATATATGCGGCGCTGATATATTGCATGTGTTGAGCTGAGAGATTTCTCGCATATTCGGTGGTGTCTGCATGCGAGAAGAGCCGAGAGATGTTGGAAGTTATTTGTTGTTTTCTGACTTATGAATGATGTCATTCATAATTGAATTGTACGGGTTGCCAGGATACGGATGAAGTTAGAAAAAAAAGAGTACAAGAGTAATTAAGGAAGAAGAAGAAAAAACAGTTAAGAAAAAAAAGGTAATAACCACATTTAAATCAATACAGAACTTACTTTTTAATGAGGTATTTACTTGAACAAAAATAAAGTAATTAATGTATGTAGAAAGTTCTGCTCATCTTAATATATAAAAATATTCGTTCGGGTGCGGAGGTCTAAAACTCGAGAACCGCTGCTCCCTTTGACATCATATTTGGACTATATGTTAGTTTGGTCTGCAGGAAAGTTTCTCTTTATTTTACTTCCGGTAGGTGGCACTGCAGTCGAGATATTTCCATTTTTCGTATTTATGGTACGATTTGGCTCAAATTCACAATATATATTACTTCAATAAAAATAAATTCGTTAAGAAAATTTGAACCCGGTAGGTGGCTGTGGAATCGAGATATTTACGAAAAACTATCTACATATCAGCTATACACAAATTTATTCGTACACCATTCAAAATTTTATTCAAAACAGTGTAAATGTGGTGTTTAAAAAAAATAAATAATTATGATTAAACATTTTAAAAGTTTCCCTTATATCTTTTAATAAAATTCTCAATAAAAATAATATTTGACATAATTTATATTTTAAAATAAATTATCAGTCCACCAACTACTAATTTCTGCAACACAAAATTATTCGTACACCTGACAACACGAATTTATCTATTAACGCAATGATACCGGAATATGAAATTATTTCACTTCTCTATCAGTTTACAGTGCAGTGAACGTTTGCAGCCCATATTTAAAGTAAACAAAATATTTTTATCGTTTTTTAAAATTTTTTTTTTTAAAAATGTGTCGAAAATCAACTGAAACTTCAACTTCTGAGCGAAAAATAATAATTAAGCTTATTTGTGAAGGAAAATCTTTGCGAGAAACAAGCCGTATTGTAGGTAGGAGTCATACAACAATTCAAAGTATTGTAAATAAATATAAACATTAAGGAACACTCATAAATAAGGAAGGTCGTGGGAGAAAAAAAATACTTTCGGACCATAATGAACGAGTTATAGTACGAAAAGTGAAACAAAATCCGAGTCTAAATATTAGGAATCTTTCTGAAGATATGGCCCAAATAATCCAAAAACCTATTTCTTCTGAAACTGTAAACAGGACATTCAGGAAGTTTGGTTTAAATGGTCGAGTAGCTCGCCAGAACCCATTTATATCGAAGGCCAATAGGAAAAAAAGGATTGAATTTGCCAAAAAATATTTAAATAATAATTTTGCCAAAAGTCAGGGCAAAAAGTTATTTTCACAGACAAAAGTAAATTTAATGTTTTTGGTACCGATGGAAGGCAATTTGTGTGGAGAAGGCGTAATACAGAAATGGAAAAGGGAAATTTGTGCTCAACAGTAAAGCATGGCGATGGAAATGTGATGATGTGGGGCAGTATGTCAGCCGCTGGTGTGGACAAGATGGAATTTATTGACATGACAATGGAAAAAATTATGTATTTTAATATTTTGAAAAGAACTGAGCGAGGTATTGCCGGATAGAAACCGATTACTACTCTCAGCAAGATAACAATCCCAATCACACAGTGATTTTTGTTAAAGAATGGTTACTTTATACTGTAAGAAATCTATTACGTACGCCACCTCAATCGCTGACCTCAACCCCATGTACCATTTGTGGGCACATTTGGGACGTCAGTTGAGGAAAAAAAGTATTTCTGGAAAAGCTGAGATCAAAGAGCATATTATTCGAGAATGGGAGACCATACTGCCATCAGTGACCCAGGGACTCGTGAAATCAATGACAAGGCGATTAAAAGCAGTGCTAGATACTAAGGGCTATCCAACGAAGTACTAAATTTTAAAACATAATTGCATTTGTAAATTCATTGAAGTGTACGAATAATTTTGTTGATAAATGATATTTTAATAATATTTTATAAGAATTTGTTTTTGTTTCCAAATTCCTATTAAATAAGCACGAAAATGGTAATTTTTTTATATTATCGTAAAGAACATAATACACAGTTTCCAATTATTACTGAAGAATTTTTATTTTCATAAATCCTATTGCCTTACCGACTTTATACATTTTTTTCTTGGTTTACGAATAATTTTGTGTATATATTATAAGAGGATGTATGGATGTATGGTCCCTATAGGCTCCTAAACCGTTCAACCGATTTTGATCGAATTTCCGGGAACATGTAGAATAGTCCCGGGATGGTTACTGTAAACTTTGATACTGATCGAATCAAAAACAATTGTTTTTTCGACATGTTTCCAATTTTATCGCGATTTTAGTACCCTGGTGCTCTAATTGTTGGTTTGTTTGTCCCGTATGCCTTCCTAAACCATTAATCCGATTGCGATGAAACGGGACTAACGGGAGCAACGGAAGCAACGGGGGTAACGGGAACAACGAAGCAACAGAAGCAACGGGAGTAACGAAAGCAACGGGAACAACGGAAGCAACGGGAGAAACAAACGGGAAGCAAGATTGGAACCCGCTGGCTTTGCAGTTTCGATAGTATAGCACCATATAAATTATAGCTAGTATCTATATATATTTAGTAAAAACCTATTTATTTATTGAATTGGAGCCATTCACTATTGTTAATTTAATGTACTAGTTTATTTTGTCGCTAAAATTATAGAGAAAAACGTCCAACGTATTTGAATGTATCGCACAGTGTAAACTTTGAATAACACGTTACGACTCTATAATTTTGAAAGAGCAGAAGGGATTTATTGAAGCGAGTCAAAAAAAAAATCGCTCCTTGAATGACTCGTTTGCACACTGTACATATAATACATTTGCTGTGTAAAAAATATTGTCAACCCCCTCCCCCACCCACCTTCCAACCAAGAAAATACTGACGTCTCTGAGGACACTTATGACCATTTCCATAACTTTATGGAAAATCATGTACCGATCTAATTCCTAAAAAGGACTTAAATTCCCAATGTCGTATTTCCATGAAAATATACCTTTAAATAAGTAATAACGTCTTAATAAGTTATTTCCGTTATAAGGTAATAAGACGCGTATCGCACAGAATATTCTACGTACGGTTGCGGTTTTGAATAAATGAATAATAAAGGTCTTAGTCCGATGATTGATAAAGTTCGCCCAGGCTGTCAACGGACTCATATTTTACTTTTAACCTCGACTCGTTGGTCATGGCAACATGCTGTACCTGGTGAGTTTTAATGGATTGAAACGTGACCGGAAATTATATATCTCAGATGGTTATCCTGTATGAGTTGGTTAGCTTCCTTCATGGGTATTATAGGTAACTGCATACCTTTTTGCCTCTTATTCAAACATTCTAACATATTATACATTACATACGTATAGTACCATCCTCATTCCAAGCTTATCTATGCCAATAAATGCCTGGCAAGAAACTGTAGATTTTTTCATGCTGCTTCGGTCACGTCCAGTCCGCCACCTTTGACTCCTGGTTGTACATACACAGGAGTGAGTTATAGCGACGTTAATTCAATTCCAACAATTGTATTTCGAATTCCCTGATACCATGAAAGCTCTTGAGGAAGCGCAATAAATATAATGATATTTAGAATTGCAAGGGTGCAATTATTACTCACTAGAGTAATTGGTTAATAAATTTCCTCAAATGAGAAAACAGCAAAATTCCATAAAATGACAGCTTGGCATATTTTTGGGCCATTTTTCCAAATGGTTCCACTATCATTACTAAGCATATCATATCTGTGGCCACTGGGAATAAGTAGGTAAGTCTAAAAACGAAACTATTCAGGGCAGCACTTTTTTCCTATTTTTACTATTGAACTAATCCTGTAAATCCAATTTTTGTGAAAAAATTAAATTTGTTGACATCTCAGTGATCAAATAACATATAACAATAACTTTTTCACAGTGCGTGTAAGCCTTGGGAGACGACCGCAGTACACTTATCCCATTTTACTATTTTTCGACTTACCAAGTTATTCCCTGTGACCACAGATATATAAGGTTCAAGTTTCAACTTCCTAGCATAAAAATTAATTTTTGACGTAAACACGTCTTAAAATTTGCTACCATAGTGGGGGGTAATTCAGAAAATCCGATGACAACAAAATCGGGCTATACAGTTTCGCATTGTAACTTCGAATCTCTTGTCTACATCCAAAATTAAATTACACCACTTGAGCCAAAGGATCAAAGAATTTAATACGTTGTGTTGGGACTGTTAGGCAGCGCTCGCGACTGAAATCGGCGCCACTTTGAATTCGTTTGGGCTTGTCTCATAACTTCCGCTTATGCTGTTATGACACTGGCTATTTTTCTCGCTAGAAAAAAGTACAATAGCCAATCGTGCGACAAGGCGAACAACATTAAAAGAAAGAGATACCGCTCTTTCCGATGCTAGCGGCATCTAGTAAACGAAATTAACAACTGGTTTGTTAAGAAAAATAATGGTTCTGGCGCGTTTCATAACATAACATGGCACTATCTATAATTTATACGTACCGAACTGTCAAAAACAAGTCTGTAGCGGCTGGAAAATCTAGCCGCCAGTGGATTTTTCTTGGATGAACTGCTAGAATGTTGCGAAACACGGCTCGAATGCGCTTTGTCGCCGCTTTTTTTTGACAGTTATGGATTGTTTTTTGACAGTTACTCATAGTTTTTCTGTTCGAACTGTCTCTCTCATACCAATGTCTAAATTGTTTGTAAAAGTCTCCATCCCTCTCCATTTGGATTTTCTAGCCGCTTTAAAGCCGCAAAAATAGCCAGTAGTGTCATAACAGCATTAGTATAAGTTTTGACTCGGAGCAGTGACTACGCTCGTTTTGGTTTCAATCAACAGCACTCGTCAAGATTTATTAATTTAGTGTATAAAAATAGTAGTGTGGAGTGGTTAATACGAAGTTGTATGTGGTTTAAGTTAAAAATTAAGAAAATCTAACACGATGTCAAGTCGTAATATAAAAATCGTATAAGGTTGGAAAGAGCTTCTCAAGAACTATCCAATGTCATGAAACTCCATATGATCAAGTGAGGCGGTGCCGAGAACGCTAACAAAATCAAATGTAGCCTCTAATATAAACTATAACACAGCTTGAGGTGTGAAATAACTATTACTCGTTAACGTAGACGTATTCATGCAAAACACACGCCCGTATCCTCAACACGGCACATCCATTTTTTTGTCTAAAACCGTCTAAGGGGGATGTGGACCCCTCACAACCCAAAAAGTTGTTACATTAAGGAAACCACCAAATCTAATGAATAAAAAAATTTTAACTTAAGAACTCAAAGGACTTGTGAGCTGCATGCGTTTTTTAAGTCGATCACATTGAAAAATTAAGTACAAATGTTAAATATTTATATTTGTGCTTAAGTTATGTAAATATGTATATGTCAAGTTAACAGTTTAAAGATGTAATGAGTGCAGTGCGGCTTACTTGATTGAGATTGGAAAGAGCATATACTACATAACTTCTGGACTTCATATCCCTATACATATTTAATCTATATTCTTCTTAATTTTTGATCCGTTGACATTCAGTTGCAAAAAGCACACACCCTCGATATTAATAAATTCACCCCTGTATAGATATTTGTTGTTTTATTATATTAAAATTTTAGCCTTGAGCTCACCCATCGTGAGTTATGAATTCCCTGTGGTGTGTAATCATAAAAAAGCTAATAAGTTAGGGGTTTGTTTGACGAAAAATCGTTTTTTATTTAATATTTTAAAGGGATTTTGCGAAGCAAAAGAAAAGCGAAGTTTGAATAATTCATTTTTAAAATCTAAGCAGAAATATTCCTTTTTTTTGCATGTTTAGTTGACTTAAGAACAAACGGAAAAAATATTTTTCTATTCGCAGAAAATTACCTTTAACGTTATCGTATGCCTTTTTGATTTCATTTTGAATTTTTTTTTTTTGAGTTGCCTTGATTTCACAAAGTTTTCGTTAGCCGAAAAATTTCGTTACTTTGGATGCCTACCTACACACTATTATTTCCAATTATTGCAAGGAAAATTCCTATGATGAGTGTGCTGGTGAATCAAACCAGAGTGGTCATGGAAAATTACTTCAAAGAGTTTATAGTACCTAAGTTTTAAATTCGAACAACAACTAAATCAAATTGTAAGTAAGCCCCCATTATAGATGTAATGTGATCTATTTATTTAATTTGGTATTTTAATTAAACTTATATATAAACCAGAAGAAACTAGTATTTGAAAATGCAAGTTTTCCGGGTTCAATAATGTTGTTGTTTATTTTTGCGTGACGTTTCGGACTCGACTGAGTCCTTTATCAAACTATTTATACGACTTATACAAGATGTATTGTTATAAAGGTAGAAGTGGGAAACAAACGTATCTCTGTTTTCGTACCGTTTCTTAAGTGTTGAATTTCGTCATCCTCCTGCAAGAAAAGAAGAGAATTGTTTTATTAAATATATCGCGTTTAAAGAGTAGACCAACTTACTAAACACTTCATCATCGAGCTCCTTGTCGAATTATTCATCCACGGGCATGCATCTAAACCAACCTAAAAGTAAACGTAAAGACATCGAATTAATAGGATGATATACTCGGTATACTCACCGGAACCAGCGAAGACATCACATCCAGTTATTCCATCCTGCTGGGTACGTTACTCCGTCCTGCGGGGTGGCTAATGGCGACCAATATCGCCACGGTCAGAAAACCCGTTAAAACAATTCGTTCGTATCATTTACCGCAGCTGAATCAATGCGAACAAAACACAAATCACACAACCAACAAGTCGATATACTCAACTTACTTGTCGTTTTAGCGACCACATCACATCCGGTTGCTCCGTCTTGCTGGGCAGGTTACTCCACCCTGCGTAGTGGCTAGTGGCAACAAGTTCATGTGTAGCTACACAATTCACTGTGAAGAAAGGAAACTAAAACAAATTATTAACTTTGCTATTTGGTATTTGAACGCGCAGTATAACTTACGGGTCTAAAAAAACACCACAAAAATATATGAACAGAATACCGGAGGCAAGCAACCGTAAACAAAAAAACACTACAAGGAAAACATCTGATTGATGGATGGTGTATGACGATCAAGTGAAAGGTGGTAAAGTAGATAGTGGGCATTCTGACTAAGTAGCCGATTAGGATATTGTACTTGCATAGAAGAGAAAGGATGTTAAATTCCAAGAAAAAAATTAAAAGCTTATTGCAGCTGGAGGAACCGCTAAAAGTTTTCGTAGAAGCTATTCTACTGAAAAAACAACCTCTTTAGTCTGATCGAGTGAAGGAAGCGAGTGAACACGAAACGCAATTATTTCAAATTCCTGTGAAATTAAAAATTTAAAAAGTAAATTGTTTGTGATGTTTGTAAGAGATATTTATTTTCCAAAAAGAGTTCCGTGACATCAACGGAGTATTAATTTTTTGTGTTGGAGATAAAATTTAAAGAAGATTTCCGGACATCGACGATCAGGATTTGATCACAACGAGGGATAACACACCAGCAGCGCACTCTATTTAGCCGGAGGCTTTCAGAAAGGATCATTGGCGCCTCGCGACCCTTGTCTGGGTTAAGCTGGACGTACATTTTCGAGATATGCTGCTTCTCAGCATTTTTCCCATTTTCTGTTAATTATTTTTAGTTGAACTTAACATTTCCCGAACATTCCACTTACACCACCGAATATGCGAGAAAGTTATCGACTCAACACATGCGGGATATAAGCATGTCTCAAAGCTTGCATAGCACACAGTTTCTCCTACGGTGAAGCTAAACGACGGTCAGTTTAACACGCTGAAAAACGGCATATCTTGAAAACGGTACGAAAACGAGCATATGTTTGTATGGACGTTTTTCATAGGTATTCCAGTTCTGTATCACATACCTGCTCCTAACTTTATAACAATACATCCTGTATACATTAAAGCTGCCAGGAATTTATCGTTGAACGCAACTTTATATCCAAGCAATCTGTCTATGTACGTACAATCGTACCAAGGACATACTAGTCGTATGGCCCATACTACTACTGATTCGAAATAAAAATTTGAATTGCAAAATTAATTATTTACAAAATCTGGGTAAGAAATTCGTGTCTTGTGTCCTTGAAGAACTGCAATCACCTTCTGCTCTGCACTGGTTAGCTGCTGCTGTTGCTGTTCGTTTACAAGTGCGAGACCATGTGCACTGAAATAATTAAATTTTGTGTTCGTCAACTCTTGAACTTCTGTCTCCATCAGCGACTACATTCATATATATAATAGATAATATACAATATATTCAAGTACTTACATATACGAGTAACGTCTGTATAATGTTCAATTAAAATTTTAGATGAGAGTGACTGGGAAGAGAGGGTGTGATGTGGCGAAGGTTCAATGGTGGAGGAAGGAAGCATCCCATGTTTGATGCTAAGAACATAACAGACCTAGAGTGTTTACAGTAAAGATGTCTGCGACCACAAGTGCTGCAGGAGTTGTTACAACATAGGAAACAGTTCGCTATAAGAGCCTGCTGTTATTCATTTTAACATTTAACTTGTTGGTTAAGGATAGAATGGTGTCGTGATTGTGCTGTGTACGGTGTAGAAATGTTGCAAGTAGTGTTCCATGAATTAAAGTTTTTCAGGAGTCGTTGCTTTTATAATTAAGTTCAGAAGACTGATATTATAAAGCAGCTTTGATTTGTACATAATGTAGATTCTTTCAACTACGCTTTTAATCCCTACGTCTTGAATGTAAAAATATGCCACAAATTCAGAACATACACAAGTCATACTAGCTGTAATTTTTATTTCACATAATTTCTTTAGGGATTCTTGGGATGAAATCGCTCATTGGCATCATCTAGTTCGTGTTCTTTTCTATATGAAGCTATTTTTACTGGTTCGCTTTTATACCTTTAGGAGATATATCTTTACTTAAATTGATAAACTGAGAAAACGTGTTTTACAATCATTCACAAAATGACTATAAATGTTATAGATACTTGTATCAGCTACTGACTACAAGTAACTAGAAGTAACTACTAACATAACAATATTCAGAGATAATTATTAAATTACACTAAGAACGACAATTGTGTGGAGTTAAATCTTTTGGTTGTACAAAGGATCGAATATAAAATATTTAAAAACAGATAATTTACCAATTTGGAGCTACGCTTATACACGCATAGCGTAGGAACTGGAAGCAGATAGTGTAGTATCACGGAGTCTATTGCTTTTTGGTGACTGCCAGAAACTTAGGATATCTACACTACAGTAGTAAAAAAGGCTATATTTTCCTTGAAGGTCAAGGAACCTACCACCCACCCCCATCGAATTAATAGATTTCCTTTCAGTGTATAAAACATATTTCTTAACATGTGTTCAAGTTGATGTTTTATAGGCGCTGTCCTCATTTAAGTGGTAAGTAACCATTCCCTTAACCTATCCATCAAAATACTTATCATGCATGGTACGTGGTGACATCATTTCGAAAGAGAGGAAGATATTTAGACTACATTCACGATCGGATTATTGATTAGATACAAACATCCATCCATAGTACCGACATAACATTATGTTACACAAATAACGTTTCAAAGAAATTTATGGATGGAGAGCTATCGGATAATAAAAATACCATTTCATCCATAGAGAACATTTTTTATCTCGTTATTCATAGACGTTTCTATCATGACAGATATGCAAAGATATTCTTATTATGTAAAATATTCTCCGTAAATGTGATGGCGATTTTTTATAACAATTTGAACAACTTTATTTTAGTCAACACTGCGATGGTCCAAAAAAGGGAATAGCTAACAATCTGGTCTTATTCTGTGTACAGTCACAATTTTAGCGGAGAGTCAAAATTTTAGACAATCTGTGACTTCATATTCTAGCATAAGTAACAATTTTGACGCTGCAAAAAAAAAACCACAAAATTGTGGCTAGCGAAATAGGTGATGACAACGACGAGCCAGGCAAACAAATTTAACCATTTGTGAAGTTTCAATAAAAAATGGAACGTTTGTTATATTTTCTGTTGTAATTACTGGAAGAACTGTTTTACATTTTGAGTAAGTTAAGTGCATTAACAAGAGCCACACTCCGAAAGTTGAGGAACGCAAGTGATTCGTTTTCATTAATCGACAATACATTTGAAAGTTACTTCAAACTCTATGTTTTCGATTTTCACTTGTCTCCAACTATGTGTAGAAATTATTGTGACCTTTCTTGTGACTGCAGCGCCAGAATAAATACTATTAGACCACAAGCGTAGTCAAAAAATTTTAGTCACAGCATGGTCACAAATTTAGAATAGGGTCGTATATTTAAAGATAAGGTTCGGTTGAATGACTCTCAAGTAGCGCCTCTTTATGGCTGATTCACTGTGTTTATTACTACCGGAGCCGCACTTCTGTGGAAAGAATTCTTAGTTGAGTGAAGGAAATGAATCTTCAAAGGCATATTACAACGCAGGTTTTGTCCTGATCCCCCACCCGTCAACCAAAATGAAAATGGTATGCTTGTTGTATAATTCCAGTGATGGGACGTTTTAGCGATAAGACAGTAACCTCATCACAAATATAACAATATTGATCTGGATTATTTACGCATATACGAGATATCCTGCATAATTATAGTTCACTAACTGGATACTCACAGAGAGGGAACATTCGTTTAGTAAAACCCGTTATCTGTATTTTTATGACTTTAATTTAATTATTACAATAAAAGTTAATGTAAATGTAACAAAATTGATGAAATTGCTTTTTCCCGAATCAAATAATATTGGTTAATGACTTACTTTAATATGCTTTTGTTTTAATTAGTTTCGGTTTTAAAACAAATTTTATTACTAAATTTAATTATTATCATCGAATATTTACTCGACAAAACAAACAATCGTCCAATCACCAAACAAACAATCCAATTGAACATTTCATACATTCGAGAAACCAGCGACCGACGTCAGAAGCGTCTAATATCGCCTAAATGGTGCGAAACGCGTTTTTTAATTCGTGTCTAATAAGTGTGCGTTTTGCGTTAGCCCGTTGTACCCTCCTTTAATTTTCAACGAAATTTTGTAGAAGGTATGACAACTAATGTATACCGGTTGATACAGGAATACCTTTCTAAAATCAAATTAAACTTTCAAAGCGAAACGGTATAGGTATAACGTCGACCCTTAGGATTTCCGATTTAAGTTAATTAGTCACGAATTTCGTTTAATTTTTAAGCATGTCTCCCAGATAAATTTAACAAACAATGTACGAGTAGTATATCCTTTAAAATCACCCACTTGAAAGGAAATCGAACATTTAGACGGTGTAATGAAATTAGCAAAAGGGAAGCAACAAAAGAAACAACCTAGGGCAACTTATCGAAACTTGAGCAATCAATAAGGTAAACCAAATTAAAGTTGGAATTGGAATTGGAAAAAAACAAGAAAAGTGCCTAACGATGCAATTGAACGAACTGCAGAATTTAAAGGGTGGAAGCGCTAAAGTTTTTATTTTCTTACCACGTCGACTGAATTTCACAGCACTATTTCATATTCATAGTGCATGATCCCTTTGCTCATATGAGTATTATTTAGCTATACATATCCATACCGTATTTATTACACATTTAATTTCACGTCATGTAGAAAAGCGAAAGAAAGTTAATCATGCGATGTACTTGAAACGATTCAATTGATAAGGATAACAAAATTGTAAAGTCGGCTAATAGTCTGGGCGAAACATTATTATTTTTCACATTTAACACATGAATTGCATAATTGGGTCATACTCCTAGATGCGGTCAAAATCGAAATATAACATCGGTTATTTCGAGGCAAGGAGGTTTTTTGGAAAGTTAATTTCGTCACTAGAATAGAATAGAATACAACTTTCGTCAGTGGTTCTTCATACAAACATTGAAATGCATAAACTGCCTACGTAAGTAAAAATATCGAAAATATCAATTTTCAGCTGCTTATTCATACGACTATAAAAAGTCGGTGTCTCGAATTTCGTAGTACCTTAGTGAAAACCTATGCAACCCCTTTACACTCCCTTCTCGACTGTACATAAAAAAAATCCTGAAATAAGTTCTTAGGCGATTACATAACAAGCCTGTGGGTTACTTCATCAGACCTAAGAGATATGCAAGGGGTTGAATTTAAAAAAATTATGAAATAATTTTTTAAACGATTGTATAAAAAGTGTAAAAAAGATAAAAACACTTTTATGTCTCATCAATAGATTTTAAAAAATTTTTAATATCCAAAAATCCTAAAATTGATTTTTACTATTTCGATATCTCATTAGATCTAAGAGGTATGTTAGTTTCTATGAAAACCTATGCAACTCCTTTACAGTTTTGACAAATCCTGAAATTGGTTTTTAGGAGACTACATGAAATGCCCGTAGAAGTAAGAACCTATATTACATCTCATCAACCTAAAGAGATTTGACGAAAATTGTGAAAATGTGTGTTCAACCTCTTAGGGGTTGAATTGATTTTTAAGTGATTGATTGTATAGAAAGAAAGCCTAGCGAAGGAAAAATCAATTCGATATCTTATCAGTCCCAAGGTATAGATAATAATTTCAATCAAAAAAAATTCTAAAAAAACATTTGAGGCATTTATCTGAAAAACCCGATGAAGTAAAATTATTCAAGACCTAAGAGATATGGCGAAATTGGTGAAAATATATGCACGCCATTTACAATGATAATTTTTTTGCGGAAAAACACTATCCATCCTTTAGCATACCGCCGCCCCCATTAAACATTTTATTTTTGGAATGTACCACCACTACAGCTCCACTGATAGATATAAAAATCAGAATGTTTTCCTGTTCACAGTTCCTAATCCTCAACTCTTGCAACCACACCGCCCACATTTTTTCTCTGCTAAGAGTCTATTAAGCCAAAATCACATATGAATTCTAAGATTCCATTTTATACAGTTCCTGAGATATGATACATAATTTTTTACAAAAATTCTTATCACCCACCCATTTCCATGATCCACCGCTCCCCTAAACAAATTTTCATCTCTAAACTCAAATTAAATTGCCTTTTTCTGGTGTAGTTGGTTCGTGAGATATGACACTGGAAAGTTTTTCACTTTTTAAATTTTATACATTAAACGGTTTGGGAGATACGACCCTTCAAACGTGTTTGTGTACGGTGGACAGACGGACTGAAAATTTGTTTTCTTTTATGGTATCTACTAGTCGTAAAACGTAAAAATAAAATACAAAGTACCAATTTTTTTTAATCAATTATTGACATAATAAAGTAAAACAAAAAATCTTAGTATTTTCAAAATTTTGATATACTCGTACCTACGCACGAAGGTTTTTTTTAAACCCTTTTCCTTCAATTTTTTCTTATATTTGTAATCTTTTGCATGTACTCGTTTCCATTCGTGTTCGCTACCACAATGATTTGCTGGGGCATGATTTTATACCTGTACAGTAGCAAGGATAATATAATATGCACCTATTCGCTAAAAATTCGCAGTGTCGAACAATTTAATTGTCCTGGAAATATTATAAAAATTAAGAGAGAAAGTAGAACAGACTTTTTTGTTATCACACCAATCACTGTCTGCCTAACTTGCAAGTGACAACTTCTATCGTAACATGTTTCTACTCGCAAATTGTAAAGGAGTGACAGCTGACAGTTCTCATGGTGTACATGCCATCATCACCAACGCTTATCTGATACCGCACTTGAGGGAAAACAAGGAGTTTGAGCGTGAGAATAGCATTTTAAATAGTTGGGCCTTCTAAGTTACAAGCACCATCATGGAATCTGGTTTCGAAGAAATTAACAACATTATGTAGCTTAAGTATGTAAGGTACCTACTTTTAAAATGTTCGGAATCAATCTTAAAAATTTTGCTTAAAGGCGGTTTGTTATTCTAGCGATATGAGAGTATTGCCAGTTCTTCAGGATCTCCATTTGGCATAAGTTTTCATTATAGCTACAGAAACAGAATTTGAACTTTGACTTCAGAATACGAATATGTACCGAGATCCGGATATCGTCGGCTAAGTCTTGAGACCACGTAACTCCAAAATGAGAAATTTTACAACATACTATATACTCGTATTTCAGTTTCAGAAAAGAATGATTGGGTTTCGTTAAGATTATGCACGATTTTTTTATTGGGATCTTAAAAATTTTAAATTTATGCTGGAGTTGCGCCTATTAATCTTAAACGAAAATGCGTCTAATATTGAGTTACAGGAAAACATAAAATATTACAGGGTTTGAGTGTTCGAATCTTGCGTTAAATTTATGTTGGTTGTTATGCGGCGGATAATTGCAAACTTTCATCAGACAATATTTTCGACGCTTGGTGATAGATATTCTAGCAAGACGTTATCTCCAAAGAAGATCTTTGAAGGATTACTGGATAGACCGATATAGTCATTGAGATCCATCCACGACCAATTATCATACCTTAAGAAATCCAGATCAAACCGAATCCACAATTTGAGTCCAAGAAACACATGGAGATGAGCAATCGAGAAAAAAATTAGAGAAGTGAAAAAGTCCTGGCGACTATATAACTCCGTTTTTAAGCTTCGATACAGGATTCCATACCCTTTTCCCTACTAGGGGGGACTGGGATAATCAAAAAGTGATAAAGGAATCGGAAGTTGCTATATTCACGGATGGGTCAAAAATGGATACTGGAGCGGTGGCAGGGATTTTCTCAGCCGACGTGAACATTCAATTATCCTTTCGTCTGCCGGACAGTAGTCCGGCAGACGAAAGCAGTATTTTTCAAGCCGAGGTTTTTGCAGTAAGCAGTGCAGTGGACATACTAAATTCCGCGACAAATCTTCCCGAAGAGTCGTGTATAACGATTTATATAGACAGCCAAGCAGCAATGAAAGCTCTGAGCTCCAACCTAGTCAAGTCAAAGCTAGTGAGAGAGTGTAGGGAGCGTCTGAAAACATTGGGCGCAGCTCATAAGGTTTTTCTGTGCTGGGTTCCGGGACACAAAGGGATACCAGGAAATAAGGCAGCCGATGAGCTGGCCAAAACTGGATCTGAAATAACTGCTATACATGCCACCCAAGCGGTAAAAATACCGCTCAATTACGTCAAGAGTAATCTTGACAGGAAGGCAATGGAGCTGACCAATGGTAGATGGTTCAACCTAACTACGTGTGAAACCTCCAGGCAGCTATGGCCAATAATACATCCTAGAAGGACTGCCGATCTTCTGAAAAGAAGTCGTATAGAGACCCGTAACATTACGACAGTCATAACGGGGCACTGTTTTTTTGGCAGACATGCACAACGCTTAGGCGTTCAATATAATGACTACTGCAGAAGTGAAGAATAAGAAGAGTGCGTTAGGCATCTACTTTGTGAGTGTCCCCAGCTAGCCAGCTGTAGGTTCAGAGCCATGGGCAGCTACTTCTTCTCCAGACTCTGGGACATGGCTGGAGCACGAATTGATGAACTAGCGAATTTCATTCGCATCTGTGTGTCACGGGAGTGGTATCACAATGGACCAACCGAATGGTCTAAGTGAGTCGATCCATACCTAACCTAACCTGGCGACTCGTAAAGGCATTGTGGAGGATCCTTCCCGCCTTAATAGAAGAATGTAAGATTGTGAATTGACTTGGTGTAGCTGTACATTGCTTTTCTCTCTATTCTTCCAACCCACAAGCACTACTGAACGTCTGTTAAAGAAGAGAATAGAGTACATAAACAGTTCAACTGAAGTACTTCTCTGAACTAACTCTTTCAAGTGAACGGCTATAGTTCGGAAGTACTTCACTAAAAATAATTTTTTTGCCCATCTCTAAAAGTAACTAAAAGTCCATTTACCATTTTCAATCTTAGGCAAGGTTTTCACACTGTTTAAATACAAAAGCATTTATTATAGTATTGAATTTAATAATGTTCGTGCAGTTCGGTACTAGTAAACATGATTATTTAAATTCATTCATCTTCCAGTCCAGATAGGCATTTGTATTGTATTCAAGATTCGTATCATAAATTTGAATGTCCTTATTAGAGCCAAAGTTAAATTGCATGTGCACATGCTGTTTTAAAATTTATTACTTCAGTAATTGAAATTTTGGGAATGTATGCTGAAAATACGAATATGTAGTTAGTAAACCAATTCAATTGTAGTAGTCTAAGAGGCAACGACAGTTTTAAAGGTGTTATTTTATAATCAAATTTCCATACCTTAAACAAAAGGGCATCGGACTTTAGACAGAGAAAATTAAACATAACGGTCACGGTTTAAAGTGTCACGTGATTGACTACGGATATTCTAAACTAAATGTTACTCGTATAACAAATTCTAATTTAAGTTGAGAAATTATGTTCTCTTTTATTAAAAGTAGCGCAGGGTATCTAATGTAATGTAGTATGATACTACAAAATGACATGAGGCCGTAAAGTTATGAATGCTATATGCTACCGTTCTATGCCCCAGAATCGTTCATGTGGGAATGGAAGAAGTATGAATGGGAGCTACCGGGAGCTGTAGAAGAACTCCAATTTACGTTCGTTCTGAACTTGAGTGGAAAACCCTAGCGTCATAACGGATTTACGTTGGAATACATGGCAGCGCCATATATTTTTTGAGATTATTCAAAGAAGTACGGCGAATGTTTATCAATTTCAATTTTATACTTTCAACTATTGTGCAATTAATGAAAGCAACGTTTCAGGGGTTGGGTTAGGTTTCTGTTGCGGACCCACGATGTTTCATATCTTGTGGCGGATTTCCACTAGCTCGAGTAGGCCTAACCTAGGTCAGGCAAATCCGGGGGCGCGACAACATATTGCAACTAAACTTAAACTCCTAAACTATCAAATACGAAATAGTTCCAAATTGTGTCACCATTCTCATTCTCCGTTACTCTGTATGCTGCTAGTCGAGAATTATTTAAGATCAGAGAAGGCTGTTGAACCATTTTTTTTAAAAACTTTTCTATGGTAGCTACTCGAACGAGTGAAGTGATAATATCCTATTTTTAACATAAATACCGAAACTGAATTTCAAATTCCTACCTAAACGCATAGTATATTATCGTCTCATTATCAAAACTGAACAAAAGTTAATATATTAATAAACGAAAATAACTTTTTACAGTTGCTGGATTAAAGTTATAATAATCTACAGATTTCGTTTTTTTAACAAAGGTACACATTCAGAATAAACTTACTTTCGATGTTACCGCTACCTCGGGCTGTTTTCATCAAATTTTTTACATAAAAGAACATCTCCTATGTGAAAAAAAAACTTTTAACGAATAACTATTTTCAAAGAATATTCTTTTTCGATTGCAGTGAGTGCCTTGAATGTAAGATGTTGTTACCCAAATTTAATTTATTTTCTGCTCTGTGCATGAGCAAAAATGTAAAGATATCCAACGGCAAAGTTACAATTCGCACATTCATATGTAAAATAAGGTGGCTCGAAAAAAAGAAGGGTGAAGTAAAGTGGATGGAAATCCAATACAAGGAACTCTGCCAATTTAAACTGTAAAGAATTCGTGAGATCCAACAACTCTTATTGAATAGCATCAATTTTTATATATTTCACTAACTCCTAAAAAGTAAAAATAAGAAATTTCATGTTAGTAATTTTTACTTTATTATTTTTTAATAATAAAGTATTGTGATCGACCTGAAATTTCAAAAAAATTTGCTACCCTGAAATTTTGTATTTACACGTTTTAGGACTAGTAAACACCAAAAAAGCAAAAAAAAAAAATTTCCGTCTGTCCGCCGTATACGCCGTACGCCTTACGCCGTACGCAAAATCGTTTGAAGGCACGTAGCTCCCAAACCCGTTGAGCTATTAAATTGATAGTGATTGGGTAAACTCCTACAACTGGTATCTTTTGGGGTGGGGGGGGGGGTGTAAGGGGGAATGAGGGGGGAGCGTTTTAGACGAAAAAATTTGGTTTCCAGATCTCAGGAACCATATGCTAGGAAGCTGAAACTTGGAACTTATGTAGTACTATGATAGTGGACTCATTTGCAAAAAAAATATCGATAAGGGTTGAGGGGTGTAGAAGTGGGGGGCAAAACAATGAGTTCAAAACGCTTGAAAGCCGGGATTGAAACATTCTAAAATTTTGATTGATGTCAGAAGATTGAAACTTTGCTAACATTGGAAATGGGCTAACATTTTTAACCCGTCATAAGAAAATACAATTTTGATGGCTAGTGGAAGCGGCATATACGAATTATAAAAGTTTCAGAATTAGACAATTTTATACCTTCGGATTTGTAAAGGTTAAATGATTCTGTATTTCGTTTCGTTTTTCTAAAGAAGCGTATAATCAAATAATGCTTTCAATTGTAGTATCAACTTTTTGAAGTGATATATTAGTGTTATCTATGATTTATAATATTTCGTTCCAAAATGCTACCATAATAGCAGTTTCCAGTGAATTGAACTTATTTAACAACCCTTCATCTTCAAATTTTGTTGCAGGCTTTTGAAAATTATCTTCGAAAATTTTATTCAAAGCATCTTTAAAATTTTCATAACCGGAAACAATTGCATTCACTGAATCAGCTCTTGCTGACCAACGAGTGTCGCTTGATTTTTTGGTCACTTTGTTTTTTTAATTGCTAGCGTATCTGTCAAAATCATCTTGATGTTGATGCGGCAAAGAAATTGTATAGATTTTAAAGAAATAAAAATAATTTAATTGCTTGTACGTAGCATTCCGCCGACTCTCCAATTAAATTTAAAGAATGTGCTGCACAGGGTACGTAAATGGCAAGATTTTTATAGATTTAATGCGCGCTTGGATGCCACTGTATATACCCGACATATTAGAAGCATTATCATTAGATTGCCCTCTACAATCTTCCAAATTGATATCTAAATCAGATAGTAGTTTTAAAATACAATCTTCCATTTCTGCGCTCTAGTGGTCAGTATTTTTTAAAAAAAATTAAAACATAACATCAATAAAAATTGTCGCTCCCAAAAGGCTTCCGCCCCAGGGCTATAGCCCATTTAGCCCTGTGGTTGGGCTGGCCCTGTTCCTATGAGTAGCTGCCATAGAAAAATCCTGTAAAAATGACTTCACTCAATTTACAGAACTCACTGTCTTTTAGTTTCGAGTTCCAACCAAAAGAGAGTCCTTAAAATTGAATTCAATCTGATTGAGAGATTCGAGAATATATCTTGAGTAGTAGCAGCGATGCCAGATTTGAATATTTTTCTTCAATTCGAAGATTTTTAGCGTTCCCGAAGATTTGAAGATTTTGATGGATATGTAGAAGCTTTTTTTGTATTCGTAAGATGTTTTCTTCAATTTCGATAAAAAACATTGTATTTATATTATACATTCCAGGCTTATTTTCTATTGTTTTCGCGATTCTCACTTAACGTTATTATTTATGACTACTATTATATTTATAATATATATGTATTTAAGCGAATAACCAAAAGTTTTCTGATTTCAAAATTTCCAATTTATTTTGATAAATTGAAAAAATCTTGTAAAGCTCTCGTCAGATCAAACGAACAATGGTTGTAAAATTCAAAAATGTCTTGTTATTTTCAAAAGTCAGTTGAGATTTGCTTCGTTCATTTTAGAAGATTCTTTTATATTGTTTGTATTGTAAAGGCAGGCGTCCACTAGAGGCGGACCGCATCGCAACGGTGCGGCGAGCATTTTTTTTTCTACGTACTTCGTTCCGTCGCGAGTCTCGTTCAGTGGACGCACTTCCATAACAATGTATGGTAGGCGGATTTTTACGATGCGGCCCGTCCGCCCTAGTGGACGCCTGCCTTTAAAAAACATTTGAAAAAAACAATTGGCAACAAAAAGTTTGCGGATAGGAAGGAATTATTTTTTGGAAGGGGCCAGAATTATTTTCTGGGAGGGTCCAACGCGGGGTCTGGGGGGGTCTATGTAACTTAATCGTGCAAAAACTACATTCTCGTTCAAATTCATTAATGGTTTATAATTAATGATTCTTCAAATACTCGTAAATAATGATATATTAATGACTTATTTATGAATCATTTCTTTGCTGCATCATATTTGTCTTTTGTGGCTCATCTCGGACGTTAAATATTTTATACCATATATATATATATTATAGGACACACTACCACTGAAAGGTGATAATAAATTTAGTTGGGGTTTAACTTTTGTTTTTTTCAATTTCAGGTCGATCACGATACATAGATAGGTTATAAAAATAAGAAGGTAAAACTGAAGAAAATTAGATGTAGTCTATTTCTGCTAGTGGCATCCGTATAATATATGTTATTCAGAATAATTTAATATAAAGGAAGTGCCTAAACGAAATTACACGTAACCACAAGCTTTTGAACTACTACTACTAACTCAATGTCCAGCTGGGAATAAATATTTTTAGTTTTTATTACCCTCTATAAAAGACCTCAGCTGGTACTTATGGTCAAGAACTTTTCTGAACGGGATATTACGTCCTTCACTTAAAATACTTTGCGGTTGACATCAATTTCTCTTGATGGAGCTATTAAACGATTATGTTACCTCTTTATTGTTTTATATGATCTATTTTTCGTTTACCCTCTGAATTAAATAGGAAATTATATTAGATGGACATTTTCCTCATATAATTTTGTATTTAGTGATTGTAAATATAATTTTCCTTTTGCTAGTATGAGAAAAGAATCCTTAGTAAAATTTGCTATACCCATACTATGCATTTGCATTGATAAATGGAAGCCCCCTAAACTTTTAATAACCATCGTAAAAAACATTAAACTGAATACCGAATACCATCAAGAATCGGAAGATATGAAGGCATAAAAAATTGAGTTCTAATTTCTTGTTGATAACTCTGTAGTAACTTCTAAAAGTTTTTTAATTAGAGTCGGGACCTGTTTAGATTTATAAACAGGCTTTACGGAGTGGATTTTGAAGAGCAATTAGAATCTCCAAAACTTAATTACCACAATTTTACCGATGGGAATATTATTCAGTTAAATTAGATAGTACCTATGTAAATGTAAAAAAAAGTTTTTGATTTATTGATGACTACGAATCCTGGGGATGAACTGTATATACCCGAAAACGACCTTATCCTATAATTTTTTTTGACGAAGTTGTGTTTATATTTTAGCAAGAAAATTAAGCTGTATGTTTTCCTTAAGAAGGAATGCTGTTACGTTGGGCCCTAAAAAGTTGTTTGATTTTTATCGTATCGAAGACTGACTGGTCACGTCGCCTTATGAGTCCAACATCGATGCTTGATTTCATCATTTTTGGTTCTCGTTAAATATGAAGAATAACTAAAAATTCAGTTGGCTGAAATTGATGTGTGGATCTTAATGTTAGTAAACATATTTCACTAATTAGTGGATGCAACCTGATAAAAAAAACCATCCTTGTTAACAGCCAAATTGTTTTAAGAACATGGTGGACCTTAGAGTGTGTCTCTGATTCTGAAAATCGTATAAATCGCAATACTCAAGATGATGGATGTTTTTGCTAATGCGTTAGGGCATAGCGCTCATATGGAAAAGACAACACGCCGCTTTAATGTGGGGCACTTAGAATCAAGTGGAAGTGACATACACTGCATTTGAAGAGTAAAACTGTTATTATTTTGCGCGCTCAAAGGCGGGACTTGTATGTGAAATTAAGTATTTGATATGGTATCAAGCATACGAGTGAATACAGTCCATTTGACTTTAACTCATTCGCTATGACCTAGAAGTACTAGGAGAATTTTTGAAAATAAATTAGAATATTACGGTAATAGTGTACAAGTGTGTTTCTTATATCCGGAATGGCATATGCTAGCAAGTTGGAACTCGCTTCATACTTATAGTTATAAAAGAGAGTTATACTTAGTTATACAAGAGAAGTAGTTATACTAAATATAAAATTGTTGGTGCATTAAACGCAATACAGACTTCGATGAAAGAAAAATATTTAATTTGAGGCCAAGACTGCT
The DNA here is from genome assembly GCA_951812415.1 of Beris morrisii. Taxonomy (NCBI): domain Eukaryota; kingdom Metazoa; phylum Arthropoda; class Insecta; order Diptera; family Stratiomyidae; genus Beris; species Beris morrisii. The sequence continues at coordinate 6,426,378 of OX638313.1, forward strand.
GCCAGATTTTATTTTTCTCCACACTGCAAATAATTATTCTACTGTAGATACAATCAATTCAAAACATGAACATAACTCACAGTTATCAATGTGACAGCATACGAGTAAGTATGGATTAATGATATCCGTATAGCAGCTTCTGTGTCCATAATTTAGCTATTAATGCTCGAAACATTATACATATCGTGTACAGATTTAACTAACTTCCAGTAATGCTAATTTAATAAAACTAAGCTATTAAATCCTTTCAACCAAGTGTGCAAATATAATTAATTAATATCCGATTAACCAAAAGATTAACTCCCCATCCATGTTGAACGAGTGGGGAGAAAATAATTACAATCAGTTTATTAATTTGAAATTGAAACAAATTTGGGGTTTTTGGAGGCAGTAACGTATTTGCGTCCATATGGTTGTAGCTATTGTTACTTCTAGCCTTTTTTTTATAAGAACAAAGGGATTGCTTAGTTGAAAAGTATGCATTACATGTATGTATGGTATATATCGACATACTTTTGACATTTTTATAAATAAATATAATATAAAATTTCGCTCTATAGACAGCCACGCAAACCGAAACTAACATTTGCTAATTATTTTAAAAATGAATAAGGTCTGTACTGTTTATAGTGTTTTAAATTTATTGCTGTACCCACACCCATCCAAATCAAATAACTTTCGGGAACACAAAAGGACATGACTTAAGAGGTTTCTACGGTAGATAACTCTCGAACACGTAAAACTCGAGAATAAAAATGTAATTCAAAGACATAACGTCTAAATTAAAAAATAATTTTCAAAAGGTGTAGTTGCACATTAAGCAGATGAAATGTATAATATATAGTGTTATATATAATATTTAATCCAACCCAAAAGTTTTTAACACATGGAAAGAATCCTTGGACGAAAAAAAGTTCTTTAGGACCCGAACGTTTGCCCGAACGCAGGCTAGCTCAAGAACACCTTCACCTACAATGTTGAAATTCTGAAGCCAGATGTTTGGTCGAATTTATAAGGTTAAATTCGTTACGGGAAAAAGGCGTCCTACTCCTTGGCATAACTGCCATACAAAATTCCGTAAAACTTTAGAATCCTTCCCACTCCGAGTTTGAAATTTTTTCATTCGATAATTGTACAATAGGTACAGATAGAATTTTAAATATTATTTTGCCAGAGAGAAAGACACGCCTCTTAACATCCAACATTCCACACACACAACCGAACATGCTAGAAATCTTTCGTCTCAACACAGGCAGTATATAAGCGCCTCGGTCCTCTTGCACGGGTAGATTTTACTACGGTGAAGGCGAGACTACGGTCAGTTTTACGCGAAAGTGTTTAAGGCGTAAGGCGATTTTCATTGCTAGCAGCGATCGAGCAGTGATCGAGTTGTACAGGAAATCGGAAAGCGTTTCCAATAGTGCGATTTTTATTGAGTATTAAAAATATTGATTAAAAAAGTGTTCTTATTTCTATTGAAATCCAAGCGAGCAACAATAAAAAGAAAGTGTGCCATACAAAAATTCTGCCAAAATTTCTTCATTGAATTTATTGAATTCACTATAATCGGAGAAATACGAATAGTTCAGCCACAAAGTCGAAACTTTAAACAAATTAGGTTTGGGTTAAAAGTGAGTGTGAGTTGATTAGTTAGCGAAGTTCTTCTACTCCTTCAGGTATCTGCCATACAAAAGTCCTGAAATTACTAGTTGGTCAATAACTTCAGAACGGTTCAAGCAATTGCTATGAAAAAACAACTGAGTCCTTCGTGCAGCTGTTATAAAAATTTCCCTAAAAAATATGTACATTCTTCTTTTGGAACTTACTCCAACTCGAAAAACTATTGAGCCATGAAGTTGATATTTTACAAGAATTAGTTTAGAGTTAAAAGTAAGGTCGAGTTTGTTATGTAGCGAAATCTCTTCACTCCTTTGGGTAGCTCATATATAAAAGTTCCTCAAACACGTGTGCACAAGTAGTGGCCGATAACTTCAAAACGCTTCAAGCTAGGAATTTGAATTTCAATGATTTTAGGTAAAGCGATATGATAAATATGCTGCAAATCGAAAGATGTCACCATGTAAAAGTTCTTGAAAAAATTAAAATATATTTACTATAGCAACCATACAATAGTAACTAAAAAAGGATTAACTAAGTATGTATTAGCGCGCACTCCTTATTGCGTTCACAAAAAGTTGGATCTAGTTGTTTTCTACCCAAGAACTCTTATTTCACGCGAATCAAAATAGGTTTATTTAATGTTTCCTTTTTCTTATTATTTAACTTAATATTTTCTGAACTTCTTTCTTACCTTAAGGATGTATAATGTATTACATTGTATAAACGAGTTATACTCATCCATGTATGAATAAAAGAATTATTAATAAAAAACAGTTATTATAAAAACATGTATTAACAGTCGTTAGAATTACATCTTCCTTTTTTAAAATCCCAATGCTACGAGTATTTCATACCAAATGAAATAACCAGTATGTATTAATTTTCGCGTTAATTTAGAAAGGTCTTCAACACAAAAAATACATTAACATAGCCATAATTTTTACAAATAAATTCCCTATGGAATAACAGTAATAAAACCAAAAAATGTGCTATTTATATCTAAAATTAGAAATATAATTATGGAGGATATGTGGATGCTGTAGCGGACAAATTTTTCACTTTAGAGAAAATTGAATTTGCTTTAAAATGAACGAGTTAGTCGTACCCGGAATAAAAATCGCAGCCAATTTAAAGTCTTTTCTACTGCGATTAAATGTGTAAAGGGTAACTTGAACTAGATATGGTGCTTACTTCGAAAAAATCATTGCTTCTTGTGTTAAACTTATTTTTAAAGATATTATCAGTGATCATTAGTATTATTATCTAAAAATTTTACTACGCTATTTTTACAATACATATTTATTTGAATAGTATGTACCATTCCTTAAGCTTGTATTACACTGTATGCCACTATGCAACATTTCTGACTAGATTCAGGCTTGCAAATGCAGTCAGATAGTTAAAACGTCAAATTTTTGTTTGCCATATTATTTTTTTTTGCTTTTTGACAAAAAAAAATTGCCTGAAGCTTTCGTCAAATATTTGTCAGCATGGTACACAGTGAATAATACTAGCCTTAGAAATGGTTATAAAGTTAAATACAGTGAATGCTCCAATAAGCGCACTCATTGTTCAATTATGGCAGAAAGATTGAGAATCAATGAACAAATTTGATTCCAAAAAATTTGCCTGAGAGATGTCCGTTTATCATCTCCACTTAGGGGTAGTTTTATTTTGGAAAATGAACAAAAAACAATATTTCGAATATCATTTCTGTTCGCATACAAATTTTTTCCGTATACTCGATTTTACTGTGATTCGCTAGAACTGGTGTAGTGTAAATAGGGTACTAACAATTTGTTTATATTCGCCTTATATTCAAGTTGCTATTGTTAGTTGAACAGAAAAGGTATAAAAGACCGGAGTCTTTCTTTTACGTAAATTGCTTTACTTTAAAAGACGAACCCACATTATTGTACCGCAAACGTACGAGCGAAATCGAGTTATCGTGTAAGGAACTCGTATTTCTGATCAATAAGATATAAATTTGAAAATTGTTCACTCAATAACGCAGGAAAATTTATTCATTGCAATTAATTCAATTTTTCGCTGTATCAAAGATCAAAGATAGCAAAGATGTTCGTTTAGCAATTTTTTTTTGAGTTTTTTTTCAGTAAAATTATTAAATTATGCATTGCTAAAGTTATACTTGAATTAAATTTCGTTTTATTATTATTGGGACTAACCTGTAATTTAATATTGTTATCATAACATTTTGTATTTTTACGTTTTTGCTCAGTTAATAGTTTTAGCTTGCAAAAGGTCTCGGATGAAATTTTATTTCATAAATTTAGGTCCTAATGAAAACCCTAAATTTCAAATATCGAAAAGTAGCCATCACCAAAAACAATTTTTTGGGGAATATCTCTTTTTTACGACATTTTGTAGCAAAATTCTTGTAGAGCATGAAATTTTCTATGATTTAAGATTTTGTTGAATTTCGTACGGTAGCGTGCGAGATAGAGTTTTCCATCACTCATTCGTTTTTTCGAAAAAAGATTCTTCTATCGGCAGGCACGTATTTAGATAGAATACAGTTTGGACACAACTAAAAAGTCTAAGTCTGGGCACAACCTACAAAATTAACGTAACAAATAGCCGCCTGGTTATTCTTTCGGATTGTCAGTCGCATAGTAACAACGCCAAAAAATAATAAAGCTGCGCTCAGAGTGCCAACATCTTTATTTTTTTTTTCAATTTCAGAAAAATATATAAAATGAAATATCGACATTACGGGTTAAATATCAAAAACTCTGAACCGATTTTTAGTTGATTATAATATAATAGAAAGTTATTTAAAGTAAAAAATAATTCGATAATTTATATAAACAATCATTATACACCGTCTTCGGGTTCAGTATCGTAAAAATCCGAAAATTAAAAGGAAAATCAAATTCGGTCTCATTAAACCTAAAAGATTTGTCGGAATTCGTGAAAAGTTGAGCATAACGTTAAATCTTGAATCTAGAAAAATGCTTAAATCGATTTTTTCTCCGATTATATTTTAAGTCTTTAAAAGTGAAAGCGAATTCAATATCTCATTAGACCTAAGAGATATATCGGAATTCGTGAAAAGAACAAATCCTTTGCCTAATAAATAAGAAACTTTATTTAAAAGTAATCTGGAATTTTGGTATAGGGTGATTTCTGTAATTTGATTAGATTTTCTGTTACAGAAATAAAAAGTAAAATTGAAGCAGTACTCCTTCTCCTTTGTCTAGCCAACAACCAAGATACAATAGTTCTTGAAAAGATGCAATCCTTATTTTTTTTTATCCACAACTATAATATAAGTCGAAGTTCAGCATTTCATCTAGACTATGGCTCCGGACTATAGTGACTGCGGTATGTTTTATAGTATTAAAGTTAAACTTTATACTATGTGCTTCCTAAACTCTATAAAGTATATCATCATGCTTTAAGAAAAGTCTTGATCAAATCGATTTTTAACTGAGGGTGTCTTTTAAATATTCAAAATTACACTATGCTTCCCCATGCCAAATTAAGCATTGAGTCATTTAGTCAACGTCTTTGCGTCCTAGTCTCAAAACTATACTCGTATTACAATACGTAAAGTGCGGTACATGTATTATTTCAATTAGGTGATGATGGATGCAAAAATGTCCACAAAACGAGCAATTACGTATCACTTGAAATATTATAACGGACAAAGCCACTTAACATTTTATGATAATTTATAAATTCCACTAGTGAGCACTTAACCTACAAAATACTTCGCGGAAGTTTCATATAATTAGCCATTATGCATCCAGCACTTACAGTGGTACAATTCAATTCACAATTTAAGTCGCCACGTATCATATCTACTTTTATTTTTTATTATACGATATTATAAAAACAGTCCAATTAGACATTTAACCTGGACATTCATTTTAATATACTACACGTCGTAAAGAAAAGACTCATTTTGGTCTCAAAATCAGGGTTTGCTATTTAATTTATTAACAATTTTGTAACCAAGGAACCAGGTAATTTTGTGGATTTTCTCAAATTTCTCGAAAACAGGGCTCCGATTCCGTGGAATATTGTTGATTCGAATAAATGTTGTGGCTTGGATAATTCATTTAGGAATAACAATCAACAAAATTGTTAAAAAAAAGGTTTTTTTCTCCATTCCTATTGAGTTATGTGAGAAAAATTTAATATACGAAAAAGCAAATAACGTTAATACATAGCGTTCAAAAAGAAATAAATCTATTTCGTTTCCATACGTGAACATTAACGACACACATAAATCTTGAATTCTGCACAATAAATAAATTGGGATAATGCTTTAACGGACAGATGAGGTGTTCTTAAAACAATTATAATATTTATAATAACATACCGCAGTCATGCCAATCGTATGATACGCTAGATGAAATGCTGAGTACCGATTTATATTGTATAGTTGGGGATAAATAAGAGTTTGGAGAGCGGTGGTTGTTTGTCCTTTTTTAATGACTCTCCTCAAGTTTCCCGAAAAAGGGCAATATCTTCTGAGTTCAATTTCGTATCGGGAATTTTAACTATATCACCGAAAGTAAAGTTATCGATTTTCAAGGATTCTCACATAAGGACTACAGGTTGGACTCACTGGATTGCCATAATATTTATCACTTTACCTGGACCCGTTTAAAAATGAATGTACATAAAATTTCAAATTCCTAGATTGATGCGTTCTGAAGTTATCAGCAAATATTCGTGGACACGTGTTTTGGTTATCCGAATAAGTGAGGGGATTTCACCCAATAGCAAACTCCATCCGACGTTTAACTCAAAACTGATTTCTATAAAATATCGACTTCCTAGCTTAACAAATTCTCGAGTTATAGTAGGTTTCTAAAGATCATTGCTAATATTTTACAAGGATTTTTGTATGGTAGTACTCACTCGATTTTCTGCATAGAAGTTCCTCAATATTGAAGTATTAAATTCGGTAAATTTTATATTTCTTTCTGAATTTATCGGCTAATATTCTTGAACACATGTTTTAAGGGCGTTCTGTATGGCAACCACCCGAAGGAGTAGAATGATTTTGCCCGTTAACGAAGTTAGCCTTACATTCCGATTCCAAATATCAACAGCCTATGTCAAGGCGTCAAGCAACGGAACCAGATAACTAATTATGTTAACAGTAACACCTGAGTTACTAACCGGCAAATTTTGTTTGCACGGATTTTCACCTTCGCAATAACTAATGAGCCCTAAACAAAATCAATCTATTGCTAAATTAATCGTAATCGGCTATTATTGTTTAAACAATAGTGTTGTGATAGACCTGTAATTTAAAAAAAATCTGCCAACAGTCTGGGCGCAACTTTATTATTTTATGGGTAGAAGTCCGAAACGTGTTTAATGATGAAATGCGGTGTTGGGTACTATGCGACTGACAACCTAAAAAATAACGTTCCAAATAGCCTCCTGGTTATTTCTTAGGTTGTCCGTCGCATAGTACCCAACACCGCATCTCATCATTAAACACGTTTCGAACTTCTACCCATAAAATAATAAAGTTGCGTCCAGACTGTTGGCAGTTTGTTTTTATTTACTTACGTATTTTTTTTTATCAATAGAATAATTCATAGTAGTAAAAGCGAATTCGATCACATTAAACCTAAGAGATTTTCGGAATCAGTGAAATCTTGAACAATACCCCCAGGGGGTTTAATAGAGAAAAATACTTAAATCGGGTTGTTCCCCGACTACGTTTAAAGCTTATAGAAGTAAAAGTGAATTCCAAATCTCAATATACCTTAGGAATACATCAGAATTCGTAAATATGTACACAACCACTTTACACCCCCTTAGGGGTTGGATATCGAAAAATTTTGAAGATCGTTACTAGGCGCTTATATAAATAGCCCGCAGAAGTAAAATTGCTTTGATAGCTCGACATGTCTAAAAGTTTTAACGAAATTCGTAAAAATGTGGATTCAGGGACATTTTTTTTACTCAACCTCTGAACGCCAATAAAAATCTGAACTTTTTTTTTGCTTTAGTTACTCTAATAGCACATCTACATATACGTACTGAGTTTCAACTTTCTAGCATAAGCCGTTTCTGAGATATAAAAAACCACCCCTCAGTCCCGTACTATGCTACCCCTATCAACAATTTTATTTTTCTAGGATGTCTCTATAGTGGCTCTATATAATCCTAAATTTTTAGCTTTCCACTCATTACAGTTTTCGAGAAATAAAAATCAGAATTTTTTTCTTTCTAACCCTTTTCACCATCACCCTCTACACCCCCACCACTAAATTTTTATTCCTACTAGAGGTCTACCGATCCCAACTCCTGTAAAATTTTCAAGATCATATCTGATACGGTTTCTGAGATATAAAAATTCCATTTTTTGAGAAATTGCTATCCCCCCAGTTTCGTGCCCAAAACAATTTACTTTCAGTAGACTCCTCTTGTGATCCTATATACAGAAACTAAATTTTATCTTCCTGGTGTAATTGGTTCGGAAGATATTGTAATCCAAAGTTTTCCACCCCCCAACCCCACACCCTACCACGGCGCCGAATATCTAAGGACGGCACTGCATAGGAACAATTTCAAATTTTTCTGCAGCTAGTGGAAAAGCAATGTATAAAACATTTTAAAGTCGCAACCTAAGACTAATCATTCGTTGTTTATACGAACATCTAATTTGTAAGCACAAAACGGACGAACTTGTATGAAAAGCATGTGTGCCTTTCGGAAGAAGTCGTATGTCCTGAGCCATTCGGCCCCTGGCCTCTGCCAGATTTTAGGCCACGGCACGCCTATGTTAAGTTACCATAGATATTGAATTTTCATTCCGGGTCGGGATATGCCTTGTGGTGTTCACACGAGAAATTCCTCTAACGCCAAAAATCATTAATAAATTACTAGTCACTCTTTATTAATTCTATCATTTATGATATTAGATATTAGATATTTGTAATGAGCAGATGAATTAATTTATAGGCATGTGCCATATACACAGATAAGTACTCGTATATTGCAAGATAAGCATTCGCCGGGATTTGAAATAAAACATAATTCGAGAACCATGATTAAAATGAATAGCAATAATTTTGATTTAATAAATCGTATTCGACAATCACACTATTGGCCACACTTCTGGATTTGTATTTACTACTTGATCGCATTGGCAACGTTTCCCGATTTAATTCACTACTTTATCGCTGTTATCAATGAAAATCACTTTTGCGTAGAACTGACCATGGTCTTCTCACAGAAGTAAAACAGATCCCGTGTAAAAGTTCCGCGGCGCTTACATACTGCATTTCCAACATTGTGTGTGGAATATTCGGCTTAAAAGACACAGTGAGATAAGATTTTTAACAATTATTAATAATATGTCCAGTATCACTTGCAGGAAAGCACATCTTAACATCTTATTAATGGCTGAATTAGTCCCAAGTCAAGGGCACACTTTCTCAGTCCGAAAAACTGGAGGCAGTGCAGTTTCACAGCTCAGCGAACTGGAAAATTTCACCATATCAACATACTCATGCTCAACTGGTATTAGAGGTAACACATAATTACACACCCATCTAAATTAAAGAATTAAAAAATGAATATATATATAACTTTAAAGAAAAAGAAAAAAAATAATAATAATTATAATAACAAGATTAAAAAAAAGAATTAAAGGAAAAATGCATATTAATAAATTTGCAATTTAATTTAACCTAATGAAGAAATCAAACACCCCAAAAAGAAGAAATAGATAATAATAAGATACATACAATTAAAAAGAGATTAGCTGCCATCTTGCAGTCTTACAGTTGTATTATTAATATACTTGTATATAGATAGATATTATCTGATAAGGAATTAATTATTTTAAAGTATGTATAGGTACTCGTAATAACATTAATTTATTATTATGTATGTATATATCGTTTAGTGCTTGCAGGGAAAAGGCACTAAGTAAGTTTTTCTCGAATTTGAGTTAAATACCACATTGGGAATATTCCCCACATTTTTCATCAGGGAAAATTCACGACGTCAGCTTTTATCACTCGGATACCATTTTTTCACTAATTTCTAACAAAAATAAAATATAAAAAACTAAAATTGAGATTTACCAGAAATATAATATCTGACGTAGTGAGTTTCCTTGTAAGCCGACGATATATTCATTCAATATTACATAACTTCAAAAAACTTTCCTTAAACGTGCACACAATAAATACTCTTAAAGAAATAAATCGGTCCAGATTCAAACTTTTACAGTACGTTCATGTTTACCATCCACCAACTTTTGAATTGTACACGTAGAAGGAACAATTTTAAGGAAATAACTCTCCACTGCAACGCAGAAACTTATGAAACATTTTTAATACGTTGCCTCGTGAATTCATGGATGCAATTAAATTTAAATTCATAAAATTTATTAGTTTCTGTAGCTTAGTATGCATCATGTATTTCATGATCTTTACCCACCTAACAGACATTACGAAAATATAAGATTTCAGTATGAATACGAACCGTCAAAGGGAAATAGACTATCCTTTCACCTACTTACAGTCGGTGCCACAATTATTTGTACATAACTTTTACATACGTAAAGCTAAAAGATAAACACTGTAAGAAATAAGCAAAATAATATTTATTTCTTTTCCTTAGTATCATATCTTAAAGTTAAAAAAAAATCGTAAAAAAAGAGTATAAACAAAATTAATAATAGAAAAGATGATACACGTAACACGTGTTACAAGTCTCTATAAAAGTAAAAAAAGAAAATTCCAAATTAGTTTCATGGGCTACTTAGTGTTTTTACCATATTTGCCACCCTTTGTCGCAAAAACCTCCGTAAGCCGTTTGCGTCTAGGTATAGAATCTATCAGATTTTGCAACAGATCTTCAAATTTCTTTTGGAATTTTTGACTTTATCATCCTTCATATCCAATTATTGAATATTGAGATCTGGGCTTTGCGGAGGCCATGAAAGGAGGTTTTATCCAAAATCTGCCAAAAACTTTAAACAATTATTAATTTGTGAATGAGGTTATTGTCCTATTGTAGGATGAAGCTGCTCAATCTATCCCCGGCGAAAGTTGCACAATTATTTAATATTTAAAGGTTTTGAAGCTGATCCATGCTCTCTGGGCACCTACCTAAGGGTTCAATGCCATTGAAGGAAACACTGCTCCACATTTTAGAAAACCGCGTTGTATTTGTCACCGCTCTATTTTCGTTTCTTTCGGATCCGAAAAATAAAATTTGCATCCATATCCATCCATCTATGGAACAGAGGAGAGCTCATCCGTACAATGAATACTCCTCCAAAATTCAAAATTGAGCTCGAGAGCGAACTTCAAGTGAAGATTTTGAGCAACGTAGGCTTTCATGCTATTTTCCGCAAGTCTCCTTCGAATTGTAATCTTGTTTATTTTTTTTTTTACTTTATTATTTTAATAATAAAGTATTGTTATCGAATCTTAAAAAAAAAATTTGTTACCCCGAAAATTTTTTTTTTATGACTAATAAACACCTAAAAAGCAAAAAAAAAATGTCAGTCCGTCTGTGCGCCGTCCGCCATCCGCCGACCGCCGCCCATACGCAAAATCGTTTGAGGGCTTATAGCTATGAGCTATTAAATTTAAATTTTTTTTCTGAATAGACTGGGTAGGCTTCTTTAAGTGACCACTTTTAGAGGGTTGCGGGTGTGAGTGAGGAGGTAGGGGAAGCGTTTTAGACAGAAAATTTTGGTTTCTATATCTCAGCAACCGCTTATGTTGGGAGGCTGAAACTTGGAATTTATATAGAACTTCGATAGTGAATCCATTTGCAAAAAAATTGCTGATATGGGTGAAGGGGTGTGGGAGTGGGGGGAATAATAATGCATCCGAGATACTCGAAAGCCGAGATCGAGACATTCTAAAATCCATATCTCCTAAACGGTTAATGTCACGAAATTAAAACTTAATGAGCATCTGTAGGTATACTAGGAGAATAGATCGAAAACAAATATTTTTGATGGGAAGCAGCGGCGTACGGAGGTGGGGGTTGAAAAACTTTAGATTACGATATCTCACGAATCAATTACACTAGAAAATTCAAATTCCGTTTGAGTATAAAGTTTGCTGAAAGTAAAATTTTTAAAGGGGCGGTGGAGCATGGAAGTGGAGGGGATAAGTATTTTTCTAAAAAATCACGTCTGCTATCTCAAGAACAGTGTAAGATAGATGCTTTACCAGAAGTAGACCTAATAGAACCATAGTAGAGAAAAAAATGTTGGCGGTGAGGGTGTAGAGGGTGAGGGAGGGTGAAGGAGGGTGAAAAGGAAAAAGTTCCGATGTTTATATCTCGAGAACCTATAATGATATAAAGCAATAACTTGGTATTTAGATAGAGCTAATAATAGCATGTTGGAAAAATATAAGGGGTGGGGGTGTTTTGGGGGTCTGATTAGATATCGTATAACTTTTTACTTCCACGGGCTTGTATAATAATCACCTAAAACTCGTTTTCAATTTTTTTCCTTTTTTAACCCCTAAGTGGTATAAACGGGTTGAACACGAATTCCGTCATATCTCTTAGGAGTGATAAGATATGGGATTGGTTTTCACTTACTCGGACTTTCTTTATATAATATCTAAAAACTCATTTCATGATTTTTGGATATTCAATGTTAACCTACACCGCATCTCAGAATTAAACGCGTTCCGAACTTTCACCCAAAAAATAATAAAGTTGCGCCCAGACTGTTGGCAGATTTTTTTTCACTTGTGAGAAGAGTTCTCTTTGCTGCTTTAACACTTCCATAAGTTTTTGCCGACATGGTAGGACAAATTAATTCGCTTTCCGTTAAAAGAAAAAATTTGCTGCTAATTTGGACATTTTTACTTAGGAAAGGTGAAACGAACGCAAAACAAAAGGTTGCCGTTTCAGCGGACGTGATAACGTTTTTGCCATTTTCGGGATATTACATATTCACTTTCAACCCTAACTCCTTCATTTAGAAAACAAGAAACGGAAATTTGACTGTTGCCGAATCACCTAGAGTAGACACAATATTTATATTTCCGGCTGCTGTTTTGGAAATGGTTGCAATGTTCTGAGTTCTTAAAGCGGAAAATAAATATTCACTTCAACTCACTAATGGTATAGATATGTGGCAAACTCACTTCTTTTTCATGTTCAAAATACGTACTTGCTATAAATCACTTGAAAGAATTTTATAATCAACTATTCTTACGTACCTGTTTCAGAAATATGTTAACCCTTTTGAAAATGAAATGCGAAGAATTAAAAAGATAAACGATCAATTTACAATTAATATTTGAAAGGGTCGACCTAGTCAGTACCTTTGGGTGGGTCACCAAAAGGAATTTAATCACATGAAATCTCTCTGTGCTATTCAGTCAGTCTCGATATGTATCGTCCCATTCTTCCAAACAATCGGTTACCGGAACTCCCGTGGCAACTTAACATACTTAAATTGCACCTTTGCTGGCCATTAAAAGATGATGTCTCAGGAGTGATACAGTTCTTTCACGATGCTTGGACCATGCTTGTTGTAACCTTCTTTTTAGAAACGATTCACGCTGACTGGCTTTTCATATTTGCCAACATAGACGACCTGGCACTCATCACTGAAAGTCTCTGCACTACTTTCATCGGAATGATGATGTTTTTTCGAATCGTTCACTTACAGTTCAATCGAAATTTATTGCGAAAAATATTGACAACATTTTTTCAAAAAATCTACATATCACGGTAATTCTTATGAGTATGTTTTATAATAATTAAATAAAATGCTGAAGTTGTTTGCTTATTGCAGGGATGAAAATGAGGAAATCTTCTTGTTATGCAAAAGAAATTTGCGGCTTATGAATGCCTTGTCTGTGGCATGCATATCGCCTCTTATTCTATTTCTACTTACACCTATTGTAACAATTTCGTTAAATTATACAGAAACTGGGAAGCCTTTTCCGTATAAATTGGTTTTTCCGTATGATGCGCAAAAACCAATCCCCTACGCTCTTACTGTCCTGTTCACTTCATGGGTTGGAGTTGCTGTTGCTACTACTATCTCTGGAGAAGATACTCTAGTGTCGTTAATTTTCAACCACTTGACAGAACGAATCGGCTTGATACATGGCGACCTAAAGGTGTTGTATACAAAGAGCCGTGGGCTTGCAAAATCAAAAATTCAACCAGGGTTTTCCGCAACGGCTCATAACGACTTCATATATTTGCTGAAAGCAGTGGTGAAAAAACAGCAGCAAACTGTAGAGTAAGTATTTTTTCTTTAGATTAAATGAATATAATAAGAAGTAGGTAGAAACTAAGGACTCACTCGATTTCTAGCATATTTATTCATTTACCTGGATCCATTAAAAATTGTATCTACAAAATTTCAAATTCCTAGCTTGAAGCGTTCAAAAGATATCGGAAAATATTATTGAGCTGTGTCTTAAGGATTTTTTGTATGGGATCTACCGGAAGAAGTAAAAGGATTTCACTGACTAGTAAATTCGAACTTTGTTTTTACTCAAAACTGATTAGTACAAAATTCCGAATTCGTGGCTGAACGATTACTTGAGTATAGTGAGTTCCGTTAATTAAGTGAAGACATTTTTACAGGATATGGCACCTACACGGGGACTAATGGGATTTTCTTCATAATCATACATTTAAGTGCAACTAGTGAAAAACCTACGTATACGAAATTTCAAAATCGTAGCTTAAGGCGTTCCGAAGTTATTGTTAAGGAAAAAATTCTGATTTTGATTTCTCGAAAACCGCAAAGGGTAAAAAATTCAAAAATTAATAGCGACACCACAGAAAAATAAAACTTTTCATAGAGGTAGCAAGGTACAGGGGTGAGGGTATTTTCTCCTATCTCAGAAATAGCTTATGCTAGAAAGTTGAAACTTAGCACGTATATGTAGATGTGCTACTAGAATAATTTAAGCGAAAAAAGTTCAGATTTTCATTGGCGTACAGAGGTGAAGTTAAAAAAATATTTGTCCGTGAAAGGGGGTTTCCCAAATTTTTACGAATTTTCTTAAATCTTCAGTTATTAAATTAATTTTACTTCTGCGCTTATAAATATTTCTCAAAATTAATATAAAATAAATAAAATCAGTTTTGTACGCCCATGCAGCTTTTACTTCGACATGCACATAAAACAACTTGGCTCTTTTTTATGGTGGCATGTGGCAGGTCTGGGCGCAACTTTATTATTTTTTGGATAGAAGTCCGACACGCGTTTAATGCTGAGATGCAGTGTATGTTACTATGCGAATGAAAACCATAAGAATAACCAGGATGCTATTTGGTTACTTTTTTGGTTGTCAGTCGCATAGTAACCTACACCGCAGCTTACCCCTTCTTAGGGCTTGAACAGGAAAAAATACCGAAAGAAGTTTTTAGGTAATTATATCAAAAGCTCGTGGAAGTAAGAAGTTATCCATAACTATAACTAATCAAACCTGAGGATTATGGATAAATTTGTAAAAATATATACACCCACTTAGAGGTCGAATTTAAAAAAAAAATCCTGAAATATCTTTCTAGGCATTTATTTGAAGAACCCTAAAAGAAAAATTATTTCAATATTTCATAAGACCTAAGACGAAATTTGTGAAAATATATGCATCACATTTTCAATGACAATTTTTTTTCGCTCACCTCAGTACGCCAATGGATACTACAAAAAAATTTTATCTCAATTACTTCCCTAGTACATCTGCATGATGTATCTATCAAATTTCATGCTTCAAGCATAAGCCATTCCAGAGATAGGGCCACATTCCTCCCCCGTACCATATTACCCCTAAAAAAAGTTAATTTATTTTTAGAACGTACCATTACTATGTATAGGTCTACCAAAATATTCAGTTTCAGCTATCCATCGTTAGGGGTTCTTGAGATATAAAAATCTTTTTTTTTCAGTCTCGTAAAACACTCCCCCACCTCTCCTCTCACGCCCCCACCCCTCAAAAGTTGGCCACTTAAAAAAGGTCTACCCATTATACCACAAAAATTTTTACTTAAGAGTTCAAACAATTTTACGCACGAGGTACGACGGACAGACGGGCTCAATTTTTTCCCTTCTTGGTGTCTATTAGTCATGAAACATGAAAAATAAATTCAAAAAATTCAGGGCATCAATTTCACACTATTGTATTATTGAAATAATAAAGTAACTAGATAGTATTCATAAAATTCAAAAAATTCAGGGCATCAATTTCACACTATTGTATTATTGAAATAATAAAGTAACTAAACTCCGATTTATATTGTAGTTGGGGATAAAGTAGAATTACGTGTGAGCATGTTGTATGCCCTTTATTAAGGACTGCCATTAGATTGCTACTCAAAACTAAAAGACAATATTCAGTGTTTAATTTCATATCTTGAACTGGATAAGTCATCGAAAAAAAATGTCCTTTTTGAAGGACTTTCACATGGGAGGTGCAGGAAGGACTCACTCGATTTCTTACATATTTCTCCTTTTCCTTGGAACCAGTTAAAAATGAACGTGTACAAAATTTCAAATTCGTAGCTTGAAGCGTTCAAAAGTTATCGAAAAATATTGTTGAACACGTGTCTTAAGGACATTTTGTATGGCAGCTACCAGAAGGAGTAAAAGGATTTCGCTGATTAGTAAACTCGAACTTAGTTTTTACTCAAAACTAATTTGTACGAAATTTCCAATTCATAGCTAAAAGATTACTTGAGTTATAGTAAGTTCCGTAAATTACGTGAAAACGTTTTAACAGGATATTTGTATGGCAGCTACACGAAGGACTAATAGGATTTTCTTCATAATCATACATTTAGCTGCAACTATTGAAAAAATAACACATATAAAATTTCAATGACGTAGCTTAAACCATTCTGAAGTTATCGGCCAATATTCTTAAACACGTGTTTTAAGAACATTTTGTATGGCAGCTACCAGAAGGAGTAAAAGGATTTCGCTGACTAGTAAAGTCGAACTTTCTTTTCACTCAAAAGTAATTTGTACAAAATTCCGAATTCGTAGCTAAAAGATTACTTGAATTATAGTGAGTTTCGTAAATTAAGTGAATACATTTTGACAGG
The DNA here is from genome assembly GCA_951812415.1 of Beris morrisii. Taxonomy (NCBI): domain Eukaryota; kingdom Metazoa; phylum Arthropoda; class Insecta; order Diptera; family Stratiomyidae; genus Beris; species Beris morrisii. The sequence continues at coordinate 6,443,061 of OX638313.1, forward strand.
ATATTTGTATGGCAGCTACACGAAGGACTAACAGGATTTTCTTCATAATCATATATTTAGCTCCAACTATTGGAAAAATAAAACATTTTGTATGGTAGCTACCCGAAGGAGTAGGACGATTTTGCCCGTTAACGAACTTAGCCTTACAAATTTAACCAAACATCCAGATTTAAAATTTCAAGATCCTAGGTGAAGGCGTTCATGAGTTATCGTGTTTACGGACAGACGGACGGACGGACAGACGGACGTCAAGCGGATTTGAGGTTTTTGGCCACAAATAAACAAAAAATATTATATAACTTTTTTTCGTCCGAGGCTTGGTTCTATGCGTTACAAACTTTTGGGCTGGATTAAACTTATAATACTCTATATGATTTCATCTAGAGTATAAAAATACATACCATCATAAACTTAAATTTTATTAAATAGATAAAAACTCTACTACCTCCCTTACATCGTTCATAAAAAAATCCTATTTGATATCTAACAATTTTAAAATTTTGCTCTACGTTAATGATTTTCGATTAAGTTCAGTTGTATCGTAAAACACGTGGCTAGTTTTCAATATTTATTATTTATATGACTTAATTTCAAATAATTAGTCATTCTCATTTGATATTATATTAATTGGTGCTTATTAAAATACTAAAGTACACACACTCAATCTTATAAAAAGGTTTGCAGATGACAACCAATATTCATATTTTCGTTTAAATTAACCGAATAAAGACACGTTTTATTTCATAAAATCTTGAAAATACTCGGTAGTTCCAAAATGTATCAACCTGTACTAAACACCGGAGAGAAGCCTCCAGTGCCGTGGCAAATATTTTTTTTTAAATTACATTGTCAGTGGCCTCTTAAAACAGAGGCTCCCAAGATTATTCGGTTTTTGTATAACGCGTGGTCAATCCTCGTTATTATTTTATTCTGTGGAGTTATACAAGCAGAATGTGCATTCATTAAGGCCAATTTCCACAATATTGAGCTTATCACTGAATGTCTCTGCACCACCATAATCGGAATAGAAGCAATCTTGCGTACCGCACATTTGCAGTTAAGGAGGCAAACATTTAAATCAGTTGTTGAACTTTTCTTCCTCGAAATTTACGATAAGTAAAAAGTTTCCCAAAATGTATAAAATGTTATAAATATTTAAAATTTTAATTTATTTCAGTAAGAATACCGACGAAACTGCATTCAACAAATCCAAAACCCCAACGAAACTCACTGTATTCACGTATATGTACTTAATACCGATGGCAATTTTCTTTGCAACGCCGTTAGTTAATCTCATAGTGGGAAACTATAATGAAAACAAACCTTTACCCTACAAAATGATCTTCCCATTCGACGAACAAAAGCCAATAGCTTATGGATTAACTCTATCCTACAATTTATGGCTTGCACTTCTTACTGTTCAGACTTTCATAGCCGAATGTACCATAATTTCGTTTTTTACAACACATCTTCAACGTCGATTTAATAGTTTATATTGGGACTTGCGAACTATGTGCTCCCATGGATTGAAAATAATGCATTCAAATGAACGGGATAGACGAAGACATACTCACGAATATGTTTTTAACGCCTTAACTACAGTTTTCAAACAACATAATTCAATTATAAGGTAGGACTCTACTCTAAATAAATTACGTCGATGGTCGGCTAAACCGAAGTTCCTTCTCTTAAAGAACCACATTACAATTATCACAAACAACAATTTTAGTGTACCTATTATTGAAATAATAAAAAATCGACCAACAATCTGTGCTTAACCTTATTATTATTTTTTGTGTAAGAGTCCGTTACGTCTATAATATAATTGAAACTCTAAAAAATCTTACACTAACTAGTTGGCAGATTTTTTATTTATTTATTTTTTTTTTAATCCAAAAAAAGGGGATGAAATATCGACATAATCTCTTAGCGGCATAGAGATATATGTAGTGGAGATGACGATCAGACTATTTTAAAGCCAGAAGATTCCACGCAAAGTACCGGCAATAAACACTATGCTACTATTAGCATCTTACTCACATTTATTTTATACCCCGATCTTGAACACGAAAAACACCAACCACTTGAATACTAGGCTACTATTTGCATTTCACTGGCACCTTCAAAACGCTCCATACAAAAACGTTCAATCTGGCTTTAAAGTGCTTCATACGAAAACGGCGTCTTGTCGTCTCCAGTATTTATATCTCTATGGTTATGGGTAAAAACCTCCGTACTCCAAATTACTCCAAACACTAAATTTCTTTTTTTCTTGAATTACTTCTGCAGTATATCTACATATGTGTTTCAACTTTCTAGCATAAGCCCTTCCTGGAAATACAAAAAACCACCCTCACCGCCGTTGTTTGTGATCACTATCAATAAATTTTATTTTTGGTAATTCTATATTGGCATCATCTTTTAACTTTGAACCCTTTGCGGTTTTCCAGAATGAAAAATCCGAATGTTTTCCTTTTAACCCACACCTGCTCCTCCACCCTCTCAACAATTTTCAATGTTCCTCTACATCCTATCTCACACTCGTCCAAAAGCTACCAAACGAAGGATTTCACCCAGTCTAACCACCAAAAAAATGTCAACTTAATATCTCAAGCTACACGCCTTCAAATGTTGTGGCGTATAGCGTACGGAGTCTACGGCAGACAGACAGACATTTTCTGCTTTTTTGGGGTTTACTAGTCCTAAAACGTGAAAATGGAAAATTTCAGGGTAGCAGATTTTTTGAAATTTCAATCAAAAATTTCAATGAAAAAATAATACTGTAAAACTAACTTCTAAAGCAACCTTCTGATTATTTTTTGGAGTTTTTGTAATGTTTGAGTTTAAACTTGAGCCAGATATACTTCACATTATTTCTATAGTAATATTACGTGTTCCTTTAGTTCGTTTGTTCTTTTTCTTTCAATATTCTACTTCTAATTTTTTATTACAGATTTGCGAATGAATTGGAACGCCTTTTTAACCCGCTGTGCTTTATAATGTTAATATTTACCACTTTCTTACTTTGTGTCATAGCATTTCAACTCGCTACCGTAAGTTACATGTAAAAAATATGCTCGTCTTTTAATCCTTAAATAAATTTAAATTTCCCCAAAGCATGGCGTGAATCTTAATACATCACGGTATATCTTTTGGTTATGCGCGTGCTTATTTGAGGTATTTATTATAAGTGAAGTGGGACAAAAACTAATCGATTCCGTAGGTATTAAATAATTTAATGGGAGTTTATTTAATAAAACATTTTCTAGAGTCAACAAATGGCACAAGAATATTATATGTGCAATTGGGAAAATCTTCTTGTCCATGGAACCCAACGAGAGAATATTAGACTCATGCATTTTTTGCAGTTTGGTATTGCACGATCTCAAAAGCCGTTGCAAATTACAGCCCTTAAATTTACAGCAATATCGCTTACAACATTCTTGAAGGTAAGTAGAATAAAAAATTTTTTCCCTACCACATTTTTCTCTATCGCAGACTATGAAGTTGAAAGGGGTTTCGAAGCTATATCTCTTTATAATCAAAGCAAGGATACGTTATTCTGCCAACTTTTTACTTTGGCTGGGTTACCGTTTAATTAGTCCATCATCGCGAATAGTCTTGCCTCTGTTTCAATATAGATGAGCAGCGGAGAGGGGTCTAGAAGAACCTCTATAGCAGCCATGGGACAGGATCTCATAGCTCCTGTTGTGTTGATACATGCGATACTGTTTGTTCCTGGCGTTTACTAGATGTGTATTTTGCCACCATAGTGGTGCTCCAAATACTATTATACCTAGGTCATCAATAGCTGTGTAGGTACATAAGGCTATTTTGGGTTTCAAGTTCCAAGTTTTGTCTACGGCTTGTCTACCCAAGAGTAAAGCAGTAACGGCTTTCTCGGACACTTTTTCCAAGTGCTTGTTTCATATGAGTTTTTGATCCGGAACCACTCCTAGGTCTTCGTTTCGTACATCATGAACGATCTCATTTTGCTCAGGTCTCTCTTTCGTGAAATGACATAATCATGGTTTTGCCAGGATTGACCTGTAGGCGTTTCTCGTGTTACCACTGTTTGTGTTTTGTTGAGTGCTTGCTACATAAGGTCGCCGAGGGTTTCCTCAAACTTGCCCTTAATAATGATTACTAATTTGTCAGCATATCCTTGCACTGTAGTGCCGCTATGATCAGGGTTGCCAGATAGTTGGCTGCAGAGCCCGCATGAAGATTTGTAGCCCAAATACCGCGCTCAACTTTGCAATTTTAAAGACCTACTTAAACATGTTGAACACAATTGCGATTTTGACGACGAACTGTGTTCCATAATTCGTAGGAAACACTGTAATGTATAATAAATATTGTGTGAATTCATAAATTCGTATTTATCACCATTTTAAAAATCTTATTTGCAAAACATATTAGGTCCAAATTACAGGTAAAACTATAATTGAAAAGTAATTTCGCCTGGTTTTCAAGTAAAACGTAATTCGATTTCATTTACTACTTGATCGCTATCATCGATGAAAATCACTTTAAAAATACGCTTTTGCGTAGATCGTCGTTTCACTCTTGCAGTAGAAAAACTTATACCCCGGCTCTGCGCCTTTTATATACTGCATGAATGGAGTCAAGAAATTTCCAGCATATTCGGTCGTTTCTGTGGAACGCGAAAAAAGTACCTATTACATGCGAGAAGTGTCTAAAACATGCGAGAAGTATATAGAGCTATTGCTAGGTTGTTGTTTTTCTCTGGAAATTTTAATATCAATAATAAGTGAGTTGTTCGGGTTGTCAGAGTATACATGTAACTGGTGTCTGTAACCTACCAATCCAGCAAAAATTATAATTAATAAATTATGCAAGAAATAAAGGAACTCTATGACAGTCATCAATATTGGTAAATCTATTGTCTCTTGTATGTTATATTTCTACGGGTGTCCATAACTTCAAAGAAGGTGATTCATTTGTAGTAAGTCCACAAAAAATGAAACTATTATAAATTAATTTCAGTTTGCAAATACCAGATAGATATCGTGTGAACTATTACTTTTCAATATTATGACTGGAGAGCCGAAATTTAGTGGCAAGAGGAATTGTGATATGATGTAGTTTTCAAACGTTGTACATATATGATAACACTAGCAGATTTAACCCAAGAGACGACTGAAATTCAGTTTCCTAATTTTTCTATTTTTATTTTTTCCTTGTAAATCGTGCCTGTTGTTAACTAGCAAAATAACACAATTTGCGTTAGCCGAATAGCCCAAAAAGCTATAAGTACCATTTTGAAATTTGTACGAATTAAACATTTAAATAGACCAAATCGCGAGAAAGAGCCCAATCTGGCAGACTTAGCTATGACTGAACAAGCTCAGTAGATCGTCTATTACTAGGCACCATAGAAGGGGTGATTGTACTCCTCCGGGTATCCTTTTCTTGCTTTGACCCTCATCGAATCTGATCACAGGTAGGTGTCAATCTCCCGTGTACTTAGCATTTAGTCGATCCACCGTGCGGTGGTAGAGTCCTGTATCTATAATTGACTTATTTATGCTGTCGTAGGATGTGTTGTGGAATGCGCCTTGTATGTCGATATGGCGAAATGATATTTTTTCATTTGAATTAAGAAACTTATATTTTATGGACGAAGTTTTAGGACTAAATATACTTGGATTGTAATCTTAAAGACCACTATACTTAAAATAGTCCAAAATCCAAACCAACATCCACCAAATCAAACCACGATTAATTAAATTCATCCTTGCACTTGTACACTACTTAAGAATTGTTAGTTTTCCGAATTTGAGTTCTCTTAAGCCGTCTCTTTTTCTTTTACAGGTCTTAAATACTTCAATGTCCTATTTTATGTTTTTGAACACGATGAAGGATGTGAACTAAGTCGTTTTAATTAAAATAAAGTAGTTCTGACACGAGAGTGTAGATGTCGTCACTGTAGGCACAACAATTTCTTCTGTCATTAGTTGATTTCGAGTCGATTATTCTCCAGGGGCACTTTTACACAAATTTCCAAATTTTCGAAATAAACACTGAAAATAATGGCTGAAAGCGAACCGTATCAATTATCTGAGGCACAAAAGACTAGGATTGAACGGAATAAATTAAAAGCTCGCCATTTGCGTCAAGCAAAATTAGTTTCCCAAGGCACCAGTGCACAAAATACTGTCAAGATTCAAAACACCAAGCTCCTGGATAGTGGCGGCGGTTTCTTTATCGAGGAAGTTCCAAGTAAAAGTCTGGCACCTGGTGCTCCTACACCCAACTCGGAGCAAGGAAACGAGGCCATTTCGATCCCGGTTACTTACGAGCAATGTTTCGATTGTGGTGAAAAATTCGTCGAGTCTTTTTTGTTCGCCAAATTTGAATATTCGGTTTGCGATAGGTGTCACGATCCCGATGAAAAACACTCCCTCATTACTAAAACCGAGGCCAAGCAAGAATATCTTCTCAAAGACTGCGATCTCGAAAAAAGGGAACCGCCACTCAAGTTCATTACACGCAAAAACCCCCATTACGTTCGTTGGGGTGAAATGAAGCTCTATCTACGTTTGCAGGTATGTAGCCAAACTATAACGACTAATCTGGTCCAACTCACGGTCTCTTATTGCAGGTCGAAAAACGGGCTCTGGATATCTATCAAAGTAAGGAGGAAATACTGAAACAACAAGAAGAACGAGAGGAACAACGACATATTGCCAAGATCAAAAAATATAATAAAAATATGAAAACTTTGAAAATGGAAATGCGCAGTAGCCTCTTCAATAAAACTGTTTCTGCGAGCCACACGCACTCTTACGGCCCTGAAACGTACAACGAAGAAGACGATACATTTACACACGTTTGTCTCGAGTGTAAGTTCACGGAAACCTTTGAGAAAATGTAAACAAAAATCCCATCCACATTATCCCGTTTTTTACTTTAGCATAATATAAAATAATTCACGAATAAAGTTCAGTTTCATGCACGTCTCAAAAATGCACTGACTTTTCATTAAATTAGAATAGAATAATTTATTTTTATTATTGAATTGATGAAAAAAGTTAGTCCAATATGCTTAATGCGGTTTCGTTTCTCCGCCCGTCCAAGTGTGACTTGATAATAGCAACAAATTGCGGACGTTTGACCATCGAGTAACCCGTTACGAGGAGACCCATTACCACGCTATGCAGCTCTTTGTGGCCAGTGCAGAACAAGTCTATCCCCAACTCAATAGCAGTGCCAAAATCACACTCATCGACAGCTGCGCCAAAGAAATATCAATTAATAGCTTTCGAAACCATACACGAAAAAACTCACCTATGTTTGCCGCAGTAATAAATGGTTGCAAGTCCTCCATCCCAGAAGCAATCATTTTTTCATCGCCTTTAGCCCGTTCGAACTTCTCCAAGATTTTCTTCAGTTTTGAATCACTTTCCATCAAACTTCGATAGCCCAGCTGCGTTTTTCGATTAAATGGAACCACCAAACCGACCGTGTGAAAGGTCTTGCAAACTACGTCCCTGCTGCGTTTCTTCTTCATGGCAGCGACAGTAGAAAGTTCTATTTTGTTTGCAGCAGCAAACGTATGAATCGATTTCTTAAATTCAACGGCAGCCTGTCGATTGAACGGAGTCAAACCGCTATCGTTATCTAGATAATACCTAAAAATGGAAATGAATCAATTTATTAACCATAAGCATTTTCATTGAAAGAGACTTTTTCTTACAAAACTGTTTCGAAGCAATTTCCGCCAACGAGTTCAAACTCATAGCCTTTGTTCACGTCGTTTCGAGCCATCAGGAGATCTTCCTTGTCCGTCGGATCGTCACGCCAATAACCAAAATGTAACCCGGTTTTGTGTTTTACAAAAATCGTCTGAAATTCGGGTGGATCGTAAAAGAACCTCCAGTGTCGTAAGTATTCACCAGGCTCAAAGATTTTCGCCTGATGGAAATTTCCCGCCAAAAAGTCAAAGGGACCGACAAGTTTTAAACCGAACTGTTCAAGAACGGCTTGTGGTTTCCGACCTGCTTTTGTTTCAGATTCGCAAAACTCCCAAAACTTATAAAAATCGGACGGCATCTCAACCAAGAACTTATGTCTCAAGAAGGTACTTGCGTCCTTGAGAAGATCTTGATATTCTGCTTTTTGTGAGTAACGAACTCTACGCTGAAACAATTCCAGATGGTCCACTTTCGATAAATTTCGCATCACTTCATCGTACTCCTCTGATATATCAATTTCTTTCTGGTCCTCAGCCAAACATGTTTCTTCTTTCTTTGCTGTTTCTTCTTTGTTTGTTGTTTCTTCTTTGTTTGTTGTTTCTTCTTTGTTTGTTGTTTCTTCTTTGTTTGTTGTTTCTTCTTTGATTGTTGTTTCTTCTTCTCTTACCTTTTTATTTTCCGGGGAGACACTATCGCTAGACGAATCTCTAATCCTTTTAGTGGTACGTTCAACTTCGAAAGACGTTGGACTCTTTTCTTTTGAACTGCAGTCGCGTGGCGATGGGCTCCGATTAGAACTGGTACGATCTGCATCCAAATGATGGGTGGAGGACTCGCCCGTATCTCTAGTTCGAGGAGGAGAGTTATGTTTCTTATCTGGGTTTCGAGGATGATTATATTTCCCACGATGCTCGGCATTCCTCTGGTAGCATTTCTTCCAATATTTACAGTCTGGCTTCTTTTTATCCATCTCTTCTTCGATCTTCTTATAGAGTTCACAAATCTTCGACGAAAATCACATTTGCCCGGTACAATTTCACAACTTCTTAAATTGCACAAACATAACCTTGTCCAGGTGTAGCCAGTACTGTCAATCGGTACGCTCAATGTTGCCAATTGCCATTAACTCTTAAATATTGTTACCAGATGTCTACGCGTATTGGAAGCAAACGAAATTGTTTGTTTATCCCATAGAGATATATATACTGGAGATGACAAGCAGCGATTGCGTTGAAGGCGGACGTCGTCGCATTCACTCACACGCAAAACAACAACAATTGACATAACGAACCTGTTTTTTCTCACTCACATTTATATTATGTCCCGCTCTTGAAACACGCAAAACAACAACAATTTGATGTAACGACCCTGTTTTGTATCACTTCTCTGGCTTCAAAGCGTTTTATACAAAACCGGAAGCTTGTCGTCTCCAGAATCTCTATGGTTTATCCGATCGTATTTCATAACGATGGATCAAATCATCAATAACAAAAACAGAAACACATTTTGCCAAGTAATTAATCGAAATTTAACAACTTTTGGGTGAGGCCAAATAATGATTGCATCAAGCATTACATTTTAATTTTCTAAATGCATTTTGTGTAACTTGAATTAACTTATATGGTATGGAATTAGAAGGAGCTGTAGACGAGAGTATTGCTTACAACTAGTCGAGCAATGCAGTGCCGCTAAAACGACGATACCATTTAAGAAAAAATTTACGAACTTGCATACCACGAAATGAAAAACAAACATCAGATTACATTTTTCCAATCCACAGAGTCATGCGTACTTTGGAAATTCTATTAAACCTCGTAGGTTCCAAAAGAAAACCAACACGAGCTATACGTGTACGTGTAATCTACCGACATTTTAAAATTTAATATATCATAACATTTAAGAACTTAAGACTAATCCCATCGACTTTTCTTATATTTCTTTTTTAACTGCTCCGAATTATCAGAAGACTTTGTCATGGCAACACCAGGCAATGTTGGCGCAGCGAAAACCCCAGACTCGGGTACAGTTTTCTCCCACGTCCGATCTGTTGAAGCACGAAACTAAAAAAACAAATACAATCATATGCAATGCAATTGATAATGAATTAAAATTACTTGGGAGTTGTATTGGTTTCGAAAAGCTTCACGCATTGCTGAGTATCTATCAGTGGCAGGACCTGATGCTGCAGTCGTAGACGAAGACCCACCACTTATATTTAGTGCAGTATTTTGCGCCGGACTATCACTAAATGGATTGCTACGAGCTCCTAAGCCTGGTCGCTCTTTATATCCCAGTCCGGTCCCTCCAACATTCATTTTCTTACCTTTTCCACCCTTAAACCGCGACTTTCTAAACCACGAGCTTTGCATGGCGAGTTCCATTAATGAGCTAGGTACATCCTGATTGGCACCTTCCAAATTACGAACTAAATGACCAGCAAACTCTTTATCTTTATCGGTAACCAAGCTGTAGGCGGTTCCTTTTTCTCCAGCTCGACCAGTTCTTCCGATACGGTGGGTATGGGTGTCTATGTCTCGAGCAATGTCATAGTTTATAACGGTCCTGATGTGCGGTATATCTAATCCTCGTGCGGCGACATCGGTTGCAACCATTATGTCACACTCTTTACGCTTGAACTTCGTTATAACCTTGTTCCGGTCGGCTTGGTCCATGTCACCGTGCAACAGAACACAGTCGTACTCTTTCAATATCAGGTTATTCGCTACCTGTTCTGCATCCAATTTCTTTGTTACAAATATCAATGTACTGCCTAGCGACATGAACTCCACTATCTTACAGAGTAACCAATTCCATTTGTGCTGTGGATTTGCGAAGACCAGAACATGCTGAGTTATATCTTCATTGGCTTCGCCGAGATCGCCTTGAACGATTCGAACTGGATCTATTAGCACGTCTCTGGCTAACTTTTCGATACGTTTCTTGAATGTGGCGGAAAAAAGAAGAGTTTGGCGATCGGGTCGAACATGGTTGCAAATCGATCTGACTTGAGGTTCTGAAAAAATATGTTCCGTAAAGTTGAATTAGTTTTATTCCTTTTCGATTACTTACCGAATCCCATGTTAAACATTCGATCGGCTTCATCTAGTACGAGATAAGTCACGCGTCTTAAATTCGTAGCCTTAATTTTTACCATGTCAATCATTCGCCCAGGAGTTGCAACAATAACTTCGGCGCCTTGTTCCAGGGCCTTGCTTTGTTCCCACTTAGATCCGCCGCCATAGCAGCAAACAACATGTATGTTATACACTTTTCCAAATTTCTTCGCTTCATTATAAATTTGAAGAGACAATTCTCGAGTCGGTGCCAGAATCAATGCAATAGGGCCATCGCCAGTACTCAATTCTCTCTGATCCATTATATGGACCAACATGGGCCAAATAAAAGCGGCTGTTTTACCGCTCCCAGTTTTCGCTATGCCAATAATATCGCGACCGCTTAGCGCTACTGGAATAGCTTGCGATTGAATTGGAGTCGGTTGGGTGTACTCTGACTTACGTATGCATTTAATGAGAGCTTCATCGAACCCGAAATGAGCAAAGCTTGTCACAGGATTCGACGGAACAGGACCCGTCACCTTTACGCCCAAAGTTCTACGCAGGTCATCGACTTGCGATTGAGTTAAATTTGCAATCTCTTCATGCTGATTGTAGAAATTTTTTTCAAATTGCTCGTAGTCTATTTCTGAATGGTCGATTGGTGGCAATGGATCGATGTCACGTCGCCTGGGTGGCGCTATTGGGTTGCCGTCCTCGTCATATTCCATTTCGCCGTCTGAACCGTCGTCCAGAACACCAGCCAATGGATTTTCTTCCATGTATCTGCAAATACAAAAATTATTAAGGACTAAACGACACTGTGGTACCCACAGTTTAGCGATGTGGGGCGTCACAAGGCAGATGACGAATATTGGACATAGGCATATTGTGTGATGCCATTAGCCTTTCAGTTATTGTATCTCCTTCACGTGAATATACAACAACTAAACAAACTAGTCATAGTGGACTGCAACCGACGTTTTAGATAACTTTAATTTAAGCAACAATAAAATTTAAAATCAAAAGTTTTTAACAAAAACGGGAATTATAAGGCTAAACGGTAAGTAACGGAAACTCAATCAACTTTTTTATTATAAGTAAATACCTGTAATAACTCTCTTCATCATCTTCGTCGTCAATATCACCCCGAACTCCTTTTGCTTTCTGCTCCACCTCGGGATTCAACGACGTGCTCTTCTCCTTCTCGACCTGCTTTTCTATTCCTGCCATGAATGCGTCGAGCGGGTCATCCTCTTCAGAACTCGCACACTTTCATTTATAATTGATAAGTTCATTTTAACGATAGACAAAAATTCCTCTTGCTTACCGCCTGATTTACCGAAGGACTTCCTGGAGCAGGGATGTACGCCAAGTCCGGTGTTGCCTCTTCATCATCCTCGAAGTATTCGTCCTCGGTGCGCGTCTTTCGCTTTCCAACTGCGTATTGTGACGAATTGGCAAACTGTGAAATTGCATCCATCGTCGAATAGCCGTGTTTCGAGAGACCACTGCTTTGACTAGCTGAGCCCCGTCCAGCATTACCGGCCCGGCCAGTATTCAATGTACTTGGCGGCGGGACCGCATTCATTGAATATCCACTCTTTTCCGACACTTCAGACTTACGATAAGGGTAACCACCCCCTCCGATGCCGCGATAATTCATTTTTAAATTCCTGCACAATAACAAAACAATTTTTTTCCGTATTTGCTTTTTGCTTGACACCTTGAAATTCTTGATTCTTGGCTTGTCCTATTCTGTTTTCTAAGGCATCTGTCAAAATGCCACCGTCGAGCTGATATCTTGTGTGGATTGGAATTTAGTCGACATGTTGCACGGGGGCTGAACAAATATTAAAAAATTTAGCAAACTATTTTGTGGGTACGGTACGTTACATCAGAGGACACTTTAGAGTGTCGCCAAAAGAAAAGTTTATAATTTGCGTTGTTAATTTTTCACTACAGAATCGCTGAATGTGTCGTTTTAATCAACCGCAGAAATGCCATCAAACTTTTCGACGAATTTTCATAACAATCTATAGGACAACTCTTATGTTTAATCTCAAACAGTTATATCCATGCGACTGTCGAGTACGGAATGACACTTGACAGTTCTCATACTTCCAACTCCAGGCAAACTTAATTTCTAACCTAACAATAAAATTATATTTGTCGGTTCGGCTGCTTAATTTTTTCAAAGAAAAATGTTTGTCTTACGACTGACCCAGCGAGTGGCGAATAGAAGTAGGTGCATCTCAAAATATTCCGCCTTAAACACAGCCGTGACCGAAGCTGCATCAGTAAAATTGACCACACCGGTTCCCGAAGGGGTTGCTGGCCCAAGCAATCCAAAGCTAGATAACATCGTAAATCACATTGCCGCACTTAATTTACTAGAAGTATCTGAGCTTAGTAATTTACTAAAAAAAAAACTTAACCTTCCCGAAACATCTTTCATGCCGGCAGCGGCTCCAACAGGAGCCCGCTCTGCGTCCGGTGACGATGACGAAGAGGCAGCGCCGAAGAAGGTTCAAACCTCGTTCAAGGTGAAATTAGTAAAATTCGACGAGAAACAGAAGGTCGCACTCATCAAAGAGGTGAAGAGTCTCCTGGAAGGAATGAATCTTGTGCAGGCCAAGAAGTTTGTCGAAAGCGCTCCAACGATAGTGAAGGAAGATATCCCAAAGGACGAGGCTGAGAAGTTGAAGGAAGCGCTCGCTAAAGTTGGAGCCGAAATCGAGATCGAGTAAATTATTTCTAAAATTAGGCGTATCTATAGAATAGCATGTAAACGAATAAATAAAAATTCAAAATAAAGTTGTTTCTTTTTTTAGGAATTTCAGCATTTACAGTTACGTAAGAGATTTGAACAGTTTCAACTGGACCGATCAATTTTGAAAATACTGCCAAAAAGCTGAAAACCACTGTTTACTAAAGCGCGTTTCTAGAAAAGGCGAAAAGAGTTAGGTATCGTATACAAGGGCATGGTTTGAGGCCAACAAGTATTTTTAGAACAATATTTTTTGAGCCCATGCGAAAGCTAGTTGCAGTCATAGCTTAAAACCCAAAGTAAATGTTACTTAAGTTATGTAGTAAAGTTGTCTTCAGCTGCGTTGCAGCAGGATTAAGATAAATGCTGGTGTATATTAACGAAAATACACGAAATAGATGTGCTGACCTAATAAGTTGGAGCAGACTGGAAGTAACTGGAATTAGTTAAATAATCCTTACAACTGCCGAAACCGTGGATAGAGCCACCGCAGTATCCGAATTGCGGTACCCACATTGTAATCTACTGATACTACCAGCAGTTTGAATCACTATCTCACCTGCGAATACTATCTCCACCGACGTAACAAAACTATGGTGCGATAACTATAAAAACAGCGCAAAAATTAATTTGCAAGCAGAATATGGGAAAATTCTATAGAGGACTGAAGGACGAAAGTCCCTTGATTGTGAGGCAGGTGGTCTTTGCATTGGAATGGGCGGACTACCTGAACATCTTCATCTATCGTAAATCAAAGAATTAAGGACAGTGAACAAACACCGGGCATCGAAAACTGAAAATAACATCAGCCAGGACCGCAATATCAACAAACACTCCCTGAATGAATCACGCAGACAAATAAACGGGACGGAGAGGTTGAACGAAATCTACGCCTTAAGATAGCAAATTATTGAATATGAGCAGGACTACAAACACTTCGTTTTATCCAACACGGTAAAGGCCCATATCAGGAATGATTGATAAAACCGGCTAATGTCTGATATCACTGTTTTTTTTTAAACTTGTTCGTCTTTTTTCTACCATCCACTCATACAGCTTTTTTCATTGGGATATCTCAACAAAATCTTACTATCAATTTCAACTTGGCAAAAAATCTTACTCACTTAACAGTCAGATCATCGTTTTCCCACATAATTAGACTCGCTTCCTTTTATAGGAGGCGGCCTGTTAAGTTTGCTCCTATTAGGAGAATATTTCACTTAAGTACTGGGAAGTTATTAGATATATTCAAAAACGAAAGGGACAATGGGTCCGCCATACTTTAGAGAAACTAAAGACTCTAGCTTAAAATCCAGAAGGAAAATTTAAGATGAGCTGACCACAAAATCATGGAAACGACCAAGTGAGAAGAGTTATTAGGATTAAAAGGGTAGTTGGCAGGAGATATAAGGCAAAGCCTATGATCACATCTTCTGGATGACTATTATATATTATACTATATACTCACAGGAACTGATGATTACTACTGAAACTCACGTCACAGAACACCATATGTAAAAGAGAAGTTTAATTTATAAAATTAAAATTTATTGTCCTAGTCTACTTCAATAAAAAATATGTACAATACAATTTCAAGATGTCTTGTAAGTAACTGCGACAGCTTAGGGCTACTATCTTTGAAGAAGTAACTGTAATAAGGAACAGTTTATTATATGTTTATACGTATACGCAAATTGATTTTTGATAACATACAATATTTTTGTAATCGGTCGCAGAGAAAATGATGTGAAATTGGGGCTACAGGTATAAAACAAAAATGCTCAAATCTTATAAGCTAATGGAGAACAATAATAACTGCAACTAAATTGTCTTGCAATTTTTTAACCGCCCTTTCCTTTAGTTTCTTGCTCATTGGAATCTATACTTGCACAAAAATCCTTTATATAGAGTAATACCAGTGACGAATGGCCATAGGAAAAAGTGTAACATGTAAAAAACAATCGTTCACATCGTCAACTACAATACATAGTGGAACGTAGAACTACGATGTTCCAGGAGGTAACACATGAATGCAACGCTATGAATATGTTTGTGCAATACTTTATATCGTTATAATTGCGATCTTTTTTTTAAACTCTGATCCTTTTTGAGTGAAAGCATGGAAGCTTTTAGTAAAGGTAGTGTAGTTAGTTTCAATCCAATAATTATCCAAGGTTCGATACCTGGCAAACGTTTGCCAGGTAATTTTTAAAAATGGGAACTAATATTTAATATGGCATTCGTCACCTGGATATTTGATTTGCTATGGCAATAGTATCAGTACACAAAGATAACACATACAACAATGCAATGTTCTCTGGACAAAAAAAGCTACTTCCGAAAGGATGTCTCTATACAACAAATATAATACGTATACAGTTAACTTTACGACATGTTATTACAATAAGTATTTTTTTTTCTTATGTCTGTATTTCGTTATTCTGTCGATGGCGCCTTATAATGAGGTCCATGCAATTAACAATTTCCTGATCAGTCATGCGATGGTTTTGAAGTAATGATGTAATAAGCTGATGGGCATCGGAGCTCAACTTGTCCGCACTGAGTAAGGTTTGTATCCGTTCGAGTAAGCCTCGCCGACTGTCCTCGTTCAGTTTTGATTTTTCACAAACATATTCAACAATTGAGCCATAATTTAATCTTTCACATACGACAAAGCTAAGGTTTTCTTGTATGGCGTGCTCCAAAAATTCACGTGGATGCTGCTCGGAGAGGATTTCTAAAACGTTTGATTTCGCTTTAGAGTCATTATTCATCAGAGAACTGAGCTCTTTTGTGATACATCGAATTGATTTATTCGTTAGCACTTTGTCCGCTTGCAAATATTTTTCAAACATTGTTTCCAGTGAATATTTTTCGAGAACATGCTTCAGAACGGCATTTTCATCGGCAAAGTACAGTGACGGAGATGGCGTCAAACAAGATTCTTCAACATCTGTTCGATCGTTTTCATTCGTCGTATTCCACTTTAGCGAGTCCATTTCAACCGCAGAATGACCGAATTGTATATTTCGATTAGAGGCCAAATTCAGATTGGATTCGTTAATTTCTGCTGCAGGGTCACCAAATTTCGCTATTTCGACCATGCTATCCACACGACTCTTGCGCTTAAATGAATTATTTTTGAAATTATTAATATTCGGTGTGCTTGTTCGATCTGGAAGCAAACATCTGAAACAAAACGTAATTACATAATGGACAACAAATTAAACGAATGAATAACATACCTGTTTAAACTTGGTTTGCCTACTTTATCCTCTTCGGCATGCTTCAGATATTCCTTAGTGATTGAAACGGGAGGATCATGAAAGCTGACTCTTTTCCTTTTACATAGTGGCGACTCGATATCGTCCAAACTATCTTGACGTAACTTACGTTTCAATATACTGGCTGAAGGACTGGCGTATGGAGATGGTAACATCTTGGAGAAGACTAGGAAATCTTTATGCAATAGCACTGGTACTTGATCTTCTTTCGGCGGGCTCTGTTGATGAGCTTGCCCTTGATTCACCTGTTCGGCGATGAGTTTATCATCAGTCTTCGCGGTCATTAATGCAAGCTGTTGCTTCGGAGCGCATTCTGACCGTTTATTTCGTATCAAATTAATTAGTTGAGCACCGCGACCAGTGAACTGCGGTATTACTTTAGGTCGATGTGCTGGGCTTTCTGCATTATTCGTTGGCTTGCGTTCGGGTGGAGACAATTGCTAGAGTACGATGAAATATGTCTTTTTAGATCTGAACTAAAAAACCGAATTTTACATTTATTTAAAATAACTTACCAGTTGTGTTGATCCCTTTGTTAATTTTTTGCCAACCGGCGAAGTCGGGATCTTTTCCTGTATGCCACTGCTACATTTCGGTTCGCAATTTTCTCCATTTAAGATAGGTGATATATTTATGGTGTTATTCAAAAATTCCACGCTTCTCTCTTCAACGTCTTTCCTTTCGGGAGAAGATTCCAAATTTTGATTTAAGTCGGACCTGCTGTTATTTTGATTTTCATTTGGCATCCTTGACGGTGCTTCTTCAGGTTCCGGTGAATATGTCCCTTTCATTGTCGATTGAATATGTTTATCGCTTATTTGATTTGATCCAGGCGGCGACTTTTTAACATACGTTACTACAGATACCGAGGTATCTAATTGATTTAATACCTCAGGACGACACATCGACGAATTTATCGGTTCTGTATTTGGCTCGGTGTCCATTTCAGAAATTTGTTGTAGGTTTTCTCTTTCAATAATTTGTCCAGTACCGCTCTTAATTTCTAACGCAGCTGTCAATGTTAACACTTCGGCATTGTTCTTTGGCTCCCGGATGGTTTCTCCCACTGCAGAAGACAGTAATATTTCAGTGATATTTTCATTCGTTAGCGTATCTTCTTTTGCGAGCCCGATTGATTTATTTTTTCCAGGCGAAGCGCAGATATTAGATCCTGTCGGTTTCCTTGTAATTAACTACCAAGAACACGAAAAGAGATTATTAAAAATTTCAATAATGTTCATTTAGAGTAATATCGGCAAGGATGTGGTATTCGATCGTTCGCCAAACAATCAAATCGAACGATTCAATGAGAATACATTTAACTTACCTTTTTCGTTAAGATAGGCTCTGAAACCTGTGACGCCTCAATAACTTCGTCTGTTGAATCACTGCAATTACTTTGCTTGCTTACTATTGATTCTTTCACTTCTTTGTCGCTTTCTTTTTCGAATAATAACTGTTTTCCGCTTAATTTTGTATTTGGTGTTTCGATTTCATTGGTGGGTGTCTTATTATTATTCTCGTTATCAGCACGTCCTCGTTTAGTAGCTGCTGTTAATTGATTTGAACTTTTTCGCTTCTGTTTGAGTACAGTTTGCTTACCCGATGTACGCCGTTCGCGTAACTTTCCTTCGACCAATGTATTTCCCTCTACGGTATCGATTTCAATTGATTTCAACTGCCGTAAGAGAGATATTTTTTTTTCCTCGTCATCGACTTGAATGTTAAGTTTGTGAAGAATGCTTTCACTTTCATTGGACCTATTTGCCTTCTTTGAATTCTTCTCATCGGACGAGACAGTTTTCTGTGTTGTATCTTTTACTTCTTTATTGTTCTTTGCATTACTTTGTTTAAAATTACTGTTGTTCGATTTCTTTTCTGGACATTTAGAAACTTGCTGATCAGTCTCCGAAGTCAGAATTGGATGGCTGTACTGAAAATCGGTACATACTACGGTATCGTCGGTTTCGTTTGAAGATAAATTTTCATTATTTCTATTTTCGATCACGATTTCTCTCGAATCTTTACCTTTGGCGATGACAATTTTTTTTGGCGTCCAGGGCTTAATAGATGCTTCTTGGGATTGACTCATGTCATTATACAATGCCGGTATATCATTGCGCTTTTCTTTCATTTTCTCTTTCTGATGCTCTGTAAGTTTGTCCGGATTCATGCCCCAAACTGTCGGTATAATAACAAACATACCGTCATTTTTCTTTAAATCTTTCACTTCCTTCAACAACTTTTTCTCTTTTGCTTTGTTAGATTTCAACAGGTCCTGAAAAGTTTTCTTAAATTCATCTGCCGATCGTTGAGTAAAAGAATTGCTTTTCTCTTTTTCAATAATCGTAGCGAAAATGGCTTTAAATTCTTTGAATGCTCCAATTATTTGATTCTCCTTCATGTTAGAAAGGTATGTTGTCAAGGATTCGATAATAACAGTGTAGTTTTCTCCAACTGTCCTAGGATGTATTGACAAAACATATTTAATGAGTTCAAATGCAGCCGTTGGTTGTGACGAGTCATCTAAAAAAAATAGTAATTAAGCTATATTATTCTTATTCTGTGGAGTAACATCGAAAATCGATTAATAGCTCATTCAATATTTCTCCGATCGAATTCGGGAGTTTTCTCTTGAAGCTCCTCTACATAATTGTTCTTTTACGGGAATATATTGTTATATTGCATATCTGGACACAGAGATATTTCAGGTAACTGTATGGCTGACGCGGTACTACTCTTCAGATTATGCCAGAAAATCAGAGTCTGAATGTGCCTCTTGCTACATGTAAACTGCTACTCGAATTGTACTCAACTGAGAAAATCAATTCAAGAAGGACAGGGGACATTACATGTTACACTGCGAGACATATCTGGTCCAAGCACGATCTAAAATGCTTTAATTTCTAATTTTATTTCGCTCAAGAGTGAATACCAGCATCGTAGTTGGTGCACTCTATAGAAGTAGCTTGGATGAGGAGGAAGAGGAGACAGTCCTTGTGAGTCAGTCCTTGCCGTAACATAAATTACGAGAGTCCAACGCTTCATTGAAAGCGTAAAATGGTTCAGCGAGTAGCACCAGATTCTGTGATACTGTTGTAATAACAACGGACCTTTTATGTCTAAGTGTGTATATAGTCGCGTTTACGTGCAGACCAGACCAGTCCACATAGACCGGTTTGCTTTTTTTCGGTCCTGCATTTATGTGCGCATTTTCACAGTATGAGACTGGTTTGGTTTCATTTGGTCCATACCAAAATCAAAACCAAAATCAGTCCAAATGGACTGGTTTGGTTTGCGTTTATGCGTACGACCAAACTGTTTTTTTTTGGTCTATTCAGACTGGTCTGGTCCGCACGTAAACGCAACCTATGTGTACTTACTACAGACAGCCACGCCAAACTTCGATCAGTAGGAGAGGGTATGAAAGGATAATTGGAAATATGAATGTTGAGGAAATTGGGATATTGTTGAAAAGTAAGGAAAATTGGATATAAGGAAAATGGTAGGACTATGTTATGAACCCACGAACTTTGAGTTGATACAATTGCATCCGCAGTCACCCACCGAGGATAATAAAATTCCAGGCATCCCAATTCCCGAAATATTATATCACAAATAAAAATGCATAGCGTCATAAATAAATAAAATAAATAATGGATAATAGACTGCGAAAATTTCGAGTATAACGATAAGGTTAAATACACACAATACTGTTGGGTCTCCTGTGGACAGGACTGAACTAAATAAAATTAATTATAAGTGGTGAAAAATAAGAAAATGAAAGAACTAAAGGAGTAAGTTTTTTAAAAAATAACAACTTTATCATGTTTTTTGTTGTTGGATTGTTCCTTGGTTTTGTTTGATTTGCATTTTTTTTATATAATGGACCCTCGCGGGTAATTTCTATTGCCCCAAAACGCCCGGGGCCACGACGGGAATTCTTTTATAAGATTATAATGAAAAATTAAATAATAAAATAAAAAGAATTGTTACTTACCAAAGTTGTTGTCCAGGGTTAGAATAAAATACCCCAGCACTACAGAAATTACGCTGCTTCTGTATTCACTATCGAACAAAGTACGCAAAGATCCTGCTAAATTCAGAGCGAAGTTTGATTTGCCTTCTGCGCACGAAGCAGCCTCCATTAGAAGTTTCCAACATTCGTAAAAATCTTCATTTACCTCCTTCGGTGCTTGGATTAAATTGCTTTCGAGCGGCCATAAAATCCAATCATTTATAATTTTTGCATTTTCCTCTATACGAAATTCAAACAAATTTATCCGTAAATATTCGACTAGACTTTGTGACACATTCTTCCACAATTTTAACTTAACGCTTGCTTGTGCGATACTGTTCTTCATTATAAATTGCATCACATGTTTTTGCACAAGCCAGTATTTCGGTGAATTCGAAATTGTTTTTAATTTATAGATTTGCAAAGCATTGTCCATAACTTCCTTTGAAATAATATCATTTGCGTTGCTAATAAATTCGGTGAACGAAATAATTGTCTCGCTTAATTTACTAGTGTTAACATTTATGTCACTTCCAAACGGAAATTCATTGGAATTTGCTAGCAACTCTGTAATGCGTGAAATAGAATGGCGCATATTTTTATCGGCATGTTCACCTCGAAGAAATGTGTTCAGGTGACTAAAACATTCTTGGTACAGTTGCAAGTCTTGTGTCTCAACTAGCCGCGAATGTAAGTTGGTCCAGAGGGTCTCTATCTGTTTTCCAATATTGCTGTCAGGCTCACATGCTGCTATCATCGATTCAAAGCAGGCACTTATAATTATTTTTCCACACTTGGACATTATAGTTTTATTAATAAGAGGCACAGTTATACGCTCCAGGCCCATCGAATTCATTACAGACGATGTATTCTTACTCGGCGAACCCAACGACTCAATTAGGCAGGCGGTTGCCATTTCTGTTAATATCATGTACGTTCTTCCTTGAGCGCTTGCAGATGAACTGGATAACTGTTGCTTGCATGACGGCCCGAAACAAAAAATGAGAAATGGCTCGTAAATTGTGTCCAAATAATTCTCAATTTTATCCGAGAGCTTACAAATCAAATACCACCAAACTTTGAACTTATTTACGCATGTTTCCAGGGTTTTGGATTGCGACGACTTCAGTGGAATGCATATCAACTTAATTCTTTTAGGGGCATCAATCTCGTTGTGTTTCGCAAATATCTCGACTAAAACTTTCCAACAGAGAAACGCTTCCGCTCGGACATCGAAATCGCTACTACGAAACCCAAGCTCAACAATGTGCAAAAAAATATTTATGACGCTGGCTCCTTTAAGTATTTCTTTGTTGAGAATCCGCACTAGTAGGCACCATATTTTATACCAATTCGAATTCGATGCCTGTCGGAGTTCCGTCAATTGTTGCGAGTACCTGCAATCAACATATTATAATTGTAATCGCATTATTCGACGGAAATTAATGGGCTTACCTCTCGACGATAGTTGCTTTAATTGCTGGCCATTCGGGAAAGTTTTGAACGTCGACAGCGTCCAAATGCGGCAAAACAGTCTCTAGCGCTGCAACGGCATTATCGTGTATACTTTTATCTTCATCGAAGACAAGAGGAAGTATTTCTGTGTACCAAAAGCGAACATATTCTTCCGTTAGCAAGGTACTGGACGAAACTCCCGACGCCCTTGTTGTCCTGGTCAGAAGATCTAACATCTGCAACAACAGGTTGCCGATTAATACCTGCTAACACTAATAATCGAAAAATACTAACATTTACGTAGAGATGCCTCTGTTTGTTTCTCATTATTTCACCGGAAGAGGTATATACTCCGTGATATGCTTGTGCCAAATCATTCGTCATCCTCAATCGAGTCCTCTGCACCTCAATGAAAAGGCAAGTACTTATCAAGGTGTACCGAACAAAGTTTTTGATTTCTTGAAATATTTATTTTCTTGTATGCAGCTGCCGATATCCTAAATAGTTTGAGGTTAAAGGGGATCTATTTTCAATAGTATTTACTATAGGACTGTAACGCGAAATTAAAATTCACTGGCATTGTATACCCGACTCCAATTTATTACTTAAAATAGTTGAAATGAAAAAAAAATTGTACATACCCTTACAGGAATTCGGCTTTATCTCACTCACTTTACTTCAAATTTATAAATATTAAACACCATAAGCAACCACATAAGATATTATTTAGTATGAAATTTTGATGTTTTTATTCCAATATTACACTTAAGAAAAGACACAGAAAGAAGCTAAATGATGAGAATGAAAAACGCGCGAGATTTAGAAGATCTGCATATTCGCGCCATTTGTTGTCATTTTTTACTTGTCAAAACTTAGTGTATGCAGCGCTGTAGCTTTTCACATTTACATTAAAAAGTAAACTTCTCTAATTATATGGCAGCACTACGTTGTTGATTTCTTGAAAAACGGCTTTTGGAAGAAAAAAAAATTGATATTGGGTCCGATAAATGTATATATGTAAATAAAATCTTTCTACACAAACAGTTTTATCAATAAAAATCCTTGCAACGCGGTGCAAAACGAGTTTTTATCCAAGGTAAAAAAGTGGATTTTTCCTTTCATAACGTTAGGGGGAAACTTCAATAAACTACTCGATAGTGTACACGACCCTCACTCCTGGAACGAAGCGAATTATTCCAGTCCAGCTGTCAAGAACGCCGCTCGCTACTCGCTAGTCTGGGTCTGTAACGGCCACCGCCGCTATTCTAAATAGTGTTTTGTTTCGTATGATATTCATATTTAAAAGCAACAACTTTAAAGCTGTCCAGTTCAATTCGTTTAGAAGATAAATAGTTTGTGCCCCCGGTTGTCGGGAGTTAAGTGACCCATGAATTAAAGATAAACATGTGAAAAATGTCGCTGCACATTAGTTCCTCTACTAGTAAACTGGGTAATAATATCACAATCCTCAAAAGACAAACTATAAACTTGTATTAGCCGCTTTTACGCTATTTGAAATTGTATTATGTTCCTAAATGTATTAATTACCTAAGGATAATGTCCTTAAAGCGTTGATATCTGCATGCCTCGGTAGCCTAATCGCTATTACTCTAGTCAAAGAATACAAGACGTAGGCTCTAGTTGCACCTCATCTAGTCATCACAGTCCCAGGAAACCATTTATGCCGAAAACCTGAAAGCCACCTTCTGTATCATCTCCATTAAGGTGGTCAACAGGACAAAAGCAAGGACACAGATGAACCAACTTGACCTAACGTTGATTGTAACTAATGCAGAGTTTTAATCTAATTCGTTTTTCATTTGAGCGGTTCCGGATTATCATTACACGTTTGTTTCATCCAGAAATGATTTCCAAAAGACTCTGACTCTGTATTTTACCATCTTGCAGTAAAATAAAGCAGAAGAAAGATCTTTACCAAAAGATCTAAACCCTATGTGACTTCGAAGCAAGAATTAAATCGTTTATTCCCAAATTTAAGATACATTAAAACTAAAACACTTCACATTTTATATTAATTAAATTTTATTTTATTATTTCTTGGAGAAAGAAGACCCCGAGTCCAGTTTGGTATTTTATTCACTCGGATCCAATGCGCCCTTGGGTTTACATAAATATAAATGCATCACTGCATCAGAAACCTAAACTAATTGTCTCACATTAAGAGATCCTAGTTTATGGCTTAAGAAAACTATCGGTTTACATGAAGTCAAGTACTTTACAAAAAAAAGGTCATGGTAATGTTTTATGACCACTTCACATTTGATTGCCATTGCATTGAAAACGCGCTGAAACTGCTTTATCGATATCTTTAAAACATAATTTTGAGTAGAATAATGTCTATAATTCTAACACTGCAAATACGAGAGAAGAACGGCATCAACGGCCAACTATTTCATTCCTCGAACTCCTAGAGAGGCATTCAAAGAGGGAGGGAGGATGGCAAGGAGTTCGAACGTTGACACTGACTGGATAGTTAACAATTACATCGGGAACACCTTGCGGCTCTGACAGGCTACGTAAAAATTTATACGAATGGCTCAAAATCTTCAAACTATACTGCAGCAGCTATCGTCGTGTTTTCGGAACAGGATCTTGCACCAATCATTGATCAGTTCAAACTAGAGATGGGTAACTCAGATCTGAGCCGGCTCAATGAACCGGCTCAAGCAGAAGATCCAAATGAGCCGGTTCAACGAATCTGAGCCGGTTCAACTGATCTTTACGGTTCAACGGTTCAACAGATCTCGACGGTTCAACAGATCTGCACGGCTCAGCAGATCTTTACGGATCTTTGCGGTTCGCGGATCTCGACGGCTCAACAGATCTTTACGGATCTTTGCGGTTCGCGAATCTCGACGGCTCAACAGATCTTTACGGATCTTTGCGGTTCGCGGATCTCGACGGCTCAACAGATCTTTACGGATCTTTGCGGTTCGCGGATCTCGACGGCTCAACAGATCTTGACGGATCTTTGCGGTTCGCGGATCATCACGGCTCCTGTATCTTTAAGGTTCGCGGATGATGGAGGATGGAGGATGGAGGATGGAGGATGGAGGATTGAGGATTGAGGATTGAGGATGGAGGATGGAGGATAGAGGATGGCGGATGGAGGATGGAGGATGGAGGATTGAGGATTGAGGATGGAGGATGGATGATGGCGGATGGATGATGGATGATAGAGGATGGATGATGGAGGATGGAGGATTGATGATTGAGGATTGAGGATGGAGGATGGATGATGGTGGATAGAGGATGGATGATGGAGGATGGATGATGGTGGATGGAGGGTGGAGGATGCGGGATGGAGGATGGAGGATGGAGGATGGAGGATTGAGGATTGAGGATTGAGGATTGATAATTGTGGATGGAGAATGGAGGATGGATGATGGAGGAAGGATGATGGAGGATGGATGATGGTGGATGGAGGGTGGAGGATGGAGGATGGAGGATTGAGGATTGAGGGTGGAGGACGGATTATGGAGGATGGATGATAGAGGATAGAGGATGGAGGATGGATGATGGAGGATGGAGGATTGAGGATTGAGGATTGAGGATTGAGGATTGAGGATTGAGGATGGAGGATTGAGGATGGAGGAAGGATGATGGAGGATGGATGATGGTGGATGGAGGGTGGAGGATGGAGGATGGAGGATTGAGGATTGAGGGTGGAGGACGGATTATGGAGGATGGATGATAGAGGATAGAGGATGGAGGATGGATGATGGAGGATGGAGGATTGAGGATTGAGGATTGAGGATTGAGGATTGAGGATGGAGGATTGAGGATGGAGGATGGATGATGGTGGATAGCGGATGGATGATGGAGGATGAATGATGGTGGATGGAGGATGGATGATGGAGGATGGATGATGGTGGATGGAGGATGGATGACGGAGGATGGATGATGGTGGATGGAGGGTGGAGGATGGAGGATGGAGGATGGAGGATGGAGGATGGAGGATTTAGGATTGAGGATTGAGGATTGAGGATTGTGGATGGAGGATGGATGATGGAGGATGAATGATGGTGGATGGAGGATGGAGGATTGAGGATTGAGGATGGAGGATGGAGGATGGATGACGGAGGATGAATGATGGAGGATGGAGGGTGGAGGATGGAGTATGGAGTATGGAGGATTGAGGATTGAGGATGGAAGATGGAGGATAGAGGATGGCGGATGGAGGATTGAGGATTGAGGATTGAGGATTGAGGATGGATGATGGAGGATTGATGATTGATGATTGATGATTGGTGATTGATGATTGATGATTGATGATTGATGATTGATGATTGATGATTGATGATTGATGATTGATGATTGATGATTAATGATTAATGATTGATGATTGATGATTGATGATTGATGATTGAAGTTTGATGATTGATGATTGATGATTGAAGTTTGATGATTGAAGTTTGAAGATTGAAAATTGAAGATTGATGATTGATGATTGATGATTGATGATTGATGATTGAAGTTTGATGATTGAAGTTTGATGATTGAAGTTTGAAGATTGAAAATTGAAGATTGAAGTTTGATGATTAAAAATTGCACATTGAAGATTGAAGATTGAATATTGAAAATTGAAGATTGAAAATTGAAGATTGAAGATTGAAAATTGAAGATTGAAGATGGAATATTAAAGATTAAAGATTATAAATTGAAAAGAGGAGATGGAAGATATATTTAGGAAAAAGTATTACTGGACACCAAAACTCCAAAATGAAAATTTACATTTTTCATTAATGGTATTTTCACTTTTAAGTCAATTTCAATTTGTTTTACTCCCCGCTCGATTCGAAATTAAAAGATATCGCTATCTCAAAATTTGCAGGGCTAAAGGGATTAAAACTCTCTTTTCGCGTTCATGTTAGGCTGACGTGCGCTTCGCTCTTGCCATAGAAATATTTTCACTTTCGTTTAATATTTTATGTCTTTTAAAGAAACTCATTAATTTCTACTTTGCAACCTTTTCAATTATTTTTCCAACGATATTCTCGTATATTGAGAAAATAAGTCAATAATTGTAACTTATTTACTAAATTTTAGGGAATTCACTCTTCGAAAGGTTAAAAATAATTAAGTATGTAAGAGGCTTTGAGATAAAATCTTTTAATATTTTTAGACATTCAATTGTTATGCCGTCAAATCCAGGACTAGAGCCAAAATTTTTTAAAACTAGTTTCCTATTATTTCCCGCAATACCCAGCACTGCCTGAAAATAATCAACTTTGAGTATTTTCATTAAAGCTCATAATTTATTCACAATTTTTTTTTTTAAATTAGTTTTTGGTTTTTCAATATTCATCTGCAGTCCCCTTGTACGGCAGTGCAAAAGATCCACCTGGATCTTTTGAACCGGCTCAAAGAGCCGGTTCAATGAAAAGAACGAGATCCGGTGAACCGGCTCATTGAAAAGATCCGAATTTCCCATCTCTAGTTCAAACTGCACCCTAGCACCGAAGCGAAACTTTTCGCTCTTCAAAAAGCTGCAACCAAGGCCGCAATAACTTGCAAACCAAAAGCTATCTTCAGCGACTCAAAGGCTGCTACGGTAGCATTAAATAATCCTCGCCCGGCTGAACCACTCATAAAGCTCATCAGAGATAAAATTGAAGCAAACCACGCTGGCACCCAAGTGTTCTGGATTCCGGGCCACGCGGGACTCATGGGAAATGAGCTGGCGGATCATGAAGCCAAGCGACCTATTACCGGCAATATCATCGAACACCTGCCCCAGCTGGTTTCGTTTATTAAAAGAGCGACAATTCAAAAACTGGACGACGAGCGGCAACATAAGTGGAGACAAGAAACCACCTTCCTAGCCAAACACTGAAAAACCACGAAATCACCAATTCAGGACCCAAATATGCCAAGGGCAACATCGGAGACAGTCACGCGGGCGAGGATTGGACACTCGAAACTAACTCACGTTCACTACATGTGCAAAGCTCCACAACCTGGATGTGTAGCTTGCCAGCAGCCGCTAACAATGGAGCATATCCTACTACATTGCGCTCACACCAAGGCCTTATGCCAGTATCGCCCTCCCCCAATTGAAGATCTCCTGTCAATTTTCAGCCCTGATGTGTTACTAAAACTCCTTACCAACTTGAAGATCAGGAACAGTCTGTAACACCCATGACTTCAAACTAATCCACAAGTCTCTTCAACAAAGTAACAGTCATAACATAACCGCCACATTATAATACATACAATAGTGCCATATGGCTATAGAAGACCTGGTACTCAAATATATGCGCTAGTATATTCATAGGCTAGCGTCATAGAAAATAATAATAATAATAATAATCCCCTCTTCGTCTGTCCATGAGAAGAACAAAGAAGAATAGAATTTTTAAAAGTAAGTTCGTCAATGGAAGAAATATTTCTACTAATTTATTGGCTGCTTCAGTATAAACGTTCTTTAGACAAATATTTACGATTTTTGCCTTGTAACAGCTTAAGGGGGTATTTAGATCTAGCTAACAAAAAATAAGACAATTTGCAGGATTTTTTTTCAAAGAGAATGCAAATAGAATTCTGCTGTTTTTTCGCAACATATTTATTAAGTATTTAGGTATAAAAAAAATTCTTTTTATTCAAAATGATGTCATGGTGGCCAGTTATATGGCGAGAGCCGTTATCATTTTCAAAAAAGAGGTCCACTTTGCGTAACCTGTACTAGTCGTAAATTTTATCCGAAATAAAAAAGCCAAAAAATTTTCTCAAATATATTTCTGTAGTTGGAGCTTATACCAATAAAATCAATAAAACCTCGAACAAAAAAAAAGACAGCGGCCACACAAATTTTTAGTCTCGATTTTTCAAGATTTATTTTTACCTTGAAAATAATTTTTTTCCCAATTTTGTTGGTATCAGCTCCAATGAATTTAACTCACTTTAAGTTAAAAACGATATCTTATTGGGTTCAAGCTCTAAAACTTACATAAGTTCAGAAAACGTAGTTTCGAGAAAAACACGTTCAAAGTTTTTCTTTAGTACTTTTTGCAATCAGAAAGCCATAAAGTAGGTGTAAATGATACGATAGCTCACGTACATATAAAGTAGATTTCGAAAAAACCGTTTGAGTACTATATTCCACACATTTTTATCTACCGAAATAAAAAAAAAATTTTCGATTTTTGGGTTGAGTTAAATGTAAATACCCCCTTAAATTCAGAAACAAATTGTAAATGATCAATGTTATAGCAGAAAGTAGAAATAGTAAAATAAAGTGAACAAGTGTGTTACCGCTTCAATTTCCAACCGAAGCTTTTCGTATTAGGCTTTCTCGTGTATCTATGAGCATAATACTACATTATTATGCATATAGAAAACATCAGCTATGCACTTACATTTAATAACAAAATTATTCGCGTCTTCCGTCTTTAGTACCCATCTCTTTTATTCTGATGTCGTGTGTCCGTAAACAAGACTTTCTTGACCAAAATAATAATATGTTAAATACTTACAAAACTGCTTAATTTTACCTTAAGACTGATTGTATACCTAAATTTGACGGATTTACCAAATTTTCAAATATTTATTCCTTATTATCCGTGAGGGTGGGTTTTTATCTGACTGCATTTGCCAGGGAAATAGTAAAATAACCTTAGTATAATTAAATTATGTATTTATTATGTAATATGTACGAATATATTTTAAAATTCATTTACAGGTCATGAAATTCCCGAGATTAGAATAAGAGCTTTAAAGCACATCCAAGGACAAATATGTCGTTCTCTAAGTCAAAATGAGGATATTATTTTGAATGCTGGAACTCTTCTCAAACATTTGATTCGATGGTTCGGATTGAAACCCTTGTGTGAAGAAGAAATTGTTCTTGATGTTGTAATAACAATCTTAAAGGTAAAAAAAATATACTTCTCGAAAGTAGGTTGGATAAAATATTTTTATTTTAGAGTAAATACGCTAATGAAGCAATTCGCTATCTTGGACCAGAAATTTTGAAGAAAGAATTTAATAAAATTTTTGATATAGTGAAACTTAAAACATCGAAGACATTGATCTATGAGATTATTTCGATGCTAAGTCTGTATCAAAGTCCGGAAAAGTCTGAACATAGCGGCTCTGAAGCGGGTTCAATAAATCTAAAATCGTTTTCAGAAGTTTTATACGACGGGTACGTAGAAAATTTCTATAAAAAATGTATATGTGTTTTAAATTGGCGTATATAGCATCTCATCAGATTATGAAAATCCGTGGACAATACCGTCCGTACCTGATTACAATTCCCTGAAATTACTTGCTGACTCTATTGTTTCTGAGGGGGCTGAAGAGGACTTGGAACACGCGTTTAAATATTTGGAAACAGCAATCAATGATTATCCAGCCGAGTATTTTTTGCAGCCGCCGTATATATTTAACGTAAAAATATTACAATTTTAATTAAATGTTCATCATTACTTTTCAAATTTCCAGTCTTTGATTACGTTATATAACAGTAACAGATTGCAACCAGATATTATACTGAAAGTTTTGACCAATCTAACCAAATCGATCTCGGGAAGAATTAAGATTAGACATTTGTCTAAAACGCATTGTTTTTCTAATGAGCAGATTCGTGCAGCCCCTTCAAATGGTATGCAAATAAGCACAAATCGGTTCTGTACACAGCTGTTTCGAGTGTGCATGGATTATCTGAAAGAGTTGAATGAAAGCTCAAATCATGTAGGTAATATGTTTTAATCTAAGATACTAATAAAAGAATTGTTGCTCATTTCAATTGCAGGTTCATTCGCTTTTAGTGTTTAATTTACAAATGGAAATAGTCGATTTAATGACCATTAACACGCAATGTTATCCTTTAAGAAACTCATTTTTAATCGAATTGGGCTACTTGACAAAATATTATCGAGAATCTTTTAAAAGTGAAAATCAAATTAATAAATTGAATCGCATTTATTACGTCATTATACTGCGTGTTATGATAAAACTTTTGAAAATCGAATCTGGAATTAGTCGAGGCCCATCCATTCCGGTTGATTTGAAATGCGCTTACAATCCTGATAACTATACAGCATCAAATGAAAGTAACCAAGAGTTAATGCAGGATAATGATATTTGGATAAGTGAAATGGAACGTGCATTACTGGATTTTCCTTTAAAAGAAATGTTTCCTGAACTTTACATGCAAATAAAAATCGTTGCAATGGTTAATATAAATAGTTATAATTAATTTTCTGCACTATGTAAAATATTAGTTTCAGGACAATGCGAAAAAAACATTTGAGACTTTGCTGGATTGCGCCAATTCGCTCTCATCGGCAGTCTGGGTTTTGAGAAAATACGGCGAAATGTCCAGGGAAGAACTTGTAAACAATGGACTCAAAGCCGTCGATTCTATATCACTTCATAAAAATTACGATTTTATTAGGAAACTCGTACATGCTATATCCAAGTTCGATTCCATTTTACTTACTTATTTCAAATTAATCATTATTTTATTTAGATGTATTCCTTACTACGATGGAAACGATAATATGAGAGAAAACGCTGAAAAATTGATGCTTCGATTATTTGCTCATGAAAATGTTGACGTTAGAAGGTATACAAAAATTAATAGGCGATAATTTTATTTCTGAATAATTTATATTTTTGTCCAATTTTAGAGTTTTCTATAAAGAAACCTGTGATAGTGTGAAAAGTTTTTTCGGTTCAATAATGAACGGCGAAACTGTTTTCAACAGGAACACTTCTCATTCAAGTAAAGTTACAACTTTCGGAATACCGTTAACTGCAGATATTTTAAATGATATTATTTGCTTTGGATATATGGACTCTGACCAGAATGTATGATAGCATTGAAGATGAAGATAATGAAATGAAATTACTTATCTGTTAAATTCAATTGTTTCTGTAAACGTTAGATTACTTCATAATAACTTCTCTAATATTTACAAAAATTTAAACTTCGATTTCACCAATGCTTATTTCCAGATAAGCACAAATGCAGAAATGATTCTCTCGTTGATCATTAAAAGTAAATCAATCGTTGGATATTATTGGCAAGATGTACTGGAAATACTGTTACCTAATATACCATTATTGCAATGTGTATGTACAGGATCATCGAAACTAAGTTTGTATTAATTTTTAATTACGATTTCAGGATTAAATAGAAATCTATATTATTGGTACTTCTTTATTGATAGGCTATCTGCTCTTGAATATCTTTGATCCCGACAGCGAATTAAAGTCGGAGGAAGTTCTGAAAGGAAATCTTAGATTTATGTTTTCAGGTGATCATGAAATTCGAAAGGAAGTACTATCGCGCATAATTTACATCATTTCGATACAACCTGATAGTTCTTCTTGGACTCCAAATATATTAGAAATTAGTGACACAATTCCGAATGACATTCTTATCGTAAATTTTCAAAAAATTTATTCTGGTGGATTGTATGAGGTATGTATATAGCAGATAATAATAATCTAAGCTGTAGTTTAATGTGCAATAAATATTTAATAGAAAACAACGGTTTTGGCATTACTTGAGTTGCTCAAGAGTCCCGATGTTGAACCAACTATTCGTAAAACAGCTTTCATGCAACTAAATGTTATTTGTCAAGATGGTGATTTCGCCGAATTTGTACATGATGAAAATGGTTGGTGTCTAGCACTACAAGCTCTCGAGAATTCATTGAAGGTAGCTATGGATTGAATTAGTGTACAACTAATTTGCTCGTATTTAATTCCTAGAAAGATCCCTCGATTGATTTTCCCGATACAGCTATACCAGCAATAGGAATAATTGCCAAAATTGCATTATGCCATCCTACATTTCGAAGAGAATTATCCCAAGAAGAAAACATATATATTTTACTATTACGGGCACTATTCATACACCACCGAGATATTATATTTCAGCAAGATTGTACTCTGGTTTTATTTCTATTGGTATATAGCCCTTATATTATGGGAAGTAAACTGATAACTATGCCGCAAATATGCAGCAAGCTGAAAATTCCAATTAAATGCAAATTTTATTCAAATTCCTGGCAAAATACTTCACTCGAAGAATATTATCGAATATGCAACTCTACTGATTGCTCCATAACTGAAGATTTTGTATCAAAGGAGAGTGGGTTACAATATCTTCGTCTCACTTTTGCTACATTATGGTGTAATGGATATGATAACATTGTAAGTGCATTAAAAAGTAAACGTATTACTAAAAATCTCGATCATGAAACCAATGAGAATATTTTGAAATTGAATGATTTATTGAAAAACAATACAGACTTAATTTTACGTCAAAGCGATATCGATTTAATAAAAATCAGTTCAGTAGAAGAAAGTATAAATCAATTCCTACATAATATTTCAAACGCCACTACACATTATGAAGTTTTAACTAATGTGGCAAAAATACAACTTTGTTCTTTAGGAAGATCAAAATCAATTGATCAGAAAAATATTTTATGCGTATTGAAGCGATTTCTGATTACTCCTCCAAATAATGATCAAGATATACAATTATTTGAAGCCGTCATAGCATTATTCATACGATTGATAGATTCAGACAACAAAGAAATCTTATTTTGGGTTCTTGAAGATCTCAAAGCAAAACATTGCATATTCCTCAGTTTACTGAAAAACTGTGACAGTTCAATCCAGCTATACAAAATAAATTGTCAATTTTTACAATTTATAGTAAAAAAATGCATTTATTATCGCGAAGTAAGCGAAGATAATTTGTATATTACACTATTTGAATACATAGTTCCTATAGTAGAAGAATGCTTTCACAAAAGGTATCTCGATAAATTTCGCGCATTGCTAAATTTAGTACAGTTCATTACTGCAAGTGGAAGGGTTTCTTTAGATAAGGGATTTACAGTCGATATTATAAAGAAAATGCTATATTACATGATGACACTGAAATCATTCACTCAAGCTGGTTCACATATAAATAAAAATTGCCTACTGATCATTGGAAATTTAATCGACGATATAAGAGAAGTATATAAACATAATTACATTCAAACCAAATATTTTTGCATATTTTTTTTATACGTTTAGTTTATTCCAGATTCCAAACAACTGAAATGTTTATCTGGACTGTGTGGACATATTGACTTTGAAATCAGACTTTTGGGATGGTGTATTTTAGAAAAAATCTCTAGATTTCTAAACAGAGCACATTTACTAGTTAAAGGTACTTAACATGTTTGACTTCAGGAAAATATTATCAAAATTTATTTTTAAAATATTAAAAGAAACATGTGAAGCGATACTCCGTTGAAATGATCGAAAAATCGTTTTCCCTTAGAGCTATCATATTTGCCTGGAGGATTTCATGCCTGCTGTCTCAGTACGTTTTTGGACAAATCTGAAGTACCAATAGTCCGTGCTTCTGCGGGCGGTGTTTTATCAAATCTGTTAAAGTATACTAAAGATTCATCAAACCAAAAGAATATTAATATATCTGTGGCACCGTTTTGCGCTAATTTGGATTCGACGTTGTCAGAAGATGGACAACGTTTAATACTACAAATGTTTGCTAAACATCAACTCTATGAGCGAATCGAAAAATCACTTGAGTCTTTTTATATATCTGACGCTATTTTAGGGAATCAGGTATATTTAAAAAAAAAATACAACTACGTTTAAGAGTTAAGATCTATTATTCACAGAACACAACTTCTCAATATTCAAAAACATAGTTTTTTTTCTAAAGAGTACGAATTGCGTCTTGTGATGGTAGACCTTAATTTTCAATCAATATGATATTAAAAACATTCTTTCGTTTTCAGAATTGCACAATTACAACATGCGATATCGTGAATATGTACTGTTCAATATTTATAAATTTCGTAGAATTTTATCCAGCTTTGCTCCTCGAATTTTTTAATAAGCATTCTTGTTTCGAAAATATTTTCCGGTAAGGTTTTTATTTTTCCTAATTTTTCTCGCGATTTTGACCTTTTTTTTAGATTAATCAAAAATGTTCCATCATGTATAACGGTATCATCACTGGGAATGATGGGAAGTGTTTGCAACTTACTTTTAAAATTTCTTCAAGCAGACTCCAATGTGTTGCAAAGATTTACTACACACGACCAGAGTTATATTCCAATTCTAATCGATCTTTTGGATTTTAAATTGTTTGGTAAGATTTTGATTTGTATATCAATAATCACGTACAAATACAAGTTAGGGTGAAGTAGTGAATAACTATTATTTATCGTAGCAATAACTGTTCTTTACATCCTATTCACCAGTTTTATTTTCTTTTTTTAGAAAAAATAGACAAAACTTGCTTGATAAATATTTTGCAAGTTCTTCGAATTTTAGCAAATGAAAGCTCAGCATATCAGCTAATATGTGAAAAGTTGAAAATAGATCAATTTACTTCTCTTTTTATCTCATGCACAGAGTGCGAGGATATGATATGTAAGTTTTCGGTTCATTAGTTTATAAACCTAATCCACTTATACATTTTCTGGTAGTGCAACAAGTAGCATTGGAATTTTTGACTTCTATACTCATAAAAGGGCAAACTGAATCTTACAGTTTTTGTACTTTCCATGAAATACTTGATGTTCCTATACTATCAGAAACGTATGTTTCTGCTCCTAAAAAGCATGAGCATACAAATATGTTTGATAATAAGAAAAATCAACTCAATCGAGATGTGAAGACTGCATCGCAACAGCTTTTCGAATCACTGAACAAACTTTTTATTAATTTAATATCTACCAACAATAGAAGTAAACACAAGTGTGGTAAGGTTATTCGCTCTAAAATATATTAATCGTGATTTTTAACGAAGAAGAACTTTATTAGAAAAATTGAAGCAATTAATATACTGCTCAGAAGCGATGGGAATATTGCTGAAAACTTCAAAACATTGTCATTTTATAGCGAATAGATTGCAACTATTTGAATTAGTTATCGATAAACTGGAAACAATTTTTAACGAAACGGGAATAAGTTGCACGGATTTTATACGAAAATATGGCGATTCGAAGGTACTATAATGTAATACAAATATAAAAATGCATACACGATTTAAAAATTATATTTTTCTGTTTTTAGAAAGAACCAATTACGAAAAAATTGTTAATTTTGTTTAGTATAATTTTAAACTGGTATAGTAATGATTCTCTTGAGGATGATAATCAAATATTACAGTTAAATAAAATGCTTCTTAAGACATGGCCATGGACTAACCATTCTCACGAATTACGCATAAATGTGCTTAAATTAATGGTAGTTTTAAGCGAAAACTCACTATCAGGTATTGCTGAAATCGGGTTTCTGCCGATAAATATTTATTTGACAAAAAATAATCGCGTTTGCATTTTCAGTTTGTAAGCAATTTTCGTCATCTATCTTTGGTTTTTCGAATACAGTTTTGCAATTGGTGATAACTCTAGTATTGCATGAAACAGCGAAAATAAAGTCTTTTCAAATTGATATCGCTGCACTCGAATCTGGATTACGAATCATTTCTAATTGCTGTGCATGTATTGAAGGTCGATTACAAATTGTAAAGGTAATTAAATAGCAGAATATTTAAAAGTATATTTAAATAAATTTGTTACTCTCAAATAGCTTAATGTGCTGGAAATTTTTAATAAATTTCATCCATCCGTGACAAAAGTGCAGAAAAAATGGGATACAATTATAATACTTTGGCTCCAGTTTTGGGAAATATATTCGCGATATAATGAAGGAGGAACTGTACGTCATATATCCTTGCTATGCACTCTTATAGTTAAATCTAGTCAAGAAATTCGATTACTTTCTATTACTATTTTGAGAAATATGACTTTCTTAAATTCCAATCGTGCTGCTTTACTTTCCTCGGGTATCTGCAATGTATTAATTCTGTGATTTTGATTTACTATTTAATATATTTATTTTTAGAAGACTTTTTGTATATTATAAAAGTAATACTCGACGATGGCCGATATGAAGAACAAATCTTAGTGACAGTCGCAATATGGAGACTTATTGCTGGCAATTGTAAGGGAAAGCATTCAATAAAGAGCACATCGATTCCAAAGAAAGTTAAGATACTACGAAGCGAAATTTCAAAATCGAATCATATTACAAATGATAATTTAATCAATGTGTGTGATATATTAATCAATATGTTGAATACTTAATCGTTTTAAATGGTAGCCTTA
Source organism: Beris morrisii (assembly GCA_951812415.1). NCBI lineage: Eukaryota > Metazoa > Arthropoda > Insecta > Diptera > Stratiomyidae > Beris > Beris morrisii. Next base: position 6,480,547 of record OX638313.1, read on the forward strand.
ATAAATATTACATTTACACGACCTGTGATAGTTTTATTGAAGTATTATATAAACATAGATATTTTGCATCAATAGTTCTGGAGGAAATGTAAGATTCAACAAGAATCTGTTAATTTTATTCGAGGGTAGGGTTTAGTGCCCCTGTTTCCATACAAATTTTTCCACAATGGTAAATAGACCAGAACTAGATCGTAACACCATTTCATTTGCCCGGTTTTAGGAGTAACAAAAATTCGCATTTTGCTTATACTCCAGCTAACTTCAAAAAAAAATTACGCTTGCCAATTTCATTCAGAGTCTTGTTAGGAAGGGTTCACGGATGGGAGTTTAGGTCTTTAAAGAAAGATTATGAAGCATAAATATTTTTTATTTTTGGTAATGCGGATTCTTTTTTAGTCCTGTTCCTGATTATTTTCACATACTTCGGATTTAATATTATATAAATAAAATGGTCAGAATGCCCTTAATTGAATACAACATGTTTTTTTATTATATATTATAAGATGCCTGTAGAAAGGGGTGTGGTTATTTAGATTCACATTTTATTAATCAAAGTTGTTTATAAATAATGTTTCCGCCGTTTTGTATAATTTTGTATGGACGTGAACGTTGTCGTCCACGGAATGCTTTTAAAAATGTTTTATCTTGCGTGAACTCCGCTGGACTATAGAACGGACCCTCAGTTTCCAAAAATATATCAAGACTTGACATTGCTCGTCTCAGTTGAGCTGACAAAATGCACGAATTGGCTCTATCTGCAGATATAGAGTTAACCCAAAGTTCCATATCCTTAAAAAAAAATCAATGGTAAAAAACAATAGATTTTATAGATTTTTTTTGTACATACTCTGATTGCTGCATTGTTGTTGGCATCGTGTTTTCCATTCCAACTAAGATTTAAATTCCATATCGGGGCAGAAAATGGAAAATTCGAAGAAATACAAATGAGGCATTCCAGTTTGGCAGAACCTCTAGTAACTACAGCTCGATAGAATAAATCATGCGATGTTACCAGATTTTCATCAATGAATCGCTGTGGTGCCAAGACGGCACTGTATTCGTCCCAAGTTGTTGAGACCCATTGTACGAGACTGCTTGATATTCTTATTGGAGAGATATCAATTAGATTCGATATTAAGTCGATATTTTTATTCTCTAATGCATATATTTGTTTATATAGCCCTAAACGAGATTGCCACCGTGACTTTAAAAGTTTAATAATGTAGGAAACAGAATCTTGAGCTAATTCGTGCGATATTCCGCTTGAAGCTTGAGATACACTGAACGATGGTTTCACTGATATAAAATCCAAGCCACACAGCTTTTGTGCCCATTTATAAGGTTTGCCGAAATTCTGCTCTGATAAATATGCAAGAAGCTGAGTTTCATCCATATGGTATTCGCCAAGCTAAAATATTTATATTTAATAAAAAAAGACTCAAAATTCAAAAAAATAATATTAATTACCTGATATTTAGTTTTAGGATTAGGACTACATTCTCCAAAATCTTCCGCATAAATACAACTAAGAATATTTTCAGTAGATATAACTTCACTGTAAATAAATATGTAAATTGTGTTGAATATGTACGAGCTTGATATCATAGAAATCAATGGAATTTAAGTAGTTCAGAACCAATTTGAGGACAAGTCTGCAAAAATACTCATCTCAATATCAAAGGCTTCTCGAATGCAAATTAAGAAGCATAACAGAAAAAGAGATAATAATTATTTAACAGAAAGAAACGAACCAAGCGGCTACCCCAACATTGTGAACTTTAATGTATGGCTTTGCAGTAACGAATCCTAAGGCGGGAAAATATCGAAGAGTTATTACAATTTGTCCGTTCGGTGAATCTTTGTTGATCTGAAAAAATATATAGGTATGTATTTTAATCATTTTTTAACAATTTGATGAACCCTCTTACGGTTAATGCAACAGTTAAAGGATGAGGTTTCAGAAAGTTCTTCTTACGAATTTCAATTGTTTCGCTCTTGGAATAGCGTTTATGGTGGTTCTTTCTGTTTTCAGCTTCAGTATCTTCATTATCCGATTCTTGATTATCATCTTCCTCAAGTAGTACGCATTTTTCTTCATCGTCTAGCATTTTAGCTTCTTCTTCATCTCCGTCGATAGTGGAAAGTATATTTTTATCGCATGCTTCAGCATATGCTGAAATATTGACATACACTAAATACAATGGACGTGGCAAGAGACGTGCCGATTTCTGTATTTCCCATTCCTTTTCCATATCCATTTCCAAAGCAGTTTGCAATGGCCTTGTAGCTTTCAGAAGTGCTTCTAAGCAAGGTGCTAACGAGTTTAATCTTTCCGTTTTAGACGTTATATCTTTCGATGCTTCTTGCTTTGTAATCGTCAATTCCTTACTAAGCGACGAGAGTTCTTTTCTTTCATGTAATTCCCATTCTAAACGTGCTAGACGTCTAGCATGTTCATCGAGTTTTGTTTTTTGCGGTCGAGATATTGATTCAGGTGCATTTTGATAAAATTCATCCTCACTAACTAAATCTATTTCTTCGTCTTGACTTTTAAATTGATAACAGCGTTGAACTTCACGTTTTAAGTGATTCGCTTCGTATAAAAGATTTTGCAATTGAAGACGATTACTATCTACGCGAAGCTTTTCTTTGTGAAGAGCATCTCGGCCAGATCGAATGCGAACTTTATCCAAACGATTTAGCTTTTTCAACCCAACAAAAATCAGTGATCCTTCAATGCGTTTCTCTATTACTTCTTGCTGTATCTATTAAAGAAATTGCTATAAAATTTTAATTCAGAATATTGTTAAAATGAATCACTTTGTCTGTATTATCTTTTTTCAGCGTTGCTATTTCCTCGAAATTTTTTTTTAAATTATTACACGTTTGGAAGAATAAAGACATGTCCTTTTCTGCAGATCTACGAAGTGCCTCTTGTTCTTCATGGCGAATAATGTTCTATAAAGTAATTATTAATTATTAATTACTCCACAGTCTGGGCACAACAACAATATTTTTCGGGACAAAGTCTGGAAACCGGTCAAAGTCGAGATGCGACAAAAGTACCGACGCTACTGACACAATTCAAACAACAATTACAATGTTGGGAGCTCAAATTTTAGCTTCCTATTTTACGCGTTCTTGAGTTATTGTGTGTTCGTTCGGACGGACAGTAAGCGGATTTGGGGTTTTTGGCCATAATTGAACATAAAATTAATCAATTTACGGAACACACTATAACTCAAGAAATCGGTCCGCCACCAAGTCGAAATTTTGTACAAACAGAAAGTTCGAATTTAGTAGTCAACGAAATGCCTCTACTCCTTCGGGTAGCTCGCATGCAAAAAGTAAACTTTCACTCCTTGGGGTACCTCTCATACTAAAGTTCTTAAGATACGTGTCCTTTAAGCTACCAAAAAAATAACAACTAGTTCTCGGGGATTCGCATTGCACGTTCCTCGGGCTCGAATCCTCAACCCAAAACCACAGCCACTCCCGCATTGTGCTGTTTTTGCCAACTCTAACTTGCACCGATCTCGCTAAGCCGAAGATGGGGGAATTCGAGAATTTCTCACGACGACTCGCACGTCACTCCAACAACCAAGGAGACAAGAGACAAGAAAAACGAATAGTTATCTGACTATCCACAATCAACGAGGATGGCCAATGTCATATCTGCCGTCCGATGAGTTCGTCTAACCCATATTTACGCTCTATTACCTCTAAACTACCAACAATGGTTTTCTTTATTTCGTGTCGTTTTGTTTCGCTCGACCGGCCAACTTCCGATCTTGCCTCATTCACTATCCATCGCCGAAGAACCAAAAAAACCCTTTGAAGCATTATCAGCATGGATACCCTGAAAAACATGTAGAGGCTCATATCTACAAAGCTCACCAAGTCTTTCATATTTTCTATCTCTCTGGAGGATTAAACGAGATTAAGTATTCAAGCCCTTGCACAAAACTTCCGAGTGTTCGAATAATGAGTCAAATCTGTGAAAGTAACTTTCGTCAACTAATGTCTTCGACGATTTTTACAGGATGACTGGGCAGTCCAAGACATTGCGATTTAGACACGAAAATGCCAATAGATTTGACCGGTTGGCTTTGACTTGGAATCCACAAAGATAAAATAAGTCATGGCGACAGATCAAGGCTATCGATCAGAATCGCATCTTGTGGAGGAGCAATGTTGGCACCCTACGCTTCCATTTCTGCGCTACGCAATTACCATGCCGAAAGGTTACTTCAAATAGGACCTTCAGAACCAAAATGGTGCCTAATAAAACCGAACATTTTTTAATTACTGACCTCATAAGCATCTTCCTTATTTTGTTTCAGTGTTGAGGCGTCAGTGGTACTCGCTTTCCTGCGCTTTTTATCACTGCACTCCTTTTCTGAAGAGTCCTTGTTGACCATTATTTCGACGTAAGCTATTATTTTTTTTTAGACAAATCAACTCAATCAGTCAGCAAAGTAATACTCAAATATACCATACGGAGTTCACTGACAGCATCTGAAAACACCAGTGACAGCTCGGCTCTGGCAGCCGCCTTTCTTCGTGGAATTTCCAATCTGCCGGCGAAAGATCGGTATGGAAAACTGGAACATGACTGATTCCAGCCAACCAATCGCCATTTTATTTTGGCGCGTTAAAACAAAATTGTGGTTATGTGAAATGTCATTGAGTCTGCCTTTCCAATCCTGTCTTGTCAGTAAACACAGGGACACAGTGCACGATAGTGTGCAGTGCACATTATCACGTCATCAGAAATCGGGAATATCATGTCTATGGAAATAGCGAAATAATAAAGATGAAGTTTCGTTCGAGATACTTTCTCCACCTCTAGTAATAATAATGTTTACTCCTATAAAGACCAGAAGTTTTAGGAAGCTGTCGTTGTCGCAAGCAGACACAAAGGTATTGAGAGAGTTACACTTGTTATAACTTTATATTATGCATTATGCTACTAGATCAACGCGGCTAGGGCTGGAGAATACAACGCGGAGGATACATCATCTACTGTGCCTAAACCTAAACAAGTAAACTGGAACTCTTGTTTATCGAAACCGCTCACAGATCACTTAGAAAATGCATCCAATAAAGAAGATGAAAATGGTTTGTGTAAAGGGAAAATCAGAATTAAGTCTGTCGACGAGTTGCAGGCTTCTTGCCATCAAGCAAATGTGGACTCACATAGCACCAAGCCTCACCCTGAGTATATTATATCATCGGGTGAAGAGTTTAGTTCTACACAGAGAAATTCTAGTAATCGAAATCAATTAAAGTTGCGAAAGTCTCGAAAAGATTTATCAGATGATTGTGTTATCATTTCATCAGACGATGAAACGTATTTTAAACCAACTATCGCACGACGTGTCAATAGGAAAAGAAGGGCTAATCATAAAACGGTAACAGACGCCAAAATTGTTGTGAGTCGTAAGTTAACGAAAAGCACAAACTTGAAAACATTTTCACGTAAATACATGCCGTCAAGTCAACGATCAATTGGTGACTATTTTATTAGAGACGATTCTATTAAAATGACACCATGTAAACTTAGCTCAGGCCATTCAATGTCGACCAATGAACATAAGTCAATTATAAAAATAAATGAATCTGCTAGCAACTGTGTTGCTTTTAATGAAAGGCAATCGTCTCCAAGCTCCAGTCATATAATAAAGCCTTTTGCTAAAATTCGTAAACGAATACAGTTTGATTCTAGTGAAGAGAGCGAGAAATTGCCATCAGTAGTATGTCCACCAATGCCCTCGAGTGAATCGATCAGTTCTAAAATAAAGTATTATGATGTTAACGGCACTGGAAAAAACGGAAAGCGAAGAAGTGTGAAATGTCCGTCTTATAAAGTCGTTGAAAAAACCACGTTCGCTGTGGATGCGTTTCGATTTGGCGAAATTGAAGGAATCACGCATTACTTTTTAACACATTTTCATGCTGATCATTACATCGGATTGAAAAAAAGTTTCTCGAAACCGATCTTTCTTTCAACTATCACTGGTGATAATAATATTAAATATATTAACAATTCAATATTAATAACTTTTCTACTTTTCAGCCAAGCTTGTAAGTACATTTATTCACACGAACTCCGAATTTCTTCACATTATTGATGTAGGTGATGCAATTATGGTGAATGGCATCGAAGTAATAGCATTAGATGCTAACCAGTAATTAAACCGCGGTAGATTTTACTAAACTGAATTTAACATCAATTTTCTCTTTCAGTTGCCCCGGTGCACTAATGTTTTTGTTCAAATTTTCCTCTGGCTTCTGCACACTGCATACTGGAGATTTTCGAGCATCCCCTGATATGGAAGAAGGACCGATTTTTTGGAATAATTCGATAAATACGATTTATTTAGATACCACGTATTTATCGAACAAATATACATTTAAATCACAAGGAGATAGCATTTTTGATGTGATTTCGACTATAGACGACTTTCGTGAAAAGCACATTGGTGAAAAAGTTCTGTATGTGTTCGGCTCTTATGTGATAGGAAAGGAAAAAATTTGGTCTGCCATTGCTGAAAGATATCAATTAAATGTATGGACTGAAGGACCACGGAAAAAGGCACTAGACGCAATTGGAAACAACGATTATTTAAAATATTTTGTTGACGACCCACATAATGCAGAAATGCACATTCTCCCAATTGCGAATTTATCTTACAATGTAAGTATCTTTTAATTGCCTAATTTAAATATTATTTTATGTAACTTAACTTACAGTACCTTGTACAATACTCGGAACGTTATAGTAACGAATTTAATATGCTGTTTGCAATTCGAGCGAGTGGATGGGAAAGAAATTCAAAGCCGCAATACCGGGGAAAGATTAATATAATAGGTTCAAATCACATTTAAAAATCAATTTGTTTTTTGTTTCATAAATATTTTTTAGGTATTGAATATTCCGAACATTCGAGCTTTGACGAATTACGACGATTTGTATATTATTTGCAACCCTCAAAGATCATAAGTACGGTGCCGTCAGGCTCTGATTGTAGCAAGACAAGTATAATACCTCACAGTTGGATTGATCATAAAGTGCGCAGTATGCAAAAAGGATATCAAACTTCAATAACAAATTTCATTCACTGTAATAGTTCTAAAAAAATACCAAGCACATCTCGTATTATAAACGAAATTGATGATGCTAAATGTGTCGATAGCGCGGATGAGTATGAAATGCTCGATGCGACTTTAACGAATAAGACAGAAACAATGATTTGTGAATCAGTTTCTGATTGGATGTTATAGCTTTTGTATTTTGTATTAATAAATGAAAGAAAGGGATTGTTTATGTATTCAAATTATTATTTTCAGTGTGAAGAGGCTTTTGCAAAATATATAAGATAACTATCGTTGATAAAGCACTAACTAGGAAAATAACATCAAACCATCGATGATAAAAGTTAAAGTGCAAACTTCCAAGCACCTCTGTAATGATATCTCTGTATTCGGCTGGCATGTTCATACGCATCAAGAGTACGGACGAACAGAAGTACATTCCCATAATTTGGGCCAACAAAAGAACAATAATATTCGACGATTTACTTGACGATATTATGTAAAAGAACTGAAAAGAGAACATATGAGAAAATTTATTCGAAATAAATTATGTATTTCATACTTTGGTCAAGGTAAGGAGCAATCCACGGATAGATGTTACAACTATGCATCCCACGAGAAAAAATGAAATATGTTGATTCCAGAAAACCAAATCAATATCAAAGCCGCACCAATGTACAGCAATCTCCAGTCCTCGTGTAACCGGATCTTTTCGGCCAACTCGGTCGAATATAATGTTAATAGTACACTAGGAGAAAATATGTGAGTCAAAAGACTACTGAGTTCAAATTGCCGAGTCTCACGATTAGAATTTTCCAAAGGCAATATATGCTGAAGAAATGACCCAATACATTGAAGTACTTCCCTTGAAATGTTTTGGCCCATTTTTGCCGTTCTTGCATATTTCGTAACGATTGAACTTCTAGAAATATTTGTCTCGATAATTCTTCCAATCCTCCAATCTCTAATCGAAGTTGTCCAATATCTATAAAGTATAAAGCAATAAAGTAAGTCGTGTTCATTGTTGATAAACTCTAGTGGGTTTGAACGAAGTCGGTAGTTTCCGTTTTGGACAAGAAACTTTTCTGTATTTATTGTCGCTAGTCATTTGCCCGTGATTGATAATAAAAAAAAACCTACGACTTCAATCACTTTGAAAGACACATACTCTCAGTTCCTGTTGATCTTTGTGTTACGGAGTTCAAAATCCCCCACAAACTAGCCTTCGTCGTATTTGGCTTGTAGTTCCTAATATAGAGTGCAATGCGCTTCTTCTTTACGGTTATCATATCCATTGTAAGCATCAATCTTCGCTCTAAGTTCAAAATATCTCCCTGCGATACAGGTCTGATTGGAATTAACAATGTTCAATGTTATTAGAATTTAAATCGTAAAAACTACCGGATGAAATAAGACATGCTGGTGTAGGGATAGTTTACAGCCCCGAATCCGGATAGTAGCGCCATCACAGTTACCCCTATTACTCCGATGCGAGAGACCGCCTAAATTAACGTCAATTAGAAACTATGCAATGCAAATTCATTTCGAAAAATAATCTCACCTGTTCAATCGTGAAAATTCCATGCGATACACTTAGTAATGGGAATGGATCGCCAATTCTCCACAGACCGTACAAATATAAAAACCAAATTATAGTGGTGAAAATCTTAACCCATTTCTCTGGCACTGTTTTCAAAAATGTTTTGTTAAATCGAAATCACTGTGGAGATCGCTTACATGAAGATAATTACCGAAAGTTATGTTGCAAATACAAGAATATGAAATGTACAAGGGTATTACTGCTATGACCATAAGTAGTAGTAGCGACAGCTCCAGTCTCCAATAGAAGTATCGAGACGAAGACTCCATCACTCCGAGGATTTCAAAAATTATCAACTCGAACATTGTAAGTGAAAGAGCAAAGGTTGTTGAAAAAATGAGCTGCACAGAAACATGTCGAATTTCGTAGTTTTTGAACAACTGCTTAACGAAAAATATCAAGCCACCGGCAAAGAAGAGCACCTGTAAGATAGGTAGATACTTAATTAGCAACAAACTACGAGTACCTGGATGCATTCTACTCAACCTGGGAAACGAATATGATAAAAGTGTCGCTCCAAAAGCTCATAGTTTATATTCTTTTTCTCGATAGATTTATGGTGCGTGATTGAAAGCATTTAGTTTAGTTATTTATTGTCATGCCTAACGCCTTGAGGAAACTTGAACTGAGCTGAGACATTAAACTTTATCGCCATCAACTATTACAACAAAAATGCCTTTAGCGCTGTCAAATCTCAAACACAGAAAGCAGCTGACGATGACGTACGTGAATTATGCTATGTTGCTGCTGGTCGGCTTTCCTACTCGCTTTGCGTTGCTCCCATTTGCGTTGCATATTTTTTTCACACCTAAAATTCAGTTTACGTCGGAATTGCTTCACTATGAGATTTTAGCTTGCAATTTTTTGAATTCAAAATTCTCTTGAAAACGGTTGCGGCATGTTTTATGCAATTTTTCGTTTGTTTCCCGTTAATGCATTGTAGCGTAAGAAAACTGCTGAGAGATAATTTTTTATCTTGTGTCTTTAGAAAAGTACGTAAGTTCACTTGTTATAATCAAAGTGTTTTCATTCAATGATCTTTCTTTTTCAAAAGGTTCATATAAGTTCTTAGGCCGTCTTAATTTCACTAAAGCCTAGTGCGAACCTCGATCAAAATTTTGCCACGCTAATTTACTATATACAGGGTCCAGCACAGAAATGCTGATTGCCAAGGACAGTAAATGATAAACGACGACATTAACCAAAAGTTTTTATTTAAGTTTTTTGTTGTTTTCCGGCGTCAGTGGAGTTTCTGGTGTGAAATCCCAACACGAAATCCCCGACTGTTGATTAATCGCTGTCCCTGAGGGCATGACAGTTGGAAAACCTTCACTAGATAGGCCAGTCTTTTATAAGACTGTGTTGGACTGGGTCCGAAGGAGCTGTTTCGCCATCGGATTGCATAGACTCGTCAGAGGGTGTATCAAGCCTAAATCCGAAACACCCTTACAGCTGGTGACATTGCTTGGGATTATTCTATATAGGCGATGTTGAAACTAATTTCATTACCGCGAATTATAATTTAAGTAACATTCCCGCCTTCGCCTCCTTATACTAAAGGTAGGTGGCACTGAAGATCATCAAGAATTTTTCATGGTGAGAAGCTACCATAGAAGCAAATTTGTTTAAGTTTTTTGTTGTTTTCCGGTGTTGAATCCGGATCCGTGGATACCAATTTTCCGCCACCATTTAAATCTATTGTTCTCGATGTCGATCTCCCCAAGTTTTCCAATTTCCTCACAATTTGCCCAAAATACCCGCAATTCCCTATATTTGTTCATTCCCCGCAAGCACCCATACAACGTTGAAATTCCCCAATTTTGGGGAATTCCCCCGCAATCGGTAACCCTGGGCTCTGTTCATGATTTCTGCTATAGCTGCTATTAGCTGCTTTAGTGTGTCCAAAGCAACCAAAAAGCTGCTTTCTCGTGCTTGCTGTTTGACACTAGATCTGTCCAAAATTTTTAAAAAGCTGCTTCCATAGCTGCTTTTTGTTGCTTATACTCCGGGAGTGTGTTCAAGATGCCAGCAGCTGCTTCGAAAGCATAGCATAGCAAGTTCTGTAGCAACTGTCAAATTCAGCCACAGCAAGAAATAGCTTCTTCGCAAAAGCAGCTTGTATAGCTTACAACAGCTGTTCATACGCAAGTTGCCGTAACATAATAAAATTAAGTGAAAGTGAGCACTACTAGTAGTGTCCTTAAATTTTTCGCTTATTTTCATCGTTAATAAAACATCATTTTCCATTTTAAACATTCAAAAAGACGTTGAGACGAAACTAACAGCTACACACACATATGAATATTGCAATAGCTGCTTTCTTGCTACAGTTCAGAGTATGAGCAACAAAAAGCAGCTATGGAAGCAGCTTTTTAAAAATCTTAGACAGATCTAGTGTCAAATAGCAAGTATGAGAAAGCAGCTTTTAGGTTGCTTTGGACACAGAAAAGTATACAAAAGCAGCTATAGCAGAAATCATGAACAGAGCCCGGTCTGTAGCAAGAAAGCAGCTATTGCAGTATTCATATGTGTGTGTTGCTGTTAGTTTCGTCTCAACGTCATTTTCAATGTTTAAAATGGAAAATGATGTTTTATTAACAATGGAAATAAGCGAAAAATTGAAGGACACTACTAGTAGTGCTCATTTTCACTTTATTTTATAATAATATATGTCATATGTTACGCCAACTTGCATATGGATGTGTCGAACAGCTGTTGTAAGCTATAGAAGCTGCTTTTGGCAGTCCAAAACCCCAAGAAGCTATTTCTTGCTATGGCTGAATTCGGCAGTTGCTACTATCTTGTTATGCTATGCTTTCAAAGCTATAGCTGGCATCTTGAACACACCCCTGGTGAGATGCCAACCTATATTTCTGAGAAGGGTGAAACCAGAGTCTGGGGGGTCCCGACTCCTCCTAGCTTCAGGACGCGCCTATGATCTCATCCTCTCCTTGCGTGGTTCCAGGAGTGTTGTTAGTGGCGTACGACAATCGTTCCGTTTATAACAGCTGTTTTGAAAAGATTTTAAAACAGAAATATTACATCTTTTTGGCGTGTTTTACTCCCTTATCTAGTACAGAGCAGGTTAGCGAAATGCGAAAACAACCGCAAAGCGGGAAGAGCAACCACACCATTATAACCAGTGGTGCAGCTATTCTGGCCCATGAAAAATTCAAAGCTCCTACTCGGCTCTAGGAAAAGTCGCGAAAAAATAAGCCGTACTTACGGTATTTTCGTGCCACCAAAACCGCGATTTCGTACTGTTGTCATTATAATCTGCAGTCGCTATTTGAGAACTACCCAGTAAATAGTAAAGGCAACGTTAGCCCTGCATTAACAAAACATTAACATTCAATGAATTTTTAATAACAATGTTCCAGAACAATGCTCTACTTTACAAAGAAAGTTAAAGTTAACAATTAACAATGTAAATAGCTACCACTTTTTACATTTTACAGGGAACAAATATTATGAGCTCATCATCCGCGATATATAAAGGAAAAACATTATTCAAACACATGTGCATAAGAGAAGAGCGCTGTTACTCTCATATCCGAAGGAAGTGGACAAAAACAAACTGAATCGACCCTCCAAAATTCTACCAGCTGTAAATAAATTTCGAAATAAATCATTCAGAACGTAAGCTTATGTACTGGTTTATTCCTTTAAATATAGAGAATATAATTCTAGTTATATTTTTCCTCGTTTATTTTATTTCGAATTTACTGTTATTTAAAAAATAATAATTCATTGTCAATTTATTCCGTCTGTTACAAGATTTTGTTCAAACAAAAATTAGTTTAAATATGAAAATTAAATTATACAATTTATGTAGATAGCTCATAACTTGCTATTCTTTAATTTTTTTAACAACTTCTTTGAATTACATATTGATCAAAGTGCAGATTTCTTCCTTGAAATTTTTAATTTAAAATTTAAATCCTTGATTCGGTATGTTCGGATTGGAACTAAACTGAAAACCTCCTTCGTCTGAGGCAGGAGCTAAGTTCGCATCGTAGTCAGCCTGTATTTAAAATTACTCGGTTAGTAACGTTTGCAAATGCAAAAAAAAAATACAAAATACTGTCAACCCACCTCTTCGGAAAAGAAATGCTCAATAATATCGTAGGCCAATTTATAAATTTCGACGTTTTCATGGTTCTGTAATTTTTCAATTTTAGGTAAACCGTCGCATTCTTCGATCATATTAGCAATTTGCTCTACATGCGGCCCCGCCATTTTTAGCATGTTATTGATTCCATCGAGTACAACCTGAAATTAAATCCAATTTAACATTTTAACAGCTGTAACAAGAAAAAATTATTATAGTACATACGTTTATCACTTGAGTGTCTTTGCACGAAAGTAAATCACAGAAAGGCGGTATAGCTCCCTCTTTAATTAGCTCAGCAACCTGTTCTCGGTTCCCACTAATTGTTAAGTTACTAATTGCCCATGCCGCTTCTTTCTGAGTTTGAAATTCGCCTTTGCTTAAGTTCTCAATAATCTTGGGTAGTAGACCGGCGTTAATAACGGCCTGCACTTGAAATTGATTTCCTGCTGTTATGTTAGATAAAAACCAAACCGCTTCTTTGCGAATTTTTTCTTTGGGATGAGTCAGCAATGCTGGAAAATATGCTAGCGCATCGAAATTGAGAACGACTTGAGTTTGTTCGTCGGATCCAGTGACAATGTTTCCCACTGCTCTTAGAGCTGCTGTCTGAACTTTGACTTCAACGTGTCCCAAGAGCGGAATCAATTTCGGAACAACATTACTGTCAATAACCAACTGGATTTGATCATTTCCACCATCCGTTAAATAACTTATAGCCCATACAGTATCGACTAAGATATTTGTATCTGTGTGATGTATTAAAACATTGAGTGCAGGAAGAATTTCTTGTATTGTAGCAGGAGGTGGTGGAGGCTCCTTGTTGCGGCATAAATTGACAATAACCCACGTTACATTGCGTAAGAATGATATTGGTATATCGGGTTTGATGAACGAGAGGAGCGGTTGAACAACGCCGTGTTTGATAACGTAATCGCGAAGATGTGGACCATCACCGATAATGTTTCCCAATGCCCAAACAGCTTGTTCGCAGACAGTTTGCGCCGGTGACGACAAAAGTTGCAAAAACAATGGTACGGCTCCAGCTCGAACAACCTGATACAAAATTTCATATTTATTACGTCTACAGTTCGCCTCACTCGACACCTTACCTGATTAGTTTGCTCCGAGGTGCCCGATGCAATATTTGTCAAAGCCCAAGCAGCTTCAAATTGTAGCATAGTGTGATCATGCCGCTTGAGACAGGCTACTAAAATTGGAAGTATGTCGCTATTGATCAGGTCATTAATTGGCGGATTTCTATCGGACGATAACAACTTCCGAGCGGCCTGAACCGCTGCCAATTGTTTCTCAGGATCAAGCGGATTTCCAGCTGTTTCTACCAATTTTTTCAAATTTATATTGGACAGCAAATCTTCTTCGTCTGTTGAATCCACTGGAGGTACATTCCTTCGTTTCAAAATAGTTTCTTCTCGTTTATTTTTCCGAAGTTCAACCGTAACTTCGTTTCTTCGTCGTCTCATTTCCTGCAAATAATAAAAAGTTAGTTTTCATAGGCCGACAGAACAGGAAGTGTGCTGGCTTAGTTGACGCGAAAAAATTATCGGTTTCAATATTTTCAACTCTTTAAAGCGAACCCGCAAAACACCAGAACTGATCTTTTTCGTATTACAATCATCGCCAGATTTTACTGTACACTAAAACTTGCCATTATCGCTTCACTCGCGCACGGTTTCATTGATTCTGGACGTTTGGCAAAAAGTTCAAATGCGGCTTTTTTCACGTAAACAATTTATGACGAAATTTATCAATCGAAATAAAATATTCGTCGCGTTACTGATTTATTGAATAGGTTACATACTTCGAACTTCTACAGATAATGTCTGGAATTTACTTAATTTTTAACTTTACTGTTTGTCCACGGCACGATTTTTTTCTTTGTATGGAAAAATTTATCGCTGCGCAATTCGCGACAATTTCCCTTTTAATCACTAAACTACGATAAAGAACAGTAGCACTTCGTAGTTACAAATAAAAGCAAGTTAAACTTACATCTTGATCTTTTCCTTTATTTTTAAAATCCTGTAAACGATTTTTGAGCTGCGAATCCGTGGACGCCATTTTCGCAAAATATTTTATACTGAAATATCGCTGTCCTTTTCTTCTGACAAATTTTAAAACCTAAGAAAACGAATATAAGGAAAACATATGAAAACCGCCCAGTTCCGAAACTTTTCGATGACACTCGTTCTACGCCACATCAATAAGTTACAAAACTACTTACAAACGCCCAATTATTCACAAATAAAACTCAATAAACTCGAAATCTGAAAATTATATTGAACTCTCCAAGGTCCCAGCAGCAACCACAATCCACAACCACTACGAAAGTCCGCTCAACACTTCAACAGAATTCAGTGTACGCTGTCGCTGTACAGTCCAGTCCGCGGTACAGTCACTTCTCTTCTCACTTGCTCTTGCTTTCGACATTCGAACTATTTCTTTTTTCTTTTTCTTTTTCTTTTTCTTAGTCAGTCATCTTCCTCATGTTTTCAATGCAATGAAGTTAGCTCAGCTTTGGTACTAAACTACACATTGCATAAAATCAGATAGGTTAGTCAGAACAAAAAGATACTGGGAATGAAACTTACCAGTAAAAACATTACGTTAATGGGTTTGTTCTTTTTGCCAGGTTAAGTTCACATTTTAGAGTAACTTACACTGAAAATGAGATACAACTTACACTGAAAGTGTAGGGTGTAGATCGCGCAAAAAGAACGGGTTAGTGTAGAAAAATGACAGCTAAAATTCCGAACTTTTTTATTTGTTTTATTCTTTCACTTCTATCAATGCAAATTTCTTGCCATTCAATATTCGTGCATATATTCATTCAAAACAGTATTTTCATAAATGCACAAAGTCAATTTTATCTGCATAGAGCCATCAATTTTGACAGATGGTAAAGAAGAAGAACTTACACCGGCTCCCGACCCAGTGTAAGATAGTGTACACTGAGTACACTACACTAGAGTCACTCACTACACTAGCAAAAAAGAACAGCCACCTCTGACGTCACACCGACAAAAAGAACAGCATTAGGGCAGAAAGTGTACACTGGACAAAAAGAACAGACCTAATAGAACCAAGGATTTTTTTAAATGACGGACTAGGGCAATTTACTCTTTGTGTACTCCTAACGTCTCGAAGGCAGAATAATAAGTACACTATCTGACGACAGGTGGCACCACCGACATAATATCAACTTTTTGTTGACTACAATAGGTCTGTTCTTTTTGGCTACATTTTCTACACTTTTCTGCACTAACTCTTGAGCGGGTGCAGAGAGGTGAAGAGGATGAATGATAAAAGAACAAACCAATTAGGTTTGTTCTTTTTTCATTCACCCTCTTCACCTCTCTGCACTCACTCAAGAGTTAGTGTAGAAAAGTGTAGAAGGTGTAGCCAAAAAGAAAAATGTCCGTGAAAAGGACCATTTTCACGAATTTTGTTAAATCTTTTAGACATGTTGATGTATCAAATTAATTATACTTCTGCGGGCTCTTTATATAAACTCCTAGAAACGTTTTTTTAATTTTTTCGATCTCTAACCGTAAAGTGGTTGTGTTCATTTCCACGAATTCCGATATATTCCTTAGGTCAAGTGAGATACCGGATTCACTTTTTCTTTATAAAGCTTTAAATATAATCGGGGAAAAACCAATTTAAGCATTTTTCGATATTAAACCGTCTGTTCAAGTTTTCATGAATATCGAAAATCTTGTAGGTTTAATGAGATCGAATTCGCTTTTACTTCTACTGAATCTTCTATTGTAAAAAAATCGTAAACAAAAAACAAATTGTTTGCCAACAGTCTGGGCGCAACTTTATTATTTTGTAGGTAAAAGTCCGGAACGCGTTTAATCCTGAGATGCGGTGAGGTTACTATGCGACTATTTCTCGTATGGTAACCTACGCTGCATCTCAGCATTAAGCGCATTTCAGTCTTCTACCCAAAAAATTATAAAGTTTCACTATGCTAGAAATTTGAAAGGGACTTTTTAGGATAGAAATGGAGTTTGTCTCTCAAATACTTTAGGAAGGGCAGACCGTTTTAAAATTGGTCTGTAATTCTCAATAAATCTTTTCATCGAGAAGTAAAAATAGGGGAGATGTAAGAAACTTTCAATTCATCCAGAAAAATTCCAGATTTATTAAGTAAAATTTTTAATCAATGACGAAGAGATACAGAACCATTTTTGAGAAGAACAGAAGGAACCAAATCATATCCTGCACTAGGTTATTTATTCACCATCCAGGTTATTTACCGCTACTATATTATTTCATCATCAGATAAAGAGATATCACCAATATTAGCAATCGGTGTTAATGAGTTATAACGAGCAGAACAATATGAGAGTTCAGATGGTTGGTCTTATAAACAGACTTAAAATATAATGCAAAAAGTTCACATGTTCTTTTAATATAATTAGAAATTTTGAAAAGTAACGGATTTTCTTTTTTTTTTATTAAAAATTCAACAAACAATAATTTTTTTTCAAATAAATGTTTATACCCAATAATGGAAATTTCTCTTAAATGTTAACATTGCCTTAAGTGGTCAGGCTGTCGTCTCTTCAACTATTGGTAACATTAGTTTAGCAGGTGCTAGTGATTAAAATTCTTGGTATATTAATTTTTTAAGGTAAATGGAAAGCAAACATCTTATGAATTAACTAAAACTATGTGCTTAGGCTAAAATTAATACTAACTAGAAACTAAAACGCAACAAACAACGTGTACTGATGGCAGAGAAACCGATTCAAAAAATCGAATTCCCTTCAAGGGGGAGCAATCGATTTTTTTTATTACGTTTTAATAAAATATCATACTATTTATGAACATTTTAAGATATAAAACATAAAATTGGGCTAAACCTAAGTGGGTTAAAAAATTGTTTAAAAAAAGTCCTTCTGCATCTTACAACTTACACTAGTAAACGCTTTAAACCACTTTCCTGAAAAATCATGTTTTTGTATGTTTAGGAACATATAACTTTCGAATGAAGAGACCAATCGCGATAATTTTTTTTTTATTTGAAGAAGAATGTGTGTACTAAAATCCGATCGATGGAGAAGTTGGTTGAAGTTATATTTTTTTGGTTATGCACTTTTAATTTTAATAAAAAGCGATAACAGCTTCTTATGTCGAGATAAGAAAAATTAATTTTTCAAGTTTCCAATGGAATTTTTTAAATAAATTGCCATTGTTTGATAGATTTTTATCTCATATAATATATTATTATTGTGTTGTATTATTAAATTCAATAAAATAAGATCTCCTAATATATTTTTTATTACCTTATTTATCAATTTTGATACACGTAACTGCCTAATTATCATATTTTCTCGACTTAAGGTATTATCGCTCTTTACCACAGATTTATTAGTTGCTTTCTTTTCCCTATGGCAAAGAATTTAATTAATCAGGATAGATTTAAAGACCTAGTAGCTATCTTCTAGATCCAAATTTAGATATTGAGAATCCCAGTTGAAGGATTGAATGAAATTATTTAAGGCTGTGTTTAGAGAAATCGTAAGTAGTTACATTTTGCATAAATCACTGATTAGAATAAGTACAAAAATCAAAATTGAGAGCCAGTGCTTTATGATGAACCGAATTATTATCTGAAAGATTATGCTTAAATTCATTATTAACGAATATTAAGTACAGGGTGCGCCATCTTTTATATCGGTATGTAAACATTGAATAACTTTGAAAAAAAAAATGATTTTTATATGTGAGGTATTTTTATTCAATTTGGTCCTTTAGAATTTATTTGGATTAGTTTTTGAATACAACATCAATCAAGTGGATGCCTCTATTGCCCACAGCAAAATAAGTCTTGTTGAAACCAGTAACCATCCAGACCTTTTCACGCATTTGCGGGCAGACATAATGAGCTAACATCCACCGATATCGTTTTCCATCGACTGTTTCGTTTTGTCGGAAAAAAAAGTGTCCCAATGATGGCTTTGGCGCAAACGCCGGCCCAAACAGTCACTTTTTGATCATGTAATCGCGTTTCATGGATTTCGTGTGGATTCTCCGTTCCCCAATTGCGGCAATTTTGCTTATTAATGCCGCCAAAGAGTGTGAAATGGGCCTCGTCGGTCATCAAAATTTGCTTCCAAAAATCAGGTTCAGTGTCAACCATTCGAGCAACTGTTTGGCCGTATTCCAAGCGACGCGGACGGTCTGTCGGCAATATTCTTCTGAATTGACGTTTCCAAAACTTGTCCAATCAAGTCAATCTGTTGAAAAATGTCAAAGTTATTCAATGTTTACATACCGACATAAAAGATGGCGAACCCTGTATAAGATTTTATTTTTGATCAAATTGATTTGAAATAAATTTAATGAATAATAAATGAGTTATAGTTGGACTCATGCAGAGCCCTCTGAACTATAGCCGCGCAGTTGAATTGAACATAAAAAAACAGAGTCATAACAAACATGACAGCTCCATACATATCGCAACAATTTTGTATGGCGAGTGCATGACTTGGATGATAAAAACTAAGTTTTCTATTAAAGTGCAAGCTTTTGTTAGGCAAAGCAAAGTTAAATAGTTTATAAACCTATTTAAAAATTAGAATTAGACAAGTTTTCTCATCTGGAATTGAGTTTTCATAGAAAAAATTAGGTCGAAAAAAATATCGCAATTTTCAATTCAATTTTTCAATGTCGGCATTCTGCCATTTAAAAAATGTGCAGTTAAATTGCTTATTTTTTGAAAGATAATTTTTGTTTTATGAAACACATTGCATATTGCTATGATTCTGAACATTTCTTATTCAGTATCGACTCTAGAGGGTTCGTCAATCCCAAAGTTTTGTATTAAAACACCGCGCTTTGGGATAATAAAATATTGTTACGAATTCGTTCCAAAAAAGATTCTCCAATGAACTGGTATATTTTCTAGTTTTGATCCGTGACGTCACACATCACATAAAAAACGAGGCATTTCTCACGACGAACTGTCATATGTGCGCGGCCTGAGTTTAAGTCGGCGGTGACTCATGGCATAGCTGGGACGACTCCTACATATCGGGTCAAACACGTCTTTACAAATATATCTTACCCATCTTACGAATTCTTACACAGTTGGAATTTACAAAAACCTTTTATAGGTATATGAGTTAAATCAATCATTTATGAAGTGAATTTCCCACGGCAGTAATCGGTTTTTTACTTTCTTTAATAGGAGTATTTATTAATTAGTGTAATCATGACGGAGTAGAAAATCTTCGAAGCTACATTCATTTAAAGAATATATTGGATCAGCAGTTAGGAGTCCCTACCTTACCACTTTTGTATGAAAGTTAACCGTCGCTATTATTACTACATAATCAAATTACTTTATTTTATCAAATTTAATAATTAAAAATACAAGACCACGTTCCTCTTTTTCGTTCTGCTTCTCAATAGAATCGTCTCGAAATTTTTCGTCACCGCAATTTAAAATATTACTACTCATACCAATCAAAAAAAATTCGGTTAACTATTTTTATCATGAACATTTTGCAGTTTGTCGAATATGCAACATCGGATATGTGAACAAATGATATCAATGCAGTCAATGATGAAAATACACGATAATATCTAAAGAGGGGTAAATGTTTCCGCCGTTACCGCATCATTTTTTAATGTTTTTTTTAAGAAAATGGTTTAATAATAAGTAAATTAAGAAAAAAACCTACGTAGGTATGTAGATAAGATTAGGTTGTAGATAAGATTATGTTGTTGACTGGGTGGGGTGTGAGAAGCCGAATATATTTTCAGTTAGTGGTGAGCGTCCGTTTAGAAAGTATACCGAATTATTAAATTCGAGAAACAAGAAATTATATTATATAAAAAAATTTAAGATGATGTGGCTGCGGTGTGGTATCGTATTAGGAATATTTATTATAAGTACAAAGGCCGGTATGTATTAACATTTGAATTACAAATTAATATCTATTGCATGATTTTATTTTATTACAATCTAAATTAATTATTTCTGATTGAATTTTCGCACTTGAGAAGATTATTGAAATAAGATTTTTTGAAATTATACTTTTCTACTTATTATGTATTCGGGCGAAATGGAATGTAATGCACTTATGCAATATCAAAATATATACATACATACGTACATGGTGATGTACTTGAAATAATACTGGTCATTTAAGTATAATGTCGTTCGATGAATCATTCGTTTTATCGTGTAAAATAAGTGCTTTTTAGTCGTCGGTGCTTGGGCCATAAATAGGGTGTAGCAAAGCTTTAAGCATGAATTTCCTAATAATATTTATGACTAGTATCTAGGTGTATATACCAAGTATCGGTGATGCATGTCTAATCTTCTCTTGATTAGATATGTATTTTCACCGATATCACAATTATGTATTATTTTTAGCGGTTAAATAAGTACCTACTTTATCAATTCACGTATATATTGAACTCGGAAATATTGATCGATTTAATACACTGGTTTAAATCTGTCTTAATACAAACCCAATAGTCTGTAACGGGTTAAGCATCAATGCCACGATAGAACCATTTTGTTTTTCAGTGTAATGATAACCCAAGCTTTTAAATTCAAAATGTTAACTGGTTCTTCTGTCGGTAGTTATAAATAAAAATTAGAAAATTCTTTGCCTTGATAGCATTACATCTCTTGGAATTGGTGGAAAAGAAACGGCAAATTAAGTAAAGTATATATCAATGAGAGTATTCACCTATTTTAAGTGCTTGCGGATTACCTTCATTACACAATAACTTGAGAGCGCGAAAAGCTTGGAATTTAAAATTTTACATTCGTTATATATTATATATTTCAGGTATAGAAAAATATAATAAGCCTAACTATACATGTAGGAACCTCAAAGAACGGCTGAACAATTTGATCCATATTCTTTAAAAAGCACAATCTTAAACGTTGATCGTTGAGTCATACCGTCACTGTCATGTTTAAACAGTGATTGCATGTAATAGGTATATATTAAATTTCATTTTCTTTTCCCACCAAAAAAACGTTACAAATCGCAGAAAAATACGGAAATGCCAATAAAATCATTGGACGAGTTAGTTAGACTAATTTATAGATTAGATTTATAGATTGTCTGTATAATAAATTTTCATTTACTAAAAATATGAAATCACCGGTTCTGCAAAAAAAAACATATATATATATTTTTTTACTTTTTCTAAAGATAAATTTTATTAGTTTAGTGTAGCGAAAAGGCAATGGTCATTTAATGAAAATTAGTAAGATTTTCTCGAAAAATCATTTTTAAAATGTATTGAAAATATTTTCATTATTATTATTTTATTTTTTCACTATAAACATTCACATTACAATGATTAGGTAAATCTAGGTTGAATAACAATGGTAGTTTCCGACCGTTTCAAAAATAGCTAATTTAAAAACAAAAAATTGTTTTTTTTATTAAGTGACCATTATTAATTATTGGTGTAAGCCTGTGAAAGCCTTACTGCTTCTCGAACCACTACCTGAGTGGTCTTTTTTTCCTGGCTCTTAACCACATCCTACGCCTTGAGAAAGGAGATCATTTTACTCAGGGGAGTCTTCGACAGGTCCTCATAGGTAAGTTCACGGAAAGTCCACGAAAAATCTGTCTTCTAGATCTGGCTACAGCGTCACAATTACAAAGAATTTGTACAGTGGTTTCAGATGTGGTTTCACAGAATCGACATGCATCAAGTGGTACTTACCAATGATGTTAAGGTAATAATTAAGAAAAAAATATCCTGGAAATATCCCATTGTAACCTGTTTAAAGAAAGGAGTTCTGACGATCTCTTGCTGGAGTCAGCAATTTCTTTGACTGTCTAAGAGCTAGTTTACATCCAGCGATCTGATTGCGGCCTGACCTATATCGTGACCCTATTGGATCTCCGATCGCCAACTGTTTACACCGATAGAGACCTAAAATTCGGATGGGTTGTATTTAGTCCATCAAAATATTTTATCAGTAAATTCATGGACAATTATTAGATATCTGCAGTGAAATATTATGTGAGAACGCATTCCACACATGCCTTAAAAAATTGTTGTATCTTTTGCATATCACTTACGTATTAAAAATATATTTATCATAGTTTAGCTGTTGGGACTGTCTCTCTCACACCAAGAAAAATCCACTGTCGGCTAGATTTTCCAGCCGCTACAGACTTGTTTTTGACAGTTCGGTACGTATAAATTATGGAAAGTGCCATGTGATGTTATGAAACGCGCCAGAACCGGTATTTTTCTTAACA
Source organism: Beris morrisii (assembly GCA_951812415.1). Classification (NCBI taxonomy): domain Eukaryota; kingdom Metazoa; phylum Arthropoda; class Insecta; order Diptera; family Stratiomyidae; genus Beris; species Beris morrisii. The sequence goes on from OX638313.1 coordinate 6,503,639, forward strand.
AACCAGTTGTTAATTTCGTTTACTAGATGCCGCTAGCGTCGGAAAGAGCGGTATCTCTTTCTTTTAATGTAGTTCGCCTTATCGCACGATTGGCTATTATTGTACTTTTTTCTAGCGAAGAAAATAGCCAGTGTCATAACAGCATGAGACTGTCCTGGCTGAAGAGAATGACAGTCCTACAAGCCTATTCGAAGTGACTAAGAAAATAATATTTATCTGAGGTTGGAAAAAACTAATAATTATATTTTGAAATATTCGATGTTTAAAAACTTTAAATATTGTCTGGAGTTCCCGTGTTTATGGTATATGCAATAAAACATGACGAGCCATAATGATGGAAAAATCTTGTACATCTGTTTCTGATCTCATTTACCTAGTTTAGTTTTACATATTTTATGAGAGGACAGGATTTTCCTTCGATAGTAACGCCTACTGGAAGAACGGACCAATTATATGAAATTGCCCTTACCTTTTAGTATCGTCGTCCAGATCTAATGGATTGTTGGAACATGCGTTGCTAAAGGGCGAGTTCGAATAAATAAAAATGATTTCAAATCGCTGTCTGAAAAAGGCACTTTATTATTTAAGCGGGTAACCTCCTTTACATGGTCGAAAAATACATGATTTTAAACCATTATTTTCTGAGGTATAATAACTCGAAACGCTTTGAAATTTTTATGACCATTTAATGCATAATTCAAGAGCACAGTGTAATTTTTTCACCTTTAAATATCGATGTTTAATTTCAAAATGGATGGATGTTAATATCGCCTCGTTTCTAGCTGCGTACACTCTAGCGTCCTTAATTTTGATCTGAACCGAAAAAACAAAAAGTTTTTGTGAATTTTATGATACCAGCTTCTAGATGACGTCGAGTAATTTAAAGAAAATGTTGAATTTGGATGTTTTTACACAGTTTTAAATTTAAAGTGCATTTTTCGCTAGAAAAAATCGACTTTAAAATACGAAAAAAATATGCAAAAAATTGTTTTTAAAAAAACAATTAACGTCATCTAGTAGAGAATTCAATTATCTATAAAATGAGCCGTCATAAAGCCAAATCGGTTCAGTAGAATTTTCTCAATCGTGGACGCAAAATCGAAAAATGATGTTTCGAGAAAAACGCGTTTAAAGTTTTGGAAACAATAAAAATACTATCACGTTTATTCTGGAAAACGGCGGATTTTTTATTCCCGCCGACTGTGCGGTTCACATTCGATTCCCATTCATGGCACATGCGATTATTAAAAACGTTCGGAAACTGCTTTATCGATATACTTTAAAAACGTCTTTTCCGGGTATTTCAAACCACATTTTAAGGCAGGAAAATGATCAAAATTAAAATACTGTAAATGTAAGAGATGAACCATCTCAATTTCTCTTTATTTATTGCCAATTACTTTTTGAAAAAAGTTTAAAAACGCGACTATTTCATTGCGAAAATTTTCGAGAAAGTGAATCGTCCACGCGTTTTCAATAATTTAAAATTGGGTGAATCGCAGTTTACTGTCCCGCCGACGGGTTCCAGAATAAGGGTGTATATACTTGTCACCCAACCCCTCCGCTTTATGAGCTGTAACTCGTAAACACTTCAGCTTTCAACTGAAATTTTTTCAGAGAATATTCTTGAATAGTTTAGCAATCGATTAAGACTATTTCCAAAAAATCGATTTTTTTTACGATAAAGGAGTGTCCCCCCTTAAGTGAATGATTAACTCTAAGATATGTGAGATGCACCATATTCATCGATAAATTTATCGCTCCACTCCACATTTTGATTGTTGATTAAATATAACTTCGTGTGCACAAGCAGAGGCCTATAATCCTTTTAGATTTAAGTCCAGTGTTGTCTTAATGCCTCGAGGAGCGTGTTCTTTTATAGTATTAGCATTCAATTTTGTGTTTATGATGTTTATAAACCAATCACACCAAACTGCGACCGGCCTTAGCAAGGACTTCAAAGAGTGTACGTGTTTTTGTGATTGATTATGAATGCGTTTTACCTCAAATGCAGAATTATTTTTCTGTACCGGAATGTGTACCTAAATATGCTGCAATGTGTGGATTACGAAGAGTTCGTGCATCCGACAACTATCAAATTAACAAGATCATTATTTTTTTTTAATATAGATTATAAAGTCTGTGCCACCAGTAAATTTAGCTCAGAATGCATTCAACTGCAAAGGGGAAATTCTGAAGTACGTTGTCAGATTGTTCAAGATAGTATTGAGTGTGCAAGGCGAATAATGAATGGAACTGCAGATTTTGGAAAGTTCTCTGCCGAAAGTACAGCACATTTAGCTACGTTAGGCTGGCCTGATTTAACAGTAATCAAGGAAGTAAGACATCGGAGCAGAAGAGATGGTGAGTACCTACCGATCATAAATAATATTATGTAGGTACATTTGTAATAAAAAAATAGTTCAATGATTAAGCCGCATGATGACTTACTAAAAGAAATAAATGTTTAAACTAATAATCAAATTATTTACTATATTCACACGTTTTCCTTTTCATTTAGCATTCATCGACTTCGAATCAGTTGCTATTGTAAGAAATAATCATTCCAACGGTCTGGCAGGATTACATGGAAAAGGATTTTGTCATCCTGGACTTTATTATGGCAAATCGTACAGGTGGACGGAAAAATTATTGAAATTTTTTGAACGTGAAGTTGTGCCAATAGACTGTACAGTATCAACGTCAGTAGCCGAAATTGAAACAGCCAATTTAAATAATTTTTTTGGCGCGTCGTGTCGTCCGGGAATATGGTCTCATGACAGAGTGGAAGATGCACAACTCAGTAATTAAATTTTCACAATATTGTTGCAAGAACAATATAATATGTAGTTTAAACGAACTGTTCATGCAACAACTATTAACAAACAACATTACCAGAACTATATTATTAAATTTAATATTTTGTCTGTTTCAGAAAAAAAATATCCTAAACTTTGTGAGCAATGCGATAATAAATTATCCTGCAGTTATTCGAACAATAAACAAGCGCTCAATTGCTTATTGCAGAGTGACAATGTCGCATATGTATCGTTTCAAGATGCAAGATACTTTTTCGATAAGGTTTGTGTTTCAATCATTGGAAAGCATTTGAATATAAATCACATATAATTTTTTTATAGAATATGAACCTGTCCAAAGAATACAGCTACTTGTGTCCGGATGGAACATTACAAGTTATCGTAAATAACACAATGCCTTGTTATTGGATTAGAGAACCATGGGATGTGATAATCGCAAATCAGTAAAATACAAATAAGTTTATTTTATAGCTTAAACTAAAATATTTCTGTTCCAATAGAGTCAAGTCTATAGATATAGGAAAAAGTTTGGATGCATGGATGCTCAGAGAAAGTGATGGATCATGGCAATCTACTTTACTTGGAATAATTACGCCTAACAATTTTAAAATCGTCCAAACCACTATTCAATTGCCTATCGATCATATGCGAGCATGTAAGTAGAGAACTCTATACGACTTACACAAACATTCAATACCTTCAGTACGGCATTACGAATCTCATCTCAAACCAGTAAATTTGAATATGTTTACATTTGCCCTCATTATACTCGAAATAACGACACATATAATCTATCCACTCGCAGATTATTAAGTTACCAGTAGCAAAAATGGCGGACTAAACATTGCTAACACGCGATTTGAGATTCGCATACTCGATATTACTGCTAAGTTTCCTATATTTTCTAATTTAGCGCAGCAGCTGAATAAAATTTGAACCTGTTAACCGTCAAACTGGCAGTTTGTTTGTACCAGTTATTTTTGTTTGACCCGATTATTCTGAAAATACTTTTGAGGTTATGTATCCTGTTAAGTAGAATTGCGACTACAAAATCGGGATCGCAAAATAGCAACTAAAAGTTAACAAACTAATTCAGCACTAACAGACCTGCTTAACTAACAGAATGGAACCGAGTATATGACCCATAATCATAATAGTGCGAAACAACTGTCACGCAGTTTACGCGATGAAAATTATCACGACATTCTGTTTCATGACATCAACTATCTCAAAAACGATCACCGTTTAAGCGGGGCTTTAATCAATCAATAGATTCATTCAGCTAAAAAACTGAATATGAAAAAAACCGAACGAGTCCTTAGTGTAACCACAACATGAAAGTGTTAAGGTAAATAGAAATAGAAATAGGTAGAATCAAGGTACTCTTTAAAGTATAAATTGCACACACCCATACAAGCTAACCTTCTAAGTCCAGTTCAGTATCCTTAAAAAAAATAACTAACGGAGATATTAGGAGTTTTGACAAATGAAACCTTAAATATAGGTTTCATTCGTCAAAACTCCTAATATCTCCGTTAATTCTTTTTTTAAGGATACCGAACTGGACTTAGGAGGTTAGCCTTTAATACACAGTAGTGTACAGTCCAGTCAGCTTAGGGATGGGAGGTCAGAAATCGGGCCGAGTATGGCAGTGAACTAGTAGGTGTTAATAATTTTTAGTGCAGTTTGGCTGTGATATGATCTACCAGAACAATAATGTTGCTTATAACAAAGCAACTATAATACTTAAGAAACCTCGTTAACAGAAAATGATTCATTGTCCAGAAAATAATGTAGGCTTACATCGAACATCGAAATTTTTTAAATTTAGAATCTCCGAATTTCACTTAGATTCTGTGAACTTTGGTAATTAACCGGTAAAGATGCAAGCAATGTCCGTACTCAAAATAATAGATGTTCGGTTTAGTGCGTATGCCGTTACTCTAATTGAACTCACATTTTATTTGAACTTTTCGATTTTAGTCGGCCGCGGACTTGCTCCTAAGCAACTATGCTCTACGGAATCGTCTTGGTGCACAGTATCGCCCAAAGAAAAAGAAAAGTGCGATGTTGTGCGTGCAGGTGGTATCAGTAGTGGAGTACGGCCAATTATTGAATGTTTGGAACCAGCGTTAAATACAGTAGACTGCATTGAAGCGGTCAGCCAAGGTCGAGCAGATTTTATGGGAATTGACTCAAATTATGGGTATCTTGCAAGAAGGTGAGCATTAAGAATATCAATAAGGAATTCGATAATGAATATTGTTTTATTTTAGCTTATATAATTTAACTGCAGCTCTTTACTTCGAAACCGAAACAGAACAATATTCTTCTGTTGTAACAGTTGTACGCGACAAATCACGGTTTAACAGCTTTAATAGTCTTAAGGGAGCTCATGCTTGTATACCCGAATTCGGGGGAACCGCGTCTATTGCCTTCGTGAATTTGGGAAGAAATAGAGGCTTTCTTAATAGAAGAGAATGTCGTTATGGACGTTTGTTGTCATCGTTTTTTGGAGATTCATGTGCCCCTGGAGCTAAGGATTATAAACATAAACGTAATAATGATACACCAATAACGTTGTGTAATTTTTGCAAAAGTGGAGTTATAGACGAACCATCCAGTCGCTCAACATTTAGAACCAATATCACAGGAACTCCTACTAATGGTATATTATTTTAGCTCAATTAGTTAAATTTATTATAATAAAAATTTCTAGTCAATGACGGATGTTCGGCTGATGAAACAAACAGATACTATGGAAATGATGGAGCTTTACAGTGTCTCAGTGAAGGTGGTGATGTTGCTATATTAGAGCTTCAATCGCTCTCAAACCATGCCAAGAATTTGAATATTAGCGAAAATGATTTTCGCATATTATGTCGCAATGGATCGTTAGCATCACATACTGGCTTCGATGTCGATTTAGATTGTGCCTTAACCACCATCGTTGACGGAGAAATAGTCATTCGTAGAGGTTCATCAAAAACTAACAGCATCATTAACGCTCTTTCTGCTATGGACTCATATTTTCAAGTCGATCCGGACTTTAAAATGTATGATATTTACGACAACGAGACACACCTCTTATTCAAAGTAATTTCCTTAATTTAGTTTTTTTTTTGTTTTTTAATAATACGAATATTATTTTTTTAGGATTCAACCATTGGCTTAATCGGATATAATGAGGAAGATCTGCCGAAAAGAGTTCAGAATTACAAAAAACTATTTGAGTATGTTGAGAGTTGTAAACAAGGCAATTCAGCAGGCTCTTTATCTTTAAGTGTGTTGTTGAATTTAGCAATTATGATATCCATTTATTTAGTTATTTGAAATGAATATATAACTTAGATTTATGTTTATATTTAAATAAAAATAAAAGGATGATTTTTTTTTTTTACAATTATTTGCGTTTAATTAATCCACTTGTTGAATATATGCTAAAGATAAACATAATTAGTGGTGTTGTGTTTCCGTATAGTTGCTGCTTCATCGTTAACTCTCGAGATAGAATTTTTTTAGGAATCATCTTTTTTTTCAACTTTTCAATACAAATCAGGTAATCAGTTAAAAATATTCAAGTTGTCTATACGTATACATGAAAAATCTATTTGTAGTGAAATTAACAGATAATCGAATTGCCTACAAAATGCATTTTACTTTTATTGAAGGTTGTTTCTTGAGTTACTGTATGGTTGTGGCTTCATCGGTGTGTTCGAATGGTTTTCAATCATTTTTTTAAGCCAGTTGCACCAATGAAACACGAGAATCGTGCGAGAAAAAATAACGGTAGTTGGATGATGACGAAGATTTGGTCGGGCCCGTCTGTAGTGTTCTTCAATCCGTCTCTGCTTAATGTGCATTGTCCAGCTTAATTTCTCATCGATAGTTGAGCCGTTTATTTTGAAAGTGGGGCAAGTCCATTTTTCAAAAAAATTAAGATAATGATAACTATAGATAAAACTTAATATGATCTTTTTATCTGTAAAGAATTTTTAGTCAAAAAATTCAAATTCCGTAATATTTGGGAGATGGAAGTTTTAGCTATTAACGGTATTGTAAATATGTTTATTTTGAAAGTGATGCAAGTCCATCTTTGGCTGAAATTATTTTTAACCGAATATGTTATGGCATAATTTAGCTCCGGTTGTTGTTGTGAAACCAATGTGTTGGTTTTACATCATGTCTAAAAAATATGTTTCTATCTATCTATTTCTCACATTGGTAATTGATAATTGTACAATACTTCAAAAATAATAACAAGTACAAATTTCATTGTTTCGATAAAAATATGTTTACTTCCAACACCGGCAAATTTTACTAATATTGGCAAGACTGCAAAATACTGTAAATTGTATAGTATTCAACTTCTATTATCGCCTGCAAGCAAGTTCTAGTTCAGTTTCTAATAAATTCTGAACAAAGTCGACATTGTGTTGTTTTCGGCTCGGTACACAATTCAAAAATATTTATATAAAATTAAACAGTATTTTGTTTTTATTATTAAAAAAGAATGATGGAACTAAAATATTATCCGTTTAATGTCATTTTATCAAGAATCGCCAAAAATTACGAAATTTGTGATCTTACCATCTCCGATTCTTTTGAAAATTTTTGTACATCTTAATTTTTACTTTATTATTTTTTAATAATAAAGTATTGTTATCGACCTGAAATTTCAAAAAAGTTTGCTACCCTGAAATTTTGTATTTACACGTTTTAGGACTAGTAAACCCCAAAAAAGCAAAAAAAAAAAAAATGTCCGTCTGTCCGCCGTAGACGCCGTACGCCGTACGCCGTCCGCCGTACGCCGTACGCCGTACGCCGTACGCAAAATTGTTTGAAGGCGCGTAGCTCCCAAACCCGTTGAGATATTAGATTGAAATTTTTATGGTGGGTAGAATGGGTGAACCCCTACGACTGGTATATTTTTGAGGGGTGGGGGTACAAGGGGAGAGGAGAGGGGAGCGTTTTAGACGAAAAATTTTGGTTTCTAGATCTCAGGAACCACTTATGCTAGGAGGCTGAAACTTGGAACTTATATAGTACTATGATAATGGACTCAATTGCAAAAAAATTGTCGATATTGGTTAAGGGGTGTGGAAGTGGGGGGGAAAACAATGAGTCTTTAACGCATGAAAGCCGGGATTGAAACATTCTAAAATCGATATCTCCTGAACAATTGATGTCAGAAGATTGGAACTTTGTTGTTGTCCTTAGGGATACTTCCAGATTAGACAAGAGCTAAAATTTTTAAGAGGGGTGGTGGGGTGTGGGGGTGGGGGGTGAAAAACTTTGGATTACAATATCTTCCGAACTAATTACACCAGGAAGATAAAATTTAGTTTCTGTATATGGGCTCACAAGAGGAGTCTACCAAAACTAAATTTTTTGAGGGGCGAGGTGGAGCACGAAAGTGGGGGGATAGCAATTTCTCAAAAAATTTAATTTTTATATCTCAGAAACCGTATCAGATATGATCTTGAAAATTTTACAGGAGTTGGGGTCGATAAACTGCTAGTAGGGAAAAAAATTTTGGTGGTGTGGGTGTAGGGGGTGGTGGTGAAAGGGGGTAGAAAGGAAAACATTCTGATTTTTATTTCTCAAAAACCATAATGAATAGAAAGCTAAAAATTTAGGATTATATAGAACCACTATGGAGACATCCTAGAAAAATAAAATTTTTGATAGGGGTATCAAGGTACGGGGGAGAGGAGTGGTTTTTTATATCTCAGAAACGGCTTATGCTAGAAAATTGAAACTTAGTACGTATATGTAGATGTGCTATTAGAGTAATTAAAGCAAAAAAAAGTTCAGATTTTTATTGGCGTTCAGAGGTTGAGTCAAAAAAATGTCCGTGAATCCACATTTTCACGAATTTCGTTAAAACTTTTAGACATGTCAAAATATCAAAGCAATTTTACTTCTGCGGGCTATTTATATAAGCGCCTAGTAACGGTCTTCAAAATTTTTCGATATCCAACCCCTAAGGGGGAGTAAATTGGTTGTGTACATATTCACGAATTCTGATATATTCCTAAGGTATATTGAGATTTGGAGTTCACTTGTACTTCTATAAGCTTTAAACGTAGTCGGGAAAAAACCGATTTAAGTATTTTTCTCAATTAAACCCCCTGGGGTATTGTTTAAGATTTCACTTTCACACATTTCTCTTAGGTTTAATGTGATCGAATTCGCTTTTACTACTATGAATTATTCTATTGATAAAAAAAATACGTAAATAAAAAAAAAAATCTGCCAACAGTCTGGGCACAACTTTATTATTTTATGGGTAGAAGTCCGAAACGTGTTTAATGATGAGATACGGTGTTGGGTACTATGCGACTGACAACCTAAAAAATAACCATTAAGCTATTTGGAACGTTATTTTTTAGGTTGTCAGTCGCATAGTACCCAACACCGTATCTCATCATTAAGCACGTTTCGGACTTCTACCCATAAAATAATAAAGTTGTGCCCAGACTGTTGGCAGATTTTTTTTAAATTGTATGCTTAACATTCTCTAGTTTTTGTTAGTTATTGTATGAGAAAGTATGCTAAAGTTAGCTCAAAAAAGATGTCCGAGTCCTCTTTGAAAATGTATATCTCCGGTAATTTTTATGCTAAAACAATAAAATAGGGCTCATTTTAAAGGGGAAGATTGTCGCAATAAAAAACATTACGAATAAAAATTATCCTTGAAATTTTTTTCAAGGATAACTATTTTGTCTTTTATCCTTTAATATCTCAAAATGCGTTTTTTTTTATTTTTTTGTATTTTGTAGGTTATAATGTTTTCCAAAACATATCAAAAAATTAACTTGGGATCTCAAAGAAAAAAAATTGAATAAGATCTGTGGTTCTTAATAATTTAAAGCTAGTTTAGTTCTCTAATAATTTAAATTGATTTTTTTACCCCGATCCCCTTTTTTAATTACTTAATTTTTAAAACATTATAACCTACAAAATATAAAAAAATAAAAAACAAACGCATTTTGAGATATTTAAGGATAAAGAACAAAATAAATATCCGTGAAAAAAAAATTTCAAGGCTAATTTTTATTTGTATTTTTTTTATATTCTATATTTATCTATATTTTATCTATATTTTATCTATATTTTATTTATATTTCCCTCTTAAAATAAGCCTTATTTTATTGTTCTAGGATAAAAATTACCGGAGATATGCATTATCAAAGAGAACTCGGACACCTTTTTTGAGTAAACTTTAACATACTTTCACATATTATAACTGACAAAAAAAATTAGATAGAAAAAAACAAATTGAATTTTAATTATTTTTTTCACTAATTCTTCAAGTACAAAAATTTGCAAAAGAATCGGAGACGATAAAGTCACAACTTTGGCGATTCTTCATGGAATGACCCTTTAAAATTAACGATTACAATAATTCATAAATTTTGAAAGTGGGGCAAGTCCATTAAGGTATAATAAAACCATTATTTTTTTTTGGAAGCACTATATACACTATTGGATAATAAACTTACATTATCTAATACCACCAAAAGCAAAAAATATGTCTATTACTGCTTACTAATATTTTTAAGTTTATTGAAATGCAAACCTTTAAATATCTCGCAATAACAAAAAATGGACTTGCCCCACTTTCAAAATAAACGGCTCAGTTAATACTATTTGCTTTGTGAACTGGATGGATTCCGTCAATTTGCGGTTTGATAGCAATATCGGTATTACAGCATTTTTACAATTATTATAAACGACCTGGACACATATAATTATCCAAGCTGCTTCACGAGATTATCGAGAAAGTGTACTCAAATGGGCGATTCTTCTCCAACTTCTTTGAGTTGGAAAGGAATTGCTCATTTTGCATGAAGGGACTAAATCAATTATTATTATATTCAACTTTTTTTATTCTTCGGACTGAGAAAGTGTTTCATTTTCGTACGTAACGTATTTTGCTTTTAAAATTAAATTGTCTAGTCTGAAAAGTTGTTTCAAATTTCACCTCCAGAACTTCCTTCAACCAGACAGCCAGGACTCTGTTCATGATTTCTGCTATAGCTGCTACTAGCTACTTTTGTATGCTTTTGTGTGTCCATCCAAAGCAACCAAAAAGCTGCTTTCTCGTGCTTGCTATTTGATAGTAGATCAGTCCAAGATTTTTAAAAGCTGCTTTTTGTTGCTCATACTCCGGACTGTAGCAATAAAGCAGCTATTGCAATATTGATATGTGTGTGTAGCTGTTAGTTTCGTCTCAACGTAATTTTGAATGCTGAAAATGGAAAATGATGTTTTATTAACAATGGAAATAAGCGAAATATTTAAGGACACTGCTAGTAGTGCTCATTTTCTCTTTATTTTATCATAATACGAGTATATGTCATATGTTACGCCAACTTGCGTATGAATGTGTCGAACAGCTGTTGTAAGCTATGTAAGCTGATTTTGGCTGTCCAAAACCCGAAGAAGCTATTTCTTGCTATGGCCAACGCCGACTTGAACTCAAGCCGCGCACATATGACAGTTCGTCGTGAGAAATGCCCTCAGTTTTCAGCTGATGTGTGACGTCACAGAACGATACGAGAAAATATACCAGTTCATTGGAGAACCCTTTTTGGAACTGACTCGTAACAATATTTTATAACCCCAAAGGCAGCTGTTTTAATACAAAACTTTGGAATTAACGAACCTTCTAAAGTCGATACTGAATAAGAAATATTCAGAATCATAGCTATATGCAATGTCTTTCATATGTATAACAAAAATTATCTTTCAAAAAATAAGCAATTTAACTGCACATTTTTTAAATGGTAGAATGCCGACATTGCTGAAAACTGCGATATATTTTTCATCCCAATTTATTCCTAAACTAGTCTAATTCTCATTTTTAAATATGTTTATAAACTATTTCACTTTGCTTTGCCTAACAAAATCTTGCGCTTTAATAGAAAACTTAGTTTTTTTTTAGTCATGCATCCATGGATGTAGTAGTATAACAGGATCGGCGATAAATAAAATTTTGCCTAATGAAGTCCGATTGTGTTAGTTTCCAATTGCGTTTGTATGTGTTCAGTGCAGGCGGTAAAAAGGCCAAATGTGCGGGCCGCAATATGAAAGGGATTTTATTTTTCAACGCCGACGCTGTTATGAAAACAACTGTAGAGGAAAAAATTGGCAGGCTAGCACATATATATCATTGCCTCTCTTTCGTATGATGTTTTATCCTTCTCTTAACAAATTAGTCTCACATACAGGAACTGCACACACTACAGCCGATCCAGTTATTTTACTACATCCATGCATGCATCCCCCATACAAATTCAAATTCAATCAATATTTATTAGTTTTTTCATTTATGTTTACCATCTTATAATTTATCGTTTAGAGAACAGATAATTCAATATCTTAGTAGCTAAATTAAACCTAGTTATCACAGCAAAGCAAAAACATCTACGAGAATTTTAGTAACATAAATTCAAGGAAAAATTTCTTCAAAAAACCTTGTGTAGTGGGCTTAAACCTAACTTACAAACTAACTTAAATTAAAAGAAAACAAAAATAGTAAAAAGATAATTAATTAAAACTGAAAAACAATATTTGACTCCAAAACATGTCAAGTAGTGGGATATTATAGGAGTGATAATAATAGCGGATTGTCGACTAGTTCCAGCCTAGTTACGAAAGATGAATATCTGGTTGCAACTAATTCAAGAACAGTCTGCACTTTAGCTTCTGCATGAAGACTTCTAGTAGAGAAGAAAAATGGCTTCTTCATTACCATTTTGAGGCACTTATCTTGGGAAACCTGAAGCCTTTTAATATGTGAGTTTGCCCCAAACAGGATAGCTATATGCGATAATGGGTTGGATTACCATTTTAAATAATAGAATCTTTTTCTCCTCCTAAAGTTGTGATTTTCTATTGATAAGAGGATACAGAGCATACGTAGCCTTGCTGACTTTGATCACATATGTTATCTATGTGACAGCAAAAAGTGAGTTTCTTATCTAACATAACACCAAGGTAATTTAGATTATCGGACCACGGGACATTTTGACCAATAAAATTGATTTCGCGACTGGGAGGCTCTGCACGTTTCCTCTTTTTGGTAAAACACTTAGCTTGTGTTTTCGCGGGATTTATTTTAATTTTCCACCGGTGGTAGAATTGATAAAGACTTTGGAAGTATAGTTCAAGTACTGCTATTATCGTGTCTGGATCATTTGAGCTAGTATAGACGCAGGTATCATCTGCAAAGGTTGCTAGTTCGCAATTTGGATGTGATGGGATATCTGCTGTGTAGATATTGAATAGCGTTGGGCCTTGGCATGATCCTTGTCCCCATACAAAATTGTTGCGATTTGTATGGAGCTGTCAAGTTTCTTATGACTCTGGTTATCAGATGTTCAATTCAGTTGCGCAGCTATAGTTCAGAGGGCTCTGCTATGGCTGAATTTGACAGTTGCTAAAGTCTTCCCAGTTGGTCGCTTGTCTCTTTCGAGACATAAGGTCTGTTCTTTTTGCATAAACTTTATACACTAGAATACACTTTTCTGCACTAACTCTTGAGCGGGTGCAGGGAGGTTGAAAAAGATCAAACCTATTAGGTTTGTTCTTTTTTCATTCACCCTCTTCACCTCTCTGCACTCACTCAAAAGTCAGTGTAAAAAAGTGTAGAAGGTGTAGCCAAAAAGAACAGACCTATAATCTCGATGGTTTGAGCATATCTTTCTTCAATACTAGATAGAAAGAATTAGCAATACAAACATGTGCTCCCACCACGATGTATTTGAAGTGCAGAAAACGACCGCAGAGAAGCGAAGAGATTGAAGCCTTGAGATGACGTCTGCCGCTTAGAAAAGTCATGGCAAACTAAATTCGGAATAAATTTTGTCGTACGTATTTATTCAACTCGCACAGAGTACATCTGAATAGTGGTATGTAATAATTTTATTCTGATAAGTTTGTTTCAACCGGGTTTAATTTGAGTTTCCTTTTGTCAGATGATGTTAATCTTCTTGCATTTCACCACCTCTTGGTCGAATGTTGTGGGTGAAAGTGTTCTTGCATGCATTATAAAGTGAATCATTGTTGTTCTCAGTGATGTTTTTTTAATAACTAAATAAAGAGTACTTTTCATTAAATATTTTGTTTTTTTACTTTATTATAAGAAGTATGAGTACAAGTAAATATAGAAAACTCTATTAATATATAGATGGCGCTGATTGTGAAAACATTTTGCTATCCCGACATTCGCCGACATGTCTTCGAGATTTCGGGGTGCATTTGTCTCGATACCGTGTATTTTTGCCATAAGGCGTCTCGAAGAAATCTCGCAGACAGGCCGACATGTCTTCGAGAAATCTACGAGATTCTCGCAGACGCGACCAACTGGGTTACCCAGTCTCGCAGAAATCTGCGAGAAACTCGCAGATTTCTCGGAGATATGTCGGTCTGTCTGCGAGACTCTTCGAGACAGCTTATGGGAAAAATACACGGCATCGAGGCAAATGCTCCCCGAAATCTCTCAGACATGTCTGCGAATGTCGGGATAGCAAAATGTCTTCTAATAGATTTTAAATTTACTTGTTGTAATCATACTTCTTAAAATAAAGAAAACAAACATAATATTTAATGTAAAGTACTCTTTAAAAACTCTAAAAAAACATCACTGAGAACAACAATAATTCACATTATAATACATGCAAGAACACTTTCAGCCACTTAACATTCGACCAAGAGGTGGTGAAATGCAAGAAGATTAACATCATCTGAAAAGAGGAAACTCAAATTAAAATTCATGGCTATACCTGGCATCTTGAACACACCCCTGAAAAGTGATTTTAGCGCCTCAACGTTGTCGGCTCTGCACTAATGTCACTGAGATAGTTGGAAAGAGTTTTGTAAACAAGAAAAAAAAACGGAGCGCGCATGTTAGCAAAGTTCGTTATGCGAGCGAATTAAGGGCAGACCGAAGCATTTGTACAAATTAAATCAAACGGAAGAAAACCTACAAGTGAACGGAATCAGGTGAGCAAATTGTGCGATTCATCGACGGTGAAATGTTCGCGCTTACGGTGCTTCTTGTGGTTCCGGTACTTTTGGAGGCGGTTGAAACGTCCACGTCCGTTGATCCGGCCGGGTACATTGCCTACTGTCCTTGCATGGGTATAGTCCAACCGTAATATTGATTGTTGCCGGGTTTTAATTAAGCTAGTGTGTTTGGTTTTCAGGTCGTTTTGGTAATCAAGCCGATCATCTTCTGGGGGCGTTGGCGTTTGCTAAGGCTCTGAATCGGACGCTGATCCTTCCGCCGTGGGTCGAATATCGGAAGGGAGAGGTGCGGTCAATGCAGGTGAGCAAATTCTTCGGTTGGAAAGATTTATCTGATTGAAAAGAAATTAACCGTGAGCGTATTGTACACACAACAATTGTTACGTAGCACCAATGTAGCTTAGTCCGAAATAATCTCTGACAAATTTTAACATTTCCGTTTCTTCTAGGTTCCATTTAATAAATACTTCAAAGTCGATCCAATTCTCGACTACCACCGCGTCGTTCTGATGGAAGATTTCATGAACTATACGGCTAAACAAATCTGGCCCCTCCACAAGCGAATCTCTTTTTGTTACATGGAACGAAAAAGTCTCGACCAGCAGAACACGAAGAAAAGCTGCAATGCAAAGGAAGGAAATCCATTTGGTCCGTTCTGGGATACATTTAAAATAAATTTCATCGCATCCGAGTTCTTTGGTCCACTTCACTACGACATTCACCACAGCGACGTTGCGCTCAAATGGGCCGAACAATATCCGCCTTCGAATTGGCCCGTACTTGCATACACTGGCGCACCGGGCAGTTTTCCCGTCCAGCTCGAAAATCGTCCATTACAAAAGTACATTCAATGGTCTAGTAAATACGAAGAAAGAGCCAATAAATTTATAAAAGGCGTTCTACCGAAGGGCGCTTTCATCGGAATTCATCTGCGAAACGGAATCGATTGGGTGCGAGCGTGTGAGCACATCAAAACCAGTCCGAATCTGTTCGCTTCGCCACAATGTCTTGGCTATAGTAACGAGAAAGGCAAAGCCTATCAGGAGCTGTGCATGCCAACAAAAGAGATAATCGTGCGACAGTTGAAACGGACTATAAAAAAAATTCGAAACGTTAACAAATCGAACGAAATCAAATCGATCTTCGTTGCGTCTGACAATAGTCACATGATCGAGGAATTGAGCGGCGCGCTGGGTCGAATGAAAGTGTCCGTGCATAAGTTGGAAGTGGACGACCCGCACTTGGATTTGGCCATTCTGGGAATGGCGAATTATTTCATCGGTAATTGCGTTTCGTCGTACTCGGCGTTTGTTGTTAGGGAACGCGATAGTAAAGGCTTTCCATCGTATTTTTGGGCGTTCCCCAAAGAGAAGGATCGCGAAAAGGTTTCGACCGACCATGACGAATTGTGATAGGATTCAAAAGAACTGTTTTTTTGTATAAGTAATAAAAGTTTTTATGAGAAGTAGCATTTTTTTCGTGTCGTAGAATGCCCGCTAAAATATGGAGTTTTAGGTTCATTGAGTAAGCCAGCGCTTGTAACTTTGAGCAGAAGTCTGCTCGAAACAACGTTTAATCGGTTTACTCACAAATTTACAGTTATAAATACAATTTTTAACGCATTGCTTAGCTGCTCGTATTTTTCACAGGTCGCATTGCAATCATGTAAATAGGGAACAGACCTTTCGGCAGGTCCGTTTGCTTCACGGTCTTAATAATACGTAGATTCGAAGAGCGAATAATTTCGTGGAATACTTTGAGCGGTCGCGTAACGGACGAATCGATTTTATCGACATCCGCCACCTCCGACGACGTTACATTCTCCTTGATGATGATCACGCCGTTCTTATTGAGTCCGGCTACAGCTCGTCCGAAAAACTTCTTCAAATCGTCGTCCGTTAAATGACTGAGGACCCATTGGCACCATATCACATCGTATTTCCGTTCGTCCGGTCGAAATTTCTGCAAACCGAGATTGTAAATTGTCCCGAGTTGTGGAGCATTCGCGCCTAAGTAATTACGAGCTGAATTCGCAAAGTTCTCGTCCTGTTCGACAATGTCGACGGTACGGAAGATCGGAAAGAGAAGATATTTCGAGACGCGTCCAATACCCGCACCACAATCGACGGCTGTATTTCGTCCAACGGCCGGCTTAAGTTTGAAAATTTCATTGAGGAAGGACGACGAGGCTTTGATATCGCGGTAGCTGATACTTCCGAATCCGCCGAGCATCCCGTCAACGGTTGCAGGGATGGTGGACCAGTATTTTTTCGCGTCCACGTAGAATGGTACTTCTTCTTGAGGTTGTGGGTCTTTATTGGGGTCGTCATCGTCCTTCGAAAGAATTTTTATATCTTGAATTTTATCTGAAATGCTTTCAGCATTTGGCTCGGAGGCAACGTCCATAGCCTGTGCGAGTAAGCAGAGTTTTACTAATGATTTTAATGGACTACTAATTTTTATAGCTTACCTTAAGAGTTACGCTGCAGTTCAACTTAAATTAATATTTTAAATTAGAAGTTTTGCAGCCGAGCACGATATCAACAAAAACTTTTGACATTTTTTGAGCAATTTGTTAACCTCATAATCGACAAGGTGGGCGCCGTTCACTGCAGATTCGCATATAAAAACAATAAACCGAACGCAACCAACAACTTGAAGTTGTGCTCAATTCTTACTTCCAGTCCGGGGATTTGTGTTGTGTTGACAGAAAGTTTCTAGTGACAGCGACACTTTGCGTAGTATAAACTGAATTTACAGCAAAATAACATTTTTTAAGGTGGATTTGTCGTGCCAGCCATCAAAATGCCGGAGGATAGTAAATTGAAAAAAATTGCGGCCGCCCGAAAGAAAGTATGTTGGGCGAAA
The DNA here is from genome assembly GCA_951812415.1 of Beris morrisii. Taxonomy (NCBI): domain Eukaryota; kingdom Metazoa; phylum Arthropoda; class Insecta; order Diptera; family Stratiomyidae; genus Beris; species Beris morrisii. The sequence continues at coordinate 6,521,365 of OX638313.1, forward strand.
ATCGCCAGTGAAATTTGATTGCAAAATAGCTGACACGTCAGACACGAAGTTTTATTAACACTGTCACTGCCCTCTTTCAGCTTAAAGCGTACCAGGCCAAGGAGAAGACAACAGAAATTCCCAAGGCCACTAGATCGGAAGAACCACAAGAAACGGAACCGGAAATCTTCACACCACAGAATTATTTCGAAGAAACCAAAGTTCCCACTATCAACAACGGAGCACAGACGATGCCTGTATCCTTTTCGGACAAACAACCGGCTCCAAGCAATGGACAGGTCCTTCCGCAAGAACGTGTGAATTCTTTGAACCCGTTCACTACATCGGATACAGCTCACACGAGCACAATTGAGCTTCTGATCAACGAGAAGGCGTCCCTTTGCAACGAATTGGCCCTTCTCAAGGCGGACAGCAAAGAGAAAATGATGGCCGCCGAAGAAGCAAACGTTCGACTACAAAACTCAACTCAACGGATCGAAAAACTCGAAAAAGACTTGTTCGGACTTCAGTCGCAAAATAATCAGCTACAGGCGCAAATAAATCACTTTAGTACGATTTCCGGTCAGACAGCAAACGAAGCGGAAAAATTCAAACACGAAACGGTCGAACTTCACGAATACGTCGAGGAACTGAAACAAGCCCTTCAGGCACAAATGGGCAAAGTTAAGGCACTCGACGATCAATTGAAGGATAAGGAGTGCGAATTGGAGCTGAACAAGATTCGAATCAATCAAATTTCGGACGTTGCGTCTGTCGAAACGGACACAAAAGTCGAAGTACTTACGCAAACGCAATTCGTCCACGAGCAGCAGATTCGTGATCTTCAGGTAGGTCAAGTTTTTTTCATTCTTTTTCTTTTAGAGGCTGTAAAGTTTTCTTGCTTTTTGATGTGATTGCCGAGAAAATGAGATAATCTCCTGTTATTTTCTTCTTCAATTCCATAGGCAATAAGACACGATTTTTGGCTATAATTTTACCTGTCGCCAGGACTTATTCACTCCTCGAATTTCTTTCTCGATTGTTCGTCTCAATGTGTTTCTTGATTTTCAGAGCCTGTTGGGAGATGTTTTTCTTATTCAAATTCGGTACAGTGCTAACATCCAAAAATTCAAATTTAAAACTGAAAAAAATTCCCAACATCTTTGCTATGTTTAGAATCTCTTTCAACTGAAAGTCGACAAATTTTTTTTTTTTTAACTAAGACGAAGAAAATTTAACAAAAAAAGTCGAGAAAAATTCAACTTCTATAATTCACTATCAAAAATCGAAGTAAAATCGCGAAATTCACTTGCAATCAACAAAAATTCAACTTCCAAAAATAAACGAAAATTGCGCAAATTAAAGAAAAATAAACTTCCGGAAATCATCAAAAACTGTACACAATTTCACTTTCAAAAATTAAAATTTTCAACATTCGATAGCATTAGAGATATCGCGGAATTTGTAAAAATATACAGAAACGGTTTACACTCCCTGGGAGTTCGCTGAGAGAACGATTCGATTGCTACATTAGAAATTTATGCCAAACGAATTACAACGATTGTAGGTAAAGTTTCTATCCCATTGTCGGTATCGCACACCTATTTCGACGTGTCTTCTTGCAGCTTCTTTTTTCGATATCTCGGGTAGAACATTTGAACCGTTATGGATGACAAAATTCGTGAATTTTCATCGACATATGTTTTTTGTCCCAGTTCCGTACGGCACTGCAAATCTGAATTTTTTACTGAAAATACGTTCCCAGTTTATTTATAGCATGTCTTGTATCGTGTAGCCTGTTCCTGAGACAAAAGACACATCGCACAACCCCGTACCCTGCAAATCTTATATTAAGGATAGATAGATTGGCAAAAGGGGTTGGTATGGTTAACCTCTGTCACTGAAGCCACAGTTGGGCCTGTTCTGACGTCCGCCCGGATTGACTATGATTCGTCTTCAATCCCTGCGCTTTGAATGAAGCTTAGTATTGTGCGAAGAGGAATAGTCAGGAATTCCGATGGGTCCATGAAACTCTGACCGAAGTGACGAAGTCTTTTGCGAGCTAAACCCTCACATTCACAGAGGATATGTTCTGGTGTTTCGTCTTCGTCAGCGAGCTCCGAGCTCTCACTAGGGTTCGGGTCTGATATCTGCTTAATTTTAGATAATCAGATGTTTTTTTTTCCGAATGCTTTGGCATAAGAAGCTTTGAGTGCCTGTTGCCCGCACTCAATTGTTATACTTATTTCAATAACCAAGTTTCGTAATTAGTTTACGGGATATTGTTTTTTTATCCCCCACCCTCTCACGCCACTATTCATTCTCAATTTTTTTATTTTTAATAGTCCCCTGTTATGCTCGATTCCAGTTAGACACGTATTCTTGCAACCATATCGACTATTTTTTTGCATAGGGCTCCGCTGTCTTAGCTCAATATAAATTCTGAGTTTCAATTTCCTGACATACTCGTTTCCGAAGATATTGGAACCAATACTTTTCGCCTAAAACCCAATTACTGCTGTCTGAATGCAGTCATTTGATTGTAGATGAGAACATGATGAAAGGTTTTTTGAGTGTGTTTTCTGTAGTTAATGTTCAACGAGCAACGATACATTTTTTACATATTAATTTCTTTCAGTCTATGGTGCAACAACTTGAAATGGAACGTGAGCAAGCTAGTCAACAATATCAAAGCTACGTCCAGCATCTTAACAAAGAAATAGCTGCATTTTCGGAAAAGAATTTAAAGCTGAACGATGAAAATATGACATTGGTGAATCGCGAACAAAGTTTAATCGGGCACGTTGGTGAGTTGGAGAAACAGCTACAACAACTAATGGCACGGCAAACAATGAATGAATTTGCTAAGGAAGTAAGTACACCATCGACATTTCATCATAACTTTCAAGTTATTTTTTAAATTGTATTCCCATAGTCACGAGAAGTGGCCCGGAGAATAGCAGAAGACGAGGTAGGAGATGGCATCAAACTTCTGCAAACAGAGAATTCAGCTCTTCTTGAAAAGCACCGACAACTTGAAACACAAATCGTAACTATGCAAACGGAGATCAACGAAAAAAACAGTATTGTCCAAGAGCTTGAAGAAAAAATCGAAAATTTCACGTCGATTCAGTCGGACAGTACAAAACTATTGGCGAAAGTTGAAAGCGATGGGGTAGCTGCTTCGCGTGCCGTCGCACAAAACGAAGAACTGAAAAAACAACTGGACGAAGTTCAAATGAAGTTAATACAGGTGACTAACGATAAAGTCGAATTGATGAACCAGCTCGATTCGGAGAAATATGCAAATCGCGAGATTCGAACGAATTATGAAAGTATGGAAAAACAATTAGCCATAATAAATGAAAAATTGCATTTCAAAGACGAAGAAATGATTCGGCTGATCAAGGAAAATAACGACTTGAACAATCGAATTACTGCAGCATTGCAAAGCGAAAGGACTGTAGGTGCAGATAGTGAGATATCAGTTAATGGTGCACACAACGAAACGCATAGCCATAGTCATTCTTGCGACCATTCGCACGATTCAAATATCGAAGGTATTACTTTCTAAGATTCACAAATTTTAGTGTTGGTGTATTTTCTTTCTATTTTAGAGACAACAAGTTTAAAGCATGACCACGATCATCATCACGGCAATGATAGTGAGCACGGACATGATCACGAACATGACCATGACCACAATCATCATGGACACAATCACCATCACGAATTGGCAACATCTGTTGAACAAACAACAGCTGGCTTACCGCAGAGCGAAGCTATGCAAAAGCTCGAAGGTCGTTTCAAATCCCTAATGAACGATATTGCAAATTTAACAGACGAAAAGCAACGTTTGGAACATTTAGTGTTACAACTGCAAAGCGAAACAGAAACAATCGGTGAATACATTGCCCTCTATCAGTCACAACGGCGCGTTTTAAAACAGCGCGAAATCGAAAAGAACACACAACTCCATAAATTGAAATCGGAACGCGAAGAATTACGCGATAAAATTTCCCTTTTGAATCAATTAGTGACGAATCTATCGCAACAGTGCGAACAAAAGGGCATCACTTCCAACAATAACATTACTGAGACTCTGTCCAGTTTACAGCTGACGAGCAGTAATAGTTCGATTGAAACACAAGTCGATACCGCCAATTTAATCAATAACCTTTCATCGAAAGAACAGCTGGATTCGAATCAAATAATTTTTGCAATAAAAAATATCGTTTCAGATATTAAAGATCGAGAGAAAACCGAAATCGATTTGAATTTTGTTCCAACACTCGATCATTGTTCGTGCTGTTCCGGTAAATTTGAAACGATTTAATCGTTACAAAACGAATTGATACTGTAATGCCTTATTTCGATAGGATTTTATAATCAAATAAATACACACGCCTCTACTGCTTTCCTAGTAAATTATAATGATAATGTGATGATATAAATTTTTTGTTTGGTTGGTCATATGATTTTTTTTATGAAGTTGTGATTTTGTTTTCGAAAGCATCGTCAAGGGCAGACACTGGAAATTATCCTATTAAAAGTTCAGCTTTGTAAATCAACAAACTTGCAAGGCAGTACTTTCAATGTTGCACAATCACTGCACCAATTAACATTATCCACAAAAGCTTGATTTGTACGCTCGTAACGTAAATCAGGCCGACTCCGCATTTCTGCGTTGAAGACTCGTTGGGCTTTTGTTCGAAATATAAAAGCTAGGCTACTACTACTGCCACCTGATCACGTTTTACTTAGTTGTCGTTTTCGTGATCTAGGAAAAAAAAATATTAGGCAGACTCAGAAAAAGCGATGTTACTGCGTTATGTCCAGAAGAGGTCTTATAGGAACTGAAAAAAAACCAGAGCTCGAATACAACCTGATATCGGCATTCTTGTTGTGGACTTATCGTGGTTACAATTTTCAGAAAGTTCATTTCCAAGAATGCTGCATAAAGTGCAATAAGAGCCGATCAATATGATCCCGAGTACGAGATTTATTTCAATTTTTAGTCCTGTTAAACTGATTCAGTTTGGGATCTTTCGAACTGGTAAACGCTTAAATTACTTTCCATTGTAACATAGTAGTGCAATTTGTTTTCTTTAGGGTAAGTAAACAATTTAAAAAGTTTCAAGAAATTCAGTTTTCTTTTGACTGGTCATTACTCTCCTACGACATGTCATTACTCTCCTTCGACTGATCAATAATTTCCTTCGACTGATCAATACTCTCCATCGACTGGTCATTAATCTCCTTCGACTGTTCATTAGTCTCCTTCGACTGTTCATTAATTTCCTTCGACTGTTCGTTACTCTCCTTCGACTGTTCGTTATTCTCATCCGAGTCACCCGATCGACGAATAAGTCCCAACATATCCAACATATTGCGCTTAACGGTATTCTCCTGGGCAACTTCAGCAGACGGATAAGCACTCTTATGATCGCACACGGCTAAATGACGGGCCATCGAATTGCCGTCGGAACTCGAGAAACCACAGACGCAATGCATTTCCTTGTCGAGATCGATATGAACGTTACTCTCCGGATTAACACCCGACTGACATGACATTGTATGCTCCAGCATGGCACGAACACAGCAAGTTTGATAACGACATTTCGGACATTTTAAAAACCCACTGAAAATTAGAATAGGAAAATTTCAATTCATATAAAACCGATGGAATTGTAGTTTTTACATGAGGTGATTTTGTTCATCGAATGACGTATCACATTCTATGCACATTTTCCCAGGCATCAGGCATGGCGTTATTCCCGTAAAATCTTTAATGACTTTGTAAAACAAAGAATCTTTTGTCGAACCGCTTTTCAACTGAAAACAATTTAATATTCACATTTTTTGGAATAATTTTCAAATGTATTCTTACCTTTGGCATCGATATGTAAACCGAATTAGCAATTAATGCCTTGACTCCACGTCGGCCAAGAAAACTTTTATGATCGAATAAAAGGTGCGTTTTGAGAGATCCTTAAAAAAAATGTTTGTTGATTGTTACTGGTGAAATTACTGAACGGATATTACCTTTAGTCAGAAAAGTTAATGAACACTTGGTGCACCTTTTGCCCTGTCCCTTCACGAAATGATTTTGCATATGTTCGATGAAAATGTTTATGGTTTCTTCAAGCGGTGCCTGTTTCGCATTTATCTGGAACGTCTGATTGTAAATTTAGATTAGCGTGCAGAACTGTTACATGACTCTTTAAATTCATACCAACAAACAGAAAACGCATTGAACAATTTCAACATTGTTATGAGTTTCATAAAAGTGAGCGATAAGGTTGCGACGTGATGAACTGCGATAGTTACAGACTCCACATCTGTACGGCATCTCTTTCGCACAATGCGTTTTCTGCATGTGACTGCTTAATATTTGCACTGAATTGAAGCGGATCTAAAAGTACAATATTCAATAATTTCTGACCCGTTCGGATGAACCATTCCTCAATCACTTACCTCACATATTACACAGTTAAAAGTGGGCGACATCAAATTTTTCGTTGTCAACGGATGTAGAAATTCGCAATGTCTCTTCATTTTTTCATCCAGCATGAATTTGTCCAGACAGTAATCGCATTGCAAAGTATTACCCTCCGAATCTGAGACAATGTGATTGAGGATGTCTTTCTGAAACTTTACATTACTGTCGAAAGTTTTCTTGCAATCGGGACAGTGAGCTGTAAATGCTGACACAATCGGATAATTTTGATTTTTCGGCGTCAAGCCGGTCAACGTGCCATAAAAAGTTTCCTCGAATAAAACCGACTCCGAAGTCTTATCAACATCTGGCGATTTTGTTCGAAGTATTTCCGGTTCATCGCGAATTTTTATAAGTTGCTTTCGACGAGGTTCAGATTGACCGGCAATCGGTGTTCGGATTTCTTTCTTTAACGGAGCGCTACTCGGTTTAGCGGCTGCTGTAAAAACAAACAAGCAAGGTTTTCATACAGAAAGATTCTTCTCAAAATTCGTGTGTGTATTTAACAAACGTAAGATTATACGGTGCCGAATCTTTGAATGAATAAATTAGAAAAATTTTAACGGGTAAGGTACCTCCAACTTTAAGAACTAAATTAATAATTGAAATAAAAGATTTCGTTATATGATCGTTACTAGTCACTTTTACGAATAAATCGAATTTTGAGAAAAATAAATTTCAAGATGAAAAACAATAAAGACGAGACAATGGCGAGACATTAATACGTTTGTTTTCTTTTCATTATTTTCATACGATTTATTCATAAAAAAAACTTGCAAGTCTCACAAAACAAAATAAATTACGTTCAAGAAATTTCGATTAAATTTAATTATTTTCTATTTTTTTTCTTTAAACTAAGTAATTGTAAGCTACTCGGTTACTAACATGACTCCTTTGGTGTTGCGTTCGGTTTACGGCCACGACGCGGTATTTCAGCAGCAGCTACAAAATGACTCCAATTTATGAAAGGATTCGCTAAAACCTGTAATGAAAAAATGTTTGAATTTCATTCTTGTGATGATCAAAATGTACGAGCGGCTATCAATAAAAAATGATCAGCATATAATGAAGGTTAGGTAAGGATAATGAAAAAAATGCATGTGTAAACCGCATTCGATCGATGGTTCCATTTCGAATAAAAAGATAACAAACTAAAACATTTATAGATGAAAAGAGCGTGTCAGCAGTGAACTATTAGTTGCTTTTAATTGATGCAGATATTCTACAGTTCACGTCGTTTGTTATGTTGAAGAGATTTATATTATGTCAGCTTAATAAATTGAAATCTTGTGTTTCCGCTTTCAACAGCAACAGCTTTCTATCCATTAATCAGAATATCTCTCAAAGTTAGAAAAAAGACAAATCTTACACCAACCAATTAAGAAGGGTTCGCCACAAATCTATATCTATTTACTAGATCCGTTACCATAATTGTGTAGATTAATTCCGAAGTTTCAATCTTGAACGCCATTACGCTGGATAGGCAACGAATATTTTTAGTCTGTTTTTAAAAATTGTCAAATATTTACAATTTTTTAAGACACGACTTCCAACAGTCATTGGTGGTTTTTCATATAAAAATTTAAGTAAAAATAAACTCGTGGAAGTAAAAACCCAGTCCTGAACTAACTTCTAGGCATTAAATTCACCTGCTTAGATCATCAAAGAAAGAGGGCATCAAAATCAAAAGGTGGAACTAGTTTAGAAGCCCATTTCCAGAATTTCAATTCGGTTGAACGTTGATCTTAATATAACAAAAGATGCAATAAAAATTAATTTTAGAAAACCAAATTAATAGTCAAGATTGAGTCAAAGAGCAGTATTTTTATGATTAGATTTCGGGGATCTATCGTCGATTATGTCAACATCCCAATTTTTTTGGTAGTGCCACATTCGGTGTCCATTTTATGCTGCTAGATAGACTTACAACCCATATTCGGAAAAATTAGCGGTGTTACGGAATTCTGATAAAAAAAATCGATAGGATGGAGGAACTATCAACGCCTTAAAATAATTGATTTGAATAATATAATAGGAGCCTAGCCACGATTTCGTCTATAGGGCCATAGAAGAAAAATGATAGGGATTTTTTTTTCGTTTCTCGGAGACTGGTTCATTCACTCATTACTGGATAAATCTAATAGTACCTGAAGTACCAATATAGATTTTGCCATTTTACGAATGGAGTGGAAAGAGGAATTGACGTCAGATTTCTGGCATTATTAATTTGTGAACAATTATCAGTTTTAATAAGACATTACTGAGACTCGCTACCAGCTACTACCAAACGCAATAACAATATTCTAGACAAAAGTTCTAGTCAAAATAACGACGTAACCGCTTTCATCCACTACTGACCTGTCTCGAAATTCTAAATTTGAGAATTCCACTCCGAAAGCTAAAGTCTAACTAGGTATTAATTTCAAGATATGATAAACTATAAAAATGGTACCCAATAGATTTTTAGTAATACTAAAACTAAAACTATACCAAAAAAATCAAAGCCAATATCTCATGCACACTTTCACGTTTTGCTAGAAGCAAACGGAATAACGAAATATTTCGGTTTGTAAAAATTCACAACCAGGAAATACAATAAATAACAAAATATTATTCACAGAATTAAAACCGTAAGTAATTTTTTTCGAGTACTAACCTTATTTAAGCGATTTATTAAATTTTCGCTGGCATCCATACGTGTTTGTTCGGCAATATGTTTCGTGATATTATTGAAGGTTTCCAACGGTGTTGTACCGTACTGTTCGCGCCAAACTAATTCATCTAAGAACTGCTGGATCATTTCGCGCGACAACAACGACAACGTATTTTGAAACATTCTCGGTACAATGCGTCGCAAATAGTCCATAACATTGCAATTTGTATGTTTTACATTTTTATCTGTGGCCGAAATTTGCAAGACATTCTTGAAGCCCATAGCAAACAGAACACCTTTATCGACCGTCAAATCAATTGTAATTATACTATCCTTCAAGATCCATTCGCTTAGGGGCTCTAGAATTTTCGCAAAACGCTTCTTATAGCTGCGTTCACTCTCGTTAAGCGGTTCGATAGCACGAAGACGAATACTTTTGTCGCTGGGATTGAATACACCGAGAACTTCGACTTTTACTTGCCGCTGCTGTCCGTCCTGCGTGGTAGTTCCTAACGATATGACACCCACCTGAAAACAAGAATATTGAAAATACTAATAAATTGTTCGAATCAAACTATTACCTCTATATATTTGCCGTGGCCACCCATTGGTTTCAAATGTTGATGAATCGCAACTGTACATATCGCTCGAAGGTAATTGTAAACCGTTTTGATATAGAGATTATCAATTTTAACCCATTGTACAACGTTCTGTGTGCTCGTTTGGCACGACCAATGGTAGATCAGCTTCAAAATACAAGACGGCGGATGTTGGGCTCCCTCGAAAAGCGATCCATTGAATACGGAGATAAAACGAACCGGCCGACATTCACTTATCCAAACGTAGCCACCCGAATACGGAAACTTTGATCCATCGGAGTAGACGCCTGCGAATGATCGAAACCAATTAATAAAAAAAAAAAATTACGCTATTTCTAATTTACCCAGCTTTAGATCGTTTTTGTTGTGCAACAAACATCGCTGTTCCGACTTGAGGAGACCTTGCTGTATAAGCCATTCGGTAAATTTGCCGGGTGTAAGAATCAGAACGACTTTAACTTTCGAATCGAGTTCGGATCGATTTGTACTGGTGAATGTATTGACTTTAAGTGAAGGTCGCGCAATAACAACCAGCGATGGATATGTTTTTCCTTGAATCTTATTGAAAGTGATTTCTTTCGAATCGGGACCGATGGGTAGAGGTTCTTTTCTAGGTTCGCCGACTGTTAGTCCTCCGAATGCTAAATTTTCTGTCGGACGGTATAGTGGCTCCTGAGTCTTGTCTTCGTCCTTTGTATTGCCTTTTGGCGATTTCGATTTTCGAGAAGTGTCTTTCGATTCCTGCTTGAGAACTGATATCGGTGGTATGATGCTATGTGTCGGTGTTGTATTTTTTATATCTTTTTCCTTTTTTACTGTTGGTGTGCTACGAGCTGGTCGTTTCAGTGGCAAGTCGTCATCATCATCATCGTCTATTATAATTGCCTGTGTGTAGAAATCAAATTTTATGAGATCTTTAGTTCAGCAAGAAAATTAATGATACAATCTAAGGTGTTGGGCACAAAAGACCAGTTTTTATACGATCAACAAGGTCTCGGAATGAGACCGAAGGGAATTAAAAAAAAACATATGTAAATGAATAGTTTTAAGAAAATAGATGTAATGCCTACGTGGCGGTAAATTTTTAGTAGCTGTGTGACCCTCGATGGAGGCATAGAGTAGCAGCAGTGTAGCTCTCCAAGGCACGGTTCTTAGGAATTTTTTAATCCTCGTATATCCACACGTCTTCCGCAATGATACATTGTCACTTCGGCCTCTGAATCTCAATGACTACCTCTGACTGCCAGTGATGCTACATCGTTGGAAATAACGTTTGGCCAGAATATTCCTAAGATGCGTCGAAGACATTGTTTGATGAAAGTTTGTAATTTCCGGGTAAATCTATCGGTTACTTTGCAACACAGATTCGAGCACTCAAAGGGTTATACACTGAATCCTCCAGAAAGGTGAGAGAATGCCAAATTCCGGGCTTTGTTCATATATTTACTTTCTGTAAATCACTGCATTTTGTGTTTTCCTGTATTTGAACCAAGGCTCCGACTTCTCCGAAATTTGTTTAAGCAATGGCGTGCTGTTCCATGATTTTGTAAATTCCTTGCGCATTCTTACAAAAGTAGTGCTGTTTGCATTAAAGTGGTTTCAAAGTTGTTCCACATTTACTCTTTGCCGTCGAAATACGATTTTGCCTACAAAGCAGTGAATGTGAGTTTTCCTTTGAAATGAAAAAGTATGTGGCATTGGATTGGCTGGAAAATATTTGGCGGCTGAGCCAGGTCTACAAAATTTTTGTTGTGAAAACAAGCGAAGCGAATTAATGAAGCACCTCACTTTTGAGAGCAAATCCTGATAGATATCCAAAAATACATAATTTTGCATATTTATGCAATAGTAAAGCAGATGTAAAGCGTCGGGTCGCTAATCTACCAGGTCCCCACCACGGTTAATGTTACGTTCATGGGAGAAATAAAAAAAAATAATTGTGTACATACCTTTCTTTTTTGCAACGACTGCCCAGACGCCTCCCTTCGTCTAATCGGCCGCTTTGCTGGCGTCTCTGGTATCAAAGACGGTCTAGTTGCCGTCGGTAAATCTTCCACATACCCGTCAACTTCAACCGCTTTGAAAAACGTTCCTTCAAAAAGAACTCGACATTTTTCACTACCGATAACCTCCTCAAGTTTATCCTTCACAGCCTTATGTTCATCTTGAAGTTTTCTGTAAGCGGCTTCCTGTTCAGGACTCAAATCATCACTCCAACACTCCAGATCGAGCATCATAGGCCCCTCGCCATTTATCTCTTCCATTTCTAGCGCTTTCTTTTCTACCGACGCAAAAGTAATTTGTGGCTGCTGTTTACACGAAAACTAGAAAATCACGGCAACGATGCTGAACCTTTTTTCGATTATTTTCCGCTCCGGTATTAAATTCTAAATTTTTTCTGTTTCCGTCAAGCGGTTTCTTCTTCTTTTCGCTGTCACTTGACTTCGAGGTTACGCGCGATTTCGCCCACCCAATCGCTCAAGACGGCCCGCATCAAAGAAGGAAACCCGCCAAGAAAAGCAAAAGAATAAGAAACACACCAATAAAAAAAAACAAGTGCGAAGATTAAACACAGTTATAACTTGCGTTGTGCGATAATTTAAGAACATTTTCGAGATTACAGCGTTCGACAAAAAAAATCTTGTGTTTACGCCTGATTAATCTGTTTCTGGTTAATTCGGCGAGTGTCGCGAAGTCGTGGCTATCGTACCGCGGTATTTCTGTGCCAACTTTTGCGCTCGAGTGAGGTTAGGAAAACACCACCACAAAAAAAGAATTATTGAAATTCCATTTGTCCCGGGAAAAATTAAAATAAATAAATAGATAATTGACGGTGTTCGGAACATTTATGTGCGCGAAGTTAATCGAAATTCAATCCATGTGTACAATGCGGTGGAACAATGAGTTGATATTCCTGGACTTTATATGATTTGAAAGAATTCTTCGCCGAGAATCGGAAATTTCGATTTCGATCCAGTACAGAAAATGTCAAATAATATTCGGAGCGCGGTAGCAGCACCTCGAACGCCCCGAAATTCGTCACAGCGACGCGAACGTAGACGCGGCCTTCCCGATCTTGTGGCACAATGGTTCTACAAGCACGGCCTGTTTTTGTCCAGCTATCCGACCTGTGCTTCGAGCATTGCCGTCATAGTGATCCTGTTGTCATGGTAAGCTTTTCGACGAGGCGCCTCTCTCGATCGGGTAATTAACATCCGTTCGCTATCATTGCAGCTACCCCTTGCTGAATATTCCGTTGCCCGGAACGATTCCAACTCGCGTTGTTTTGCCATTCGCTGCCGCCGAAAGTATGGAACAAGATGCCGCGAACTCAAGCAAAAACTTCTCTCTAGTCAAGAATATCTTCAACATGAACAATTTAACGTTGGACACGCCATTCCCGTGGGCTCAAAGTAGCCCGTACATATACGTGCAGCAGATTCTACTCAAGTCGAGCGTGCATCCCTGGTCAGACGAACTTCGGATGATGGACGCGTTCCGGGCGCCGTTGTATCAAGTTTTCAAGCTGCTGGAAATTATTAGGAATCATGAAGATGCAAACAGGTAAGAAACTATGTTGCGGAGTTTCACAACGGGCGAAAAGACCGTAATCTTCCAAATTCGGTTTAAGAGCTCCACCCAATTAGTAGATAAAATGAACAAATCGGATCTAAGATTTAAGTTTTTAGACGGTTCCTTAGTCCTTACTGTGGGGTGTAAACTCAATTTCTTTCCTGGTTTACCTACTGGTCTTTTTTGTTGTTTTATTTTAATATTTTTTTTTATATTTTTGCAACCAGGCGTTGAGCATGAATTGCGCATTGTAATTATAGCGTTATCGAAAGTCTTAGAGAGACAACGGGAAGAAAAATTATTTTGGGAAACTCTCCGATACTTGGTTAGTCGTACTTCCCTGTCAATAAAATTGCCGATGAACTACAGAAGTAGACACCACAAGCACAAGCATTTAAGCTAGGGATTTTTCGTAGCTACCACCTTCTCGTGAAAGCGCGTAACAGGCTTCCGCTTTGGTAAAAAATAAAATGTTTTGAAGTTGTACCTTTACAACAAGCGCATAACGCCACAAAGCTAACTATTTTTTGCTAGAACTTTGCTTATGTTCTTAGAAAGATTAATTGGTAACAGACAGGGCGTAGCGGGAATCTTTATTGGGCTAGCGTAACAATTTAATCTTGAAACCATAAAAAAGTAGTAGATAATTCCATGAATTTTAACGATTGTATTTTTGGTAGAAGTTTGGTGGAAGGTTCACGCGTTTGACGAAAGTAGTCGCACTGAGCTCAACTTCAGACAACCCCATTTAAATACAAAATTTCGCTACACACTGGCCTCGAAACATGTAACGCCGGTAGCGTGGTAACATATAACATAGCAATTCGTTGTCGGATCTCTTTCTAATGCTCACGATCGGCAGCACAGCCAGCCGATGCGACGATCGATAACGAAATGTAAACGTCAAAGAATAAAATAAACAAAGCGCTACTAAGAACAACTCGTTATCGAAACTGCGCTTACGAAACTCTGCTTTCGTTGCATAAGAAAATTCGAAATACCTAGCAACTGGCGGAGCTAAAAGGACTAAATTTCTTTTTCGCGTCTAAGTTGCAATGCCTGGTCTTGCGGGGCTACTATGACTTTCTTTTTCGCATCTGAATTACGTCTACTTTTGCTACTACGTAGTTTCTGTGACTCCATATGGGTTAAAAAAAAAAATGAAACGGCATTATTTTTGCGTAGAAACTACCGCATTGGCAAGACTCTGTTGATTTGGTTCTTGACCTTTTTTTGCGTTCAAGCAACGACATCATTATGAAACTGTTTCTTTTGTGGTTTGCAGAGCGAAAATTACAGCTTGTCTTAGATCTGTTTTTCGATTAAAACTTAACTTTTCTCCCCTGAAATATTTTTTACTATTTTTTATTGTATGTATTGTGAAAATTTCACTGTCTCTCTCTCTTTTCCAATTAAATCAGAATCTTGCAATACGAGCCTTCATTTGCCAGCCCATTTCCCTCATTTGGGCCGCCGTCTATCGAATGACTGTCCTCTCATGGCGAACAACAGGCATCTCAATTCCTGAGTTCGAATACTGTCAGTCAGATTACGGACCTCTAATTCTGCATATTGTGAACAATTATTTTCACTCAGAAAAGTCCAAATAACCGAAGAAAACGAAATAGACATGGATTCTGTTTGGTAGTTCCTCCTACTTCTAAACTGGTGGCTGGAACTCAATCTGGACCAACATTCTTGTCGGGATATCTGTGGTTGTGGCTCCATATAAAAGAGTGGACATATTTTTTTTAAATCAAACTATAGATTTACTCTTCGTTTATTTATTTTGCCATAATCTTATTTATTTTTGTTTACGTCTAGTTCAGTTGTGTCTATGACCCTGCCTGTGGTCGTCTGTTTGAGTCCTTTTTCATGTTTGGTTCATGGTTTAATCTCTCATTGATCCGTTCCCAATACAGCAAACAAGTTACAAGCTAAATTATTATTACAGTACATATTTATGGTCTTAAAATAATTTAAAACTATCTACCCTTTATATTCTATATTTTTGCAGCAAACTATCCTTGGATCATATCTGCCTTCATGTTGAAAACGTGAAAAGATCACACAAGGAAGATTTATTTCCGGAATACAACTGTTTAGTGCTATCGCCAGCAAATCTATGGAAGCAGAATGTTCAGAACTTTAGTAAAGATCCGAATATTCTCAACACAGTTTTTCAATATCATGTAAGTTGATTTCATTCACAACACCAACAATCCTATTTTTGGAATGCTTCCTATCCTCCCTTATGATGGGCTTATGCGTGAAAATCCCATAACAGTTTTATTCCATCGAATTTCTGTTTTTATTTTTTTTATTCTACAGAATCTTCAAAAAACGAAGATTTCAATAGCCGAAATGCTTTTCGGTTTGCCAATGCAAGAGACCGGCTACAAGCGTTATCCAATCAAAGCTCGATCTCGTGTCATTCAATACGCCGTTACACTTTTGCTAACCAAAAATGATCAAAGTTATCTCGATTCGTTGAAATTCAAGCTGCAATCCGAATTTCCGTTGTATCAAAACGAGGCAAACACGGGCGAAAAGTCGAACAGCAAGTCTGTCATGTTTATTTACTACCCCGGCGAATTCAAACTAATGGAATTCGTACCAATCATCACGGCATTTATTATGCTTTTTATTTACATAAATTTTTCACTGCGAAAAATCGAAGTTGTCAAGTCACGAATTATTTTAGCATCGTGTGCTGTTATTACCGTGCTCGGTAGCTTAATGATGTCCTTGGGTTTGTGTTTCTTCTTCGGTTTGACGATAAGCTTACAGTCGAAGGGCATATTTCCGTATCTTGTGATATTAGTTGGCCTCGAGAATTGTCTCGTCATAACGAAAAGTGTTGTGACGACGGACGAAACGTTCGATATAAAAATTCGTGTGGCGCAGGGTTTGAGCAAGGAGGGCTGGCATATATCGAAAACACTTCTAACCGAAATCACAATCTTAACTGTTGGTCTGGCAACTTTTGTTCCGGTCATTCAAGAGTTTTGCATATTTGCCATTGTCGGGCTGATATCCGATTTTTTCCTACAAATGCTTCTGTTCTCGACAATTTTGGCTATGGACATAAAACGAATCGAGTACACCGCCGAAGCGAAATATATGCCGAAAATGATGAGTTTCGCTTTCAACGATATTGTGAAACGAAATCAACGTAAGATGGGCGAAGGTAAGAGAAATTTCAGTCGTTCACATTCCCAACCAAAACTAGCCGGACTCGATTCGAATATGATGCAAAATTCGTCCGACGGGATGAACCATAGACCGAATATGATGCATCACGGTAGCGAACGTAAAATCCCGAAACGCCTAAAGTTGGTGAATTTCTGGGCAAGGACACGGTTTTTTCAACGCGCCTTCATGATCTGGATGAGTGTTTGGATTTTTTCGATAATTTACAATTCGGGCTTCCTGCAGAATTTGCTAGTACCGAATTCGAACAATTCGAATTTGAATTTCAACATGAAGACTATAAAAAAGACAAGCAAAGACTTATTAACGTTAAATATACCAAGTACAAAGGTCGATCGGCAACCGATCGATGACAATTTAACGGAACAGTTGAAAAAACTGCAGCATCCCAATTTTGAAATAAACTACTCGTTGTCGAACTTCCATTGGTCGACGATACTGAAACAATACAATATCTCACTGAGCGGGAAATATGTAACGATCTTACCGACGATAAAACTATCGTACGTTGTTAAGCCGGAAGTTGCGATCCATTTGCGACATCCGAAAGAAAAGAATCCTCAAAATTTTCAGTGGAAAGCGCTGGCGGCCGCTTTAGATCCGCTCGATTTCAATGACGACGACGAAAACAATGAATCTCCGATAATACCACCTGGAGGTATTCCTCTATTCCCAAAAAGTCCTATGGAAATTTTTCTTGCCACAATGCTTTGTGCTATCAGTGTTTTCGTTCTAACGTACGCTTTGATCGTTTTTTATCGATGCATCTGTACACGGAATTATGCCGAATGGCGATCGAGTTGGAACGATGCCGATCCGACTTCGAAGAATACCGAACGAATACTCGAAGGCGTCCCAATTCAAGTCAAGGGACACAATCATAAGATCGAGTGTCTCGTGTCGGATGGAATTATTGTGGTTAGTTCGTGTTTGAAGGGCCAAATAAAAGTGTGGGACTCGAAAACGGGCGAACTTCTTTCGAACATTGATCGCAGCAATTTGATGAGAGATCTCGACTTGACGCCACGGCTCGAAAGCAATCATATTGATGGCATTTCGATTAAGAATATACCGTCGAAACGAGCGAATTCTTCGTCGCCTGTTTGGTGTTTGGATTATTTAGATAATTTAGTTGCGGTCGGATGTGCCAATGGCCGCCTGGAGTTTTGGGAAGCACCTACTGGATTTTTAAAGGTAATTTCGACATCGGATTGGAAACGGCAAGTAGTTATTTCGTGTTTGTTCTTTTTTAGTGTACTTACGAAGGTGAACTGACACAAGTGAACGGAGTAACACACATAAATCTAAACAGCGATCGGGTTATCGTAGCACGGCTTTGTGGCCGAATAGACTTTTATAAATTAGAGACTTACTATAAGGGTATACAAATAGACTGGGGCTTCACATCGGCGTATCGTAGAAGTGAGACCGAAATGAAATTTTACTTTCATAGATTTCATATTAATTTTTACTTGATAGCGCACGTTCGAACTAGTTCTACAGGAAGCATAGCTTTAAGTTCAAGTCGAAATAGTTGTAAGCAAGATACGAAGGAAGAAATGAAATGTTCATTGGAAAATTCGAGGCTGGCTCATCAACAGCCAATCACATGCATGGAAGTGGTAAACGGAATAATATTCACTGGCAGTCAGGATCATACGCTGAAAGTAAGAAATGTCGATATTATGATTTTTAAATTGACGTATTTATTTGGTAGGTCTATCGATTAGAAGATCTAGCCATCGAGCATACTCTACACGGACATTGCGGTCCAATCACGTGCCTCTTCGTCGATCATTGGGAATTCGGTACAGGTGGTTCGGGCTCACAAGATGGTTTACTATGCATTTGGGATTTATTTACGGGAGCTTGCATGTACTCGATTCAAGCCCACTACGGTTCAATCACATCGTTAGTATGCGCACCCAGCTACATTATTTCGTTGGCAACGGACGAACGGGTTTGCGTATGGGAACGATTTCAGGGAAATCTTCTATCATCGATTAACATCACTAATCCATACTCAAATCTGTTGATGTTGACGCCATCGCTTTTAGTAACTAATAAATCAGGTGAGTTTTGGTTGTTCGAACGATTTGGGTGGCGATTTATGCAAACGAATATAATTTGTTTCCGTTACAGGATCATTAATTGTATGGGATGTACGCACTGGCGAGCCAACTAGAGAAGTTAAACTCGACTGCTCGATCTCACAGCTCTGTCCAAAATTTATGATTTTAGTAAGTAATTCTGTAATATGTGATTATGGCAACGAGTTGAGAATAGTGAAATTTCCCATGGTTGCTGATAAGTGTAATTAGTATTATTTAATGGTTAAATAATGTAAAAGTAAAAAATCACCCTATTTTTAATTTTATTTTTAAAATAATGACAAGAAACCAATTTCTATAATTCACAAACGTTTATTTTTCTTGTTCCATTCCCTAGCAATATTCTTAAATTTTTTTCTATTTGTTAGTCCTTCGAAAGATTGAAGAGGACGATGTTTCCAGTCGGCTGTACAACCTAAGCCCGTTTTCTAGCCAGCGCCACAACCAAAAGTTTTGGCCGTTAAATCCATTCGTAACAAGGCACTGTTATTCTTTCGAGTATCGTTTTACTGTAGGTCCCCTGTTTTTTTTCGGTTTTTCAGTTTTCGTGACTGTGTAAAAACTGTATAGGTTCTTTGAATTGCCGTTGCATCAGCGAACACGATGTTGATTGCTTGCGAGTGAGAGGGGAGGCGGTATTGTTTGTCAAGTGCGAAATGGTTTGCTGATGGCTAGGGATTTTTAGTTGTACTCGGGATCGCTTGCAGTTTTTTCTTTCTTCGGATGGACTCTGGATTCTTGCCGCGGTGTGGTTGGAGATGCAGTTGAGTTTTCCGCTTCGTTTGTTGTTTTAGGAGTGGGTCGCGTTAGTCGGGATGCGGCATAAGTGTATGGAACATTGAGCGGTTGTCGTCAGAAATAAAGGTCATCTGAGAGCTGAAAATTTGTGTAAAATTTTGCAACCCTACATGCGTATGCTTCTTCCAAACACGAAAATCCCTTTTATTTAAAATTTGAGTTTACTTCCAAGTGTTGGGTTGTACACTAACTTGGAGTGTTTCACCTTGTATGCAAATTTAAAAAGCCTCCTTCATAAACTTAAAAAGTAGTACGGCATAATTATCTGGCGTAACTCTTGGCCGTAGCTTATTTTCAAGTAGGTCACGAATTAGGACTAGGGAAGGACTCCCTTCAACACTTTTTTCCCTATTACATCATGAGAAGCGAAGGATTCATACACTTGGACTTAGCCATGGTGTAAATTTCGTAAAGAACTTGAATCGGCTTGAGGAAAGTGAAGTGGTCGCGCAGTATTTTTGTTTGGGGAAGCGTTTAGTATCACTCTGATGATGCGAACATAACACCAATGAGCTATTCCGAGTTGTGCGTCCCATTTTGTCTTGCCGATTCAAATTGATCATCGCTTATGGAGCCCTCACAGGGTGTGATGCGGATTTGTTGATTTGACAGCAGGGTGAAAGAAACTGGAATTAGCTCGCCATGGAGAATACTTGTTAAATTATATGTCGGGATTGGGTGGCTTTTCTAACGCTGTACTTGTGTCGATCTTACCCCAATCCCCTCAAATCACAATCTCTTTAAATAAATCAACTTTTTATTACTAAAACAATTTCTTTTTACAAATAAACCTAGAAAATATCAGTCCCCGTTTTCCGAGCATTCTGCCATGCTTCGATGGGCGTCAGCTTTTCATCCGCAGACGGTTCAAGTGGCTCGCCATTGCCGTCCAGCTTTCCCTGATTAAAGTCCTCGATTATCTTCTGCCCGTACACCGAATTGAAGAGATCGAGACTGGTGAACTCGGATTGCACGATTTCCGGTGACTTGTACGAAACGTACGGCTTCAGTTTGCAATCGGCTAAATTGGGAACAACGAGTTGTGGGATTTTCTCGGGTATTTCGTGAAATTGTCCGTTAATTTCGACTCCTGTGTCTCGGACGCCGCGCTTATCAATCGGAAGGTCTCGTTCGGCTGTCCGCTGTTTTTCCTTGTAGATCCTCGATCCACGCTTGTTGTGGAGCATGAATTTCCGAAAGTTTCGTTTGCCATTGAGTGCGGTCGACGTCGAGATTTGTCTACGGCCTGCAATCAGACCGAGTTGAATCAAGTTTTTTGCACTGCTGCTACTAAACATTTCGGTTCTAATTCAATATACTTTGCACGAACGGAAACTTGCGCTTAACCAAACTTGTCGAATTTTATTTTGACAGTTACCGACCGCCGTGTATGGAAAAATTTATCGCATTTGAAAACATCGCACTGTCACTGTCACCGCTCCATGGATAAAATTGACAACACACGAAAATTCCGAAAATACTCACAGCTTCCGGCGATATTCTAGTTTCTAACTTTTGATAACAATGGTCAAAGTTGGCCTACAGATTAACGCAACGTTGGAAAATGTCGAGGAGTTGCGAACGTGCCATCCGAACTATTCGTTCTTTCTGAAGCTGAAATGTACAAATTGCGGCGAGGAGTCGGACAAGTGGCACGACATCACGGAAAGCGAACGGACTCAGCAGTCTTCGAGAACTCCGGACGGCTTTAATTTCTTCATGAAATGTAAAATGTGTAGCCGCGAGAACACGATGGATATTCTGGAAAATACTAATGGTAAGTTGCAAGCTTCCGGTTGGTAATGCTCCCTACAATAAAGTTGTCCATTTTTAGTCGTGTACACTAGCGAAGATTCTGGCAAATTCAAGACGATCGTCGTTTTTGATTGTCGCGGTGTCGAGCCGTTTGATTTTTCTCCTCGTTCCGGTTGGATCGTCAAGTCCTCGGAAAACGGACAGACTTTCGACGAAGTCGACTTGTCCGAAGACGACTGGGTCGAGTACGACCAAAAGAACAATAATTCGGTCGGTGTTTATGAAATCCAGTCGCATTTTATCAAACTGAAGAAATAAAACGAAATTTTGAACAAGTTTTTATTTGAGGAATCCATACAATCGCAACTTTAAATTCACCTCTTATTCGTTAACGTACTTCTGCCGATAATTAAATAGCTTCTTCACCCACTTTTCAAGCCGCTGTTCGCTGTCGCCCAAGAACTGTAAGAAATTTGAAATTATTTCAATTTCTAGAAAAGTCCCCGAAACTTGCCTTCGTGTGGATAATGTGGTCCTCGCTCGGCTCAATCTTCTCAACTTTCGGCATAGAAATTGTCTCGCGTTGCAAGTCGATAATCACCTTATCCGATGTTTTCTTAGCTGCGCTAGTAAACGACTTGGGAGCAAAGCTATCGTCTTCAATTTCGTCGATAATTAGGCGTTTAATCTCTTCGTTTGCAGGCTCGAGGTTTATAGTTTTTGGTCCGGTATATTCGGCAACTTTAGGCAGTTCGGGACTACTTGAACTTCGCTGGCGCGATTTTTTCGACGAGGACGATGAAGAACTTGTGGTAGAACTTCGGGAAGATGATCGCCGTGATGACTTCTTCTGAGTGGAGCGCGATCGATGTCGCGAGGAAGAGGACGATTTGTGTGATGTGCTACGGTAGGACGGTGATCTTTCGTAGGATTTTTTGCGCGAAACTTCTTTATAGCGTCGTTTTTCCTTATAGTCTCGACGCTCCCGCGAGGATGAACGGTCTCGCGATTTATAGCTCTTTTCTTTGTAGCGGTTACGCCGGCCGCTTTCGTCGGAACGCGGCATTCTTTCTTTCAATTTTCAACAATTTTATGTTTGACATGTAGTTTAGTTGGGCTAATGGGCTCTGCATTGTTTTGGGAATTTCTTCTTCTTCTTTTATATTTTACACAACCCTGCTGCTGTTTTATGGTACTACGAAATATACAAAATAACCCGGCCGTTGAATTTGAATAATTCGGAAAAAAGAAAACTACAAACTGCTACTTATTTTAATTGTAGAAATTTTAATGTGCCCTGTGGCTCCTAGTTGGCATTTAGAGCAGATAGTATTTAAATATTTTTGTGTGTTTTTGGGTGCATCAGTTTGTGAAGATCAAGACAAATCTATCCCGATGGGGATAGAACGCTACTTTGAAATATTGAGGACATGGAAAATGAAACACCTTCGCTGAACAAGCTGGTGTCAAAACAGTTTTGAAATTTTTATTCGAAAGTTAGTGGTTCTATAAACGTTTTGCATGTTTCTGGCTCATCAGAGGGATCCAGGTCTTACAGGTTTTTGTAGTAAAAATTTTGCTGCAAATTAGTCAGTTTGATACCGTTGTTTTTTTTTTCTTTTATTACATTGCATACCATTATTGCTTTTTACTAACGATTCGGGTATAACATTTTATTACAAAAATAGAAAATTTATTCATAAATTTGTAAGTACTTATTCCATGCTTTAGTAAAAAAAAAATTAGGGTAGCACGGTACGGGGGTGAACTGAGTTTTTTTCAACTCATTTTACTCAAATAGGTTTACTACAAAACTAATATAATAATTTTAATTTTCAAATTTGCATTGATGTACGGAGGTGGGTGACAAATGGGGTACATGGGGTGCATATATTTTCAAGATTTTTTTATTTATTTATTTATTCATTCACTCATCAAAGATCTGATTACTTATAAACTCTTAAAAACTGTTTTGTTTTGCACGTGCTAATCAAAATCAAAATATTAAAAAAGAGAGAAGAAGATAAAAAAATAATAATAAATAATGGAAATAAAAATAGGATAAAAAATAAATAATAATTAAATAGATATAATAAAGTAAATAATAACAAAAACAATAAATATTAGCTCCAGCAAAAAATTTACGATTTGTTAAATAATGCTGTCCTAATCTGCATTGAATTAAGATGAAGATCTATGTAGAGTTTAATATGCGCGACATGTTTGTAACCGGTTCATGTTGACCATAATTTGTCCGATGGATTGATAGCCTCTCAAGAATCGACTCGGAACATTAAAAGATAGTTCACCCAGCAGATGAGGGGAGTTAATATCGCCAAGAAGAACCTTAACAGCAAAAGTAGCAATAAGAAGGTATCGCCTGTTCACAAGTGACTCTAACTGGAAGGCGCTCGAAATAGGGCGGAAGGCGTAAAGGGTCTATCCATGGAGGACCATTTAGCGCAAATCTCAGAAATCTTCTCTGTACTGATTCAATCCCATTGACGTGATTCTCGTAATAAGGTGCCCAAACTGGTGCATATTCAAGAAGAGACCAAACAAAAGCACAGTACAGAGTCTTCGTAATATGAGGGTCATTAAACTCCTTAGATCATCTTCTCACGAAACCCCAGATGGAGTTAGGAGCTTTGTTGACGATATGAAGTTTATTAAAATGAACCCCAAGATCACGTACCTTGTCAATTTTAAGTAACTTCCCAGCAGACCAATAAAGTGGAATGCTCTGATGTTCTCGGAAAGTTCCGAACTATTTCTGATATAGGGGAACGTGAGACAGAAGTTTCCGATAGATTTCATTCGGAAAATTTAAAGATAATTCCATGAGGAAAAGCAATAAGAATTTCATGGAATTTTCAGGCAGAATTCCAAAAGAACTTGCCGACATATGGATATATCGTGGAAAACTGTGCAAATTCCAAAATCCTTGTGCTGAGAAATACATAATTAAAAATTATTCTGAAATGAAAAGAAATTCGCTGTCTTGTCTTGTCTGATCCAAAAAATGATCAGTAGGATCAGTAGAATTTTCGCACAATCGGTTATGATTGCAGACAATTCTACAGACTCTATGTTTCTTTACACCAAACCTGATAAAAATTTTAGTAAACTTTCGGAAGGGGAAAAAGTTTTGGGTAATGCTCCGGACATTTCTCAGCGTCAACCTCGTCTATATCGGAAATCGCATGGATTTCTAGTCCGGAATTCCGACTATTTAAAGAACTTTCCATCGAAATTCTGACAGATTTCTGTGTTTTTGGTCTGCTGGGGTGCTTCCGTCTAATACATACTTAGATTGAACTGGATCTTTTTTCCTGGAGAATGATAAAAAGGTGCATTTACTAATGTGTAACGGCAAGAAATTTAACTTGCACCAGTCAAAGAATCGCTGCAAATCGTTTTGCAGTAAAACGATATCTTCGAGACCGCATATTTTCCGAAAATATTTTTGCATTGTCTGCATACAGTAGAATATTTGAGTTAGCAATAATCAAACTCACGTTATTTCGGGATATCTCTTAGATATTCTCAGATATCGACTTAATTTTACTATTATAATTATATATGAACACTATAAAGCTATTATTATTATATATAAACAGTTTTCAGGATTGTTTTTTTTATATCCAACTGTGTAAATGAGTTTCACACGTTCTTTTAATTATATCTCTTAGGTGTGGTGAGATATTGAATTGATTGACTTACGTAGGCTTGCTATATAATCACCTAAAACATATTTTATGATTTGATTTTATGAGTTTTAAAAGTTTTCGCAAAATCCGCTGTATCTCATATGTCTGATGAGATCGATATCGAAAGGGTTTTTGGAAATTCAACATCTCTGAAGTGTGAAAGTTTGGTAAATGTGTCCATGAATTCGACAATGGCTTTGATGAGATATTGAATGATAATTGACTAAAAATATATAAAGAAATTTTTTCATATTCGTATACATTTTCACAAATCTTGTAATTCGTAGATATTGAATAAATCTTACTTCTAATGTCTTTTTATTTATTTAAATTTCTAAATGAATTGAATTACTGGTGAATGTTACAACAGTTATGTATTTCGAAAAACCTGTTTGTCTCGAAACAACTAGTTCAATATTTTGACTTTGAGTTTCAGTTGTGTCTGCACTTCTGTCGTACATCGACTTAATTACTTTCCGGGATTTGTTCTGAAAAATCATAAAGTTACTCCTAGACTGTTGGCCGATTTTTTTTATAATATATGAATGAAAATTACATGTAGACAAATAATAAAATTTTCACATAATGGGTATATACTTATAATAGATAATTCAATATCTGTGTATCCGCTAAAAAAAAAAAATTTTAAATTACCTGAAATTTTGTCCGATCTTTTCTTTAATTTGTATTAACGTCATGGAACAGTCTTCCACCAACCAGTTAAGAACAATTTCAATTTCTTTATTACCTAGAATTTTTGGTTTATTACCTCATTTATTAGCTGTGACTTACCTCATTAATTAGCTGTTACTTCAAGTTAATTATATACCTACTTATAATTTCTATAAATTATTTTAAACTTGTGACTTAAAACATGCTTTTGTGATCATTTTGAGCTACTTTATATTGTACTTTTCTTTGTGATTTTATTGTATTAACCAAAAAAATACCTACACCTTATTTGCCTCTTTTCTTCCTTTACATAACTATAATTAAACCTTAGCGGAATTATCCTGGAAAACACTAAGAAATTTGGCAAACAATTAAAACAAATGTTTTGATTTCTTCTGTGATTCAATTAGGTTTTTTAATACCTACTATTTTTTTTATTACTAAACGAAGCAACAAAACAGAAAAAAATTCGTGTATATGTTGAAAAGAAACGAGAAAGAACCAAACAGATTGTATTTTGTTCTAAATCCTATTAATATAACATTTTTAACATGAATAATAAATAAAATATATAATCCAGATATACATACATTATTGTTACAATAATAAAATTAATTCTACGGAACTACTTTGGAAAGATATTGCTACCAACAGAACTAAACATATGATAATTAATATAAGTAACATTTAAAACTAATGTATTGCTATAATTTATTTTTGTTTGTATTTTTTTTTTGTTTATTATTGTTACCATTACAATTGATAAATGTAATTTTTTGCAGAAAAAAATTGACATTATAAATACAAAAAACTGTATAATATAAATGTATTATAAATATTAATACGAAAGTTTAAAAATTATACCATTTAATATAAATTCGTCAATTCGACAAGAATGCAAGTCAAGAATAGTTTAATGATGGATAATAGTATGGCATAATAAAATACTAATAAATAAATAAATCAATTAACAAAGTTTTTTTGTCTGTTTTATATTTGAACGTTAAAGGCTGCATTAAAGTGTGTAGGTAATGTACGTGTATGGTATATCTATTTCTTTATGTTTTATTTATTTTCTTTTTAGTTATTTTATTAATTTCTTCAGTTTTTATGTTTTGGGGGAAAAAAAGTATTTTTGAATGAATTGTTTTTTTTAATATTTTTGAATTATTTGTATGTCTATTCAGCGGTTTCTCTACGGGTCTTATGTCCACGGAACGACGCTTGAATTTTAGTTGCGGCTTTATTAAGCTCTGGATCGGTAAGATCAATGTCTAATTCCTCGGCAACTTTTTTAGTTATCTCTTCGAGATCAGCATCATCTTTTATTTCGGCTGCTGCCAATTTACGTTGTAAATGACCGCGAAAAGTTGCTTGAATTCGTGTTGCTGCATTACACAATTCTGGAAAAATAATTATGTTTCTTTTGATGAAAAAATGATATAATGAATGTAACTGAATGATTTTGTATTGATATAATGTGATTTGTAATATTACAATTTATTTTGATAGCGTATGGCGAAATTTTTATATGTTAGTAGGCTACCTGTCGGATGGTTCCTTGTCGATGATCGAACGCAACTTAAAACTGTTTATATGAAGTTATTTTTGTTCATTTTATTAAAAAATTTCAATTAAAATGCGCACTTAAAGTGGAATTGGAAGGCATATGGCAAACAAGTCGACACATTTTTGCTTTTAGTAGGAAGTCTATTACACCTAAGATTCTCGGTCTATCATCCCAAAGGTCGTAGGCTTAAATCTAACTCATTCCTTATACCCAGTTTTCATTTTTTCCTTGCCTTTTCCTAACTTTTCAATAATTTTTATGCTCAACTATCTTATCCAAAACCACCAATGTTCAGTATAGCTTCGAAAGAAAAATTCAAAGCATCCCATGGGTGTGCTAAAAGGTGTATTGTACACCCATGATAGTTTTGGTCAGGACGGCTAATCCTACAAATTTGAATATTAGATGCATTTATATTGGTTGTTGCAGTTGAAATGTCGTTTTTCGCTATGAAGTGAAGTTAGCTGCAATTTGCATGTCTCAAACTGCCTCCAGGTGGCACTAGTGGCATTGGGTATTGAAGTACAAATAACCCTACATTTATTCATGGAATCATTTCAGTTTTGGACTTCATTGTGATCGGACAGAAAAAAAAATGGATTCGAGCCAAAAACGGGTATTCATCACATTCACATCGCAACGGAGGCAACCGAAAACATCGACAGGGCATTTGGAGCTGACACGGTAAACAAACGAACCACACAGCGATGGTTCGAAAAATTTTGATCAGGATATATGACCCTTCAAAGTGAGCCACGTGGTAACCCAGGACCTTTGATCGACAAGAACGAGCTGAATTTATTAGTGGAATCTGACTCACGCAAAACTGTAAGGGATATTGCAAGAAATTGGGCGTACACCATTCGAAAGTTTGCAGGCACTTTCAACAGATTGGAAAATTCAAAAAGCTTGATAAGTGGATTGTGCATGAGCTTACTGAGCAAAACATGACGCGTCGACTGGAAATTTGCAGTTCCCTGCTTTCCCAGAACAGAAACGATCCATTTCTGAACAGAATAGTGACATGTGATGAAAAGTGGATACTGTACGACAATTGTCTCCGATCGGTACAATGGTTGGATGCTGATGAGACCCCAAAACACATGCCGAAACCAGGACTCCATCCGAAGAAGATAATGGTGACTGTTTGCTGGTCTGCAGCTTGAGTTATTCACTATTCCTTTTTGAAGCGTGGTGAAACCATTAATGCAGAGAAGTATTGTACCCAGCTCGATGAACTGCATCAGAAATTGCGTGTTCAACGGCCTAGATTGGTTAACAGAGATGGAGTTATACTGCTTCATGATAACGCACGGCCACATGTTTCAAGAACAACGGTCAAGAAATTAAACGAGTTGCAGTATGAGACTCTTCCGACTACCATTTTTTTAAACATTTGGATCATTTTTCGGCGAACAAACAATTCAATAATGAAGCAGCCATCAAAAATGGCTTCGAGGAATTTCTTCGCTCTAGAAAGTTGGACTTCTACGAAACTGGCATAAATGCACTTGTATCTCGTTGGGAGAAGTGTATTGCATGTGGTGGTTCCTATTTTGATTAATAAAATTAAGTTTTATAAAAGTTGCAGTTGTTTGAAATTGCACTACCAAAAACGACATTTCATTTGCAGCAACCTACTACATAGTTAATTTAATTTTATATCAAAGCTATGCTTTTGTAATCTCGGTAGCATGAAGGTTCGATAGTGAACTACAGGAAAATGTGAACAGGCTTTACTTAAAAAAAAATCTGGTAATAGTCTGGACGTAACTTTATTATTTTTTGAGATAAAGTCCGGGAAGCGCTTAAAAAAGAAAATTAAATTTTGTAATCGAATCAATTTATTTGTTTAAAAGTAATTCTTTGTACTTTTAGTGTAACTAGATTTCGGCCAAGTTGGCGGGATAACTGATTTTGAACATGCTCAATACTTCCATTGTGAACTTTCTAAGGGCAGGGCGATGAGTAGGTTATTCACCAGAAATTCGAACCAAGGGATATTAACGCCTTCACCCGTCTGCCTACTCTCAGGGATATCTTCAAGGCGGATGTTTTCGAATAGATCGAAATAACCATTGACATCACAATTTGCACTTCGCCTATGCTCAAACATTTTCTAAGAGATTTGAATCTGGCGAATGTAACGGTCAATCCAGTTCGTCATAGTCCCTGCAAGAATGCGCTACCTAAATTCACTATCCTGCAGTAGTAGCCATCAAAGATCTATTTACTTGTAACCCAGAGAAAAGAAGATTCGACTTAATGGCGGTTAGTGTTAATAAAAACAATCTAAATTTTCCAAGAAGCGAAAATGCTACTCGTGCCATTCAAAATATTCTGAGATTATTTCAATTGTTTTCTTTTTTAACCTGAGATAATCACGAGCAGTAGAAGATGTAAAAACAAATAAACGTTATAATTGAGAGAAAAGGGCCAGCTAAAGAGGCTAAGCACTGGACAGTCCTAAATAAAAAACCTAACAAAATAAAAATGCCTGAGTTTTTGAATTGGTCTACAATTAAAATCCGTTAAAACCCCATTCAGTCCACTGTTTTATCATTGTAATTAACATTAGAATATTAGCATTATTAGCTTTTGAATAGAGAAACTGTTATTATGAAAATTCGGGAGTGTAGAAATACTATCATATAACGCCACACTGCATTTTTTCACCGAACATTGTACTCATAATAATCGTTTTTCGCAATTGAAACTTATTAAAAATGTTTCCTTAAATTTAATTATTAAGTTTTGTTTTAATTTAAAACGTGTCTATGTCGACTTTATTCATTATGCAATATTTTTGAGTGTTTTATTTGTGTAGAAGAATTGGTTCTTGTATCGATGAAGATGCACCAAATTTATTGTTTTAGTTTTTATTATATTGCGATATCTTTGTTACTTTCACACTGACCCTGATCGAATGTACCTTCTAATGAACAAACAAAACTATCGATTTATGCAAAAATCGAGTCATGGTCTGCAAATTATAAAGCCACATGCGCACAATTTTGGCGCCTATTATATGACCATTATATATATCGATATTTCTATATCTTTTATATTGTAGATTGAAATCATGTTGTGTTCTATTTTCGAATATATGCTATTCAGCTTTCCGCATTCGATTAATTTATACCTGGGTAAAGTATGTTGGTAGTTTGTTATATAGTTGTATATGAATTTGTGGCTACATCGGGTTTTAAATTTCAAACAACTACGGAACGAATTTTGAACTCTTATCGGAATTTTTAATTCACGCTTCTCAATAAATTACTTAATTACAAAAATGAACGCTTATTGTGTCTAAGGTGTAAGCAATTAACATAACATTACAGAACAGGAAAAAAAAACAAAACGAAAACGGCATACCCAAAATATCAGAGTCACGAACATTAGATAATATTATGTTGATTACATTAAAGGAGACCATTAACACCTATGTTAAGTATATCAAAGTTAAATAAATAAATCAAGCGCCAATAAGTACAACCCCCAATCACCAGGTTTGATGGTGGATAAGGTGATATTATAGGTATTTTCTACTAACCTTTATTATTTGGATCAAATTCCGCTTCTAATTCCTCCTTAGTTGGATCATCCGGTGTGGTAGCAGCTGCCTGTGCCACGCTCGATCCTTCAGCTTCTGTAGCCTTATTATCCTTACAATTGTTCTCCATTGCTGTTGATTTATCGCCTTGTTTCATGCTTGTCCGTACTTTATGACCACGAAAAGTTGCCTGAATTTTTACTGCTGCCCTCTCTGTGCGAGTGTTTGAATAAGAAAATTAAGTTCTTTATATATATATAAAATAGAAAATCATAGGTAGATATATATAAAAAATGGGTGTATGATTAACTTCGTATAGGTAACAATATATCTATATATGGGGAAAAAATCAATCAAAAAGTAGAACTAAATTTTCTCTATGTAGAAAGAGAAGTTCTTCTTTTATATCATCATCATTATAGTAATCTATTTTCGGATGACACAACCACACAATGCCTTCACGGAACAAATATTTGTACAGAAAAGTTCATTGATTTTTCATTCTTTTCATGTTTCTAGGACCGACCCACCCCCAGATGTGAAATACCGCACGAACAAGTGAGAAACTTTTCTTCCTCATTTCCTTTTTAATTATACACCGACAACAAAATTTATTTTATAAATAATTCATGGTCTTTTATTCGTTCGTTTCGTTTTTCCTTCCATTGTTCTTTAAGTAGTTTAAACAACAAGAGATTACCGAACTCAGATTTTTTTTCCTTTCTTCAAAAATTGATTATTATGTTAATTCAAATTTAACAGTCACAAAAAATAACACACAATATTTAAAAAAAATTAGTTCTCGGAAAAATGTTTTTTTTTCATTATTTAATTTAAAAAATAATATTAAATTATAGTTAATAATATTTTTTATTGAAATAATTCGATAAAAATAATTTTCAATTATTTTCCATACATTTTTTTTGATTAGTATAGAAGCTAGAAAAATAGTAAACAGGATAACAAACGGTGTAAGAAAAAAATTGACACTATAAAATGGAATATAATAATAAGTACACAAAACAGTCGTCTCTATACAGTAGATACACTTAAACTGACTGAAAACCTACCCTCGACACACCATATAAAAAAATCCCGACTATGAAATCCTGCTGCCTGTCGCTCTTCTGTATTCCTCCTGGCTCCATAAAGGGGAAAGAGTGCCTATCTTCTGATACTTGGGGCGCATGAACATCTTCTCCAAAGCACACTCGCACGGGCCATTGAACGACTTCTTCAAGTTCTTGACGAACTTGACACATTTTCCACCCGTCCTAGTCTAAGGGATGAAATTAAACCCGCACATTTCACATATTATGTACATATGAACCGAATCTAGATAATAGCTAAGATCTTAGCATTAGCAAATCAAACAATCAATTTTCTCCATACATAAAGAAGTCTTTGATTCAGCCAGGATTCAGGACACACAAGAAAGGAGTCCCGCAGCAAAATAGTCTGGAAAAGGCGGAAAAAATCGATAGTTTCTGTAGCCTAGACGTCTCTTTAAACGACACACGGAACTCAAGAACGATAAAATTTACGGGTACTTAGCTTACGGGGAGAACTTTAATTAAATATTTATAAATTAATTAAGCCGTCGAGCATTTACAATCTCTGTAGTACTAATCAGATTAAAATGGCTTTCTTTTTCGCATGGTTTACTCTAGGCTATAAACATACAATGGAATGAAAAGGAACAAAAAAAATAACGAAGTACTGCACAAATATAGAGAGCAACTCCGCATGGATTCCATTCAAAAGATAGGAAACTAGGGTAGTCACAGTACACCACTATCAAATATGTGCCTATCAATTATTTTCTTGTTCACAGCAAACTGAGTGCAAAGATAAACGAATCAATAATTTATTGAACAGGTAACTCATATTCGACGACATTTTGGCATATGCTATTCTTGGTAATCAGTTTAGATTTCGAACGGTGTGTCGCCTAATACCAATACGTTTCAGTTCTTATCACTCGAAACTCTGATACCGATCAATTATTCGAATTGTGATTGATAATAAATGCAAATGCTTTCTAGTAAAAGGAAGAAAAAACCATATTCAAATCATTTTCATCGCTTCGTGACTGGAATAATTCGAATATTAAGCCACCAATCTGATATCTCACCAACCCTAAGAGATATGCTGGAATTGGTGAAAACATATTCGATTTGACGTTGAATATTGTTGGAACCGGTGACCGATTTTTAAGCGTTTCTATAAAGATTCCGTAGAAATAAAAATCTGCCAACAGTCAGGTAGAATTTATAACGCAGAGATATGTTGCAGGTTACTATGGAACAGCTTAAAAAAATAATATTATTTTTTTTTTCAATTTCAATAAAAAAATAGTGGATAAAATATCACAACATAATCCGTTAGGGATTGAATATCAAATAGTTTCGAATCTGATTTTCAGGCGATTGTATAGAAAGACCGTAAAAGTAAAAAACAAAATAAAATTTATCAAACCTAAGAAATATGTCGGAATTCGTAAAAACATACTCGTTTCACACCCTCCGATGTCGCGTTTCCACTATCGCCTTCATGTGCATTGGATGCCGCGAACTAGCGCGTATGCGTATGTGGAAACGGCACATTCGCGTTAGTACGCAACTCAAGTCGAGAATCGCGTAGATTCGCGACGATGGCGGTGTTCGGACGCATATCAAAGGTATTCGCACTGAACACGAATGTAGCGTTTCCACTATCGCCTAGGCAAAGACACTACCCCAGCGGAAAAAAGAATGCATTTCGTAAACATTCCGATTCAATGGATGGAAGCATTACCATACTATTCATACTATTCGTATTTAATTTTCTCTGGAATGTTGAAGAAATGATTCTCCCTACATTTTTCAGAATGCGAAAAAGACACTTCGTAATAATCTTGCATAATATTGCATACAGTACATAATATATTACTTGTATTCCCGCTGGGACTGAACTGAACACTTGCTAGCCCACCAGTGCCACTAACATTCGCATTGACATTCGCTTCGATGGCGGTTTTTGACGCACATCAAAGGGATCCGCATTGAGCACGAATGTACTGTTTTCACTATCGCCTAGACATTCGCGTTCTATATTACTTGTATTCCCGCTGGGACTGAACTGAACACTTGCTAGTCCACCAGTGCCACTAACATTCGCATTGACATTCGCTTCGATGGCGGTTTTTGACGCACATCAAAGGGATCTGCATTGAGCACGAATGTACTGTTTCCACTATCGCCTAGACATTCGCGTTCATCGTACATGTCTAATGCACATGAAGGAAACGCGGCATAAGGGTTTGAATATCGCAAAATCCTGAAATCAATTTTTAGATGATTTTTTATATAGCCAATTTGATATCTCATTAGACCTAAAAATTGTTTCTCTGCTTTGTGGCCTTGCATAAAACTTATCTTATTCGCGAGACAGAATGAACGCTTCGTATAGTCGGTAAGGTGACTAGATGGCACATCGCACAACGCCAGTCGAGTTGAGGGGTAGATCTTGGTGGGTCTCGCGTGACCAACTGGAACCTGTGAACACGCATTCACGTAAGCTGACAAGGACGTCGCTCCAGTTAACATTTCAGCCGTATTTAATTTTATAAATAAAATCGCAGTTTTTTTTCGATATGTTGGTTTTTTTTATTTTAAGATTACGTGAAAACCATTGAAACAATTTTAACAAACATTGTTTATGACGTAGAAGTATATCAAACTCAAAATAAAGAGTACTGTTTACAGTCCTTAATTCGCGGCAATGTCTTGTAGCCAATTTAAGTAGATGGTTTTTTCAGTACACTCTGAGAAATATTGAGTAAATTTATCATTATTATAGTTGGCAACTGTTTTCCATCGATACTAATGGTAAAATTACATGCTTGTGTAATTCGAAGGAGAATCACACAAATAAGTTATAAGTTATAATAAGTAATATTTACACAACATATGCGTAATCAATCCACATCAGTGATGCAATCATTCCATAATAGCTGCGTAATCAATAAACATCGGTGGTGTAATTATTACACAGGAAATGCAATTATTACACACTTTTTGTGTAAAAATACAATTTAATTATAGAGAAAAATTCTCCAATTTCACAATACATGTAGTGTATTGAAATAAATTAGATTGAGTTGACGATGATAAAAAAAACATGTTATGTTTACTTCTTATTATGAAAACGAAGGACTTTCTTATATTGAAAATAAAAACTAGATGCGAAGAATTATGAATATAACAAATATATCTACATAAAAATGATATAATAATAAATAATCCAAGGAAACTAACATTAAAATTAAAAGTAATTATTTAAATTATGTACACATGTCTATTCATAATAACTTGTATAATATAATAACTAAAACAAAAACTGATTCAAAACTAATTTACAAATATTACACAAAAACATTTGGCTGATTTAATTCCTAATACCTAACAAATCTGACGACGTGTAGTGGAATGAAATGATCAAATAAATTCCAGCGAACTTACTTGCTTATTCTGGCGTAATATTACACAGTATTTAAAGTAAAATTACACTAAGCGTGAATTTACATGATTATTGATCTAATATAATCATGACACCAAATTTACTACTTTTATAGAGCAAAGAAGATGTAATTAATTGTTCACCTTATTGTGTAATGTTACCTATTGGTGCGCTAAAAAAGACGTGCAATTACATAAATTATGTGTTTTTACACTTATTTCTGCTTAAGGACATTTTGTTTGATGGCTGCTCGAAAGAATTGGTAGATTTTCTCTAGTTTTCATAAATGTTAAGATGTTTTTTTATTAAATCACTACACAGAAAAACATAGGACAAATTGGTTTTTGTTGTGGAATAAAGGTTACAACTTGCTGGTGGGTTCCTTTTCATTATGCACTGTTGCACGCGACGTTGTCATTTAGAAGGCTTATTAAAACTCATATGCAAATCGTAAATCTAACTATAATAATTTTATCACAAATTTATTGTTTCCTTTGCTTACCTTCGTCTTCCTGCTCATTATTTTCCGAACAAATGTTCGATGTTAAATTCTTAATATCACAACTTTTTGTATAATTTAAGTTACTAATTTTCTTATCTAGAGCCAAGTATTCGCCATCAGCTGCGTCTTTTATTTCACTATTCACGTAATTTTCGTAGTTTTCGTTGTTTACAACACTGGGCACAGCTTGAAGCTGTTCCGTGCTCGTATTACATCCCATTTTCAACGAATGACCGAAACAACTAAATATTTATTTTTCGAAATTAAGTTATTTCTCCAAACTAATGTCGATATAATCATGAATATCCGATTTACTAGATTTGAATGAATTGCACCACACAATATCAATAACAACACAAAATTTGTTTAATCAATTCGGCCACAGTAGCGGATTCGTTTTTTTTCTGTTTGATTTGAGGACTCCACCTGATTTTTATGATGAGCACTTCTTTGGAAGAACTTTGATTTCTTAATTCATAGCGAAGTAGAGGTTTTTATTTCGGCACGAGTAAGTTGACTGCTTAGTACTAAAAACGATGGTGTCCTTAATTTATAACTCAACTCAAAACCACACCTTGTTGATGATTCCTATTCGGAGCGCCTTCAGCATTTTCATTTTTGTCTCTACAGAGCCTGAATATCATTCGAATATTTTTGCCTGTTGGCAGGACGTAGGGGCTGTGTTGTAGTCAATGTTTAGAGGGTGCGACGCTTAATAGTCGGCAGCGTCGAGGTCCCCGCACGTATAACTAACATTATGTAATAGCGTTGAAAGAGGGATGATCAGGGCATTTGGCTATAATATGCCGGGCGAACGAGCTATTCATTTATTTTAATTAAAATATTTATGTGATGGTATGATAATTTTTCGGTCGTGTTTTTATGCCGCAGGGGTCTTATAGATGGATAACAAATATTTCCGCTATTCGAATCGGGTTATTGTGTGCAGGGTATAGATTAATACTGGCTTATATTCGTGGTACAAGAACTGGAGTTAAACTTTAAGGACATTCCTCTCTTAAGCTCTTATTGGCGGACCGATAAGGAGTAACCAGCGCGTTTCTCATTCCATTTAATAAGTCATAGAATTTTGATTTGATTATAACTTTCTTCTTTAGCCGAACTGAAAATGTGAAAAACTATATTGTTTTTTTAAATGTTAAATTTTTTTTTGAAAATTAACACAAAAAAATATCTTTTTAGAAAAGATCTAAAAAAAAAAAATTATTGTATTATATATAAAAATTGCGCTGTGCGTCTAAAAAATTTCAGTAGAAAAATTAAGAAAACACTTTTTTTATCAAATGTAATATTATCTAATTGTGAGCCTTTTTTAATAAATAAAGTTAAGTAACTTACGAGTACGTGAAAAAAATTAGGATCAGAATTCAGCGATTTTCAAGTTCTTTAGGACCCATTTAGCACTACCTATAAAAATCAAGTGTTTCTTTAATTATGTAGTTATAATAATTTAATGAATTGAAGAATTAAAATAATTTGACGAGAGTTTTTTTTCTAGATATGCGTCACAGAAATGAAACTCATTTTCGAGAATTATATCATGTCAAATTTCCCATAGTGAAGTTCTTTTTCACATTACGATTCAGAGACACACACTAACCTAAATTTTTAGGCAATTTGGCTGTTGACTAGGATGTTTTTATACTCTAGATGAAATCTGAAAGTATTATAAGTTTAATCTAGCCCAAAAGTGTGTAACGCATAGAACCGAGCCTCGGACGAAAAAAAGTTATACATATTATTTTTTGTTTATTTGGGGTCGAAAACTCCAAATCCGCTTGACGTCCGTCCGTTGGTCCGTCCGTCGTCTGTACGATAACTCAAGAACGCCTTGACCTATAAGATCTTGAAATTTTGAATCTGGATGTTTGGTTGAATTTGTAAGGCTAAGTTCGTTAACCGGCAAAATCGTCCTACTTCTTCGGGTAGCTGCCATACAAAATGTGCTTAAAACACGTGTTCAAGAATATTGGCCGATAACTTCAGAAGGGCTTAAGCTATGACTTTCAAATTTTGTATGTGTTGATTTTCCAATAGTTGGAGCTAAACGTATGATTATGAGGAAATCCTATTAGTCCTGTGCAGCTGCCATACAAATATCCTGTCAAAATATCTCCACTTAACGGAACTCACTTTAACTCAAGTAATCGTTTAGCTACGAATTCGGAATTTTGTAAAAATTAGTTTTGAGTGAAAACGAAGTTCGATTTTAATAGTCAGCGAAATCCTTTTACATCTTCCGGTAGCTTCCTTTCCAAAAAACCTTTAAGACACGTGTTCAACAATATTATCCGATAACTTTTGAACGCTTCAATTTCTATGAATTTTAAACTTTGTACACATTAATTTTTAAATGGTTCCAGGGAAAAGGATAAATATGTAAGAAATCGAGTAAGTCCTTTCTGCATCTCCATGTGAAAGTCCTTCAAAATGGAGAAAAAAATTTTCGGTGACTCACCTAGTTCAAGATATGAAATTAAACTCTGACGATATTGTCTTTTAGTTTCAAATATCAACCAAATGGGAGTCTTTAGTAAAGGACATACTATACATGCCCACACCTAATTCCACTTTATCCCCAACTATCATACAATATAAATCGGAGTTCAGTATTCATCTAGAGTATCATACGATTGGCTTGCAGCCGATCGTGACTGCAGTATGTTTTTATTATTTTTTAAAATCCTATTTTGTTGCACTTTATTTATATTAGTGATATTTTTTCACTAAGATATGAAATCTGTCCAGTCAACATTTTTTTTTAATTAAACATTAAATCCACCCAGCCAATATCAATTTTTTTAAATTTTTTTTTACATAATTTTTTTTTTATTTTATTAGAATTTTGTATCTCTTTTAGGAAATATTTTTCAAAATTTTGTGAAATTAAAAAGTAAAGAGTTTCGTACGTGAGTCAGAATTAGACTCTCTTCTTGTGCTTTTAACTATAATATTTTATTAATAATAATAAATTTATTCTTTCTAAATACCGATTAAAGAAAAGTCACATTTTTGATCCAGTATAAATGCGTTGTGACTTTTAGGGCACCTTATTAAGAATTAAGTGAATAAGTTAGTATTTTGTATATTGTTACAAGCTAAGGGTTTCAATTAGATTAAAATTAATAATAAACACAAATTGCCGCATTAGATTCTATTACAAGATCGCTATTATCAATAACAATCACTTTAAACATACACATTCTAGTAAAACTAGACTTTCGCAGTAAAAAGACTTATCTCGTCTATAAACCCTGCGGCGCTGATATATTTCATGTATTGGGTCGAGAGATTTTTAGCATATTTGGTGGTGTGTGCGGAACATCAGGAAGCGTGTAAAATATGTGAGAATTGTAGAGCTTTCAACGCTACTCTTATTGAATACCTAAGGTTGTAGTTTTTTTGACAACTTCGACAGCTTTGTGTTCGCGTTGCCAGGCTATGAATACTTATTGAAATATTGTTTCTAGCACCAACCAAATAAAAAAAAAACCAAAAATACTACCAAAACAGCATTATTATTTATACTTAGTTTCTACTTAACACGTTAAAATTTTAATTTAGCAGAATGCAGAATTCAATTATCAAATACTGAAATATTTTGCTCGCAGACCGCAAACGTATTTTCTGTTTTTTATTGTACTCGTATATTGTATTTATTTTGTGATATTTATTGGCCGTTGGCCGTCTATTGTTGTAAAAAATTAACGCAACGACGATATTAAAATCAGTTACGACATTTAAGCATTCAGGTGCAGAATTAATCAGGAAGTTTTTTTGGCTACTTTTGAGAAATTTAGAGCATCTTCTGTTTTTTCAAAAAGTAGTGTTTAGTGTAAAAAATAAAAAGTGAGAAAAAAAATAATACGAGATATAAGAACAATTTTAAAGTATTTTGTTCCGATTCATGTATTTCATTCTGCATCTGAAAAATAAATATATAACATAATACGCTCACCTAAGTCGTTTTATGAACTTCAAATATTACTTTTAATTTTTTTTAAAGAAAAATTCCATTGCTTAACTTTTAACTACGTTTCTCGAGATACTTGCCTAATTAGAGCTCTATGATTTTTTTTTATTTGACGGAATTGTTTCTTAAGCTATTCCAATCAACTTCTGAAAACAATTGCTTGACGCCAAGATTAGATTGGAT
The DNA here is from genome assembly GCA_951812415.1 of Beris morrisii. Taxonomy (NCBI): domain Eukaryota; kingdom Metazoa; phylum Arthropoda; class Insecta; order Diptera; family Stratiomyidae; genus Beris; species Beris morrisii. Next base: position 6,561,229 of record OX638313.1, read on the forward strand.
TGTATAAGATTAGGTTTTCAGCTTACCAAGCTCTAGACAGTCAGTGATCTGATGGAGATGTGATGGAGTTCTCAAGAGTATCTTCTAGAGTCACTACTTTTTTTCACTCCTTTTGCTATGTTAAGCAAGCACACACCCTATTATAGTAGCAACTAATATCACCTTGTAAAACAAAACAATTCCTTCATTTTTAAAATATTTTTTTTTACTTTCGTTCTTGCTTGTAACGAAACAGATAATACATTTATAAATTAAACTAAATTATAGGAGAGGTTTCTTTATTTTACTTGGGAGTTGTTACATACTATCTATACTGAAAATAATGAATTTAAGCGCTCTTATTATCGTATGGAATTAAAATTCCGGGCGGTCCTCCAAAGCCGCCTGTATATTTCCCAGTAGCTGCAGCTGCACTAATTCCAACTGGTTGTGGTCTAGGCTGTAATTGTGGTTCAGGTTGAGGTTGAGACTGAAGTTGAGGTTGAGGCTGAGCTGGAGCTACAGCCACTGGAACTGAAGATATGGGAGCTGGTGGAGCTTGTGCAGCAGAACCTTCGTTCGCTTTTATTGCGAAGCCTATGCTAGATTGTTGTCCAAGAACTCCTGCAGCACCACCGAAACCGCCTGTATATTTACCTGTTGCTGATGAAGCTCCTGATGGTCTAGCCGGAGGCAATGGATTTAGAGGAGCTGTTACTGGTGGAACAACTGGCTTTGCTTCGCTATTGACCAAATCGTTGACGAATAACGGAAGCTGTTGCACATTGAAGTCCGATCCGAATCTTTCTTGCAGGGCTTTACCTATGGCATTACGTTGAGATGATTTTGTAGATTTATCTTGAGAATCGGCTGTTTGTTGGTTTGGAAATCCGAAGGGTATGGAAAGGAACGAGGATACCGCGTCTGGTCCAGCGGTAGCGGCGGGTTGTGGAGGTGCAGGGATTTCGAAAGCTGGCACGAATGACTGTGACTGTGAAGCTACAGAAGTTGGCTGGACAGATGGTGTTTGCAAAGCCTGAGTATTTGTTGAAAAAGGTGGCGGAACTAGGCCAGTTAGTAATGTTGGATGTGGTCTTACTGGACTTGGAGTAGTTGTAACTTGTTTATTTTCCGGTACAGGTTGAATTGGTTGCGCGCCGAATTTAGGTAAGATTGATTCTGGTTGGATATTACTGCTTGGTGTTTTTGTAGAGCTGAAATCTACCTGTGGTTTCCTCGGTGCTGAATCCTCAAGAGGTGGAAGTAAGACTCTACTAAGTCCTGTAACTCGAGGATTGATTGCGGATGAATGGAGATTAATAGTAACCGGAGCGGAGTTTATGGCCGGACTTCTGGTACTTTTTTGACTGGGAGCTGCAGTTGTTGTTGTGGTAACAGGAGCAGTGGCCGTAGTTGAATCCTTGGATTTAACAGCATGTCCAATTTGGGTTTGTTCTCCTAAAACTCCTGGTGCTCCACCGAATCCACCAGTATATTTGCCACTTTGGTCAAGTTTTTTTTGGGTTGTTGGTGTCGGAACTGGGGTAGTGGTTGTGGTTGTAGTTGTAGGAGCTGGGGTAGTGGTTGTTGTAGTTGTAGGAGCTGGGGTAGTGGTTGTTGTAGTTGTAGTTGTAGGAGCTGGGGTTGTGGTTGTAGTTGTAGGAGCGGGAGTGGTAGTTGTTGTTATTGTAGTTGTAGGAGCGGGAGTTGTTGTTGTTGTTGTGGTTGTGGGAGCTGGAGTGGTTGTAGTTGTTGTGATTCTGGGAGCTTGAGTGGTTGTAGTTGTTGTGGTTGTGGGAGCTTGAGTGGTTGTAGTTGTTGTTGATGTGGATGCTGTTGTTACAGTCGGTGCACCAGTAGGCTTAACGGCGTATCCAATCTCTTTTTGTTCACCCAAAATTCCTGGCGCACCACCAAAACCACCGGTATATTTAAAGCCGTGTTCAGCTTTCTTTGTAGTCACTTCAGGTACGGGTTCAGGTACAGGTATATGATCAGGATTTTTGGTATCGATAGGATTTATTAGGAATGGAATATCGGGAATGGGTGTATTAAAACTTAAAGTACCTGAAATTTCATTGAATGAATCGTCTTTTGGTGCCTTATCGAACGGTGGAAGTAAATTGTTTGCTGGAAGATCGACTGGTGTATTTGGTGGAGCCTTTAACACTTCGCCACTATCGATTGGTGGAAGTAAGCCATTGTTCGGTTTACGAATTTCTGTAATACCGGATGCATACGACGGTATTGGAAAATTAATGCCTTGCTTGAAAACAGTCTTTTTGTTATCATTTTCGATAGTTGATGGATTCGAAAAACTAAAGCTATTCGGAACTGCAAGAACTGACGGTTCTATAGGATTTCCGTAGCTATCTTTAAGCGGTAAGACGGCACGTTTTGTGGCTCCATTGTCGTTCTCTGGTAGTGGTGCTTCCAGATTTAGGGAGAATGGTATCCGTAAATTGGAGGGTTGTGCAACTGAAATGTAGAAGAATTTGTATTAATAAAAAATTTAATAACATATAAACAACATTTTTTTTCTCTAAAACAGCAAAAACTATTATATCTATCGTTCAGATGTATAGTTAAGATTTCCAGACTTTTGTTACTAATTCTTGTATCAATTTGAATAATAACTACATACATAATCGTCAGTGGCTGAAAACTTGTTTCTCTAGGCTTATAAGGTACTACCATTTTCATATCAAACGCGTATAAAGATTTATTAAAATCTGTCTAACCGTTTTTGGTATTCAAATTATATCGGGGTCACCAATTTGAACATATAAAGCATTCATGAAAAAGCATAGATTAATTTGTTAAGAGTACCTACGAATCAATAACTAGTGCTCATCCTGCGGCAAAGTATCTTGTTTGAACCCTTTCACAATTTTCGACTCATTCAGTTCCATTTGGCAAAGTTAAACTGAATAACTAAGTTCCTGTAAATGATTTCATTTAAAATTTGTATATCAATATCTTAAAGGGTTTCGAAGATAAATGACTAAGGACTCTGTACAGTTAATTTTTTTTTGTTAAAAGAGACTTGTTGTTCAACATTTTTCTCACAATATTATTTGAATAATAATTTTTTTTTAATAACGATAAGAAATATCAAAATTGTGCTCCGTTACATAATTGCCAGCCCACAGGTGTGATAGTATCTAATCCCTTTCTGCCTATCAATAAATTAGCATACAGTATTGATAGTCACGTCTAGTTAGTGACCAATTTATGAAACTGATTGATTATATTCAATCAGCCATCTGACACCATCATGAAATTGAAATAAGTAACTAATTCGTATGAAGTATGGCTTATACAATTCAAACATGCTTACCGCATAAAATATCTATAAGCTCTAAACTGACCGGTTTAGCTTTTATCTGGTGTTGTCTTGAATAGCTTCTCCACTTAGGTGGTATTATAACATTTTTTATACAGTCACAAGGTTGATATTTCGCTATTATCATGAAATTCAAGTTCGTAGACGGAATTTCTTTTTCCTCAAAATTTGAATAATTTAACGTGTTTTATTAACCTATTATGAAATTTATTGTAAAAGTAAATGGGTTATTCAGAATGTGGCCGTTCAGTTCATCTGTTAGCCCTACTGTGGTGTAGAGTAGTGGAGATACGTCGCGGACAGCAAGTTTCTGCATCGAGTACTGCCTGATACTGAAAGTTTTGAGTATCTGATACTTTTACTTGATACTTCTTACACCTGATGCCGTTGGATGCAGATGATCAAACGAGTTGGGTATCCTTTCTCTCCTTGGTCGAGTTTTTTCGACTTAAGTAGTCCGAGACTAGAGCGTGTACTTGAAGAGTATCGATAATGATATGCCCTTATTTTCAACTTTCATACACTGATCAATTTACATCCAACCTGATATTAATACTTCTGTCACTGTTCCAAAATTCAAACAGCTTGGATAAAATGTTTAATAAAATAAAAATACCTGATACATTCATTTGTATCAGTTTTGAATACATTTTCAGATATCATGAAGTATTAGGTATAAAGTATTAGTTTGCTACGAATCTTTATAGAGTAGTAACTATAACCCTCTGTGAGAGTTGTTGCTTCTCATTGTTGACATTTAACGCAGTTGTTGACCACTCGAGGTAGCAGTGGTCTACTAATGCAGAGATCGTCGTAGGCTACGGAGACCGCAAGGGTGTAGAGGTTGGAAAAAATACCGGAATTCCGTCTAGCTAGGCTAAATACTCTAGTCTAATCTAGAGGTCGTGGATTCGAGTTAACAGCGTAGAGCTCGATTGCTACCCCATCTTCCAGAAGGTATCCATGCACGACCTCCAGTATAAATTGCTTCGCTTTAAACCTCAAAATTTAGGTGATATCAATATTATGAAACTAGGAAGTAAAATGGTATTTGGACACAACTATGTTATGAATGAATAAATAACATCATACCGCCATTATATTCCGAATGAATGGTGTGAAGTGTGCCAAAAATAACTGTTGCATCTTATTTACGCGCTTTGCCTTTATATGTCTTAATAAGATGCAAAGTATGTGGCCAGCAGTAGGTACTAACTAATTTAATATTCTGTGACTAAGTCCATTCAAATTTCTTACATAATAACTGCGTGCGGTAAAAGAGGAAATTGTTGTAAAGTGTAGAATTAAATGGACCGCACCGAATAGATATGTCCATTATAATTAAATTATTGTGAAATGATTGTTAACAAATTTGTTAGTAAGTGTAAGATTGGTCTCTAGGTGCACTTGACTGATAATTTAATTATTTAAAATTAAGTTAAATATAAAGAGTAGTGAAAAAAAATTAAACATAAAAAATTATAGGTACACGTAAAGTTAAAAATTGAAAAAACAAGATTTTGGATTTGTATGAGTATTTCTTGACTGGGAAAATTTTCACTGGAAAAGTTAGTTCAAGTAGTGTTCAATTTTGTTAAGATTTATCATCAGAACTTATACTGAGCTCCAGAAAAATTCAGCCTCCGCTGAGTTCTGGAAACACGTAGACCCCTATCGGAATATTATAGTTACTCATAAGTTCATTAAATAGTAATTCATTTGGAAGTCCTTGAGTGACTATATTCTGGATCCTAAACTCGATACATTAGAGTAAATCCGTAAGATTTAAATGTTTGTAATACATTTTGCATATGAGCTTAGTACTTAAGTCTAAATGAATTCCTTTTAAGTACTCGATCTCAGCACTATAACAGTACTGAAAACCAAAATTAAAATTAAAAAATACAGAGCAAGTTTTTATATTGCAAATACATTGAATACTTAAACTTTCTGTAAACTGTATTCGTATTATACTGCATTTTATAATTTCCTGGAATATAGGTTTGGACTCTGGAATTCAGATTATGAATTTTGGACTCTACCTGAACTATCCGACACTTTGTATAATTTGATGCAAATAATTTTTATGAGGCAAAAAACTACTGCTTTCCCAATCTTCTTCACGATGAATTGTGGAAATCGAAAGTTCAGAATTCATCGTGAAGAGGATTAGCAGCGCGGAATTATCGAAATCAGAACAAATATGTACAAAATTTGGAATTCATGTTAAGTTCTTATTGTCAGTACTGATTTTCTGAACTCTACTTAACAACTGCCGGGATGTGTAATTCTGGCTTAGTTTTATGTTTATGTTGTGCGAGTTATTGTATTTGTTGAGTTTCATAATTTTACAAGAAAACAAATCATTGGATTTTAAAATGAAACTCAATGTTTATGAATAAAATCAAACATGGCGGAATATAAATCCAATATAAATAAGTAATTTGAAAAATTTTAAAAAATTTACTGTAAAGAAGAGGATACTCTTCTTGGATGATTGTATCGTTTTGAAAAATAGTAGAAAAAATTGATGGAGGCATATTAACCGTACTTTACGAAAAAAATTAATAAACATCAAGGACAGAAGGCACGTTCATATTGGAACTGAATAAAAAGATAATGATATAAACATGTATTTTACGCATTTAAACATCTGAAACTAATAGGTAAAGATCATCACATTCGATGTCGTGTACAATTTTTGGGTATGGGTTTTTCTACATTTCTTATAATTTCGTTACTCATCCGTAAACTAATAAAAATTCATCACTCTTGAAGCAATCTGTCACCAAAATTGTTGAAATTAAATTATTAACAAAATACGTAAGGAAGATTAATTAAAATTCAAAAATTACGTATCTCATTAGGAATAATACCTATTAATCGGACTTAAGGACGGATAAGAAATAAATATTTCCGGAAAAGAGTAGGTTCTGGATACTATATGTTCAATCCGAATGGGAATTAAATAATTTCAGAAGAATCGATTAAATCAGAGCTTGAAAGTACCTCAATAATAATCGGAAAAATTTATGTCAAAGATTATTTTATAAATTTTGTAAAATGTTGTGAAATATCGACAAATATAAAAGAGCCCGGAAAATAAATAATTATCGTAATTTCTCACAAAATCAAATTTTATTCACAAATTAACACAACAATTTTTTTTTCCTCTTAGAAATGAAGCCATGATTTTCTGCTAAACCGCAAAGCTTCGATTTCTCGCCATCCATGCATAGGTAGTTCTACTTATTTCGCTTTAAAAGAAGATTGATTTTATCTTTTCTACTTTTAACTGATTTACTCTGACACAAATTAATATATCTATCATAAGAATTTATTCAATTCCGAGAATAGTTAAATAATTTCGTTTTGAAGTACATATTAAAAAATGCGTAGAAAGCTAAGAAAAATGCTATGGCTGTCGTATTCCCACGAGATATCTGGGTTGATAGAGTAGCCACTAGCGCCTCACCGAACTAAAATTTAATTTCTAATTTTTATTAAAAAAATCATAACGAGTTTAATTTCCAGTTAATAACAACATTAGGTACCTGCTTTACCTGCTTTGCTATTAACTGGAAATGCGTATTTATGAGAATAATCTCTAAATCTGAAAATAATGCTGGCGGAAGACGTAATTTAAAAATTTATAGAATTTAATAAGTTTGTTTTGGCCTAGAGATGTTGCAATTAATCATAATACTAGGTATAATTGATCCCATCAAAGCTTCGGTAATGCCAGTTTCGTGATAATTTTTTTTTTGCTTGAAAGAAAAAGTTTTTCTGCTAATTCGTCTATTTTTCTGAAACCACTAAATGGACAAAACAGAATATTTACAAAGTGCTAATAGTCGATTCCTTCCGCGTTCTTTTTATTATTAGTAAACCAAAGCATAGAGTAATCGGAATCAAGGCTATTAGCCCAACAATTTTTTATTGTTTAATGTTTACGGTCAGTTTGTTGTTAATGACGACTTAGCGACTAGTAAAAAATTGATAAGAATGCATTCAATTGAATGAAAGAAGATTGTACTTACATAAATTGGAATGGGTGTTATCCCTACCAAGGAAAAATGTGAACCCATCGGCTGAGTTCGTGTTATCTGAAAAAGATGGCCATTTTCATTTTCACCAAAGTAGGTCGTTCAAAATGTAATACTAAACTGTTGTACAAAAAACTTTAGTCATTCAAAAAACCACCTTTTAAGTCATATTCTTTAAAATGGAAGTCCTAAAAAACTTCTAAATTAAATTCCTAACAAACAATGTTGCAGTAAAGTTTTTCTGTCCGAAATTTATCCTTTGTTTTGTTTTCTGTGTTATGAATGGAGTTATTTTCATAACCAAAAAGCTAATTGAAGTTACAAAATAACTAAAAAGTTACTTTTTAGTCAGTACGACGGATCTCATTAGATCTAAGTGCGCCTACATAGTTTACTTTTTAGTAATTTCACCATCACAATTTTTATCTACCGCCTGGAAGAAATCCTAATTTCCGAATTGATTTTTTTGTCTTTTTTGGTGGAGCACTTTTTAACAATACTGTATCGGAATTGGTTCAATACTTAAAATCTAGTATGATTTCCAGTTCCGATATAGAGTGATTAGGAGTTTTACTTAACTACACTACTACAGGTGACAATTTTATGATAGAGCGAAGGGCGATTGTAAATACTCCAATGAGTAGGTGTATTTATCATTATTAAGAAATCAGATCTTACTTGTACTTAATTTAAAAGAGATCTAACATCTGTTTAGTAGCAAGAAACTTGTCCGCACTTTGGGCCAAATTTAGCGATTTTCTGCATTTTTTGCTATAAATTTGTCATATTCGAATAAATGAGGAAGAAGTTATACGCATAGGTACAAACGCAATGTTTTCCAATAAAATACACGCCTAAGGTGTACGATATTGTGTTCGGATGTCGAATTCGAAACGACAAACTAGTTAATTGTTAAGTTATTCATAATAGTGGCAAATGTAACAAGAAATAATAATAAAAAAATTAGAAAAATGGTTTATTTTTCTAATTCATTATTGTACAAAAAAAAAATAAATAAAAAATTTAATTCAGGATTACATAATTCAGTCAGTACAGTAAATGTTTTACTAGATATCAGCTTGAGGCGGTATTGGAGTGCAAAAAGAGTTCAGGTCAAATACCGCTACAGTACCGATGCATTATTGTACGGGTAGATGGGAACAGACCATTTAAGTACCGACCTAATAGGCAATTCAGTAGTCTGATCACTGTAGAATATAAATTAGATTATAAGCTAAACACATGTACATATTATGGAAATAAATCAAATCAAATCAAATAATAGGCAATTCGATTCTGATCGAAACAGGTGTTTAATAATTCCATTTTGACCCGAACAGGTTCAAAATTCGTTTTGGTGATAATAAGATCATAAAGACCAATGAAGAATATATTTTTTCGTAACTTATATTCGATTCTAATTTGAATCAATTTGTTTGTGGCGAAATTGTATAAGAAATATGAATACAAAAGGTAGACCTAAAAATATACTAACATCCAAGACCTGAATGCACGAGAAATTAAAATTTTTTCTACACGAAATATTTTTGAGTCTGTCAAGGAGTAGGTGTTTTAATAATAACATCAAACCTATTACAACACTACCTTGATTACCAGACATAATAGGTCCATCGAGCATCTGTGAGAAATATTTAAAGAGAAAGTTACGCAAAATCAATAATTTGGCAACTTTTTGAAAAGCAAAAATAAACAAAGCAGATGCAGCAATAACAATAAATTTTGGTTGTTTTGATGCCATAAAGGCTGTAACCAATTAGACTTGCTTAATCGGAATAGTACCTGAAAACTATGTAATTTGTATTTAATTATTTAATTTCTGTTTACTTATCACTTCCTTTTCTTAATCGCTCTTATTAATACTTTTATATAAAGATGATGATTGTGGTCCTGAACATAACTACTTTAAATTTGGGCAAGGTGTGCAAATGCAAGGTGTTTTTTAATAATTTCTCCAGCACTATACTTATGAAGTCTTATTCATTATTTATATTATTGCAATGAAAAATGTCTAACAATAACTTAAAGAAAAATACCTAAATAATGCCTGACTCAAAACAAAATCGACCTGCTACGTAGGAACTTACAAAATATTCTGATTTTATTGGAAAGTTTTGAAGAAAATTGCAGCAATTCAATGAAACCGCACTATTATTACCACAAAGCAATTTAAAATTTTAAAAATCAATGCTGCAGCTAGCGCACAAATGTACAAAACTATTTTTAAACTTCACATAAAACAATAAGCTAGTGAAGCTAATTGAATATTAAGGTGGAATTACAGTGAGAGCGATGCATGCGACGCGCGCTTCATATTGCGACACCAGTTACAGTGAGCGCGCTGAATTGCTTCCCGTAACTGCCAAATAATATTATCAAATTCGAAAATATTTTGTTCGTAGCACGTGTTTTACTTTATTATTTTTTAATAATAAAGTATTGTTATCGACCTGAAATTTCAAAAAAGTTTGCTACCCTGAAATTTTGTATTTACACGTTTTAGGACTAGTAAACCCCAAAAAAGCAAAAAAAAAAAAAATGTCCGTCTGTCCGCCGTAGACGCCGTACGCCGTACGCCGTACGCCGTACGCAAAATTGTTTGAAGGCGCGTAGCTCCCAAGCCCGTTGAGATATTAAATTGAAATTTTTATGGTGGGTAGATTGGGTGAACCCCTACGACTGGTATATTTTTGAGGGGTGGGGATACAAGGGGAGAAGAGAAGGGAGTGTTTTAGACGAAAAATTTTGGTTTCTAGATCTCAGGAACCACTTATGCTAGGAGGCTGAAACTTGGAACTTATATAGTACTATAATAATGGATTCAATTGCAAAAAAATGGTCGATATTGGTTAAGGGGTGTGAAAGTGGGGGGGAAAACAATGAGTCTTTAACGCATGAAAGTCGGGATTGAAACATTCTAAAATCGATATCTCCTGAACAATTGATGTCAGAAGATTGGAACTTTGTTGTTGTCCTTAGGGATACTTCCAAATTAGACAAGGGCTAAAATTTTTAAGAGGGGTGGTGGGGTGTGGGGGTGGGGGGTGAAAAACTTTGGATTACAATATCTTCCGAACTAATTACACCAGGAAGATAAAATTTAGTTTCTGTATATGGACTCACAAGAGGAGTCTACCAAAACTAAATTTTTTGAGGGGGGAGGTGGAGCACGAAAGTGGGGGGATAGCAATTTCTCAAAAAATTTAATTTTTATATCTCAAAAACCGTATCAGATATGATCTTGAAAATTTTACAGGAGTTGGGGTCGATAAACTTCTAGTAGGGAAAAAAATTTTGGTGGTGTGGGTGTAGGGGGTGGTGGTGAAAGGGGGTAGAAAGGAAAACATTCTGATTTTTATTTCTCAAAAACCATAATGAATAGAAAGCTAAAAATTTAGGATTATATAGAACCACTATGGAGACATCCTAGAAAAATAAAATTTTTGATAGGGGTATCAAGGTACGGGGGAGAGGAGTGGTTTTTTATATCTCAGAAACGGCTTATGCTAGAAAATTGAAACTTAGTACGTATATGTAGATGTGCTATTAGAGTAATTAAAGCAAAAAAAAGTTCAGATTTTTATTGGCGTTCAGAGGTTGAGTCAAAAAAATGTCCGTGAATCCACATTTTCACGAATTTCGTTAAAACTTTTAGACATGTCAAACTATCAAAGCAATTTTACTTCTGCGGGCTATTTATATAAGCGCCTAGTAACGGTAACGGTAACGGAATTTTTCGATATCCAACCCCTAAGGGGGAGTAAATTGGTTGTGTACATATTCACGAATTCTGATATATTCCTAAGGTATATTGAGATTTGGAGTTCACTTGTACTTCTATAAGCTTTAAACGTAGTCGGGAAAAAACCGATTTAAGTATTTTTCTCAATTAAACCCCCTGGGGGTATTGTTTAAGATTTCACTGATTCCGAAAATCTCTTAGGTTTAATGTGATCGAATTCGCTTTTACTACTATGAATTATTCTATTGATTAAAAAAATACGTAAATAAAAAAAAAATCTGCCAACAGTCTGGGCGCAACTTTATTATTTTATGGGTAGAAGTCCGAAACGTGTTTAATGATGAGATACGGTGTTGGGTACTATGCTACTGACAACCTAAAAAATAACCAGGAGGCTATTTGGAACGTTGCGACTGACAACCTAAAAAATAACGTTCCAAATAGCCTCCTGGTTATTTTTTAGGTTGTCAGTAGCATAGTACCCAACACCGTATCTCATCATTAAACACGTTTCGGACTTCTACCCATAAAATAATAAAGTTGCGCCCAGACTGTTGGCAGATTTTTTTTTATTGTACAGACCTTCTTTTTACCATACATACTCGTATGTTTGCTGCCTATTGAAAGAAGAAATATAGTCGACGCAACTGCCAAAATCGGGTTACGCACGCGACGAAATTAGAAAATAGACTATCAAAGCGATGCGATATCACTGTAGCTGGTTGCATGCACTAACATGCATTCTAATCAACTACCATCGCGTCGCTTCAATTCACGCGCACGCATCTCGTTCACTATTATTCCACCTTTATCCTAAAACCCATTTTTTATAAGTTCTATTCTCACTTTAATCGAAAAGTGTAGAATATGCTTCCAACATTTGTGCTCTACACCGTCGATATGTTGTTTAAATATTTCGAATATTCGTCATTTGAAAAGTGGGATTTCCTTTATTTATTTGATTCCCTCTTATTATTATGCATATATTTTTTTAATTTAATTTAATTAAAAAAAAATTTCTTGAGTCATTTTGTATCTGAAGGTTGTTTTTACGTTTGAGGTAGTAATTTGCAAATTTCTTTTGATTTAAAACGGTCCATAGGCCTTGTGGTACTGCGCTGTACGTGCAGTATTACGTACGAATTACAATAACTCGTCATTTATCTCAATTTGCGTATAAGTTTTATATGACTAGACAAACTTCTTAGATGAATAAGATTCGGAAAACCGGTTGGTTCGATGCTAATTTTTCATACATCAAGTCAACTTGTATGGAAGTTTCGATGAATTCTTGGGCCGGGTTTTACCTGATCGCACACATTAAGGTGTCGATCGGTATTTTTCTTATCAACCAAACTTTTTTTATTATAAGAAAAGGTTGATTATTTCGCGTGCAGCATAAATTTTTGGTGAATAAATTAATAGAGCTTTTTATTATTAATTTCGGTTAAAATTTGGATAGAATTGGTGTTTTTTTTATCAATGTGTAGTAAACAGGTTGCGGAAGGAACTTGATAGTTGATCCGTCATATCCTGTATTTTATATCTGAATGGCTGGTTGCCTTACCTAGATATTATTGCCCGGAAGTATCGATAGTATGGGTCATGGACAGTCACGTTCGATTGTTTCATTAGAAAGACATGTCATCGTAAATTATTTTCTATAGAAATGTTTTTGCGCCTGGCTGTTTGTCCTTCGATGAGACGATCTAAGATATGAACGTAGTACCTACACTATCTGCTAATAATCTGCATAAATCTTTGCAATAAGTCTGAACGATTTGTTATTATCAGCAAGCACATATTATACACAATAAATGTAATAATGTAGTCAATAAGATAACTTAAATCATCTTTTTTGTTTCTAAAACAAATATAATTTGCAATTGTATAATGAATATTTGTTTTTATAAAATTGTCAATAGCCATTATTATCTTATAAAGGTACCCATATGAATAATGTATTATGTCTACTACTGTCTGTAAAAAAGCCGAAGCTCGGAAAAGATCACGGATGAATTCTTATTTTACAAATTTGTTCATTTTGAGGTCCTAATAAAACGGTGTGAGTGACTTGGAGCAAAATCGCGATCGAAATTATGTAATTTCTAAATCACGTCAAGATAAGCGATTTAATTTCAATTGCGAACCAAATCACGCACTATTCTGAATGCTCATGTCAGCAAAATAATTATCAGCTGTATTCAGCACATGTTTCACATTATCATTTTCAGTTATCACGATTTTTAAAAGTGTTGGGAACGTAAACGTGAAATATTAGCTCATTTTATGATACTTTACTTTCCTTTTCCTGTAGGTACTACCACTTTCCACTGATAAACTTTCATAGAAACACACTGAATTATAGATGACAAATAAAATCTATACTCGTATATGCATTAAACAGTATGATTTTCATTTGTCATACACTTTTCTTAAAAAATATAAAATTTGGGTATTCCTTCACGAAAAATTCATATAATGAAATTATTAGAGGATCTAAATGCCTGTAAAATGCATTTTTATTGAAAGTCATACGATAAATGGTTCTGAAAATACATCCAATTATAAAAAAATTTTCAACGGATTTGAGCGAATAGGCGATTCTTCAGATTCAAAAATAGCTTACGAACGTATATTAAAAAACTAAGGATTTATATTATGACCTAAAATGAACCATTTTTTTTAATTTCTTATTTTATTATCATTACGGAGAGAGTGCGGGTTGTTGGTTGGAATGGGTAGTTTTTGAACCACAATCAGTCTTCATGAGATATCTTTACTCTATTCTCCCTAAAAATATGAATCGGAGTCCAGGGAAACTAATATCAGCCGTAATAAGTTCTGAAAAGGATTATTACGTCAAATTTGGGTAAACATATATTTTTTTAAACAATTTTCGAGTTAAAAATAATATTGAAACTTTAGCATCTTTTTCGAGCATGTTTTGTCGGCCACTTTCTTATTGAATATAAATTATTATTAGATAATAATCTACTTTATAGAAAATTGCTATGTATACGTTGCAGAAGCCGAGAAAATTGTAAAAATCTAACAGAACTGACTTTCAGAATGTTAAATTTTAAAAGTAGGTAATATTTAACAAACTTTTTTTCAAGAAGATAACTTTCTGCACAAAATTCGCTTCTGGATCACACACTCAAGCATATAAAAAGTAAGAATATATTTTTGTTAAGTCATCATTTGTGTTTAATTATGCGACTTCTGGTACAAAATAAGACATTTTGGAAAAAAAATGTATCGCCACAATTATTCATCGTTGAGAAAAAATATTTTTTTTTATTCAATATATAATAAGTTTTTAAAAACATATTTAGTTATTACCGTAAATTACAAAAAAACAGCCCTTTTAAGAAAATTTACTGTGAAACTCTACTACATTTATATATGAATTGAAAATTACGTTCTTTTTCGTGTAATTCTTCTTATCTATTTGAATTTTACGACGAAAAACATGTAATATATGAAACCACGAAGTTGGACGCTTCGTACGATTTTGTTTTCTACTGAATTGAAAATGAAACACCTTCGGTGGCGCAGTGGCTACGTGCGCCAAACCCACTCAGCAAAACCAGAATTGATCGCGGTTACGATTCCTATCTACAGCCAAGGGTTTTATTAAGAGTAAGTAAATAAGAAATAATATTAGAAGTAGAAATAAGTGTATCTTAAAGAGTGATAATTATACAGTTTTTTAGAATGTAAATTCAAGAGAATATCCAGTGAATTTTCTGCTTTTGAAGTTGAAATTAACTGATTAAAAATTTAAATTTTTCTGATTGTAAATTGAAAATTACATTCCCAATATAAATTTACTTAAAAAGGTGTGGCATATTTACATATAAGAACGAATTAAAAACTATAATAAGACAAATTTATATTCTTACTATTTATTCTTAACCCTTCGTGGTCACACCTTTGTATTCAATCTCGGTGGTCACACTGGGTCGATTCTACCCTGTCAAAAAGTCAAAAAAAACGGTATTGTTACTAAACTATCCGTCCGAAGTGGTTAAAAAAATTACAAAACATGCTCTGAACGTTCTAGATAATGTACGAAAAATTTATTTATAAGAAATAAAATGGCGACATGTTAAACAAATTTTATGAAGAGGTGAAAACGTAAAAAAGACACTTTTTTGGTAAAAAAAAATTATAGCTTCGTCAACGTTCAATATTTTTTTTTATAAAATTTTGGCGTTTCACTTCTTAGATATGCTGCTTCTGGAAAAAATGAAATAGCAGCATAGTGCAGGTTCCAAAAAAGGTATTTATTCCGAGATATCAAGAGGGTCCATTTTACACCCAAAGTTTGTCGTCGGGTCGATTCTACCCCGTGTGACCACGAAGGGTTAATCATTTTTTGTGTAGGACTAGCCGTTTTTGGCTGATTTTTGAAAGAAATATGTTCCCGTAAATTTTGATGATCAAACAATTTTTTTTTGTAAATAAATATATATACAAAACCATGAGTCGCATGACCTTTAATAAATAATGTGACTTACTATGAATATTTTTACATGCATTTTTCGTGTGCGAGTAGCCAAATTTGATATTTTTAAGAAAAACATAGAAAACAGGTCTTTTTCGAAAAATAGGAGGAAGTTATGCGTGATAAAATCTCGGAAGCTATTAGTCATACGGGGTTTAATAAAATAAATCAAATTTAAAAAAAGATTAAATTCCAAATTTCAACTGAAATGTTCTTGCTTTAAAGTGCTGTGGAAACGAAATATTCGCAAGAAAAATACACTAGGACAAACTTATACAGCTAAGATTAAATTAGAGAAAAATTGTTGTATACGCTCCGCATCGCATCGAAAAGTTTCTTCACGGTTTGTTCAAGTGATGCAAATAAATACAAAAATATTTTACAATACTCAAAAAAGTCTACTCTCTTTGTCTTGTTTTATCGGTATATCACTTGAGCAATCGCAGAAGATAAAATATATAATATAAGCAGAAGATATAATCTAAATTTCCAATGCATTAAAATTTTATATTTATATGGATATATTTTTTCGAATCGGAAAGTTACGCATACTTATTAAATCATTCTTTTGAATAATATAAATTTTCATTAATTTTGAACAAATCTCATTTATTAAAAGGAATACAGCAGATGTAACAATGTTCATTATTTTTAATGCTTATGATTTTTAATATTTGAACATTCCGATATTGGGATTGGGTAGCATACACAGTGAATGTGACCTAGAATACTTGAGATGTAGAAAAATGGGCAATTTGTTAAGCGGTGCAATATTGCTAAGGTAACTTTAAATAAAAGCCACTTTATAATTATTGTAGTAAAATGCGGAAAGATTAACTACCCGCTTTAAAAGGTGAGCCGGACTAAATCGAGTAGAGCGGATGGTATTATATCTTTTAAACTAAAATATATCCACTTCTGATATTATTACAACCTCCACCAGATAAATCACTACCAATAATCTTCTTGACGAACCATTTGAATGCAAATTCACCTTAAATTGCAAGGTCTGGCTTTCAAAAAGTATCGGTGACTTGGATTGGATGCAAACTGTATTTTTGTCTTGCATAAACTCGAAATAAGCGAGTGATATGAGTAATTAGACTTGAGTGTGTACATACTCGTACGTTACTAATATGACGCCAACTAAGGTGTTCAAGAATAAAGAAATGTGTGGTGTGGGTTGGGTGGCGCAATAATGTAAAACTCTATTCCAAGTACCTTGAAATAAAAGGCCAAGTATTTTATCCGTAACGAACCAAACTCTTATTGTTCTCTACGAATGAGTCAATCAAATTGATAGCAAAAGACCAGTCCGCCGAGAAAACCAGATGAGACAAAAGAAAACTACAAAAGACCACCCATCGAATATATCAAATTGATCAATCGATCGCAAACATCCTGTTCGCCAATTTATTTCTACGGATAACTTGAAAAATGTGCAAAATATGTTTTTATTTAAATTTATTTCTTTTAGTAAACCGTGAGCTGGCATTTTTGGTGCATGCGATTTTTAAATTCGTCACTCTAAAAACCGTACTTGTAATTTTAAGAGGAATTCAATTTAAAGTGGTCTTTTATTATTCTTTATTTAATTCTACTTCTTGGAATTTCAGATACGTTTAGAAAACTTCGCATAAATTAATTAATTAATACTGTGATCAAAAGCGAATTCCTCGTAAGTTATATAAAAATAATTTTTATGTTATATTAACTTTTATTTTCTTTACTAACATTTGAAACCGTTATAAAACATTAAATAAAATTAAATTTGAAATATTTTTCACAAAATTTAAATTTAATAAATTGCTATTTTTTCGAATATTCTATAAAAAAATGTGAAAATCAATATAAAAGAGGCAATAGTTTGAATTATTATGTATTTATTAGTTTAAAAAAAATACTAACTAACTTCAGAAAAATCCATAAAAAATAACGGTCTGTATACAATTGTTAATAGTTTTACTCATGAAAATGTTATCTGTTCACGACATTTTGGCTCTCCTATCATCAAAGAGATGATAAAAAAGATATTTGGAACGAGATCAATTTTTTAAAATATAAAAAATCTCGTCTGAACAAGATTGCAGGAAAAGAACAGGCTAATTTGAATGAATACAAGACGAATTCAATTTAAGAAAAAAAAATTTAGATTGCTGCTTGGTAAGCACTTTAGGATAAAGCTAAAATTTTGTTTGATTTTCATGGTACAAGGACGGCAATAAGCTTGACAACAGAGTTAATAACTCTGTTCAGCCTTGAGAATATTTCACTATTCCAGTATGTAAATAACTACTGCCGCTAGCTATAATTTTTTTTAATCCAGCTCCATGTGATATCAATTAACCCATCTGCTCGTTAAAACTTAATCTAGTTTAAATTGAAGAACATTGAACCTCGTTTCGGAGAATTGTTATAAAGTTAGCGTTTCGTAGCCAAATTTTTGGGGAGCTTAGGATAAAAGTTGTTTAAGAACTTCATTTATGTTCTGGATAGTTCTTGGAAGTACTTGTAGTATCTAAGATAGACCAAATGTTTATTGTACATACGATACGAAACGTTGAAGAAAAGTCATCCATAAATAAAGATTTATCGCCCATTTCCTGTCTTATATTTTAGAGTTTCAAAAAGGAAAATCCTTCAAAGTATATCTTGAAACTTTCTTTCGCCCGTATTTTCGACGGAACTCACTCACTTTTCTGGAACATTAAATTGCATCAAAATCGTGTTGTTACACCAGAAAATTGGTGACTTTTGTGAACCAACGTGTTCGACGCTCCTTGAGGATATTAGGGCCACAAGCTGTGATCTCGACAGTCCATAGGCATTGGAATTCAGAGAAGAAAGTGGTTTTGGATGAGTTAAATTTTATAGAAGTCCAAGCAAGACATCTTCAAACAGGCTGTGGATTGGAATTCACAAGAAAGATGTGTGTTAGGCTTTACAAGAAACCCATAGAGACAAGCAATCGAGAAGTAAACTCGAAGACTGCTAAAAAAGGGGTAAAGCGTATCGGCTAATATCGCGTCCTGCGAAGGAGTACTGCAACCCTCATGAACCCTAAATGTGACGGCAAACTGTAAAAATATAACATGATCACGTACGTACCCAGTGTACTACACCCACCCTACGTACCTACCCTACGTCTAGCCTAATGAAACCCCCATGTATATACGAGTGGATTACGATGGAAGGTAGCGAAGGGTGGCTAAATATCTGCGACATTTAGGTTTATTTTTTTGCCTAGCTTATTCTGAACATTTCGACACGGGAATAGGGTGCTAAAATTTTTTCCATTTTGGATACATGTAGATACTCTGCATCCTTAGCCTTTTTTTCTGGGGAAGTTTAGTTTTCTACGATTATACTTTGGAACTTGATATTGGATAAAAATTTAGTTACTTTAGGGTTGGAGAGTGGGGAGGGTATGGGTCATACTTTAACGCTTGTCAAATACTCTCTATTTTAGGGTTGCTATTAACTGCGAAGTGTTAATATAAATTATGAACAGTTCAGATTAGTTAATAAGGTCACTATCGAATTATTAAACACTGAGCAGATGAGTTTTGATTGCATTCTTTTCGGTAACACAAATCAGATTAGAGCTTATTTGTTATGGTGGCAAGCGTATAACAGCGAATAGTTCTGAAAATGATTTTCACCGCTTACACAATTTTCTAACGCTACAACTTCTTCCCCTTTTGAAAGTGATGTGCCTCTGCTCAGAAAAGTGAAGAAACCCTTAAGCTCCGGCAAATTTTTAAAAAAAATATGGGATATCGAGATTATATTAAACACCAAACAAATCCGTGTAAAATTTTGAATACCTGGCTTAAGAATTTTTTGAAGATGAATCTAAAAATTTTCAAGAACTTTTGTATGGTGACTACTTCAAGGAATCACTCTCGTCTTTTAGTTTGAAAAATTCAAACAAAAATTTCAAAAAAAATTATCAATCCTTCATACCCTACTCCTACCCAAAGCCTTGTAAAAATTTTGCGCAAAAAAATTCGAGATTCGTCATATTTTTGCTGGTAAATTTGATTAAAAAGTCAAAACAACAAACGTATTTAGCCAAAAAAAATGGTTTACCCCTTCTGGGCTACATGGCAAAAACAAGGTTTTTTTCAGGTATTGTTGCTGTTTCTAAGATAGTTCTTTAGGACACCGGTTGCCTTCAATATCACTTTTATTGTATTTTCTTGTTTTCAATTAATTTAATTTTGATAAACATTTTTTATGGTTTTTATCGTGCTTCCTTTTATTATTTTATAATATCAACTTGAAAAATTGAAATACCAGTTAAAGGTCGACTCGGCTTTGTATGGGTTTGTGAAAAATATTTAAAATTTGTCATTGTATATTACATTCGTTCCGTTATTTCCTCATAAATAATTGATCAATCAAAATATAAGGAAATGTTATTTGTTTTCACGTATATGGTCGTAGCAGTTATGTAAAATTTAATTTGATTAGCGTTTTCTTATGTTTTCAGTTTATTTTTATATTAATCCAATTTTATCTCCGTTTTGATTTATTATTCTTTTAATTCAAAGCAAATGGATTCAAGGACCTTGATTTTAACGAAATTATATGCCAATTATCAAGATTCGAGGGTAATCAAGTATCGTCTTAATATAAAAAAAGTTATGCGAAATATGGATTGAGGTAGTGACGCAATAAGGACTAAGGGCCTTATGACAGAATTTATGGTGATTGGGACACGACACTATGCCGATAAACCCACTTGAACTGCGCATTTTCCTTGTAGTAGGCCTTTAGCTTGCATAAGATGCGTAATCTTTTCTGAAAATAGTCAGGACAAGGTTTTCAAGACCGGTCAGATTGACTTTATGGCTCGTAAATTCACGAGAGTCTTGAACCGATGAAGGTGACTATATGGTAAAATTACAGATAGTACAGCACCACCCACAACAAACTTGCAGAAAATCACGAACTTTAACTATATACACAAATTACTCGGTAAGATTAAATTGCTTAAAACTGGATATTAGAACCGCACCTTGATCAGCACCAACAGGAGCTGCATGAGTGACTCCATTTAGAACACATAACGATCCGAAAAATGTTACGAAATTAATCCAACGGGCCATAGTGTGATCCACTGACTGCTGCTATCCAAAGAAATGCTTCACACCAGGTGTGCAACTAAATCAAATTGAAACGAACCGCGTACGTCTTACGACTAACTATCCAAGACACTGAGAACACTTTGTAGAATCGCACGCACAAATCGATATTCTGGTAGACAATCCGTCCGTTCACGCTGAAGTAATCTTGCACTTTACGTGAAACCTTTGTCCAGGTAATCTTTATAAATAAATAGTCAAGCGGTGTGCTTATGACGAGTGGTCATCTCACTCTAGTGAGCGTAGCTGCGCGGCCACTCTGGATCGGAGGCTACTATAAGAAAATCATAAGATACACTTGGACTGTAACGCCACACCACAAAACCATCTTGAGATCTTGCATGACTAGACCGACGTGTTCCGAATTGATGAATTCCTCTACTCCGCGACTCACTCCGGCCAATAATTCGCGGCCAAAAATTACCTTTGCCGTTGTGCAGGTACATCGCTTAGGATGCTGTACGGACTGAAGATAGCTCATTGCGCAGCTTGAGCATCTCAACGGTGTCTTACTATCATTTTTATAGCAACCATACCTAAAGATTTCGTTCCTTTGCGGCGTTCGAGTACATCTTGTTATTTCCCATCTTGATTTAAATACTTCTACACACGTCGGATTATTGTTATTCTTTTCGAAAAGGTGAGAGACCAGCGACTAATAAGAAGGTAGCCGCAGTTGTTAATCGGGGGAAAATTTAAGATGATTCAACGCAATCAGCGACTCACGTTAATGCATAATGTAATTGACTTTGCGGCGCCGATTGTTGGAATCTAGTGAAATTAATTCATTTTTATTTCTATATAAACGACTGATTATCTTTAGATTACATGTGCTTGGATTTGTTGAAAATGAAACATTCAGCTAATCAGCGGGATAGACGTACAAAAAAATCAAATCTAAAATGTAAATATATTGCCAATTATCGTACGTATTCGAATCAACCATGTAGGAAGTTACTTAGATGGCCATTTTTTTCAATACATTTTTTAGACGACTTCAAGACGATAATTTTGCAAGTACATAGTTGGCGTTATGGTTCACAAAAGTCTGCATTTTTCTAGGAAAGTTTATTGGCCAGCTTGCATATGGAATAATCGTAAAGCAGACGGACTTAACACTTTAGCTAAAAACTCGAATTTTGATCTCATTTAAACTTGGGGTGGTCTGTTCAGACTTTATTTACAAGATCTTTTGAGGACAACTGATCAAACTAAGATATAGAGTTGTAAGACATGGATACAAAGAAACTATGACAAAATTTCCATTAAACACTTGTCTTCTGTCCTCAGGCATTTTTGTATAAGGCTATCCGGTTGACTCTGAATCGTTGTAAATCGACAGACTCTCCTACAGCTCACGAAGAAGGCCACACCCGGTATCAGCGCCACCCACAAATTGGCAAAAGAAAATGGCTTCACTAGTTTGCCGATACAGTTTAAAATTTCAACCACACACCCTCATCTATAAAAAGTTTACCACTAGTACCTAGTAGTTCATTCTTCATAATGTGATAAACTTTTTACCAGGGAAGTCATTTCAGAGGGGGCAACATTTTTTTACTGCATATAAATGCATCTGTGTTGGAGTTAGCATTGTTTAAGGAGCACAAACACGTTTAAGACAGCCTTTCTAATTTAAATATAAAATTATAAGGTCACGTTTCGCTACAATTCCCAAAATCGTGGAGGAGGTGTATGTTCTCCGTGCCCCCATATAAATGAAGTCCTTGATTGTTGCTATAGTGTCAAAATATAAAACGGTATGCAAACACATGAAAAGTCTACGTAAACGTATCGATCGACTTATCTCCGTGTAAACGTATGGCATCAAAAATTCCTGAAATCAGTTTTTATGAGATTACATAAAAAGCCTGTAGCCTACTTCATCAGACGTAGGAGATATGACGAAATTCATGAAAAGGTATACAACTTATTACATCCACAGGGGTTGAATCTAAAAAAATCGTGAAATAAGTTTTTAGACGAATATGTAAAGAAAGTGGATAAGATAAAACCAATTTAATACCACATCAGGTCTAAGACAAATTGAAAAATTTGTGAAAAAATATGCAACTCACAACCTCTAAGGGGTTGAATATCCAAAGAGCCTGAAATTGATTTTTAAGTAATTGTATAGAAACACTGACGAAGGAAAAACCAATTCGATATATTATCAGTCCTAAGGTATGTGGCGGAATTCGTGAAAGACCTAAGAGTTATGACGAAATTCGTGAAAATCTATGCTCCGCATTTACTCTCATAATTTATCTTGCCCCACCAGATATATACACTATACCTCTGCTTATATTCTAAGTTTCTGCCATTTATCATTAACTGTTCTCGAAATATAAAAATCGGAATGTTTTTCTTTGCACCCTACTCGACCCTTACTCCTTAGATCCGCCCCAAAATTTTTTTCCTGATAGGGGTCCATCAGGCCTAACTTTTATATGAATTCGATCCTATTTTAAACAGTTCTTGAGATATGAAATCTGATTTTTTACAACAAATCTTATCCACCCTAAAAAATTGTAATTCAGCTAACTCCTCTTGACGGTTTTTAAATACAAACTAAATTTAATTTGCCTGGAGTGGTTATTTCGTGAGATATCGCAAAACTCACCGGGTTGACTTTTGTTCACCCTGTGAGTGCATTCTTTATTTAATCACATAGTGAAAAAATATTTTGTGCTATCGATATATGATCACTTGGTGAAGGCGAAGTGAATATTGCTGCAATAGAAACGGATTCACTTGGTGAATATTGATCAAATGGTTAACTGAAAAGTTTAGCATTAAAGTAATGCAATGCCGCGTTTCCACTATCGCCTTCATGTGCAAACAGCACATACGTGCTCTAAGCTCATCCCTTTGATGTGCGTCAAAAACAGCCATCGAAGCGAATGTCCAATGCGAATGTTTTTGGCACTGGTGCGGGCTAGCAAGTGTTCAGTTCAGTCCCAGCGGGAATACGAGTAATGTATTATGTACTGTATGTAATATTGTAGTTTATGCAAGATTATTACAATATGTCTTTTTCGCATTCTGAAAAATGTAGGGAGAATCATTCAGAAACATTCCAGAAAAAATTTAATATGAAAAGTATGGTAATTCTTCCATCCATTGAATAGACATGTTTACGAAATGCATTCTTCAGAACTTTTTTTCGCGCTGGAGTAGTGTCTTCGCATAGGCGATAGTGGAAACGCTACATCGTGCTCTAAGCACATCCCTTTGATGGGCAAATGTAAGCGATTCTCGATTTGAGTTGCAAACTAACGCGAATGTGCCGCATCTTTCAATGCACATGAAGGCGGTAATGGAAACGCGGCATAATATTCAACAAGCATTGCAACCTGTCACCACTAAACGACCAGAAATTTTCACCCGTATAACTAACAAAAATTGTGTCAAGAAGTCACGGTATCGTTTAAATTATGAAGTTTATTGTGAATCGATAAGCGAAGAATACGGACAGGTAAAGGTAGTGTAATGATCGGTACACAATGATCGTGTGCCGGAAACCTTGAAGGCAAAATCTTGGAAAGTTATCGACTCAACTCAAACAATACACAAAAGCGAAACTGACTAATAAATATTTTGTTATTACATTTTTTTAAAATTTAATTTTTACTTGTATCTGGCGTCCTAATAGTTAAAATTGTCTATTAAAAGAATTTGTTTTGTGTTATTTTGTTGTTATCATCTGACCTGAAACTAAACAATCACTTATTAATGCTTTTGTTAAGGTCTTTGAATGCTTCGTTAGGGCGTTATCTTTAATATTTAAGGTAGAACTATAAAAAATGAATAAAACTTTGTCACTATATAGTCAACAATAGGCACTAGACTC
Source organism: Beris morrisii (assembly GCA_951812415.1). Lineage (NCBI taxonomy): Eukaryota > Metazoa > Arthropoda > Insecta > Diptera > Stratiomyidae > Beris > Beris morrisii. Next base: position 6,585,876 of record OX638313.1, read on the forward strand.
TCTAAGCCCGTATTCTTTTCTTTATGTGTACAATGTCTCATTAATTTCTGGATTGAGTTTATGAACCTACGTACCTACATTAATTTATTTTTCTTTAAATTGCATTACCTGGCACTAAAATTCTATTCGACTTGAGGTTTAAAAAACTAAAAAAGGTTACTTACTTTCTAAAATTCTATACGAGTATGAAAATTCAGAAGTATAACCCAGTCTGTAAACAAAAATACCTTTAAGTTGCGAAGGCTCAAGGATAAAATGTCATTAAAGATGCTGTTAAGTTCGAGGTCCTCATGCTACACTAGAAAAGTATTCGCTCGCTGAACCTACTTTAAAAAAATCTGCCAATAGTCTGTGCCCCAAGCCACTACTTCACGGCGTCCACCCAATGTACCCACCAACCAAATTCCAACTTAGTATTTTAAAGGTGTCTTAAGCTACAAGGCCCAAACGCGTACGGCGTATATGGTCGACAGATGGACCTTTTTTATGCTTTTTGGGGTGTTCTAGCTCTGAAATGTGAGAATCAAAAATTTTAAGCTAGCAATTTTTTTCTTAATTTCAGGTCGATCACAATAATTTATTATTAAAAGTTGGAAGTTTTGCGAATATCCATTTTCCAGGCATTCTCTTCGTGATTCTTCATTGCATTGCTTGACTAGCAATTTAGTCACTGGAGACAAGGGCGTACGCGTGGCGTTAGAACCACTCCATTGGCAAATAGGTAACTAAATGCATTTGATATTAAAAAAAATAACAAAAATTCCCCCTCATTGACTGGAAAACTGCTATATTTTATATGGTAAACCTACTTTATCAGTTTTCCAACCCAAGTAGCAGTTGTTCAAGGGAACTACTGCATTAATATTTGGCGAAGTAAAGTATATTCGTAAAAATATTAACTAGTTCTACCCAAGGTTCCTGCGTACATCACTGATAGAAAATACCAATTGCTCTTTACCAGAATAGTTGTGATAATTACTCAGCAAATCAAAGGATTCATTAATCAGTCATTAATGTATCACCATTTACGAGCATTTCAATTCTTAATGAATTCAAAAATGATACCTAAATGTTAAGGCTGACTTTGTTCGCTTCTTATAAGACTGCGCAGTTTCAAGTCTTCCCAAAAAAAAGGCATCACTTTTTAGCAACGTGGGTAACATGTCGGTATCTTGAGTAGGTCCGCCTCTCGTTAATTTTCTGTAATAAATTTTCGCCCATTTTCGTCGTTTCTTTTTATCGATCGCGGTATCTTGCTGATCATTACAATCAATTGCATGTTATAAATAATTGAATTATAGCCAACCATTTCGAATCGTCATTAGTCGCAAATATTACAAGAAGAGTAAGCAAACTTTGCAGGTATTTTTTCGGTAAACCATCTTCTCAACAGGTGATCAAAGTACGGAAATACACAATAAATTAATTGGTATTGAAATTTTCGGCACCTACCCACCTTTTTGGTTTTTGTTCTATTCACAAAAACGTTGGTTTGAATTCAAAAAGTTCTTTTGGTTGGTTTATGGGCACATTATTATTATTAAAGTGCATCATCTTCGATTTATGCGCAAATAGTTGCATAAGAAACACCTTTGTTGCTTACTTTTTTTACGCGATAAAGTTTGTTGATTACTGACCTCAAAATCGTACCTCGAAGAGGAGCAAATATCATAAAATTTATCGACAAACAATGTATGGCTCAAGTCCGGACGCGAGGCGAGACCGTCAAGATGTTATGATGAATTTCTATAATACGCAACGTGATCCACCGGTTGGCACCGCTATTAACTTCTTCTTATCCAAGTACCATAGAGTGTAAGGTAACGTATCTTGAAGAAGAGGAATCTCTTTACTTATAGATTTTTACATAAGATGGAATAATCCCCCCATCACGGCCCCATAGTCAGATACAGTGTAGAAGGTACCCTTCCTGGCGTATAAATTACGAAGACTTACATGGTTCCAATTTAGTTACTTATTTCGTCTCGACAATTATTTAAATATTAAAGATATTGCGCGCCGGTTCGGTAATGGCAGTGAAAGTGATAATTATTGCAACAATTGCATTTTTGCATTTTGTTCGAGGAGGTAATTCCCGACTGATACTTCTGGTTAATATTTAAACTAAAATTAAATTCGTATTTTACTAGATGTGTCCCATTTGAATCTTACCAAGCCTGACGTTGAGAATATTTCGGATAATTTGGGGGATAAGTTCGGTCGATTGGAATCAAGGAGTGAGCTAGCCGAACCCGACATCGACCTGTACGAGGGATCAGGATATTCATATGTGAAACCGGAAGTTCCATTCGAAACAGGAAATCACGAAGAAGTAGGTTACGATTATCCGAAGCCATTAAATCCGATGACCTATCCATCGCAGTCGAGTACCACGGAACAAACTTTTCCCGACGCTACCGCTAGGTTGCGATTAAAGTAAAACCCGAATTTTATTTAGGATAGAAAAGTTGTATTTTGTTTGAAATGTGATTTTAAAAGTTTTACCAAAGTGAAAAAAAAGAAAATGGAATTTTTAGTGTTTCGACTATTGCTAAAAATATTACGCCATGCCTTCAGAAGCTCCTTGAGTTGGAGATAGGGTTGGTCTGATCCTGGGTATTGCGTTCGCATTGGTTCCAGGACAAACAATCGAGGTGAAAGCGTGGACCTTCGACAACGTTTGCTCTGGTATCCGTAAAGTAAGACTCATCAGCCAAATGCAAGATCGTTTTTAAATTTCAATGTTTATTAAGGACCACTCATGATCCGAAGATGGTTTTGGAAACAAAGCCTGACTGAAAAAAGCTCAAAATCCAAAAATATGTAAAATACTCGAACGTTTGCACAGTAGCTTTTCTCGGTGGTAGTTGGTTTAGCCGAAACCATAATTTTCTTGATAGTAAGATGGCTACTTCAAAACTATTTTAATTATTATTATTGTATAGAAGCTATTCGAGGGACCCGCATAAGGTATTCCAGCGAAATTCGAGCAGAACTTTTTCACTCTTCTACTGAAACATGCACAGCTTCATATATCTTGAGTACTAACTGAATTCTGTTATCAGAAGTGAGTTAAAAGCGAATGCCGGTACTCAGCGTGTACTGAAATTTAGTACCTAAATTTTCCTAAAAAAGTACTGAATTTTTATACAATAATGAATTCGAAAAATTATATTTTTTCTTCATTTATTTTTTGTTACAACAGACACTTTTGTGAATAAATAATAAATTAATTATTAATTAAATTGTGATTGGGGGAATTCAAACTTTGGAGACAACATCTTTCACTCTAGGCTATTAAGCATCTAGTCTTTCAATGGGAAACACTGCTCTTAAATCTGCACCTTTTAAATCCTTACTAGTGCTGGCACAGTACTGACTTATAAATTCTGAAATTTTTGAAGTAAAGTAAAGTTGTAAAAAACTAATTTTTGATAGTTCAGATAATTCCAAAAATGGAAAAATCAGATATTTTTTCCTTGCTCTCGACAGATGTGAGATATCTTTTAAGTGAAGTACAAACTACAACCGATTCGTTGATAATGGTGAATTTTCCTTCAGTTTGGTGTCCAAGACTCATTCGACTCATTCGAATATTGAATTGAATCGAATAAAAAAGTATACGACTGTCACGAATTCCAAGACTCATTCAGACCTGTTGCAGAACTGAATCCTCCGGTAATTAGTATCACCCTTTACAGTTCTTCTTTGGTAGTGAAACACAGAATTGTTTCAGAATTAACTGAAATAATTCTGATACCGTGTTGAGAAAAAGTGCTTCCAAATTAAAAAATTAAATTCGGTAAATCGCGACTTTATTCAATATCAAAAATAGATATTGATTCGACACCATCCGAATTCAGTTTAACGGTATTCATTCTACAGTTTTTCAAAACTTAATTCTTATGCAATTAATCGGTTCAGTGTCTAAAAAATATTATGCAGGGAATGTGTATAAGTTTTACGCTCTAACGAGCAGGACTTTAATTAATTCGTCCAAAATCTGAACTTACTAGCTGAACGTTTTCTTGATTTACAAAGTGTTGGTACATGAATGCAAAATTTTAAGAGACCTTTTTGTATGGTGGATACAGTACAACTTACTCCATTTTGATATATTCTTGATTCCGATATTTTCAACTTTTACAAAATAAACGTATGTCTAATTTCAAACTCTTAGCTTGAAGAATACTGAAGTTATCTGTCTTGTATGGGAGCTACTCGAATTAATGGACGGGTTTTTCTCACTTGCAAACTTGACCTTAGTTTCTACTCGAAACTAATTCGTTTAAGATTAGCACTTACTTACCTTAATGATTTGAGTTGTAGTGGGTTCTGTGAGATGAATGCACAAATATTTCAAGAACTTTTGTATGGCGACTGCATGAAGGACTTATTACATTTTTTAAAATATTAATTCATTTACCTGTTAACTATACACAACCAAACAAACTTGTGCTGAATTTCCAACTGTTCGCTTCCGTTCCGAAGTTATTGACCAATATTCATGAATAAGTATCTTAAGGTCCTCTGTATGAGAGCTATCCGAGCGTTCGAATAATATCGTTCGTTAATGAACCACGCCTTAAAAATTCTATTGAGTGCATATAAATTTCTATATCTTATTTTGTTATGTTTTCAGTTATCATAATTAATCCGATATTTCGTTCTATCCGTTACAGCCATTTGGGATGGATTTAACTTACAATATGCAAGGGGTTTGTCCTTTGTCACAAATTTCAGTGAATTCTCCGAAATTCTTAAAAATTGGCTGCAGTGTACACGTTCATATCGACCGAAATCGAATTCTTAGCCAAACCGGCTAGGTCATAGCTTGTAGGTAAATATACTGCATAGTTGTTGTAAATATAAGTACACGTATCACGTTTTGATATACAATTAAGAAGAAGTTCCTTTCAGGAACGGCGGTGTTGATTCCAGGAAAATTTGAACAGAGAGCTGCAACCGTATTGGAAATCGGTTTTGCGATGAATAAATTAGAAAATTATTCTAAATTATTTGCAATATTGTGGAATTGGAGATAATTGTAATAATGAAAAATCACCAATGGAAATATTGTAAGTGCCGATGAAAAAATAGTAATAAAGAATAGTAGCTACCTAAGTAGACATAGTTTTTATCGATGCCTAATTATATGTACTTCAGACTATAAACAAAAAATAATGAAGTTAAACCGTTGATACATTTTTAAATTTTCTAAAGGTAGAATTACAGTGAGAGCGATGCGAGCATGTATAGGCATTCATTTACCGATAATTATTAGTCGTTTGTCGTCCATTGTTGTAAGAAATTCGAAATACAACCGATGCAAGTTTCAAAATCGCGTTACACTCGGGAAGAAATTAGAAAATAGAGTATCAAAGCGATGCAATTGGAGAGATGCGATATCACTGTTGCATTCTAATCAGCTGTGATCGCATCGCATAGCTTGACGAGCGCGCGTCGCGTTCACTGTAATTCAACCTTAAAGAAGTTCTTCCACTTATTCCATGCTTTTTGATATTTTGTTGTAATGTGCTGTTGGAGTTTTTATCCCCGAGTAGTCGATAAATAAGTTCGCGCTTGTCAACCACCAGGAACTGAATTAAATTCAGAAAAATGCTTGAAAATAAATTGGCTTCATTTTACTAAAATAATTTTATATTATTAGTATTCCGATTTGGAAAAGATACAGTATAGTTAACATTGTACTCGATTAAAATTGCTTTTCCAAAAACACATAAGCTTAGAATCTTCCGGTGTGAGTATTATAATGTACTTTGCCATTATTGTCAACAACTCCAGAGGTCTGAGTGTAGACGCCTTGTCCTTGAGGGGGGGTATCGTCACCGAAACGGGTGCCCAATCTATGATAATTCAGAAAAAAAACCATATTGCATAAAATCGATTATAGTATGATACAAAAAAACCAAAATTATTTCGAACTAACCCAACTCCTCCATTTCCGCCGGAATTATGGACAGCAGTGTGCTGATTGAAATAAACTGGACCACCATCGCTGTATGATGAGGAGCTTGATGACGACGACGAGGAGCTCACTTGAGCTGACCGTTTAAATCTGCGTAAGGCTTCTTGCTGCAAAAAAGGATCGGAATTAGTTTACTTGAAATCGGTATTTCGATGAAAGTGATTCTTACATGAGCAGCATTGATGTGGTACAGTGGTGAAATCTGTCCAGCTGGGTCAATGGTGTAGAATGCCTTGGGCACATAGATTCCAGATTCTGAAATTATTACAGGAATATATTATTTAGCTTTTATAAGAATCAATTACGTTTAATTTTTGGCATTTAGAAGAAATCAATATAAAGAAAAAATTTCAAGAGTTAGGAAAAATGAATTGTCTTCCACTCTGCTATTGCAATCCTGAAGATAATCTTCAACTTGGCGCTATGATTCTACTACAGACTAAATCTACGAAAATATGATCAAGTGTACTGGCATAACATTAACTATAATACTGACATGCGGTACTGAAAATCAGAATTTATCCAGAACTGAAAGCTGCGATAGGTGTCAAATATAGTTCCAACCCAATCTTTTTCCATGGAGCGACATGTCATGATTCGAAACTACGATTCTGGGTTGATAAAAAAGAACGCTTACACTATAGGCTATCGGGATTACCATCCAGGGAGCCAAAGCTATGGCTATGGCGAAAAATGCTAACAATAGGTCTCACATGAAGATGAGAGTTCAGTCGGTCCAAAAACCCGGAAATATTATCCTTGTGTAAATGGCTCTCAAATATCTTCGGAAATGTGAAATTTGAAAGACGACATAATTTCACAAAGTGTGTGTAATTTCTGCCATTTCATTCGAAAAACGTTTGCTATCTGGACTTTGCAATGGCGCATATAATGTTTACAACTAATTTAAATTTTGATGTTTCATAATGTAAAGCTGACAGCAAAATTAATAACTTTTCGTTTTGATCCGTCGAGCCGGATTTGCACCAGTGACTTATGGAAGCTAGAAAATTGGAGCAAATATTTTGTTGTAAACCCGAATTGCAAATAGTTGAGCCATGTCTGGTTGGAAAAATAAATTTTTTCTCATTTTATAATATGTACCTATAATTTTGCGGATTGGTGAAATACAAGTGATACATGGTCTAGTGGCGCCTTTGACTGTTACTGAAGAAATTCCGTTATTATAGGCTCACGTTGTTCATGTATTCATACTGAACTCTTAGGGAGTGCTGATTAGTAGAATTGCATTTTACCTTAATTACAAATATAGATATAATCAGTATTGTATTGGAACTGAAATGGAGTACAGAATGAGTACCGAGTTTTAAATTTATAAGCATCCAAGATATTTTTAGAGAATTTTGAAACTCAGCCCAATATAAATTTTGCTGGATTCCTTATGAATTTCGTTATTTTATGGGGCTAATATTTATTTATTTGTAATGATAATCCTATAGTTGGATGAACCTAAAAACATAGAAGTATTATCTAAGAAGCTGTTTGTTGATACTACTGTCAATTACGGGCTTCATTGGTGAAGATATGGTAAGCTACCACCCTTAAGGTCCCGGAACACTTGTTCCTTACCATGTCCATGGTAATTCTAAATTGATCAAAATTCTCTACTTCCTATTTCTAATTCCGGTTCAAAATCATCAAAATCCCAATTGGTTTTTTTTACTCAAAAAACTTCCCATTGTTTCTGAACTAGAAAATCTAGAAATAATCCCATCAAGACGTGAAAATCAAGTTTCTCGCTTAAGTCTTTTGTTTGTAATATGAAAAATCATCACGGCAATCTCCTCCAATTTGTTTATTAAGATGATTTTAACATTTAAATTTTAAGTTTTTTTGTATTGGCGAATATATTGCAATATTATATAATCAAACATTCGAATTAATAACAAAATGATTTATTTACTGATAATGCGTTTAACAGATGAGGATTACCATTTTTTAATATTAGAGGAATAACTTGTTTTTGAAGATCCGTCGGAAATTGCCATAACAATAAAAATAAATAAAAATTTGTCAATATGTTGATATAATAAAAACGATATATTTGCAGGTGATCGTGGAATAATCAAGAAAAAATATTATTGTAGTTGGGTGCAATAAAACCGTGACCAGTTTAATGTGCCTACGAGAATATGGAGCAAGAGTTTACATTTTATGATCCGAACGGAGTGATGAGACTTCAGGTTGAATTATGAAGCGATGCGAACTGATTACTAAGAAATACTAAATACAGTAGATGCCGCTTATAGTAATCGCGGATAATGTTATAAGCCGCATTTTGCTATCAAAACAAGTTAGTTCCATTTTCCACAAACGAAATTCATCGCTTATTGGAATAAAAATTCGCTTTATGTTATCATTTGGGCCAGATTTTCATACAACATTACAAGTTTTGTGACTGTATTCTTAATCGCTCCTCTTTTTTCTTCATGTGAATGTGATCAAAAAGGCAAAATAAAGACAATCTCAAAATTAAAGATGATTGCTCTTGGTTTTACATTTATGTAAACACAAGGCGATACATATCATAGATTACTATGAGAAATTTCAGTCTTTTCGTAGCTTCTGAAAACTATTGATGCTGATCTCGTTCAACAGAATGAGCTCAACTTCGAGTAAGTTTTCGAGACAGTTTAATAGAAGTGGCGCGCTGAGCTAACAGACATGACCGAAGCTGGATCTAAAACGCTGTACAAGGCTGAATTTGCTAAAAATGGAGAGAATCAGTACCACAGTAAGTGCTCTGACCAGACACTGTCTTATAATCCGGCATGCTAAAAGACGGTGATTCTTTTCAAACGACTTTCTGTAGAAACTCCCTGAATGATGAGGAAGAGGAAACAGTAGTTCATATTCTATGTAACTTTGTGAAACATTGAAGCTGGAGTTGTAAATAACACTTAATGAATAAAAAAATAATATTAGATGCTTCGAGCAATCTATATTCAAGCGTAGGAAAATAAATGAGAAAAATTTTCCCCTTCGGCTATTGTTATCATCCGGTTAATGTTATTGCTTATGGCCGGTCCCAAAGTGATTACAATAAGCGGCATCCACTGTATATGCTTAAGGCTGGCCAAATCTGATACTTTCTGACTGATGTACTCAAAACTGATACATATTAAATGTATCAGGTATTTTTTGAATCAGGTATTTCTTTGTATCAGGTATTTTGCATTTTGGCATAAAAACCGAAGTATAAATATGAACTTGAAGTGTAAATGGAACAGTAAAAGGGTGTATGAGAGTTAGGAATGAGACTTGTAGTTTCCTAGACTACTGTAGTGATAAATTACACAAGGCTATCGAATCCAGAGATGGTATAGATACGGCTGAGTACAGAAGATCATCTGTCAGTAACTATATCAGGTCAGGTAAAATAAGTATAAGGTATTGAAAAGTACTTTTACCAGCTTTCTTAAATTAGGCTATCGCGACTAGACATAGTAAAAATTTGCAGGGTAGGTTTTTAAATTTCTGGTTAAAAAACAATTTTTAATAATTGAAGAAAAATGACCGCAATCACATTGATGAAGGCACATTTGGTATTGGGCTTAATAGCTTCGGTTAATCTCAAAACCGTGCATTCAAATTCCTCAAAACATCCAAAACGTTATAACCTCGATGATTGGAGATTTCATTGATATAGTTCCGAGATCTAACGACTTTCCCTGCCAATTAGCAAAAGGAAAAGAAATTTGCTGTTGTCAGAAAAAACTTAATGCAGTTGAGCTGTGGCAGCTACACAGCTATTCATCGCAAGTTATTCGAAAAAACCCAAGCTACTGTACCAAAACTTTCGGTTACTGTGAATTATGTGATGTCAGTATTTCGGAATTATTCACAGTCACAGTAGGCAAAATTTCTGCACTATAGTGGAAGTATTTCTTCGTTTCGACTTTTCGCATGGAGAATTAAGCCGAAGAAAAGAGCGCAATAGGTGAAGTAGGGTACTGAAGCTTTTGAACTTATGAGCTGGAACTACTTCCGGATTGTTGCTTTATCGGCTATAGAGCTTGAGAGAAGGACGACGATTTTTACCTCAATTATTAAAATGTTATTAACCTTAGTTATTAACAGTTTCAAAATATATTGTGTTCTATTTTGCAAGAATTCCTTCAACAAAGATTTTTTTTACGGTGTATGAAGGAGGAAAAAACACAAAGATCACATTTAGTGTTATTCATCATTTTTACCTCATATGATCCCCTCAGTATCAATTTTCGCAGCTACAGCTTCTCAGAAACGATTTTTCAGCCAAGTCATCGCGATTCTTTAGTAAGAAGTGTGTTTTATGTGAGTAATAATCGCAGTAAGCAATGGTCTAAGAAGCTTAGGTCTAGTCAGTAATATTTTAAGATCCGCCTAATCCACCTGAACGATTGAAGCGGTACGGTGGTCATTAACTAATCACCCAAAAAGCTTTTTTTCCCCCCGGTAATTCATCATTAGGGCAAAACTCGTCATCACCGCAGGAACAGGTTTGTGAAAATAGCGATAAACTCGACGGTAATTAAATTGGCTCGCATTAAGAAACTTACACGTAGCCAAGACCCCAAGACCGCAAGATCCAAGAGTGATCGTACTTAGGTTCCATCAATGACCTCCTCCGGAAAAATGTATTTAATGCGTTTTATAAGAGGGTTCGAGTCAAGTGAAGCCCCAGATCTAGACAGACAAGATAGGGTGCAAGAAGTACACACTTTTCTTAGCCAAACAGTTTCTTTTCTTCGTAGAACCGGAATTGAACACGGTGAGAAGAACAATCGAGTTGTTGTGATGTTTCGGAGATGACCACATCGTCGATATGTACAATGGTCGTGAGTCATGGTCGCAACCATGAGCTTGGACTTGGAAAATTGTTGCATAACTGCTTCAAGTATTGAAAGTATTATTAGCAACAAATGCCAGCTTGGACGTTCCAGCGAGGGCCATTGACTGGGTTCTCAAGAAGTCCGGCATTTACTATACAATCACGCACTGATCTATCTTCAAAATAAACGCCCAAAGAAGTTTACCACACGATCAACAAAATTCCAAGGTGATTTTTGTTAACAAAAATAGTCAAGGTAATTTCGAAAAAAAAACTAATATTTACCTGCGTTTGCTAAAACTACGACAAAAGCCAGAAGAACTGTAGCACAAATGAACTTCATTATGATCGCGATTGAGAATAACTAAGCGACGCACACAAAACAATAATACGATTATTCCTTATTAATTAGCACCTGAGGTGATTGTTTGGTCAGGTAGGTCGGGCCGGAGTACGTGGAAACGCGATCGGTGAGAAGCGGTCTTGTTGCGTATTTCTTCGCGTTGAACTAGCAAATGTTCTCGGTAACCGAATTGTAGAGCTTTTATATATGAAGATGGCACGATGACCCCACTACCTTACCTCCGACTTACCTTGCCTACCTTTTTCTTACTAGAAAAATAGTCTCTTTAGCGTCGCAGATTCGTGCAAATTTATTCAGATTTGCTTAACCGCGAAAAGAATTCTATTCGCACGATGTAAACTGTTTTTTTGTGGGAGTTGAGCGACATGCCGGGTTGTGGTCCATTAGAAGACTTAAATCAAATTATTTGTCACTGATACTACAGTGTACCTGATACTCAAAACTGATACTGATGAAATGTATATGGTTTCCTATGTACAGGGTACGGCAAAAGTAACTACAGGATTGTTTATTGATGTTGTCTTATCTCTATATATAAAAATGAATGTTTGTCTGTCTGTTTGTCCTGTATAGGCTCCTAAACCACCAATTGCGATGAAACTTTGGTGATTTGTTGGGGGTATGTCCTCGATGGTTTCTGCGTTAACAAAATTATTTAACAGTTGGTGGTTCGCGAGTTATTTCAACATTTGAGTGTTTTTCATATGATTTAGCGGCAGTTCGTTTTTGGTGTATTAGTTATGCCTATTCCTATTACTAAATGGTATAAGAGGATAGTGGATGGAAGATGGAATATGGAGGATGGAAGATGGAGGATGGTGGATAGAGAATGGAGGATGGAAGATGGAGCTTGGGGGATGGTAGATGGAGGATGGTGGATAGAGGATGGTGGATGGAGGATGGGAAATGGTGGGTGAAGGATGGTGGATAGAGGATGGAGGATAGAAGATGGAGGATGGTGGATGGTGGGCGGAGAATGGTGGATGGAGGATAGAGAATGGGGGATGATAGATGGAGAATGGTGGATGGTGGATAGAGGATGGTGGATAGAGGATGGAGGATGCTGAATGGTGGATGGAGGATGGATGATGAAAGATGGAGGATGGCGGATAGAGGATGGAGGATGGATGATAGAGCTATTTCAACATTTGAGTGTTTTTCATATGATTTAGCGGCAGTTCGTTTTCGGAGTATTAGTTATGCCTATTCCTATTACTAAATGGTATAAGAGGATAGTGGATGGAAGATGGAATATGGAGGATGGAAGATGGAGGATGGTGGATAGAGAATGGAGGATGGATGATGGAATTTGGGGGATGGTAGATGGAGGATGGTGGATAGAGGATGGTGGATAGAGGATGGTGGATAGAGGATGGTGGATGGAGGATGGGAGATGGTGGGTGAAGGATGGTGGATAGAGGATGGAGGATAGAAGATGGAGGATGGTGGATGGTGGGCGAAGAATGGTGGATAGAGGATGGAGGATAGAGAATGGCGGATGATAGATGGAGGATGGTGGATGGTGGATACAGGATGGTGGATAGAGGATGGAGGATGGTGGATGGTGGATAGAGGATGGATGATGGAAGATGGAGGATGGCGGATGAAAGATGGAGGACGGTGGATAAAGGATGGTGGATGGGGATGGTAGATGGTGGATGGAAAATGGTGGATGGTGGATAGAGGATGTAGGATAGAGGATGGTGGATTGGAGATGGGGGATGGATGATGGAGTAACGGGAGCAAGAAATGGGAGTAACGGGAGAAATGGTAGCAACGGGAGTAAAAGGAGCATCGTGAGAAACAGGAGCAACGGATCAACGGGAGAAATGGGAGCAACGGAGAAATAGGAGCAGTGGATCAACGGGAGAAACAGGAGCAATGGATCAACGGGAGAAACGGGAGCAACGGGAGTAACAGGAGCGATGGAACAACGTAAGCGAAGCGAGCGTAGCCGCGGTACGCGGCTAGTTTTAAATAAATATTCAATGGAATGAGTTAAACAAAAGATTTTCATTTTAAAAGATGCTTATTAAATGTTATATTTTTACATTTTGTATCAAAAATAGTATCACTTGAATGTAAGCCATTTTCTCGAATACAAAAATCTATCTTTGTGGAGCATTACAAGCGGTATAACACCAATATCTTCGTGAAGGCTTTACTTTAGTTGCTGCAGTTTATTCAAATATATTTTTTCCGTGAGATAGCCCCATAAGAAAAATCTGGAGGAGTCAAATGAGGATGTCGTGGTGGCCATCTTAAGTTCTCGTATTTGGAAATTATCCGATATGGAAATAGTTGCCACAACAACTCCATTGTTGCACGTGATGTATGGGCTGGTGCATCATCTCACTGAAACCATATAAAGGCGTTTGGTGGCAATTGTGAAAAAAAGTGTTTGAAGCATTACCCTATAACGATCACTATTTATTGTTAAGCTTATACTTTGATCATTTTGGAAAATGCAATGGACTGTAAATCTGTTCGGCGGTAATGCTACACAGTATAATGAATTTAGGGAATTTGTGATCTCCAGAATCTGTTGTTTTTTTTATTTACGAAATCCCTCAAGTAGAAACTTGCTTCGACGGTCATCAGTATTTTTGCCAAAAAGTGTTCATCACGCTCTATGAGACATAGAAGTATAAAAATAAGCAATTGAGGACAGCATTTTTTAACATACTAAATTGTTCATTAAAAGTTCCTTTGCGAGGTTTAATGCCTCAATGTTGGCAAAGTTCTTATCAGAAGAAACGATCTTTAAGCGTTTAGCTGCTGCCAGGACATTCACTCTTTGAAATTCCTTTCAACATTGGTAGTTTTTTATGGACATTTCGAGCTGCAACACGTGGGATTAATTGGAAATTGCCGGTCCTGTTTTTTGCACGTCTTGTGAATTTGAATTTAGAGTCTGTTTAAAGATGTTTTGCTTTCTTAGGTGCGACCCAAATATGCGATAAAAATACGATAAGAACCCATTAAAAATCTGCTCACTGTATTTAATATGAGCAAGGCCATAAAATAAATCGGAGCATGACATGAACTGTGGTGCTCTAAAATATTTTAAATGAAACGACGTGCAAGAGTGGCCGTTGCAATCCCAGAATCAACATCGTAGTACATAATTAATATAATAAAAAAATATGCATGACCCATGAATCAACAGAAATCTAGTTGCTTATTCGATTGGTATGACGAGATAAACTTGATAGGGAATTCACCATAATGCAACAAACTAGTCCCTCCAGTCAACGGGTTTAACCCAGCAGTTCATGGACCAATTGTATTTTTTCATTAGTCTTTCTAATCTAGAAAACAAAAAAACAAAATGGAATTTTTTGGATATTTTTTATTTCTTTTTTTTACAAAAAAGCTCTCGTTTGTACAAAATTCGTGAATTACATTTTAATCTTTCGTTCCTCTCATACAAAAAAAATCCTAAAAAAGAAAACGAACAAAACACTATAAAAAGTGTCACTATATCGTCATCAAAAGTAGATACAATAAAAAAGAGTTGACTTGTGTCGTGTTTTGTTATAAACAATTAAAAAAATAGAGGAAAAACATTTGAAAAAATAACGTCCATTTGATGGACATGCAAAACAATTTTATCTTTCATATTTCAAATTAACAAGTTAATGAATCATTTTTTTTTGTTTCTTTTGATTTCATTGTTTTTATCTTAAAAATAAAAAAAAGTCGAAAAATTAATGAAAAATAAAATTTGCCAATTTATTTTGATTTGAGTTTTCCTTGTGTCGGGCTTGGAGATTGGTCGGCTTCGGGCAAATCGCTTTCCTTCTTACGTTTTGGCTTGTCGGTTTTGATTGGTTTTGATTTTTTCGCTTGTGCCAGTTGTTTCGCTTCACGTAGCCGTTCCCGATTTGCGCGCAAATGTTCCGTTATGAACGAGAAGATCAGGTAGCCTTGAAGTACAGTAACACCGGCCAGAGCAATTAAACCACGACTTGATTGTGCTGAATTGGCAACGCCATAGTACAGAGTCAAGACCGCGATGACCATAGTCGAGAAACGGGATACAATGAAAATTGCACTGTTCACGATTCGCAGGTTCGAATACCTTTCATCCTTGTCGACAATTTCCATCAGCTGAAAGATGTTCGAAACGAACTCACTGAAATAGTTGAGGGTGAGAAGAACGAGACCGATTCTTTGGAAACTGAAAATCAAAATGTTAGAGATTATTTTTCTTATCAAGACGCGTGTAGAATTTAACTTACTTCAGAAAATAGGCCAATGCAATGACCGAAAAACCACACACGGCATGCACGATTTTAGGTTGTTGATCTTCTTTCTTGATCTTTTGGAAATACAATTCCGGTAGCATGTGCAAGTAGTAGGAGAGTTGTACGACGAAGAACAACTTGTGCAAGAAGCTCATTGGATGAACTGGATAATCTTCCCATAGGCGAGAGAATTGTGCAATGTATCCTTCGCGAATGATCACTTGGATGCCCCATAGGAATGACATAGCGTAAAATACGACCAATTGACCGGACTCGTTAAATCGCGACAATTTAAATTTCGAGAGATGAAGTTTTTTCGAAATTTTCTGTGTAAAGAAAAAAATTAGATTAATAAAAAAAATGGAAAAGTTAATGACGTGTTTATGAGGTGATAACATTTAAAAAAAAATAAATCAAATGCTAACAGTTCTCAAAGTCTTCCGTTGCGGAACCTACCGTGTGAAGTCATTAATTGCAGACGAACTGAGGGGTAGTCGAGAGGGTTACAGCTTGTGTGTTTGTATCATCTGAAGGAGCAATTCTGTCAGCTACCAAAACTAATTTGCCAGTCTGATTCTTGCTTCATCGGTTCCAATATCCGTCATAGGATTCTTCGTCCAAGTGCGTCTATATGTTTTTCAGATACATGCGTTAGGGTTCACGGCTCACAACCGTATACCATCGTCGGCCTTATCGTTTTTTATAAAAAAAAAATTACGTCCTTTCTATTGCCGTCGTGACCAACTTGCACTCCTGACTAGATGAAAATGTGACAGCCCAAATCGGGCACAGATATTCAGGATGTCTCCGCAATCACCTCAATAATAAGCGGTCGAATTGTCTTTACATCATTAAAACTTTCATCTTTCTATTTCTAAGCTTGACGATCGAAAAATTTATGGACATTCGTACCAGAAGGGGTGCAAGGGTTTTGCTAAATGACGAACATCAACAGAAATGGAAATAAAAAGCGTGGCCACAGAAAATTCATTTCAAAATTCCTTGATATCTACAGCTTTTCCAAACTAGTTTGTATTTGGTTTTTTTGCAGGATATTTTAAAATTGGCATATTATGCGGATCGCATACCGAACACATAGGGAGTTAGAAGCGACAATTTTTGTGAAATTTCTTTTACATGGAATTGGAAAGGCGTCAATTTCCTGCATCTTCCGTACGATGAATTTTAAGCCGCATAAGAATCGGCGCTTCGAACACCAATGGATTGTAACGTCTTTTCCTTATTCTGTTTTTCTGGCCAAATTTAGAGGGTGCCGAAACTTTTATAAACACCACAGTGAGCAATTCTACAATACTTCTATTAAGAGATAAGTAAACAGGTTAAAAATTAGATCATAATTTCTAAGGTTATATTTCCACAGATTTAGAGCCGGTACTGGCAATGGATCCGCAAGAAGTTAGAGCTAAACCCTCCAAACGTTGATTGGAAACCGCAAGAAATACATGGCATACAATTTGACGACTAATAAGTCTTGGGCTAAGGTTGCCAGATTGGGCTATTTCCCGCGATTTGGGCTATTTAAATGTTCAATTTGCGGGTACAAATTTCAAAAAGCTACTTATAGCTTTTTGGGCCATTCGGCCAACTCATTTAGGGTTATTTTGCTAGTTTACAACAGACCCGATTTACAAGGAAAAAATAAAAATAGAAAAATTGAATTTCAATCGTCTCTTGGGTTAAATCTGCTAAAATACAGCGCTCAAATACAACGTTTGCAAACTACGTCACATCACAAATCCTTTTGCCACTAAATTTCGGTTCTCCAGGCATAATAGTGAAAAATAATAGTAGCTCACCTCACACGATATCTATCTGGTATTTGCAAAGTAAAATTAATAATAATAAACCGCATATATGCTGGAAATTCGACTCAACACATGCAGTATGTAAACGCCGCAGAAACGGGGGATAAGTTGATAGAAGACGGTCTACGCGAAACTGTATTTTTAAAGTGATCGATAAAAGCGATGAAGTAGTAAACTAAATCGAATTATGTTTTCCTTGAAAACCAGGCGAAATTATTTCTCAATTATAATTTTACCTTTAATTTGAACCTAATATGCTTTTCAAATAAGATTTTTAAAAGTGATGATAAATACGAATTTATGTATTCACACAACATTTACATTACAGTGTTTCTAACGAATCAGAATTCGTGTTCCAGAGAACATAGTTCGTCGTCGAAATCGCAATTGTGTCCAACACGTTTAGGTAGGTTTATTAAAATTGCAGAGTTGAGCGCGGTATTTGGGCTACAAGTCTTCATGCGGGTTTTGGGCTATTTCATAAACTCACACGGCAGGTTCTGCAGCCAACTATCTGGCAACCTGGTATTGGCATGTAAATGCTTGCTCAGAATCATATGTCTTTCGGATGTTGTTGACATTTCGGAGATCTGCAGTACACAAAAGATGCCATGAGGGTACCGTTCTGATATTCATGTAGCCATTCTCATGAGTACCAAAAGGAAACCCAGCTGAAGACTGAAAAAATTCTAAGAGATCATAATCCAGTGGAGTGTATGTATGTACCTGTGTGGCTAGGTAGGTAGGTAGGTACGCGTGGCTGCCCGTGAGAACACGGACACACTTGGACCTGAAAGGTCCGTTGTGTTACCACAGGATCATCGAATCCGGTCCTACTCGTCGAACCATTTAGAGCTTGCAATGAAGCGTTGGATTCTCGCGACCTCCATTGCGGCAAGATCACCGAGACAGTTGAAGAAGTAAGCTCCAAGATGAGCTTTCCCTTTGGCTGATAGAGCTGGACAGGTACAGAGAATGTGAAGGACTGTCTCCTCCTCCTCCTCATCCAGGCAGCTTCTACAGAAGTCGTTTGAGAAGAGGCCGAGTCTTTTTAAGGACAAAAACAAATCCCATAGATCACTATTTTCATAAATGTTTTCAGCAGTTGCAAGGTCTTCAACGAGTTTAGAAAATTTTAAGCATTTTTTATGGTAAGTTTTTGTGAGATTATTTGGTACATAAAGTCTGAGGATCATTTTAAAATTGATATCGGGTATAAGAGGAAGGTCTTTGAAACAGCTTCCGCTAAATAGATCCAATGTTGTTCAGTCCAGCGCAACTTTATTGCTGTTTGGTCGTTTTTGGGAAACCTACAGCTAAACTTGTAAGGATACACAATTTGATAGATTGCGGTAGACCATTCGTTTCTTTTTGAATAAACGATAGTAAAATTGCACGTAGTAGTTCAAAATTTTTTGTTTGAGACAAAATTAAATAAATAACAAAATTGTAAAATGTAAAAAATTTTTAATGAGGCTACGATTATTGAATATTTCTGTTCACCTATAATTCGTCTTCAAAGGAATCACGCTACTCTCTAGGTTGGTCCTTTGTCTACATCCTTTTCTTCATTTATGGCTTTTTTATTTGCAAGTTTATTGTTATTACATTTCATTTTATTAACTTTCTCCCTCAGATCAATACAAATAAATTACAGCCAAACAGAGACTGTAACGAGTTCAACATTCCCGAAAGAAAGCAAACCTAAGCCTCTCATTAAGTGATATGCGACCTCGAGAATTATGAGCACAACCACTGCAGATGATAAACTAGCGAGCAGATAAGATAAACAATGGTCAATGACCACTTCAGCGAATGATCTAGTTATCAGCTGAGGTCTGAGGAGCAGATTTCTAAAACCAAACTTAGAACGAATCCCTAAATAAAAGTGGCACTTGCATATCATGCATGGGCAAGCGATAGGCGAACTTACACTCGTGAAAAAACTACAAGGTCACTTTCAACTTCTAGGCAAGACTCGGATTGGATCGAATGGAACATCTTTTGGATAAACTGATTTCTGGGTACTTCTTGGCTTGATCCGGAAGCATGCGCTTTACAGGAAACACGCACAATCCGAGAAAAAACATCTTCAAGAGTGAGTCGAACGTGTGGCCCGATTCCTAGGAAATTCTTCGATCCTCGTTACGAATTCATTCCTCAGGATCGCGTATTATAGGCGCACGGTGTTGCAATGAAACTGGCTGCTGCTAAAGGATTTTTTTAAGACAAAAACTTAATAACTAGCAACTTACATCCAGAACGTATTCCTGAAGAATTGCATGCATGATGATGCAAATCAAAGTGTAGAAGAAGACTGCACAGTAGTCCTTGATGCCAGACTCGTAGAAGAACGGCTCTCCGCTGTAACGAAAGCCAAAGGAAGTTAGGACTGCTGTATTGCAACGATTCTCGACCGAAACTTACCGAGGATTCGCCTGGCTGGGTTCGGCACCTGTTACATTGTGATGCAGGGAAATAAAGATGCTGGCTACTGAGCTGGTGGCCTGAAAACGACAAAACAACACAAACTTTAGTCTAAAATTCACTTCAAAGTGAAACTTTCTAATATTGAGCGCATTGATTGAGGTTAGACATTCAATACGTGGCATCCAAAATGATCAGTCGGCCCGAGAACTTTCTTCGTTCGCGGGCGCTCCGATGATCGCGATCGCTTGCTGGCCAAGAATTTGTCCTTCGCTTACCTGTAGCATAAGTCCAACAACAAAAACCATCGCAACACAGGACACAATGTCGGCATGATTTTGTATCACGAACTCATGACTGAGAATCGGTGGATTCTTGCTGGATGCCTTACGTCCCATTCCCGGTTTAATTGCCATTTTTCCAGTCTGTAGATTTGTACAAGGCCGGAATGAAACTTTCAATTCAAAATTGAAATAAAATTGTCACAAAAAAAACGAAAACGGATATGAGCGTTGTAGGCGGCACTAGAGTCTCCTTAGAAAAACCGCGACTTTTCCACTAAAAAACGGAAGGAAAATCTTCACGCTACGGACTATTCCGGACGGGCTTGAATTCAATTCGATAAACTCAAAACGGGACAATTCGCACAACGTTTGCTCTTAGCTGATTCGCGGGCAGCAAAATATTTTTGGCCACCGACCGAGAGAAACGCGACCATCAAAAAAAGCGAAAACACTCGGTCAGTTTTGCCACCCGAGAGTTGACGTATGAACTTTCTCGGGTTTTTTGACTACGCGGCATCGCGCACGATGTGTCAATGCGTGGCAAAAGTGGAAGTAAATTTTCAGCGACTATTTCGATGGAAATGACAAAATTTTGCTGGTAAATTGTTTATTATCGAGTTGCAAATGTAGGAAAATTGCTGGATTGCGTTTAAAGTACTCGAAAGGATAACAATGAGGAAATGATTCTGTCGGGTTGTAATGGAGATTGTGACGGATAGATGGCGTTGATATGACCGTTATGAATTTTGAACGGAACCGTTTTTTAAAAAGTGAAAAAGGAATAATGTGAAAAAAAGTGATTGTGTTTTGGAGAACACTTTACCGAGTCGGACGTTGATAGGATGGACTGAAAACCCACTTTAACGGAAATATACAACTAACAATGAAAATACAAAAAAATAAAAAAAATGTCTATGAAAGCAGAGTCTGCACTTAACACAGATGGTATCCAACATCAAAAATTTCGATGACTTTGTTAACGATGTCTGAAAAACATTCCTCAAGTTTCGAGTAATTGTAGTAAAATTGGTAGCTCTGAACTAGATCACAAGGTACACACTTTGACCATTAAAAACTCTCAAATAAATAAATCAAGAAAAATAAAAAAACATTCAGCCTATCAATCAGGACGTATATTTCTCAAGAAAGCAGATATCCGAGGACTAAAAACAATATAATCGAAATGGTTATAAAAGCGATAAGGATGAGACGGACAAGAAATAATTCCTGGATCACAAACGACATACTAAAACAAATAACGGAAAAATAAATTATTTAAGAAAATTATTAAAGACCAAATTAATCGGAACCTAAAAATTGAATACAAGAAAAAATAAATTGTTGTAAACGGAGGCCTTGGAGTGGTTATTTCGACTTAAAAAAGTCAAAATAACCGAAGGGAAGGTTGGGATCGGGAAACAGGGGTCCAATTCCGCCTACGTCCGAATTGGTGGCTGAAATACGAACTGGAGCGACGTGCTTGCTGGCTTCCGGGCTAGCTGCGGCTGTGGGGGGGTACGTTGTTCGTATTCCAGACCATAAAACCCATGGCCTATACAACAAAAATTTCACGCCGACTTACCCGGGTGATAAAATTGGGATAAGATTCCCAATCGGTCATGAGAGACCGAGAAAACTCCCTTCAACTCGACTGGCGCTGCTGTTGTGCGCCGTCTAGCCCACCCTACCTTAGCCATACTTGTCCTCAAAAGAATCTTATGCGTATGGCCCCTAAAGAGAGGAATGAGGGGGGCGGAAGGTCTTCAAACAAGAAGATCCATCTTAATGGCTCTCTTATTTAGCCATTATTTCTTCACCATTTTTACAAAACAAAAAAAAAATTGATACGAAAATTAAAAAAAAATAATAAAAAAAAATTACCTTTTTTCTTCCTTTTTTTCGCTGCATAAATAATAAGTGTTATTTTTAATTTTATATCATTTTAAATTATATTTTATCATTATTCATTGTTTGTCCATGTCAATTTCTGTCCTGGTCTGTCATATTTAGTTTTTTATTTATAATTTAATTTATTATGATTTCCTTTATTCTCAATTTAATTTATTTTATTTTTAATTTAATTGTATTCCTATTTTATGTTTTTTTTTTTATTTTTAATTTACTTTACTTTATTTTTAATTTTAACTTCCATTTTATGACTTTTTATTGCTTTGCCCTTTTTTTTAAATTTTTTTATACGGTGGCAAAAAAACTTTTGCGGGTCACTGTTTGTTTTGCTTGCTAATAACTAACTTTTTAAATAAAATGTGGGTGGCCGAAAACTTTTGCGACCCATTGTAAACAACAACTCCGCACCACCAAACACACGTAACGATGATTTAATTTTTTTATAATTTTTAATATTGCCGAACCATCTTTTTGGGCACTTCTTCACTTTAAAATCACTAAAGTCGCCATAAAATCGAGGAAAACTGAACGCGAGTTCTACGTGCGCGAATTCTTTTCTTTTCAGTTTTCTTTTTCTACTTTTATTTTCGTGCGCGCAAAAAAAAAAATCTTCTCTCCGTGCGCGCTTAAAACTTCCCTCCTTCGTCCGCGCCAAAACTTAACTCAACTTACTTCTTTTTTCCTAATTTTAAATTTTTTCCTGCCGCCAAAAAAAAACTTAACCTATCCTTTTCTTTTCTCGCCAGCTGTCAGCCAGCAACTCTCCCAAAACAAAAACCCCAACCACTGAACTGATTGTTTTTTTGTGGAATTGGTGTGGATCAAAGTAATGCCACTGCATTAATTGGTCCACACCAATTCTCACAGATGACACTACAACACAGACTGCTCGCCGTTGTCTACAACGCCGAACAGGCTGAAAAAGGCAGCTGTGAGCTCCGTCTGCGTCTCATGCTCACGACTGCAGTGACCGGGCACTCTCGGAGTATGTCACTCGCTCCAGTCACTGACGAAGGTCTTTGGAGTGGTACACTCCCACACGTTTGCCTCCGAGATCTTCTAGCTCATATCGCGAGTTGCCTAGCACACGACGAATCCTGCACTTCAAGAACTTCTTGGCAAGTTTGGCGTTATAATTTTGTGCTGCTGTGGACAGGGAAAAGTTTCTTCTGTACACTTCCTGTCCTTCTCTAAATTGAGTTTGAGCCGCACGCATATTATAACGCCTACTGCTGTTCTCGTGTGCGACCTGAATATTCGCCTGTGCCAGTTGCCTCACGATAGGAGTACCTTCTCTGGGACCCAGTTGCAAGTCTACATCACCTAGCGCTTTCAAACGATGCAACAGAGCGTAGTCATCCCCATGCGACATCATGTGAGTCCCAAACAAAACCTGATAGGGCGAAAACTTAGTGGCTTGGTGAATTGAACTCCTAAGAGAAAATCCTATTTTGCTTAAGTTTTCGTCCCATCGAGTCTGGTCCTCCACGATGAACGCACGGAGTCCAGCTAAAACTGAACGGTTGACTCGCTCTGAAGCATTCGCTTGAGGCGAGTATTTTGGGGTGTATAGGTGTTTAACCCCATACTTAGAAAGCATGGAGTTAAATGTCGCCGACTTGAACTGAGACCCATTGTCGGAGAGAATTGTCTCGGGGGTACCAAACATATGGAAGACATCCCTCTCCAAAAACGTCGTGATCTCACCCGCCGTAATTCTTCTTAGGGGATGAAGGATGGGAAATTTTGACAGATGGTCAAGGACAACAAGGATAGCGATTTTCCCACTTTTGGTCCTAGGGTATGGTCCTAATACATCAATGTACAGATGTTGAAAGGGCTTCTGCGTTCTGAAGGCTTCTCCCATTGCAGCTCTAAGCGGACGATTCGGGGACTTCGTTTCTTTACAAGTCTGACACGAAAGAACGAAATCGCGGACTTGTGTAGTCATACCGGGCCAATACAAGTATCGCCTAATGCGCTCTAGCGTTTTGGCGAACCCACCGTGAACCATGGTATCCGCTTCATGGGCCTGAGCGATCGCAGTAGGCGCCAAGCTCGATGGAATCCAAAGTTTCCAGGCACGATCCTCTGTGATCGGGTCACCGTTATAGGGCTCTGTACGCTTGTACACGTAGCCATCTCTAATGCATACGTCAGGAAGCCGAGGGGCGTTTGCCTCCACAGTCGACTTCAAATCCTCATATTCCGGATTCTGAAACTCTGAAGAGTTCAAGTCGACCATGGGTGCAACGTCGATCAGCGCATTTAATCCGTCTTCGTATACGCGAGAGAGGGCGTCAGGTACAATATTCAGGCTCCCACGACGATGTTCGATCACGAAGTCGAAGCCTTGCAACTTCAAACTCCAGCGAGCCAAACGTCCACTGAGATCCTTTTGAGACATCAGCCATTTGAGACTCGCATGGTCCGTTATAATCTTAAACGATGTCCCTTCCACGTACGCTCTGAATTTTTTCACGCTCAACACAGCGGCGTAGCATTCAAGCTCTGTAACACTGTAATTGCGTTGAGCGGAATTGAGCTTTTGGGACATAAATGCAATAGGAGATTCCGATCCATCATTGTTCTCTTGGAAAAGAACACTCCCCACTCCAGATTTGCTAGCATCGCATTGAATCACGAATGGTCTAGTGAAGTCTGGATTTACCAATACAGGGGCCGCAGTTAACATGGCCTTCACAGACTGAAACGCAGTTTCCGCCTCTGAAGTCCAAGTAAATTTGTCGGCCTTTTTCAGCGTGTCTGAGATCGGTGAGACCACGGCTGCAAAGTTGAAAATGAATCGTCGATACCATCCAGCCATACCAAGAAAGCGTCTAACCTGACGTGCGGATTTCGGCGAAGGGTAATCGACCATGGCCGAGACTTTTTTCGGATCTGTCTTCAGGCCTCCATCTCCAACAATGTATCCGAGGTAATTCACTTCCCTCAGACAGAACTTACTTTTTCTCACATTGATTGTAAGTCCAGCCTTCCTTAGGCATTCGGCAACTTCCGCCAACAAAACCAAGTGAGAATTGAAATCCTCCGAGATCAACAATAGATCGTCCAAGTAAACAAATACTTGGTCCTTCAGTTCGGGTAGGATAACACGATCCATCAAACGGCACATACGTTGGGGTGCATTGCACAACCCAAATGGCATCCGGGTAAAATGATAGAGGGGTCGTCCGGGAATGGTAAACGCCGTCATTTCACGGGACTTAGCCTCGAGAGGAATCTGCCAAAAGGCGTCCTTCAGGTCAAGACTGGTTATGTAGTTGGCTCGTGGTAATCGACTAAGGATTCCGTCGATATGTGGAAGTGGATATGCATCCTTTTTCGTCACATTATTCACCTTTCGAGAATCCAAACACAACCTGACTTTCCTTGGTTTCCTCACGAGCACTACCGGCGAACTCCACGCACTCAAACTAACCTCTATCACTCCCATTGCCAGCATACGATCGACCTCGCCATACATGAGGTTTTGAATCGCAGGCGATACTGGGTAGTGTCTTTGTTTGATGGGGCGCGCTTCTCCTACGTCGATTTCGTGTTCGAGAACGTTAGTCTTTCCCAAACCGTGAAGTTCGAAAGAAGGGAACTTAGACTTAACGTTCTCTAAACGTTCAACATCTTTACTCGTTAAAGAGTGCATCGCAGTAGCATCATGTTGCGAAGAGGTGGATTGTGTGTTGACACAACTGATGATGGATGGAGCAAGGTGAAAGGCTCGCCAGAAGTCCACCCCAAGATACAGATCCTGAGATAAACTCGGCACGATGTAAAGAGTAATAGGTTGTGTAACTCCACGAAATTGAATTTCGGTCGTCACACTTCCCACTACCCTCTGTGAAGCACCATCAGCTGTCTTCACCTCGTGGCAAATCGGCTTCCAATGCACTTGCGCTCGCTCAAGGCGTTCTAGTGCATTGGCTCCTAGGCAACTAATGCTCGCACCACTGTCTAAAAGACCTTTAACGTTTACATTGAACAGGGAGACCATAGCATAGGGACGTACATCAAAAGGTTCGGAGATAATAGTCGACATTACTGCCTTCTTTCTCTCTCGAACTTTACGCCAAAATGCGCGTAAACGTAAAATCGCCTTTTTAGGAGTTGGATCAGGGGAAGGTTGAAATGGGGAACAAGATGAAATACTAACAAAAGGGGATTTAGAATCGTTAAAAATCCTGTCGCGTGCCTCCATGTACTCCTTCAGTCTTACATGGTAAGGCTTCCGAGGTACAGGCGCTTTGCGAACAGGAGGTAAGGAATTTTGAAGAATTACGACTGAATGAGACTCAGTCGTGGCATTTGTCAAATCCGATGGTTTGGTCAGGTCCGGTGTATTCGACCTGACTGGTGATGCGTCATCATCACCACAAGTTGCGGAGATCGAAGAGTCTCCTACGTTTTGGGTGGCTGCTGTGGGTTGCTCCGAAAAGGACGAGAATTTTCCGAAGAGGTTTTGTCCGTTCCGGAGTTTTCCCGATTGCAACGAGCACAATGCGGTCGCAAAACGTCTTTTGTTCCGCAGCCATAGCAGAAAATACCCCTGGGAGCTTCTGCACATAGTCGGTAACTGTGACCTGTACGCTCACAGTTCCAACATTTTAGTGGAGCCCCAGATGTAATTGCCGCCATGGCTTCGGAACCATTGCGCTCATCACAAACCTCTGTAGGAGGCTCCACGACCTCAGCAACTCGGGCGTGACTCGAGTAGCCGT
The DNA here is from genome assembly GCA_951812415.1 of Beris morrisii. Taxonomy (NCBI): domain Eukaryota; kingdom Metazoa; phylum Arthropoda; class Insecta; order Diptera; family Stratiomyidae; genus Beris; species Beris morrisii. The sequence goes on from OX638313.1 coordinate 6,612,494, forward strand.
AATTGGTGGACCGTCTAATATCTTCGACTCTTGAGACGATCTGTCGAAGATGGTCAAGCGACCAAATTTGTTGCAGGCAAATTTGTTGCTGCGTGTTTGGCAACAAATTTCCCCGCACCAGCTCCACGAACTCTCCGTCGTGCATCGGATTCGACAGCAAGTTACGGAGCTCACACAAGTCCTGCTCGAACATCTGATAGGACTCGCTTGGGACCTGACGTCTGGCTAACATTTGCCGTCTAATGTCCCAGTCACTTGCTCGCACACCCCACGTCTGCAAAAATGCAGGTTTTAGTACCGCCCAAGTTGGCATTGGATTGGACCTGTGCCAGGTCCAGAACCAACTGTTTGGACGGCCGTCAAGGAGCATGTAGAAGCTGCGTGCGAGCAAGTCCATATCCGCGTTCAGCTCGCTGGTCGCAAGAGCCTCGGCGCGATATATAAGTTCTTCGGCTCGCAACACCTTAGCGTCTCCATTAAATTTTAGATGCCATGTCCGTATGGGACTTGTGGTGTTGCGGCGTCTATAATTCGGTCCGGCGCTCCTACGATCAGCGAACTGAGCGACCGGATATTGTGGTAGCTGAGCCCTCTCAGGTGCTCGAGCAGCACTTGTAGCTCTGGAGGTGTGATTCGTTGAACGAGAACGATCACTGCGCGACTCTTGGAATTGATGAGATCGCTCCTCCCTCAGCACAGTGCGAATCAGTTGAGTGATCTCATCAACTCCAAGATTCACACGTGCCTCCTCTGTTGTCGTCATCGGTTGTAGTGGTTGTGGTGGGTATGTTGGTTGTGGTAGTAGTGGTGGTGTCGGTAGGCCTTTACCCCTCCCTTGGTCGGTGACCACTGTTCCGTCCGGAGCGTAGAAGGCTTGACCGCCGCCCAGCTCGTGTGGAGGATCCAAATTTGACTCCCTAAGGAGAGAAACTCCATCTTTTGAAAGCTGTGGGACCGTTAACTGAGCCCTGCTTCTTGTCAACGGTCCAGGGGCGGCTATCGCTCCCTCCACTCCCCGGAAAGACCAGTAGTCCGACTTGCCCAGATGATTCCGGCAAGTGGGACAGCTCTGCTTAACTCCTACCCACTGCTCTATGCACCTCTCATGGAACCGGTGCCCACATTTAGTGACTGCCTCATCCTCCGATTCCAACCACTCCTGGCAGACAGTGCATAGAACATCTTCGCCCCTGTTTTCTGGCGTGCGTGACAATGGCATGGTAGAAGGAAAAAAAAAGGACAAAAGAAAGAAGTTTAAACAAAAAAAAAATAAATCTAATAAATAATCTACACTACTAAACTAAATATCCCACATAAATATAAGAAAAAAAGTGAAACAAGAAAAAATAAACTCAACTTCAAAATATGTGTAGATTACTAAAACTATCAACACTAAAATAAATGTTCTAAAAATGAATTATAAACTACAAAAATAATAATACAAAAAAAATCTAATAACTACCTACATAATAAATTAAACTACCATAACCAAAGAAATAAACTAACTAAACTAACTAACTTAACAAAATAACAACTAAATCTAAGAAAAATTTGCCTAAGCAAACAAAAAAAAATAAATTCCGCAACTAAATCTAAAAATTTAAACTACGAAAACTACGATAAACTTAACAAAAAAAACTATGCAAAAATATAATAATTTCCTAAATTCCAATAATGGTGAATATATATATATAATAAACAAGGAAATAAATAACTAATCATACAAAACCATGCGAAAAGAATAAATAACTAAAGTACAAAAATAATATATAGCCTAACATGCAAAATAAAAAAAAACGCCTATAATAAATAAATAGTTACATAGGGAAATATTTTAACTACATGAACATTCCTCAAACTAAGGATTCAAAAAAAAATAAACCAAAAGAAAAGAAGATTATTTTGCGTCAAATGTAGCGAAGCAATCGAATTCGAATACTAAGCAAATTAAATAACCGCGACTATCAAATCAAAATTTGATAGCAACAGAAAAATAAATATATATAAATATCGGCAATCAAAAAAAATTATAACAAATAAACGAAAGCAAAAAAAAAAAAAAAATCATGCAAATTTTTAAATATATAAGGCTCAAAATTCGTCTCTTCGAAATTAAAGAAAATCGCAAAAAAAACGTAAAGCAAAGCAACCAGCAAATGCAAAAATCAAAATCAAAAAAAAAATCAAAGCAAAAGAAAGCTCCATTAAAGCAACAAAATAAAAATCAAAACGTGATGGATCTTCTCGCTATCCACCTCCCAAACCTCATCCTCTCTCCTGCTAGGTCGAGTTAAAAGGCAAATCTCAGCCTCTTCAACTTCCTGGGAAAATTGGAATCGAGAAAATATAAAAAAAAATGGGATAAAACAAAAGAAAAATAAAATAAAATGCTAATATGAAAAATAAATTGTCCTAAGACTTAAAATTTAAAAAAAAAATATACTACATAATTTAATTCAATTTTACGTTATAGGAACTCTAAAAGGATGGAATAAGGAAATAAGGAACTCTTTTGAAGACTTCTGTATTGTCTTCTCCTCACCAATCTAAAACATATATTGCAGGTAGTCTGCCCAATCGTCTGACGACTTGCCCGCTAAGTCAAGGCAAGCCCAGCTTTCAAAAGGGTACCTACAATACATCAGTTAGACGGGTCTTGAAGACCCTACTTAACCCACAACAAGCCCAATTCGAACCCACAGATAGAAAAGGCTGCCCCTTCATATGGAATTCTGATGGCGCCTAAAGGTTGCCAACAGAAAACTGTCAATATGAAGGTTTCACAATGTCCAGCTGTAAATTGGAACCACACTAGAAGTAAGTGAAGTAACAAAAGAGCTTGTTCACTTGACTTGTAGGTGCTGTTTAAGCGTTATTTTCAGTCGCTACCAGACAAATTTTAAGTCCATTCGATGTGACAACTTTTATGCGGCATTTTTCCGACTCTCGCATATTGTCCCATCACGCGTTGTGAACTACGCGCTGGTTTGGCTAGCCCCACGTTGGGCGCCATTTTGTTGTAAACGGAGGCCTTGGAGTGGTTATTTCGACTTAAAAAAGTCAAAATAACCGAAGGGAAGGTTGGGATCGGGAAACAGGGGTCCAATTCCGCCTACGTCCGAATTGGTGGCTGAAATACGAACTGGAGCGACGTGCTTGCTGGCTTCCGGGCTAGCTGCGGCTGTGGGGGGGTACGTTGTTCGTATTCCAGACCATAAAACCCATGGCCTATACAACAAAAATTTCACGCCGACTTACCCGGGTGATAAAATTGGGATAAGATTCCCAATCGGTCATGAGAGACCGAGAAAACTCCCTTCAACTCGACTGGCGCTGCTGTTGTGCGCCGTCTAGCCCACCCTACCTTAGCCATACTTGTCCTCAAAAGAATCTTATGCGTATGGCCCCTAAAGAGAGGAATGAGGGGGGCGGAAGGTCTTCAAACAAGAAGATCCATCTTAATGGCTCTCTTATTTAGCCATTATTTCTTCACCATTTTTACAAAACAAAAAAAAAATTGATACGAAAATTAAAAAAAAATAATAAAAAAAAATTACCTTTTTTCTTCCTTTTTTTCGCTGCATAAATAATAAGTGTTATTTTTAATTTTATATCATTTTAAATTATATTTTATCATTATTCATTGTTTGTCCATGTCAATTTCTGTCCTGGTCTGTCATATTTAGTTTTTTATTTATAATTTAATTTATTATGATTTCCTTTATTCTCAATTTAATTTATTTTATTTTTAATTTAATTGTATTCCTATTTTATGTTTTTTTTTTATTTTTAATTTACTTTACTTTATTTTTAATTTTAACTTCCATTTTATGACTTTTTATTGCTTTGCCCTTTTTTTTAAATTTTTTTATACGGTGGCAAAAAAACTTTTGCGGGTCACTGTTTGTTTTGCTTGCTAATAACTAACTTTTTAAATAAAATGTGGGTGGCCGAAAACTTTTGCGACCCATTGTAAACAACAACTCCGCACCACCAAACACACGTAACGATGATTTAATTTTTTTATAATTTTTAATATTGCCGAACCATCTTTTTGGGCACTTCTTCACTTTAAAATCACTAAAGTCGCCATAAAATCGAGGAAAACTGAACGCGAGTTCTACGTGCGCGAATTCTTTTCTTTTCAGTTTTCTTTTTCTACTTTTATTTTCGTGCGCGCAAAAAAAAAAATCTTCTCTCCGTGCGCGCTTAAAACTTCCCTCCTTCGTCCGCGCCAAAACTTAACTCAACTTACTTCTTTTTTCCTAATTTTAAATTTTTTCCTGCCGCCAAAAAAAAACTTAACCTATCCTTTTCTTTTCTCGCCAGCTGTCAGCCAGCAACTCTCCCAAAACAAAAACCCCAACCACTGAACTGATTGTTTTTTTGTGGAATTGGTGTGGATCAAAGTAATGCCACTGCATTAATTGGTCCACACCAATTCTCACAGATGACACTACAAAATCAAATAACATAACGCACTTACGATCGGCTGCGAGCCAATCGTATGATACTCTAGAGGAAATACTGAACTCCGATTTATATTTTACTTGGGAATATATCAAAAGAATGAGGAGTGCACATACGATTATTGCATGACCTTTTATTTAGGTAGAAACTATTGGATAGTGGCTACTTGATGGATGGCTAAACGATTTCTTGAGTTATAGTGAGTTCCATAAATGAAGTTAGGACTACATGAAGGACTTATGGGATATTTTTCATATTAATACTTTCAGCTGAGACTATTATAAAATTAACGTGTACAAAATTTCAAAGTCGTAACTTGAAGCGTTCTAAAGTTATCGTTCAATATTAGTGAACACGTGTTTTAAGGACTTTTGTATGACCGTTATCTGAAGGAGTTGACGGATGGCGCTAATTAATGAACTCAGTCTTGCTTTTAATATGTATAAAATTAATTCCTGTAAAATTTTGAATACCTGCTGTAACTCGTACTAGAGTTATAGTGGATTCTGTAACTTGCATAAATTTTTGAAGGACTTTTGTAGGCTGCTACACGAAGGACTCATTCGATTTGCATCATATTCGGAACTTTCGCTTCAAACATTGTAAGCTTTAAGTATGCAAAATTTCAAGTTCTTAACTTGAAGCATTCTAGCAATAATTGAGCCGTTTATTTTGAAAGTGGGGCAAGTCCATTTTTCAAAAAAATTAAGATAATGATAACTATAGATAAAACTTAATATGATCTTTTTATCTGTAAACAATTTTTAGTCAAAAAATTCAAATTCCGTAATATTTGGGAGATGGAAGTTTTAGCTATTAACGGTATTGTAAATATGTTTATTTTGAAAGTGATGCAAGTCCATCTTTGGCTGAAATTATTTTTAACCGAATACATATTCGGTTATGGCATAATTTAGCTCCGGTTGTTGTTGTGAAACCAATGTGTTGGTTTTACATCATGTCTAAAAAATATGTTTCTATCTATCTATTCCTGACATTGGTAATTGATAATTGTACAATACTTCAAAAATAATAACAAGTACAAATTTCATTGTTTCGATAAAAATATGTTTACTTCCAACACCGTCAAATTTAAAAACTGTTTTCTTTGTTTTATTTTACTTTTTCTCAAACTAATAAATATCTATATAAAATTAAACAGTATTTTGTTTTCATTATTAAAAAAGAATGATGCAACTAAAATATTATCCGTTTAGGGTCATTCTATCAAGAATCGCCAAAAATTACGAAATTTGTGATCTTACCATCTCCGATTCTTTTGAAAATTTTTGTACTTGAAGAACTAGTGAAAAAAATAAATGAAATCCAATTTTTTGTTTCTATCTTAATTTTTTTCGTTAGTTATGGTATGAGAAAGTATGCTAAAGTTAGCTCAAAAAAGGTATCCGAGTCCTCTTTGAAAATGTATATCTCCGGTAATTTTTATTCTAAAACAATAAAATAGGGCTCATTTTAAAGGGGAAGATTGTCGCAATAAAAAACATTACGAATAAAAATTATCCTTGAAATTTTTTCAAGGATAACTATTTTGTCTTTTATCCTTTAATATTTCAAAATGCGTTTTTTTTTATTTTTTTGTATTTTGTAGGTTATAATGTTTTTCAAAACATATCAAAAAATTAACTTGGGATCTCAAAGAAAAAAAATTGAATAAGATCAGTGGTTCTTAATAATTTAAAGCTGGTTTAGTTCTCTAATAATTTAAATTGATTTTTTTTACCCCGATCCTCTTTTTTAATTTTTTGATATGTTTTGGAAAACATTATAACCTACAAAATATAAAAAAATAAAAAATAAACGCATTTTGAGATATTTAAGGATAAAGGACAAAATAAATATCCGTGAAAAAAAAATTTCAAGGCTAATTTTTATTTGTATTTTTTCTATATTCCATATTTATCTATATTTTATCTATATTTTATTTATATTTCCCTCTTAAAATAAGCCTTATTTTATTGTTCTAGGATAAAAATTACCGGAGATATGCATTTTCAAAGAGAACTCGGACACCTTTTTTGAGCAAACTTTAACATACTTTCACATACTATAACTGCCAAAAAAAATTAGATAGAAAAAAAAAATTGAATTTCAATTATTTTTTTCACTAGTTCTTCAAGTTCAAAAATTTTCAAAAGAATCGGAGACGATAAAGTCACCACTTTGGCGATTCTTCATGGCATGACCCTTTAAAATTAACTATTACAATAATTCATAAATTTTGAAAGTGGGGCAAGTCCATTAAGGTATAATTAAACCATTATTTTTTTTAGCTAGCACTATATACACTATTGGATAATAAACTTACATTATCTAATACCACAAAAAGCAAAAAAATATGTCTATTACTGCTTACCAATATTTTTAAATTTATTGAAATGCAAACCTTTAAATATCTCGCAATAACAAAAAATGGACTTGCCCCACTTTCAAAATAAACGGCTCAATTGTGAATACGTGTTTTAAGGATTCTTGTATGGGAAGTATCCGAAGGAGTGGAAGGATATCGCCCATTCCTTCCTAGGCCAATGCGTTCTAAAGTTATCGTGCAAACGGACGGACGGACAGCAAACGGATTTGGGGTTTTTGGCCACATCTGAACACAAAATAATATATAACTTTTTTTCGTCCTAGGCTCGGTTCTATGCGTTACAAACTTTTCGGGCTGGATTAAACTTATAATACTCTATATGATTTCATCTAGAATATAAAAAATGATCAGATTAGACAAAGAAAAATATTACGATTTGCAGAAACATAACTGCAGGAAACTATGGATCATAATTAAGAAAACAGGCTGCAAAATGGCACTACGCTCAATAAGAAAGAGATAAATGAATTGGACACGGCAACTGGAACAATAAGGAATAATGCAATAATCGCAAATATTTTGAACATGCATTTCACTACAATTGAAACAGGAAGATTTAAAAAATAATAGCAATGCAGATGATTTTTGCAGGCAGTCCTACGAAATCAAGAGAATATGTTCCTCTTCCCGACAGATAAACTAGAAATAGAAAATATCGTTACGAGACTCAGGAACATCGTGAATCGACGGTAAACCAACGAATGATTTAAAAAACCTCAAAACGTAGTATCAGGCTCTTCATCAAAAGCAATAGATCAAATAAGTGATGGTGCCTTTCTTCCGTGCTTAAATATGTCTTTAATCCAGCCAATATTTAAGAGTGACCAGTTCGATTAGTAGAATCTTCGGATTTATTAAAAACTTTGAGCTTTAACATACATCAATATGGATTCCAGGAAAAGAGTAATACAACTGCAGCACTGATTGTTGCTATGCACTCCACTGATGGGCTAGATAAAGGAACATATTAGACCTAAAAAAGCGATTGATACGGTAAACCACAAAATCTTACTCTTAGGACTAAACGAATTTGGTTTGCGAGAAAAATCTAATGAAGTTATAAATAATTATCTTCCGGAACGACAGTACATAGTTAAAAACCTTGCAAAGTATAGTGAGCCAAGAACCATCATCACAGGGATACCTCAAGAATCAATACTAGGAACAACGTTATTTCTGCTCTATATTCACAATCTACAGTATATGACTAAAGGCAAACTATATCGTATACTTAGATGATACAATACTTTTATAAAGGATCTACCAATAGGGACGATAGGATTTTTATAGCTCATGGCGGCCATATTTAAATTTCCAAATTTGTCATCTCCTGTCAGTTGTTAGTTTGACATTTCATCATGAATGGTTTACGTTGCCTCAGCGTTTGGAAATTGTTCAAATATTTTATCAAAATTTGAGAAGTTTTGTTGCTACTCAAAGAGCATTTCGTGCAAAATATGGTCGTCACAGATGAGGCCTATTTTTGTTTAAACGGCTACGTCACAAGCAAAATTGCCGCTATTGGTGTGAGTCAAACCCTCAAGTGATGGATGAGGCTCTATTACCTACATCCGGAAAAACTCATTGTCTGGTGCGGATTATGGTATGGTGGCATCATCGGGCCATATTTTTTCAAAAATGAGGAAGGACGTACCGTTACTGTGAATGGTGAGCGCTATCGTGCCATGCTGAAGGATTTTTTCGTTCCCCAAATTGAAGAAATTGATGAGGATGATATTCATTTTCAACAAGACGGCGTAACTTGCCATACAGCTGGCGTTACGATTGAGTTATTGCGTGAAAAATTTGGTGAATCGGTTATTTCTCGAAATGGTCCATACAACTGGCCACCAAGATCTTGTGATTTAACACCACCAAACTATTTTTTGTGGGGCTATATTAAATCACAGGTTTACACTAACAAACACAAGACTCTTGATGAGCTCGAAGCCAACATTCACAGCACCACAGCCGCCATACCATTCGAAATGCTGTACAGAGTCATCGAAAATTGGCGTCACCGGATCAATCAGAGCAAGAAAAGTCGTGGTGGTCATTTAAACGATATTTTGTTTAAATCATAAATGGCAAAATACGTACCATCTAATAAAACCATTCCGCAACTTTTTTGATCGAATTTACTATGTTTTATTTCAATTTTAAATCCTATCGTTCTTATTGGTAAACCCTGTATAAAGGGAATAATTTGGAACTGGAAGCCACGATCAACCAAGTTCTTGATCATTTCCAAAAGTGGTAATTGGTTAATGAACATACCTTAAATTAGACATTGAATTTAAGCGTCAAATCAATGGAATCCAATTTACAAGATGAGAGCCCAAAAAAATTTGCGCTAACTATAACATAAATGGTATAAGAAAGACACACCTGCCAATGTTAGCATACATAATGAGTATGTTTGATTTGGTTTAATTTTTCCAGTTCGTTGAGCTGAGAAACCTCCATGCACCTCCAGTTTTTCGGGCTGTGAAGGATACCCTTTACACTTGAAGTGTTTATGTTGCGTTTACCTAGAAATTCCAGACAGACTATGCTGCGCAAATCTCATGTTGCCTAAAGCTCAGAGTTCGCGAGTTTTTCTACTTTCTACACTACAAAACGAATAAATTGGATAGAATGAATCACATTCGACATACTAAAATCTACAGTAGCGATAATCTCATCCATTTCCTTTACCTCATCTTGTCGATGTATTCAATATTATTTTTATGAATAACAAAAATCCCATATCAAATTCACGTCCTTACCATTTCAATGTCAATGTGAAAACCGTCATTCATTTAAAATATTATTATGGGATTGAAAGTGTGGGAAATGAGATGTCAGCTTTGTTAGAAGTAGGATACATGCCGTTATATTCAAAGCGGTCCTTCTGTTAATATTTTTCGCTATTAGTTTAACAAAGAAAGCATTTCTGTGATGTACATTGGAAGGTCCTTCGAAAAGGTTCACATAAAAAAATCCAGAGAATACATGCATTTTATTTCAGTTTAAACATCAAACGAAAGCTCAATTACAGATGAAAACGATTCGACAACGTATTCCAGAACTATATGTCCTCAGTACCTAGGTTACGGGCCCACGTCCTTCAACGTACTGAAAAATGCAAAGGGAAACCATCCGAAGGAGCTCGTGTAAACGGTTTCATGTGTTCTGACCAAATATTTGCGAACCTTCCGGGAATAACTCCAGAAAATGTTCTTAGCTTTGTTTTCGAGGAAAAATTGTATCAAGTCAAGTAGCAGAATGTTGCTATGCAGGGATGATAGTTTTTATTCAGAATTCATCAATATGATTTGTGTTGCAAAGGTTTAATATTGACGCGAACAGAGAAGTATTGGATTCTTTTTTGCATTTAATGGTGGGGTTGAGCGATATGCTAAAACCGTATCCCCGGAAAAAACAACAACTTTGTAAGAAAACTCAGATCTGACGAAGGGGCGATGATGTACACACAAAAAGATTTGAGGTAAACTATCGAGAAGGCTATGGCTCGACTTAGGCTGGTATGTATGTTCCCTATAGACTCCTAAACCGCTCAACAGATTTTGATCAAATTATCAGAATAGTCCCGGGATGGTTCCTGTGAAGTTTGGTACCGATCCAATGAAAAACAATTGTTTTTTCGACATTTTTCCAATTTTTTCGCGAAAAATACCATTGATCCGATTGCGATGAAACTTTATTGATATGTTGAGCGTACGCTCGCGAAGTTTTCTGTTAGTAAAACTATTCTGCAATAGGTGGCGAGCGACACAAACAAATGAGTGTGTTTCATATAGTTTAGCGACAGTTTGTGTGTTTTCGGTGTGCACGTGTGACAAAATCGAACAACGGAAGCAACGGAGCAACGGAAGCAACGGAGCAACGAAAGCAAAGAGAGAAACATAGCAACGCGAGCAACAGAAGCACCGGGATCAACGGAGCAACGGGAGCAACGAAGCAACGGAAGCAACGGGAGCAACGAAGTAACGGGAGCAACGGGAGAAACGGGAGTAAAGGGAGCAACAAACGGGAAGCAAGATTGGAAACCGCTGGCTTTGTAGTTTCGATAGTATAGCACCATACAAACGTGAGCGTAGTCGCGGGACGCGGCTAGTTTGTTTATAAACTTTAAAAAAAATGTGAAATACATTAATGCTACATTCGCAATAAACCAGATAAATAATAAACAAATATTGTAAATAATAAAATTTGTGAAAGAAGCCGTAAGCCGATTGTTTACATCGAAATTTGAAAGGTAAAAAAAACAATTAATAAAATATAAAAGAATATCTACACAGAAGGAACGAAGGTAAAATAAAATAAACAACAAAATTTTTATTTTGATTTAAAATTTTTCATAATTTTAAATTGAATTTGTGCATTTTATTTCGGAACAAACATCATTTTCGACCAAGGGAAAGAAAGAATTTAAGAATTTGTTGTTAAATATCATTTTTTCGACTTCCTAGATCAAAAATTAATGGAGGAATGCTGGGTTCCGGACGATAAATGTGCAAATTTTTCAAGTACTTTCGTATGGTGGCTAAGCAAAGAATTTAATTTTCTTGATATTAAATTTTTAAACATGCAGTCATTTAACACACATTTTGCAAAATTTGTAATTTCTTGGTAGATGCGTTCTGAAGTTATCACCTAATATGAGTGAACATGCGTTTCAAGAGTTTTTGTATGGAAGACACCCAAAGGAGTTTCTATCAACGATTTTTAACTTGAAAATAATTTGAATAAAATTTCAACTTGCTGCCACAACGATTTCTTGAGATAAAGTAGGTTCTGTACGATGAATGGGGAAATTGGAATTATATTATATGGCGTCTAAACGAAGGACTAACGCAATTTTGTTCATAGGAATTCAAAAAAATGTGCGCAAAATTTTAAATTCCTACGTTGAAACGTTCTGAAGTTGTTGACTAATAATCGAGATCATATCTTTTAACGATTTTTTAAAGTAACTACCCGAAGGAGTGCGCGTTAACGAACTTACAAATGGCATTTAACGAGTGGATACCAAATTTTAAGTTTCTTTGTTTACGCGTTGAGATAGACTGGCATCAGGTAGATTTGGAGGTTTTGGCCGTAAATAAAAATATAAAAAAATATAAATATGTTATATTATTAACTTGCAAATAATAACATAACGGGAACACGAATGCCATACTAGAAATGTGTAACGAGTTTTGCAAATTAGCTGGCAAATATTTGCCAGCTGCCACGAATCATTGTTATACGATGGTTTGAAACTTGGATGAAGCTTTCACGCTTTGAATGAAACATAGGATCGCAATTTGAACATATTCACATTAGTGAAGAAATACAAACTATATTTACATTTGTATATTTAAAATATAACGACAATTATGTTATATACACTCTTAGGTGCGCTATTCACACTTTGCAAGGTTCGTGCATTGGATAAAATTAAATTGTAAATTGCTTCATCAAGTTCAATATAGAGGAATGTAGCTTTTCACATACCATGCCCGTTCATACCATACGTTCTGTGTATCACCCCACGATGCCAAGTATATTAACAACGTATCGATGGTATTTGCAATTCAGGGACACGCATTTAACCAACGTACCGTGCAGAAACATTCCATATACAGGTACATGTGAACCATCTGGGTACGATAAGACAGCTACAATTAATTACGACCTGTAAACAGAACTACCCGACCGACATTCAGTAGTTCCGATAAATTTCTAAGCTCCGGTTTCAAATTATTATATTCCCACGTCATAACTTGTACATATGCAAACATAATAATTTATTAATAACCGGTGGTTTAATTTGTTTATAGATTATTTTCAAGCCATCCGTGCCTCTAAATTCTGGCCAACATTGCAACATGATATCAATTAATTAAATCCCCTCCCCCCGCCCTTGCATGCATAATTTTCAAATGAATTTATGGTAATTTTTTACGCTTATGGGACGGCACATGAGTTGAAAATGAAGGAACAATTCGCGTTGAAATTGTGGAACTCTAGCAAATTGTACAAATCTATGGAATTGCACTAGGTATTCATATCGTTCTATTTCGGCAAACAATTATTTGAAATTTTCAAACTTTATTAAATTAGGACATTATTTACACATATGCTCTCTTCAGCATAACCAGTGAACTGAATGCTCCACAGTACGGTATCCATCAAATCAAGGAAAGTATAAGAAAAAATTCATTACTTTCTCAGCATAATGATTTTTTTCTGCCATGTACCAAATGCTATCCTGGCAGAATAATAAAACACGGGACATATTTAGCCTCAACGGTTTTTCTGCTGAGGCAATATTCCAACTATCGCAAGGACACAGCTGAAGGAATCGTTCCGTAGCATTCTTGGCGAGCTTGGTTCTTCCGAAATGAAAAGTTTTTACCATCCCTATGCTCCGTTACATTCCAAGCACCGCGGGTGTCCGGTTGAGTATGGAGTTCTTGCTGTGTAACTCCATGACATTGGAACATCCTGTTGTCCTGACCCAGAATCAAGACATAGCCAAGAATAAAACCGACTGACTCAGGCGGAATGTGGGAGCAGATGTGGTCCTTGTTAGCGAAGGATATGACGGTGCTTATAGTAGGACACTTGTGTCCCCTTTTTTTGCCGGTTTTGCCTAAATACTAGAGTAAACAATAAAACATCAAGCAAGCGTCGTATGTGAATCCTGGATGAATTGGGAATTGGATAGAATCCTTTAGGAAAAGCAAACGGCTGTAGGTGTATGCTAATTGAGTTGAATTTTCGGGACATACAAAGTTTGTCCTGGCTTTGCTCACAATTTTTAAGGCTCGTATTTTCGTGCACTATCGTCTCGTCCTTGCTGGTATCCTTGTGAACACAACATAGATATTCATTTATCTGAACACCACGACGTCCCTACTAAACAGAAGACGAAATGAAGCTGCTTGGAATTCCCCAGCATCATGACAGTGATGGACGGGTTCATTCCTAAAGGATAATCTCTCAACTTTTTGATTAGTTTCACTATGCATTTTATCCTGACACAGAGTATTTAATATTAAAAAAAATGGCAAGAACTTCTTGCTTCTTTTCATCTTTTCGACATTTAAGTGTCACAGTTGGAAGAGTACATCAAATGAATATGGGGATTAGTTTTGAAGGAAATTTAATTTAAATTGAAAATTCATGACCATGCAGAATGGATAGTAATTTATTCAGATTTGTTTGCTAAATAATTTCTTGATTTGACGACGAATCGTAACCAAAGTGTTAGTAAAGCTAAGTTCCGTTAGTGGGCGAAATCAATAAAATCGACCAAGTATATCGTACATTTCCATATAGAAGTCATTAAAAAAAATTCGTCAATTATGTTTCGGATTTCAACACACTATTTTATTCAAAAGTGGAAGTCAAAATTTTATACGATTTACTGTCGAGTAAAAATTGCAGATATCCTACCCTGGCAACCCGCATAACTCGATCAGTTTCCAGTGAAAAAAAATTTGCCAACAGTTTGGGCGCAACTTTATTATAGAAGTTCGGAACGCGTTTAATTCTGAGATGCGGAGTAGGTTACTATGTGACTGAAAACCTAAAAAAAAGTTCGGGAAGCGGTTAGAATGAGGTCGCGCTAGAATACTTACGCCGCTGCCACATATAACATATGAACTACATAATTGGGTCATACTCCGGGACGCTGTCTAAGTCGTAGTATAATATTAGTTGTTACGTGATTAGGAGGTTTTTCGTGATTTGGTTTTGGGCCATTACATGAAATAGGAAATGCGTTTGTAAGGGAATATATAAAAAGTCTGCGGAAGTGAAAACCAATCTAATATCTCATCAATCCTAAGAAATATGTCGAAAGCCTTCGAGTTGAATATCTAAAAATCCTGAAATCAACTTTTTGGCGATTATATAGGAAACCTTAGGATATAATAATAAATTCGATATCTCATCAGAACTAAGAAATATTTAGGAATTTGTGAAAACATATGCAACCTCAATTCCATCCACTTTGGGGTTAAATATCCAAAAATCCTGAAATAAGTTTTTAGATATAAATAAAGAAAGCCCGAGAAACCAATTCGATGTCTTATCACTCCTAAGAGATATGACGGAATTTGTGAAAACGTGTTCAACCCTCTTAGGGGTTGAAAAAAAAATGAAAATGAGTTTTAGGTGATTATTAAACAAGCCAGTGGAAGTGAAAATTTAATCGATATCTAATCAGACCTGAGAGATACGGCTGAATTCGTGAAAATGTATACAACACCATTACACCACCTTGGGGGTCGAATTTCAAAAAAATCCTGAAAACACTTTCTAGGTAATTATATAAAGAATCCGTAAAATAAAAATGAATTCAATATTTGGAAAGACCTAAAAGATATGACGAAAATCCTGAAAATATATGCAATCGATTTTCACTGATAATTTTTTTTGTCCCCCTTCCAAACGCCAATGGATATTTGATTTTTTTTAATCAATATTACTTTCCTAGTTGATTTACATATACATACCGAGTTTCAACTTTTTAGCATAAGCCGTTCTATAGTTAGGAAAAACACGCCCCACCCCCGTGCTATACTATCCCTATAAAAATTATATTTGTGCAACATGCTACTACTATAGCTTTATCTAAATACCAAGTTTCAGCTTTATATCATTACAGGTTCTCTTTCCCTATTTATTAAAATAATAAAGTAGGAAAGCGGAGAAAAACATGGTCACACTGCAATACCAAATGAGAACAGTATGGAAAATTCTGCAAAGTTCGTGGTTGTACTTAACATTCCCCGAACATTCCACATACAGCATCGAATGCGAGAAAGCTCTCGACTCAACACATGCAGTATATAAGCACGACAGATTTTGTAGCCGAGAAAGTGTTCACAGAAACTGATCGTCGTAATTTCTACGCGAACGTATTTGTAAAGCGATTTGAATTGGTAGCAGCGATCGAACAGTGATTAAGTTGCATATGAAATCGGGCATCGTTGCCGGTAGTGCGATTATTAGAATATTGAATGCGAATAACAAAACGTTGTTATTTCTATCGATTTTAGACAAATTGTGATTTACTTGAAA
Organism: Beris morrisii; assembly: GCA_951812415.1. Classification (NCBI taxonomy): domain Eukaryota; kingdom Metazoa; phylum Arthropoda; class Insecta; order Diptera; family Stratiomyidae; genus Beris; species Beris morrisii. Next base: position 6,628,434 of record OX638313.1, read on the forward strand.
TCCCGACAAACCTAGCTCGCAACAATATCTTGTTTTATTGCCGACAAAAAATTAATAAATAGTTCGTTAGTCCTATTGAATATTTAAATTTTCCGAAAAGGCTATAAAGTCAGCGCTTGCTGAATTGTCCCTTTTTTTTAATTTTTTGGTCGGATCGGGTAGTTTTTTAAGGGTCGTTTTTACGATCTTCACTTAAACTTTAAATGGAACTTTAACTGGTAGTTTTGTAGGAAAATCTGTCAGTTAAAGTTCCAGTTAGCACGTAACTGAACATCGTAGGAACGGACCTAAGAGTAGAAATTCAAAGAATTTCTTCAAATCAATAGCAGCCCAATTCTTGTTCGCAAAAATAACACTCTTTTACATCTACGTGCCCTAATTCTACCAGAAAGCAAGACATTTCCGCACATTATCCACCCCAAAATCAATCATTCGATGATAATAAACTTATAACCGTCTTCGATTTGTAAGAAAACATCATCCTTCTTCCTTTCAAGTAATCGTCACAATTTCGAGTGTATCTACTCCCAAACACAAGAAAGGAGTACATATTCGCCGATAGCAATCTGTTGTTTATTTCAAAGCCATTTTCATGAATTTTAAGCAAGTACTTTCTCTCTAAAGAATCTTCTCAATGTCTTATCAATTCGCTATAAGACGTACTCCATCTTGCGCATATATTCATTCCCCATCCTTAAGGCATCACGACTAGAGATCAACGCTAAGCGAAACAAATAGCAAGCTAAAATTTATGTTAAGTTTCGGTAAAGAAAAAAGTTGAAGCGAATAATTTCGGAGGCATCGTTCGTCCTTATATCGAGGCGGTAACTTCTCCCGATAGAAGAAACAGGACAATATTCTAGAAGTGCGTAATCCATTACTGGAATGCCCCGAAGGATGAACCAGATGATGAAGTGAATGAAAGGCACCGAAGGACGAAGAAAACTTGCAAATCGCCAAAAACGATACAACGATATTCCCAAGCTCCATAAAATTATGCAAATAGTCCCACCATAGTTGCGAGCAAGGACTATACGAACTTAATGCTCATAAATTTCAGCTCGATTGGTCCCAATCGTTTCCATTTAAGGCCGACGACAATTTGCACAACCTGAGAATATCGTTCCGCAGGAGCAGTAGAAAGAGAAATAGCTGTAGCATCGTTCAGGTCAATTGTTTCCACTTGAAAACTTTCAACAATAGCGAGACAAGGAGCAAAAATTGGATCCTAGGAATCCAGAGGTCGAGTAAAGTATGTTTGCTAAGCAACTCGATAAAGAATAAGAGCCCCGGACTGCATCTGAAATGTTGTCGAGCGAATCCCTTGAAACAATGGGCAAGGACACGCTTTGTTTACTCTTCGTATACGGTAATTTTGGGAATGTGTGTGCTTTTTTACAATGAGGTAAAGTATCATCCTTCCAAAAGGATTCTGCATGATGTCTCCGGCAGACTTCGACTTTGCTCAACGACACTATTTTGAATTCGTATGGATGTAGTTGAAGTTCTAAACACGATTCCGGGTTGAAGGTACTTAGCATTCACAGCTCATAAGTTAGTATCATCCTTCGTCCTTTGGTTGTATCCCAGATTCGGGCTACATATCCTCATTCGACTCGGATGGGATGGGTTTTTGATACGTTGTTGTGTTACAACTATATTACGAGAATAAGGTACGTGTTTGTAACACTATTGGATTCTTGTCATGCTTCCTCTGTTTTGACTATACCATAGATGCCCAAAAAGTTTCTCGGAAAAGGCACCCTCATGGCGAGCTCATATGGACGTAGGCAAAACATGCACATTATCCTCATATATCACGTCGGGAAATGGGTTTCGGATACACAGGCGCCAATTGCCCGGAGCGAGTAGAATAGAAGCGCCTGGGGCACTTTGATTTGGTCAAGTGTCGGTTTGTCCACTCGAACGTTACAAGGGGTAATGAGACATGAGAGCGAGGAACGTTAAGGCAACCATTCCTTCTTCCGAATAACATTGGCCGAATGGCATTACCATCAAGGCAAATGATTCCGCAATTAAGTGTTGGGAAAACACACAGTTGAGGTTGATAAAACCCCATGAAGCAATTGGCGCAAGTTGTAATATGAAGAGTTCTTTGATTGAGTTATGGTAAGTCACGAAGCCTTGGAAGCTACTTGAAATGAGATGCTACACTGTTTGTTGATTCAGGTAGAACGTATACTACCGGGTGAAGATCAGACGGAATTAGCTCAAATGTAGTAATGCATGGAGCGGAGTCAAATATGATTACTGAACGTCCCTCCATCATTCTAATTCAAGAATGCTTCTTATGGCTACCATACAAAAGTTAAGCCTAATACAAAGCAAAAATAGCTTCTGCCTGACTTTGATATTAAATTCGATTGCAATTTCAGTAGTTTTAGGGTGGTTATTTTTTCAGTGTTACAAAGTGGTACCACTTTTCACATCACAACATTAAGTCAAAAGAAAAAAGGCGCCGATTTAATTAATTTTCCTATTCCGGGTTTAATTTTTTTTATGCGAAATTTCGCAAAAATGGCTGCAAATTAAAACATATATCACGGTCTTGTTTTAACTCCTATAGATCGGATCAATTACGCGCTCCCGCGAGTATTTTAATTAAATCATCAAGTGGATGCACTGGTGGCAAGTGAATTGCTTCGTAGCAGACGAATTTCGTTCCACCGAAATCCAAACAGTTGGCATTAAGTGAGCTTCAAGGTATGCACCGACAGGACCGCTAACCACTAATAGCATAATGTTCGGCTGTGCAAATTAATAGTTGACAAGGGAAGGGGAGGTAGAGATCATTTAGAAGGGACGGAAGTCCTCTTTTGATTCTAGTGCTGGATATCGAACCGAATAAGAAAATTGTCTTTCAATTAGTGTTGGAAGAGATTCTTATGGGAGCAGGACTACCACCCGTCTGAACTTTATAGTCCAGTCCACACTCTCGCCGAGACAAGCCGAACACGCCCAAGTGCAGGCAGCGCTCTCGTCTCGCAACGCTTCAATGTCCCTTGACTTTTTTGGAAGAAGGCTAGCTTCAAGTCTCGGACGAATGTCTCGGCGACAGAGGTGAGTCGGCAAGACATATTGCTTCTTTTTTCACGAAGATCAAATTTGATGATGGGGCAATGATTTCGCTAAAGAAAAACGATTTGGGAGATGTGATGGTGAAGGACATTCTCTACCTCTACCTCTACTTATTTCCCTAGCGACTGGAATGAAAATATCCGAACAATTTAGTTAGCTATTTTTTCATCTTTATGGCAATGCAAGCGTGATGTGCATAATCGCTGTATGCACAGCTGGTTCCCATAAATTCATCCACCAGTCAGATTACACGGCTGCATATTTAATCGATTTGAATAGTTGATCATCTTTGAAACGACCACCGTATCCGGCGTCCGGACTTGCAGGATAATGAAAATCCCAATCAACCGACTCAATTAAATATTTACGCCAATCAATTATTCCAATGGCTCCGGAGGGTGGGTGTAACGGGGACGGAATCCCAATAGAGTAATTAAGACCAGCATAAATTTCACACCTACTCCTCGATGTTTTACTCTTACACACTGTAGTTGCAATTCTGCAAATTTCACCCTTTTACGATACGTACAAGGATAACGCCATTGCTGACTCCTTGCTATAACTTATTAGCACCTTCGATGTATTTTGATGGCTATTCTGAGCACGTAGTTCCTTGTATCCTGGATGTGAGCCCTGCTAATCGACAATGATTATGTACGTTCCATGTTGCGAGGACTTTTTGCCCTTCCGTCGAAGTAGTCCACTTTACAAATCTGCATATCAACTGCTGAAGTTCTTGATGCACCAAACCATAAACTCTCTGGTTGTAACGGCGACACCTCACAAACGGGATAATACCGAGCTTAAGACCGTCCAAACCTCCATTGTTGGTCCGAGAGTATTAAAACGGATCTCAAGTTTTACCGAATTGTAATGCCCTTAATGAGCTCTCGAAAGCGATTCTCCAGGAGCGTCCTGCAAGCACATATGTACCGTAAGGACTCGAAAGAGCTTATAATCCTCTTAGGATCAGAACGTGCTCATCGCATAATTCCTTCTAGGGAAAACTTGGTCCGATACGGATATGACTTTGCCTGCAACTTTCGCAATTAACTGGAAAAACTTTTTCCCAGTTGAGAGTTTTGGTGTGCAGCTCGAGGTGCAACATCGTAACGGCAAGGATCTCTGAGGCTCGAGCCACACTACACATCCATCCCGGATGATACCGAGGAAATCTCCGTTAACTCCTGTAAAACTCTTCCCGAATATCGGGCGATGAAGCTAAAGTCCTTTCCACCTGAATGCTTCGCATAGTAAGAGCAGCGGATATATTTTCAGAAAAGGTGGAGTAAAGAAAATTCTCGAAATTCCCGCTTCGAGCTAACGCTTTGAAGTTGTGGTAATGTCCAACTGAATACTGAACTCCCCACTGGAAGAAAAATAATCGTGTACAAGAGTTTTCTCAAGTCCGTTAATAAGAAAAAGGAGAATTTTTGTTTTACGTACTTACAGTTCGAGATAAATACGTTTTTAAAGTTTCCAAGTCCATTAAGATATCGGGTCGAGATAGTTTCGCAGGTAAAAGTATAAAAAATGGGTCCCGATTGATTTTCGCGCTGAACCACTGTGCCTGGTTTTAAGTTCAAATGTTTAGGCTATGTACCATCACAAATGCCATCTAGTGGTAGTGATGAGACGAATATGTTAGTATTCGCTATGATATTCTAAATTAGGATATATCAGATATTAGGAATATTACTTCCCTTCGATTCTTTCTCCTACCCTTCTTAAAGTGTATTTCTTGATATGCATATCATCATTTGACGAAGAAAAGAAAAGAAAAAACAAAACAAAACAATTGCCTTACCCTCCGAAACGGTGACAACAGCGGTCCAACGAAATCATTTTAGGATATTACTAATCATTGATAATTGAATGAATACCAGAATACGGTGATATTCAAATATCATTATATTCACTATGGGTTGGGCGTATTGAGACGTTAGTCCTACACAAAAAATGATTGAAATCAATTAGCAAGAAAATAAAATCTTCTTAATTTTGTTTGAACTTTTATGATAGATGCCGAGCAACAGTTTTCGAGTGTCAAAAATAAAAGTATTAGTTTATTGAAGCACGTATGATGCGTTAGAAAAAATTATGTCTACTTTTCTGTACGTTTGTTTGAGTATGTGACCTAGAAGTGAAATGCTAAATTTCAACACTTTTCACTGATTCTACGACGAATACATTAAAAAAAACTTTAGACCAAAGCAATGTTGTTTTCACAGAAGTATTTAATAGCTATTTCAAGCTTTAATGAAACACTGCTGAATACAAATACAAAAAATGTCTGCCGAATTAAATTGAATAGATAAAATATTAAAGTATTAAATTAAATTAATTAAAATAATATTAAAAAAAATGTATATGTTAAAAAAAAATGTTAATGTTAAAAAAAAATTTAGATGTTAAATCAAAAAGATAGTATACCCTTTAAACCAGGTAGAAGTTAGATGCACAGCCTTTAGTGTCAAACTGTTATTGTTTCGTCTGTTCAAGAGCGGGACATAATATGGATATGAGTGAGATGCATCATATTTGAAGTGTCAACCATACGAGTGAATGAAATCGTCTGGCTTTAACACAGTCGCTTCCTGTCAACTCCAGACATATGCATGGTGTTTTATACGATTAATTGGTGAGTTGTGGTTAAAAACTGATATAGACAGTCCTTTCTTTGTTCCGCTGAGGATTTGCAGGAATTTTAAGGTGAAAGGATTTTTATCGTACTTTGCAGCTCTTTTTGACCGGTGGTGGAGTATTAGGACTGTTCATTCCAAACCACTCCGTAACAAGTTTTGATCTGTTCACCTGGAACTGGATAATGCTACGTACCAGTACGTAGTTGACAACGGGAAAATGATAAGAACTACCACAAAGCACTAACACATCGCAAATCTCCAACTAGTTGTCCAAAAGATGATGGAGCCACTTAATTAACTTAGCAACTGAGGTATGCATGTTTGTTTGCCTTGAGAATCAATTGGAATGGATGTCGAGTCAAATGGTCTACTCTGTAATAAACTTGTGCTTGTGGTTATCACTCGTCAGAACCAAATTGACACGGAGCTCGAAGGACTAATCGACTTGCTTACACAATGGACATTGTGGTTTAGTGTGGCATTTACCTCAGAGGAATAGATTGCGTGTTTGAAATGTGTGTTGTCTTTCATCAAAGCAAGGAGCTAAACTGGTAAACTGGTAAACCATCCCGGAAGGAAGGTTCGACCAAGGCTCATCATTAAAATGATGAATAGTGACCAACAATCATTTAGCTACAGGAAACTATCTCTTGTAATACTCGTCAATATTTGATAGAAAATGAAATTGGTTGTTGCGTTGATGACTGATGTGACTTAAACCTAGAGCTAATCAGAACGATACATCATGAATATCTTGTTGCTGTTAGGTAATCAAATATCTGTACGGAATGTGATGTAATAGAGGAATATGAACTAGATTGCTGACGATTGATGTAGTTTGGTCAAAACTTAAAAAGGTGATGGAGCTCAGTGCACTGCTATTCGCAAAACTTTGATGGTTCTCAATAAGGGGCTGGACCAGACCTCAGTTCTAGGGTGGCTGGAAATTTTTCCTGATTCGTGTATTTTTGTAAGTTTTGTTTCTGCTAGATTTTATATAGACCATTGATTACCGCATATGTTGCATATAGCATAAGTCAATGGCGTAGTAATGAGGAAGGAAGGAATTTGGGAATGAAACCTCAACCCGAAATAAGTAATTAGAAAAATGAGAGGTGGCACTAGCAGCACGTCTCCAGGTTACAAGTGAATCAGTTGATACAATTTCAATTTACATAGATCCTTTGAAAACCGATCGTTTTCCTCCTCTGTCGCAAATACGGTTGAATTTTTATCACCACCTGTGAAACGGGAAAAAGGTAAGACTAAGTTCGTTAATGGACGATATCCTTTTATTTCTTCGGGTACCTCTCATACAAGAGTCCGTAAGATACGTATTCATTATTATTGGCTGAATGCTTTAAAGTTAAGAAGTTGAAGTTTTGCACACATAAACTTTCCAATGTTTTCTTTCGAATGATTCCTTTGCGTAATAGCCTACAGAAGTCCTTAAAAATCAATGCAAGCTGCCAAATCCACTATAACTCCAGGACGTGTTTAAAAAACCTGTAAAAATTTTACACAATTAGTTTTATGTTAATATCAAGAGTTTATTAATCAGTAACATAAGTCATCTCCTTCGGATAAATGTCATAAAAATGTCCTTAAAATGCGTGTTAGCCAATATTGTACTATAACTTCAAATAACTTTACGATACGACTTTGAAATCTTGTATACGTTGATTTTATAATAATCGGAACTAACAGTATGAATAAATAAAATCACAGGAGTCCTTCGAGTAACTGCCTTCCAAAAATTCTTTTAAAATATCCTAACTTAATTGACGGAACTCACTATAACTTAAGAAGTCGCCTAACCACGAAATCGACTTTTTGTTCAAATTAGTTTTGAGTGAAAATAAAATTCAAGTTCAGTAGTCAGCGAAATCCCTTTACTCCTTCGGGTAGCTAACATACAAAAGCCCTTGAAACACGTGTTCAAGAATATTGGCCAATAACTTCAGAACGCTTCAAACTAGAAATTTGAAATTTTTTTTCCCAATTTGATATTTTAATGGTGGCTTATAGAGGAATAAGTACGAAGAAAATCGTTTGAGTTCTTTATGTTGCTACCATACAATGATTCTTGGAAAATATGTACATTCATTTAAGAAATCGTTGAGGGTGGAAGTCTAAATTTTATAGGAATTATATTTGATCTAAAAGTAGGATTGGTTTTGCTATTGACCGGAATCCTGTCACTTCTTCGAGTAGCTCCCATACAGGAGTCCTTAAAACCTAAGAAATAACCAGGAGGCTATTTGGAACGTTGTTTATTTAGGTTTTCAGTTGCATAGTATCCTACACCGCATCTCATCATTAAACGTTTCGGACTTCTACCCATAAAATAATAAAGTTGCGCCGAGACTGTTGGCAGATTTTTTAGATATGGTATATATGGATACTTTGAATATAATGTAGATCTAGTAGAACCTATTTCATCGTCTAAAACCTAGTGTGATGTTCGATCGGCTGCTAGGTGCTTTACTTTAACTCGAAAATTTCAAATACACCGCATCTCATCATTAAACGTTTCGGACTTCTACCCATAAAATAATAAAGTTGCGCCCAGACTGTTGGCAGATTTTTTTTATTTACCTACGTACTTTTTTTTATCAATAGAATAATTCATAGTAGTAAAAACGAATTCGATCACATTAAACCTAAGAGATTTTCGGAATCAATGAAATCTTGAACAATACCTCCAGGGGGTTTAATAGCGAAAAATACTAAAATCGGGTTTTTCCCCGACTACGTTTAAATCTCAATATACCTTAGGAATATATCAGAATTCGTGAATATGTACACAACCACTTTCCACCCCCTTTAAGGTTGGATATCGAAAAATTTTGAAGAACGTTACTAGGCGCTTATATAAATAGCCCGCAGAAGTAAAATTGCTTTGATACTTCGACATGTCTAAAAGTTTTAACGAAATTCGTGAAAATGTGGATTCACGGACATTTTTTTTACTCCACCTCTGAACTCCAATAAAAATCTGAACTTTTTTTTGCTTTAGTTACTCTAATAGCACGACATACGTACATACGTACCAAGTTTCAACTTTCTAGCATAAGCCGTTTCTGAGATATAAAAAACCACCCCTTACGCCCGTACCTTGCTACCCCTATAAAAATTTTTATTTTTCTAGGATGTCTCTATAGCGGCTCTATAGAGTCCTAAATTTTTAGCTTTCCACTCATTACGGTTTTCGAGAAATAAAAATCAGAATTTTTTCCTTTCTTCTGTAATGTTATTGTCCTTGTTGGCAATTAGAGCAATACTGATAGGTTGTGGTAGTCTTCTCATCCATAATTTGCGAATTAACAAAATTTTTTTTCCCTACTAGAAATCTACCGATCCCAATTCCTGTAAAATTTTCAAGATCATATCTGATACGGTTTCTGAGATATCAAAATGACATTTTTTGAGAAATTGCTATCCCCCACTTTCGTGCCCCACCTCCCCCCTCAAAAAATTTACTTTCAGTAGACTCCTCTTGTGATCCCCTATACAGAAACTAAATTTTATCTTCCTGGTGTAATTAGTTTGGAAGATATTGTAATTCAAAGTTTTTCACCCCCCACCCCCACACCCCACCACCCCTCTTAAAAATTTTAGCCCTTGTCTAATCTTGAAGTATCCCTAAGGACAACAACAAAGTTTCAACCTTCTGACATCAATTGTTCTGGAGATATCGATTTTAGAATGTTTCAATCCCGTCTTTCATGCGTTAAAGACTCATTGTTTTCCCTCCACTTCCACACCCCTTAACCAATATCGACAATTCAATTCAGCCTCCTAGCATAAGTGGTTCCTGAGATCTAGAAACCAAAATTTTTCGTCTAAAACGCTCCCCTCTCCTCTCCCCTTGTACCCCCCAATATACCAGTCGTAGGGGTTCATCCAATCTACCCACCATAAAAATTTCAATTTAATATCTCAACGGGTTTGGGAGGTACGTGCCTTCAAACGATTTTGCGTACGGCGTACGGCGGACGGACATTTTTTTTTTTTTGCTTTTTTGGGGTTTACTAGTTCTAAAACGTGTAAATACAAAATTTCAGGGTAGCAAACTTTTTTCAAATTTCAGGTCGATCACAATACTTTATTATTAAAAAATAATAAAGTAAAATTGACACTTATGCTGTTGACAAGTTTATTATTTTCAGTGTCAGTTTATGATGAATAATTCACTTCGCATACAACTGGAGAACACGCTACTCAGTTTTCGACTAGTTGTACCTGTTTGATTACAGCTTTAGTGGAAGAGCTACTCACTATTGTGGTGATATTTGTCGTGGTTTTCGTTATATTTCAATTTTATCCATTTGTTCATTGTGGAAACTTGTGTAGACTAATTTCTTTAATAGCAACCATAGGAGGATATCCTCTTACATTCGAGAAGATTGAGTGCAACATAATGTCTATGTCTTATAGGATACAATACCAACACACTCACAAAGTCCTATAATATCCGCGACATTTATACAACAGTAAAGTTCATGTCAGGCTTTTCCCCCAATTACAGTGTATAGCTGCAAGTTGTATTATCCTGTCCCAGATACATAACAAAACCACATAAGCCCCGAACGTATCCTGACATCAGCTGAGCAAAATATCCCCTGGACTTTTTGTAGCGAACTGCAATTGTGGTTTGTTTCCATTCCTCATACAAGATGCTATTCCCAGTCCTTGCAAGTATTCTTGCAACCACAAAAGTGTACCATCCTGCAAGGATATCACCCGGCCACACATCTACATATGAACCAATTCCTGGCTCCTAGAACCCAACGATTTATTCAAATTGGTTACATTCATTCCTTGTCACACGGCGAAGATTTATTAATTTCTGTTCGCAATTTGTTGACCCATGTTTTCGCTTTGAACAGGACAAACGAGGGAGGACCTAGCACCGTTTGATACACATCCTTTCCCGAAACTATCGGAAAATCGTTCGGGACACCCGATACACCCGTCTATCGATTTAATGCACGACATTTACTCGAAATTGAGCTGTTGGCATGATATTTATGGGTCAAAAATTTGTCCTTGCCGAAGTCCTGAAAGGAATATGAAAGTCTCAACAATTCGAACGGAATCTAAGGAGCTCGCTCTGTGGTCTGCGATAAACTTTATACAAAAATAAGACGAATTGGGTGCAATACAAAGTTGGACGCGTGATTGATGGTGCTCGCTGGACTGGAGAGACGACAGGACTTTCATCGACCACGAAGAGTTGTCCAGATTTTCATGGAACAACGAGAATAACAGCGACAACAGTAAGCCCCCAAACAAGGACGTATGGCCTGAGTGTGGAATTCCTAATTGTGTTAAATGAAGCCACTCTATGGCCCATTAAGTTAATTGCGACGCTACTAACGAGCTTTAATTGGCACTTACCCGCCCCGACCAGCTTGTTCCCATGTGAATGAAAAAAAAACCCATAGAGCCCTTAACTTCCACGGCCACAACTTCCAGATTTCCTTTTCTACGCACAATTTCCACAAATTTTCCGCTCGACGAATCGAAAAGGTGGAAAACTTTTGTTTTACTTAACACTATTCGGCAAAGAAAACGCGCTGCTCTGAATGTGCGGTCTGGAAACTTTTCATTTTTCACATTTCCGAAAACATTGTCCGCTCCGGTTTGCACTTTAACAAAAAAAAAACTTGAGGTGGAAAGGTTCTCAGCCGCTTCTGGACTTATTTCCCACTAAACAACTTTTCTGGAGACTATGTTTGCTGCCAGGACAGGACGAAAAATGGAATTTCCTTGTTGTCCTTCGTTTTTTTTTCTGAAAGAGTTAGCCACAAAAAAAGGACACGCAAGGAATTTTCAGCGGGTCGTAATTAGAAAAGTTTTTGCTGCTGCTGACCATGTTCGGAGTAAAGTTGTTGTTTTCCAGAAAAGGCATACGACATGAAATAGATGACACTTTTCAAAGGAAGGAAAAAAGGAGTAAATTGAATGCTGGACACGCGGTAATGGCCTGAAATTAATGCCCTTCGAGTTACGGATGATGGCAGTTCATTAGCCTTTTTTTGAAGTTTCCCAACTTATAACTTCTCTTGCGTATTACGTTTTAATTTTATTCGCTTTTACTTTATTCACTTTTAATTTATTTAGTTTGTCTTTAACTTTAAATGTATTCGCATTTATAGAACTTAAGTTTCAACTATGCTTATACCCAGTACCTGTGTTATTTCACCAGTTCCTGCTTTTTTAGTTTCTTCAGGCAAAGGCGCCCGTAGAGTGGGCAAGAAGGTGCATTTGCCCACACCTGTAATTTATCATTCCAAAAAATTGCAATATTCAATGAAGTCTGGTTCAACTTTTTTTCAATTCAGGTCAAGTAGAAAGTTGTTGCTGGTTCAAATCTGGTCCGACGGATCAAAAAATGTTCGATTCTTAAAAAAGACTTTATTAATGATTATTCTGAGAATTTAATTATCGCAAGGACGGCTCAAGTCTAAGTGTCATTTAAATGCAAATAGTCCAAAAAAGTAGTGCCAAGGGAGGAGGGTTCCGAGAGTTTCTGTATAATAATTAATAATTGCATTCTGTTTATCAAAGGCAGTTATCCTAATCTCGATGAATGGGTTATGCTGTAAAACGTAAAAAAACGTCATTAGACCCCCTCCATCTAAACCCTGGTACAAGATTCGGAATCCATGTTAAGTTCATATCTTTAAACTGAAAATACACGTTTTCGAGTCGAGTCCGAAACTTCACAAAAAATAAATTTAACAGTATTGAACCCGGAAAACGTGTATTTTCAGTTTAAAAATGTACTGTGAAAACATTCTCCAAAAAATTCATATCTTTAGTTCTGATTTTCAGGACTATTTCTGATAGCCATCGCATCTTCCAATTCTGACTCAATTCCAGTTTGCAGTACTGCATTTTAGTACATTGACTTGGAGAAGTAATTTAATATTTAATTTATATTAAATTTCAATTTCAATTTTGTTGGCGCAACCTGCTAATACATATGTGGGGCTTGATTCTATACAGTACCACGTGTGAAACAATACTTCATTTGTTGATAGTATGTTCGAATTTATTCACTCGACTTCTACATCAATACGAGGTCCTATTCCAGAATGTAACCTCAATATCGAATGCGATTTTCAAAGTGTTAATTGCACTGTATGACCACCACGTTACCATCTTCTTTAATTTTACTCCGCATTTCCCAGTCCTTTCCAAGGACGCGCTACTGATGTGCCCTTCAATCTGCTAGTCATCCAAAAGGGGTCCCCTCCATTAAGTGAATCTTTTCCTTCCGCATATTCTTCTTCCGACCTACATTTATTTCAACCGGCATGAAACATACCTCCAGAGAGGATCCTCTACAAGTTCTTTGATTCCAGAATAGTAAGACTTCAAGTCCATTGCAATTTCTTGCCGTCTTGATTGGGTCGAAAGGTGGAAATGTCTTAAGGAGTTTCGCCGAGAATTTTGCTATATGATTCTCCTCTCCAGCTCCTCCATGTTTTCTATGGTTCGTTCATTTTCCACGGAAGCATCCCGAAGGGATTTCATTCGTCTTCAAGTATTTGAGTTTCAAGTTTTCAATTACGGGAACGCTCTTACTCGCGTCGTAGCAAGGGAAATTGAACAAAAATTCCAGAAGATGTGAGCTGCATAGGAATCTCCTTGGACCGATCTCGAATCTAAGAAAGTCCGTAATCGGATGCAGTTGACGAGTTTTTCCGGGAAAATTCCATCTGTGATAGATGTTGCTTCGATCGGAAATTCTGCACTGCACGTCCTGCCTCCTTCTACACAAAAATTTTGTCACGAAACTCCATATTGATTCTGTGCACATAGTATGTCCTTAAAATTCCAAGCTGCTCCTATATTACGCTCGGAAAGTTTTCCCATGTACAGTTAATTTTCCACGATTCCCATTAATTTGCTGTACACATACCATTTTAAATACAGTACCGAGGACACTAAAAAACACAGAGCTCAGCTAATTTTAAACTTCAGAGCAGTCTCCTGCAAATCTAATTTTCCGACAGAAGGAAATGCTTGCACTGGATGAAGTCCTGGCTGGATATGCAGTCATATATTATGTCGAGAGGAGTGGAGCAGAGAGTTGCTGGTACTGTCCTTTCATGAACCGATGACTTTGCGTATACTCAAAAAAAGCATATCCTGCAGCTTCTAGCTAAATTTCAACTTCTGCTAACTATTATGCAGCGTTACTTCAGCTTTGACTTGTTCCACGGAGCGTGCTGGTTTCTGGCATCTCTCTACTTTTAAATTCAAACCTGTTGGTTCCAATTCTTGTGCCGGTTCCGGACATGCTTGGCATCCTATTCGGCAACATACCTAACCTAAGCTTCATTATCCTTGTGGCAGAGTTGTATTTATACAAAGAGCTGTCACGTTTCAGGCAAGAGGTAAGCAGATGTAGTAGCTATGGGCTCCTGGAAGGAGACTTGTAAAATTTGAATTCATTAGGAAGTGAGCTGGGACACGGCAGAGCTCCCAGCTCGTTGACGCGCTTATTTCGGTTCCCTAGGGAAACAATTGGAATCGTACTACTCGCGAACGTACTTAAACTTCCAGCGCGCAAAAAAGCCAACCCTCAACCGGCTTTTCAGTACATTTCGGAAATCCCCTAGGACTCGGAAGAGGTTCGAGGATGCATCGAGAACGAGGAACGCTTCCAGCTCCCCATAGGAACCGGCAGTTTTAAGACAACCGGAGTGTTAATAATTGCGAACACGCTAATTAATGAGTATTTTACGTGATGTAGCACATATGCTGTGATGCCGTGTAATCCCCGGTACGCCATTCAGTGTGGTGGTTTCGATGGCTTCTAGGACAGAGGCAGCACGTCCTCTAGGAATGAATTTGCGAGAAGGTCGGCTATTGGATACTCATTCCTGTTCACAGGGTGACTTCAACTTTCCTGCTCTTGTGTTTCTTCTGCTTACTTTTCGTGTTTTGTCGATGAGCTAAGGACGTGATATTCGAGCATTTCGCAAAGTTTTGGACGTTTTTGTTGCCGCTTTGATTGGCAGCTTCATGTAGAGTGTGCGTGAAACAGCGGCTACGGTTGAGATGTGAGTTTTCTGAAAAAAGGTGTTTTCCAAACTGCTGCTAAAAGTTTCTGAAGTACTTTTTTTCTGGATTCTTAAAGAGACTGTGGATTCAAACGCCAGACAAGTAAAGAATCTTGGTAGGGTCTAGTCACCAGGCTTGTCGACACCAAGCAAATCTTAGAATCCTACCTAATTACCCGTGGTATGAAGAGAAAAAATGGAAGCAACATCACCTAATGAGTGCTAATACTACCCTATGCCCCCAGGAGGAGGTCATCTAGGATTCAATGGTAATGAAATTGATGGCTCTATTACTGCACTTTATCCTGATGTTGATCATGAAGAATTTGAAACAACAGCCTTGGAAGTCGATTATTAGATGGCTCAGAAGTACTGTCCGAATTCGGTTGCCGCTAAGAGCAAGACATCCTTCGAGGTAGGTGCGAGACTAGATACTCTTCTATCTGGCTCCAAAACCATTTCCTCCATCAGTGCTGCATGTATAGGGTTTATAATGTTCTTAGTAGTAAAGGATGTAATAAGAAAGATCCAAATGGCTATTTCGTCGGTTGGGCTAACTCGGTCGCAGGGGCCAGGATAGGGAATAAGAAGCGAGGAGTTTATCTGGACCTAGCGAAGATAGAATTTTGTTAAGAAGTTTGACCAACTTGGTAAGGAGCAGCGCGGTACTTAGTCTTGAGTCATAGAAAGAAAGGAAATTGTTTCAATATGCAGAAAGTGAAGGTGTCTTTTGGCACCCTCAACACCTTAAAGTAGTAAACGTTCAGTTAAACAGTGGACACAAGACGGATAAAAGAGTGTACGAGTGTACATTTTTTCCCGAACTTAATTGACAATTGGCCTAATTGTTTGCATATTGAGCACTCGGGGCGAATGTGAACCTAGACATGAACTGCGCAGTATAAAGTACATACATGTCCTGCTCCTGGCCGGGCAATGCACTTTCGCAATTTCGTTCCAATTAAATTGTCGTTTTGTTGATGAAATAGAGCACTACCGAAATTACTGTTTCGAATATTCTCGGACGTGGAACTATTCATTGAAACTTGGACCACTGTAATCCAATTATCGTAATGAGCGCGTCCTTGATAGAAATACAAAGTGGACGCTTATCGAATGCAACATACTTGTGTATAAACTGTTTCATGTGCGTAATCAAAAAGCTCAACACGTTTGTTTCCGGTCGATGGGATCCATCTAGGCATCTACCCTGATGCACTGTACCGTCCTTTGTCCGACTTCTGTTTCAAAAAGGACATGCTGTTGTTGTCGAACATCTGCAAATAGTGAACATGCACACTGTGTCCTCGAGGTCTCCCTCGAGAGAGAAATCGGCCATTTCCGCCGCTGCATGACGATAACATACCTCAGAATTCCAAGAGTATGCACACGATGAATGGGCCAACGTGTCCCATAAATCCTTTTTTCTTCGATATCAAAACGATTCAGTCGGAAGCCTCATGTATACCGCATTATACTTATGGCGAACTGCTTTCGGGGGAAAAACCGGTAAAATCGGGGTAAGCCCAAGCCCACAATCGCACAATAGTTTTATTATCGTCCGATCGATCTCGAAGGACGAGGCGAAACTCATCGATGTCGTCTGAAAGCGCATTGTACCATTATCTCAATCGATTGTCGATAAGAGGAAATCGATAGACCTCATAAAATCAGTGGAACGGTAACACGATAAGGATTTGATAGAGTGAAGCTAGTCCTCGCTCCTTGCTTTCTTCTTGGGGCTCAACCAGCGATTTTATGTGCGAATCGAATCGAATTTTTCTTTTTTTTTACTATTGCACGGAAGTTTCTCGCAACAAAATGAAGGGTTCGGTGAAAGGATCATCGAGTCCTTTCATAGCTTTTCGATGGAAAATACTTTCCCCAATAAGACGAGAAAATTTTTATAGGAAATCTTAAAAATGTATTTTCGTTGAAATCGCCCGAACCTAACATCGAATGTGTGGGATTGGCCGTAAAAGTAGTACGTAAAATTGGCAAAAATCTGAAGGATTCAGTAGCGCATAGTTTCTTTGTGGCCATTCTTTACGGCTTCGTGGAGAGCTATCCTTATAGCAATAACGAGAAGCGAGGAGAGCTCTTGAATTAATCCGAGAGGAAAATCTTGGCATATATTTTCGAGTCAAGGCTATAAAGTGGCGTCTTGAAGACAATGAGCGCCAGTAGTGCCTCTAATCGGTTCGATATGAAAAGGATTGCCATCGTAATCGATGCTAATGCGGAACTTATCGATCCAATTGGTTAAAGATTTTCCGTTTATTGGCGTTATTTTGTTAATTAAAGTGGTATGCACCTGTTTTGTGCACAGGGAACTTTGATTAAGGTTTTAACAGAAGCGTCAGAACTTGCTTGCCTTTATTAGGAACTTCTTGGGTACTCCATAGATATGACCTACCTAAAAAAGTGTGTCCTTAACAATTTGTTATAAAGCGACTAATAAGAAATTTTCAAAATCCCTCGTTTTTCAAAATCAACCAGCCTGAGACATTGGTTTTAGGTCTAAGATGAGACCAGGACGTCAGGACGAATTTTGAAATTAGAAAATTTTTACATCAATGCGCATTTACCACTATTAAACCCATAAGAAATAAAAATTTTGGCGTTTTTCCATGTTAGGAACGTCGCATGGTAGAAAATTGAAACTTATCACATGCCTGACATGTGCACTGAAAAAAATACTGTTCTTAATATTAATGAATGCCTTTCGTTAAAGGAAATTCATCGGATTAATGAAAAATCGTTACAACAATGTAGAAAATCATCAGATATTTTTCATGATATATGAACCGTACATTAATACTATTAATCTCATTTCATTAAAAATATTTTGATCAATTTGTATATATGGAAAGGGCACATATACTCTCACAAATCAATACCTTGGAATTTTGATGCACGTCTTCATCATATTGATTAAAAAGTTCTTATAAACAAGGCATCTTTGCTTGGTATTTGTAAAACATATTGATTACATTTATAGTAATAATGAGCACATTCATTATATTGAAGAAAACGACCTTCGGCTCCTCTGTTGGCTGCTATTTTTTATTAAGGTTTAACACATGAGTAGATAATCGGTGGCACGTAATCAAATGTTGTCATCTGTTCCGCTAAGAAACAATCGCAGCAGCAGGGAAAACAGTGTTGCAGTGCACAAGTGTCTGGAACCTTTATTCGTTTTCATATGGCATAAAAAGCCGAAATTATATCCAGTTCTACGTTCGTAATATTAATGTTCAAATTCATCATATTGATATGGTTACAGTGATAATATTGATATGGTTACAGTGACAAAATTAATCGTAATTATGAATTTATACTTTAATATGAGGAACAATATTAGTAACATTAATTACTCTTTTCATCAATATTATGAAATCGTTCATCATATTATACTAAGGGACGTATTATTCACCTCGGGTTATTTTCGCCTTAACCAGCTGTTAACTTATCCAGGGTATTAAATTTAATCACCGGTTAATTTCTCTGGGTATAAAATTGTATTATTCACCTCAGGTTAGCGATTTAGTAGGTCGGGTTATCTTAACGGCTGGTTTTCCATTTTTCCATTATTTTTCCAGTCAAACGTCAAGAATTTTATTAATTATTTACAGAATGTGACATTTTTCTTTTTTGTGAATATTTAAATTTGTATTTTCAGGAAAAATGTGAATTATTGGCTGCAATTTTTTCATGGTTGCCGAGCTAGGAGCAATACAAACGACGTGTGTGATGCACGGCTTACACGTTCACCGAGAACCATCCCTGTTGATTCCGATAGTTTTCTGAGTATGTGCTTCCGGGTGGTTGGATTTTACAG
Source organism: Beris morrisii (assembly GCA_951812415.1). Classification (NCBI taxonomy): domain Eukaryota; kingdom Metazoa; phylum Arthropoda; class Insecta; order Diptera; family Stratiomyidae; genus Beris; species Beris morrisii. Next base: position 6,647,102 of record OX638313.1, read on the forward strand.
TGCGGACAGTCGATTGAAGGCTTGCATCTCACAAACCTTTGGAGCTATTGAATTTAAGTTTATTGGTAGGGTAGATTGAGTGGACCCCTTCAAGTGATAAGTTTCTAGTGGAGGGGTGAGGAAGGATGTGGGTGGCGTTTTAGACGCAATACTTTGGTTCTTATATTTCAGGAACCATTTATGCTAGGAAGCTGAAATTCGGAACATAAATAGATCTATGATATTTTACCCACTTGCTGGCTTCATTTTTATATGAGTGAAAGCGTTCAGGAGTTCGGAGAAAAACAATGTGTCCGAAACGCTTGAAAGCTTAGGTCGAGACATTCTAAAATCCATATCTTCGTAACGGTTAATGTCACAAAGTTGAAACTTGATACTTGCTAAACAAGGAACTAGGCGAATAGATCGAAAATAATTTTTTGAGAGTGGTCAGTGGCGTGGGTGGGTGGTAAAAAACTTTGCATTGCAAAGTCTCACAAACCAATTAAACCAGAAAAGGAAATGTGGCTTATGTTTTTAAGATGGACAATAGGAGTTGGCTAAAAGTATTTTTTAGGGAGGCGATGGATAAGCATTTTTTTTAAAAAATCACACCTCATATCTGAAGAACTGTATGAGATGGGATCTTACAAATAATACGAGACCAAGACCATTTATACTCCTAGCTGAAAACTGGAGGGAGATGATGGAAGAAGTGATGGTGGAGAACCATAAAATGGAAAAAATTCATTTGGCTTTGCAATCCGGTATCGACAGAAAAAGTCTTTGTCGTCGCATATGTCAATGTCGATTCGTTGTGCCATTTTTTTTTGGTGACGCTCGAGTCATGTTCTTCATCAGAATCACTCCAATTATCCCACAAATGAAATCTTGCTATAACTTCAATCGTGAATAATACAAAATTTGTCAAATCGCCGGTTAAATCCCTGGATATCGTAGAAAACTGGAAGTTTTCCACCGGTTAAATTTTTCCCTGGGTAACTTTAATCAGTGATTACAAAACCAGCGAATCACCGGTTAAAAACGATAACCGGAGGTGAATAATACCAAATCTTTGGAAAAACTGGAATTAACCAGAGGTTATAAATAACCCGAAGTGAATAATACGGCCCTAAGAGTGACACAGTTAATAGTAATAATGAATCAGCACTTTAATAGGAATTACCGATTTCATCAATATTATAAACTCATTCATTGTAATAATGAGTTTTTACATAATTTCTGTTATTGTGTGTGTGTGTCCAAAGCATACCGAAAAATGATGAACGGTTTTGCATAATATTAATGAATACTTGCATCGGCTCAAAAACAATGATTTTTTCATTATGATGATGTCGATTTTAATTGGTTGGATGTACCTTTGGATTACGAGCGCGTTTCGTTGAATTCTATTTTGCTAATTTGCTCAGTCGGTTAAATCGGCAAGAATCTCGCAGATATCTGGAAGACATGTCGGTCTGCCGGCGAAAATCTTCGAGACGCCTTATGAAAAAAAAAATACCCATAATGCTACAAATGCTACCCAAATCTCGAAGATGAATCTGTGATAACGAAATAAATTTTGGGGTAATTAAAAATAGAGAAATGTGGAAAAAACACGGACAATAGATCCGGGATAGTGATGAAAAATGGCGGATTTCTTATTCCCGCGGATAATGCGGTTCGGGATCCTTGAAAACGCTCGGTAACTACATTATCGGTCGATTCAGAAAGAGAATGGTGATGAAGATGTACCTTAAGAATACCTTTTCAAAGTAGGTAGGTATTGAAAGTTCAAGAGAATCTGACAAAAACGAAAACTTATTCTAAACAAGTTTCTACCTAGAAAACATTTCACAGCTCGTTAAAGAGTAATTAATGGAAGATAACTAGGTACTAACTAACTCAACTAACACCCTCGGTAACTACTGGTGACAAGTTTCTATTATTTTTCTATATAACAAGTTTGTAAGGGTTATGAAGTTATATAAACCATAGAGATATATATACTGCAGATGACAAGCAGCGATTGAGTTGAAGGCGGACGTCGTCGCATTCACTTTCACGCAAAACAACAACAAATTGACATAACGCTCATGTTTTGTCTCACTCACTCACACGCTTAAACAACAACAAGATGATATAACGACCCTGTTTTGTCTCACTTCTCACCGTGCTTTTGGCTTCAAAGCGCTTTCTACAAAACCGGTGGTTGAGTTTTATAAGGTTACTGTTTAGTTGCGAAAATTTGTTAAAGTTATCTAAGGCTACTGTAAATAATTAGAGTCGTTTAATTATTTATTTATTATTATCTATTTATTGAAATTATTGTATTCATTTTTTACAAGTTTTATTATTTTTTCGGTTGTACGGGTTCAGACGATTTTTGTTATTATTTTTCAAAGCCTTCTGATTTCAGTCAATTTACTATGACGTGTTGCTTAGTTTATTTATTATTTTCAGCAGGAACAGCTACTAACACTTTTAGTTTTTTTGTTTTAAATATCAAATCTTTAGGAAGTATTGGTTGGTTGTCTTAAATTTAGGTTTTAATATTCTCACTGAATATTTTACCAAAAATAAAGCTGGAAATGTAGTTTGAGTTACTAATTACGCTAAAGAAATCACAACAATAAACCTAACTATGATTTTTTTTAATACGTGCACTGCACCCTATTTAAATATTTACACTTCTACTAATGCCGCGTAAGGAACTCTTCTTTTTTTTATTGAAACAATTTTTCAGCATTTAATATTATTTCAAAATGCAAGGGTCGCTCACTCCATTGAGTGCACCAGGCGCTAAAATACTTAGGACTGTCCCTGCTGTCAACAAGCTAATTTAGCCTTGTATCAAATTTCGAATGAAAGAACTGCTCTAATAAATCATTAAAATTGCTCTTGCTTTTAAAACACCTTTCGCTTCCCCTTCAGATGGTACAAAGGTTCAATAGTTACGCAGTTTTTCTGCCATTTACCTCTTCAGTACGATGGAGGCCGCAACTACAGTGCTCCTTCACTAGACTCCACCCAATAACCCTTCTGTCGCCAGAACTTATTCACTCCTCGAATTTCCTCTCGATTATTTGTCTCCTTGTGTTTCTGAGACGACCCATTTCTTTATTGCAGAATCCAATTCAGAGCCAGTTTCCCCACAATTTTATAAAAAATTCACGCTCCGACTGACACCTTCTCTAAACGGTGTAATCTCTAATCGGCGGTTATAAATAAAAGTGTAATCCAAATAAAATATGTAACTGACATACACTTGCCAATTTCAAATCCAGGTGTCAGAAAAGTCTGCTTAGTTCGAATACCCGCCACATTATTATCCGGCGCTGCCACCAACTTTCTCCGAGAAGAAAAAAGAGCGCATGTTTACAAACTTCTCTGTTCTCTCGCAGAAGCGAAACGCAATGAACTCACACTACTCCAGAAACTTCAAAACATGTCGTTCTGGTGTGGGTGGCGGCTCCAATCCGTACACAAGGTACTTTCTTCCATTTTCCATGTGTTGTGTTCGCTGTTCGCCTTCAATTCGGAGAACTGCGAAAGGCAAGGCAAGGCAAGAGAAAATTTGAAATCAAAGCAAAAGCGCCGCCATTCGCTGTTCAGTTTGGAGTGCAGTCGGAGATTTGTAGCCGTTCGTGTTCGTCGTAGTCGTGGCTCCCGCGAAGAAAGTGCAAGTGCGTTGCCGACTGAACGGGTTTTTCTCTATTTGTTAAATCGAAACGAGACTTCCATCGAGCCAAATGGTTTTCGAAACTCAATAAAACACCGAAACGAACGTAATTCCATTGAAAACAGCGCTCCGCCCAAGTTCCCTAGCCGCGAAGTGTTGTGAAAATGCTGTCAATAATGACAGATGGCGTTTGACATTTGTGTCAAAACGGCAAAGAAAAAAATAGTCGTCCGCCCGTGTTTGCTGTTTGCGGAAAATATGATAAAAAATTGAAAAAGAAAATTACTTGTGTCGCCGGGAAGTAGAAGTGTGTCCGGCGTAGTTGTGAAAATTCGGTTGGGTTTGAAGATGTGAAGTGCGCCCCGCAAAGCCAGCCCACCTCCGGGAAAGTGTTTCTTCCGATGATTTTCTAAGTGCACCGTCCCCCTTCCAAAAAAAGTTAAGAAACCCGTGACCGACCCGCGATCATGCAGGCCAAGAAGCGGTACATCCTAGTTTTCGTGTCCTGTGCATTCCTCGCGTACTGCTACTTCGGAGGCTATCGGCTCAAAGGAGCCCCCAAGCCGTCGTCAAGAAGTCCCCACGAATTGCCCGCGTTCGTGTCGCGAAATCATCGCGATGAGATCTACGTGTCGCCGAACGTGTCCGATATTGTGCCGGCCTTGACGGCAACTACGGCGGCGGATAGCGGTCGTCGCGACAAAACTATACCATGCCGGATGGACACTTGTTTCGATTACACGAAATGCTTTGAACAATTTCTGGTCTACGTCTATCCGCTCGAGCCGGTCAATTCGTTGGGCGCTGCACCGCCAATCAGCTCCAACTATCAGAAAATAGTCACAGCGATACGTGAAAGTCGCTACTATACCGCCGATCCGGCCAAGGCCTGCCTTTTCGTTCTGGGCATTGATACGCTTGATCGCGACTCCTTGTCCGACGACTACGTCCGGAATGTACCGTCGCGCCTATCGCGTTTACCGCACTGGAATAACGGACGCAATCACATCATCTTTAATTTATATTCGGGTACGTGGCCCGATTATACCGAAAACTCGCTCGGATTCGATCCTGGCGAAGCGATACTGGCCAAGGCTAGTATGAGCATTCAACAGATCCGTGCCGGATTTGACGTCAGCATTCCGCTCTTTCATAAGCAATTTCCGTTGCGAGCCGGAAATTCGGGATTCGTGCAGAGCAACAATTTTCCGGCAAATAAAAAATACTTGCTGGCGTTCAAAGGAAAGAGGTGAGTGTGATAAAATGTTGCAATCTTTTTCAGTTCCTTCCCGATTTCTCAGCGACGTTTTCAAAAAACATTCTAAAAGTCCGCAAATTCTATAGCAAATTCTCTTTAGTAATCGAAAAACACTTCTTCCTCATTTTTGGTGGTTCGAAGTTCGAAATCGACTGGGGGTAGTACATACTTCCTGCAAGTGCTTGATTTATTGCCTTCTCATGAATATTCCACCTGAGAACGTCATTTTTCAGCCAGGAGACCCACAGGCGAAAATAATGAAGGGTAGTGATTAGGAGCTTGCTGTGAGAAAGTTGTAAGGCATACGTCTCGCTTGAATCTTTCTAGGTAAATTATGTTTGTCTGGAAACACTGCTGCCCAAGATTGATTGGACAGACGTACCGTGCGGATAAGAAAGGCGTAGTTAGCTTATACATATTTCATTTCACTACCGAAAGGCACTTTTAGGACACAAATTACTTACCGGTAAATAGCGAGTTCGTCATGGAAGTTGCGATAAAATGCAGAACTCATCATTGGGTCCCCATTTCACTCCGACCTAATAACTGCTAGAATCAAAATCGTACTGAAGTGTAGATATACAAATTTTTCTGGCTTTTTTCCGACCCATCAGCTAGTTCAGCTCATTATGAAATTTTAGTTAAGGCAAAGCTAAGAACTGCTGATAATGTCTTGGACACGTTCAGTACTGATTTTTGGCAATAAAACCGAGCACAATAAAAGTACCACGTAGGAGCGATTAGTAGTTGCTGTGTCACCCTTGTTCCGCTTGAAATTAAGGTCTGCCGTCATCCTTAATTGAATCATGCAGTCGCAGAGTTCCTGGATTTATACATAGTGTCGCGAAGTTTTATAATAAACGAATACAATTATACTAAGATTTTGGGAGGGCATTAAAGGATCGAATCGCGTAGCAAGAACTTTATTTCACCGTGAATAATTTCCCGTTAGCTGATGGTAACCGCACTAACTCCACAGAGAAACCTTCTGTCTGGAATCAGTCCTCAATTCCTTCTCCAAAGGTTTTATCTGGAAGTATTAATTTTTCACCTATCAAATTTTGTATACACATCTCCTTAACTAATCCGCTGGACCGGATCGGATTCTAACCCTTACCATCTGCTCACCTTTGGCTAAACTTCTGCTCTTCTGGAAAATTTCCTCGTGAAGGACAAAAAACCAAAACAAATCCTGCGAATAACCGCTCTGTAGCTTCTGGTTTTTGATATCATTGATTGAGAAGTGCAATCGGGTTCATATCTACTTATTTCTGTGAGGTTTTTGGCAAAATTCACCATGATGTGTTCTCGTTCATAAGCTTGTTTTGACCAGATCCTCTCTATCAAGCACAGAGAAGGAGTGTTGTCGTAATTATTGTCCAAGTCAGCAATAAAAGTGTCAAAAGCTACCATCCACAAGACTATTTCAACTTTATAATTTTTGTAACGGTGACCATTCGTTTGCCACGGTGTCAGTAGTTTTGAAAGGGTTTGGTTTATTTCAGAAGTAACGGATGGTCAAAACGGTTTCTGCGGAAAACAAACACACATCTACAGAGAATTTTGACACTACAAACCAAGGGCTTAGTCTTCTTTCGAACTGCACTGTAAAGACGGAGGGAGGGTTTAAAAAAAAACCCACTTATAAAACCCCCTAATGGCGATATCCCCAATTTTTAATGTTGACCAAATTGCAAAACAATTTACTGTTAAATTGGCATTAAAAAAATCTCCAAATCGTAAAATTAATTTTTAGACGACTATATGAAAAGCCCGTGGAAGTATAAAGGAATTCAATATCTCATCAGACCTAAGAAAAATGGTGGAATTCGTGGATACGTATACAAGCCCTTTACACAACCTAAGGGGCTTTAAATATAAAATAAACTCTTGAAAGAGCTTCTGCTTCTCTTTCTTCGTAGAATTGCACTGAAAACTCTTTCGGCACAGTGTTTAATGTTAAAATAGAATAGCTTCAACTAGATAATTACATCCGCCTGGTAGAAGAATATTGGAGGCGAACCATCCAAGGAACGATACCTTAGCTTCAGGCGCATAATAGAATAAGTCATAAACACAACCGGAATCACGACGATTGTAGCATTTCTGCAAAAACAAGAAAAACGGTTGCTAAATGCACGCAACCTTTTATTTTGGGGTCAATTTAAGTTTACCTAGACTCTGAACTAAATTTCAATTTCTTAAGATTTGAGCATAGCTCGTTCGCCAAACATTTGCTAGTACTCTTGCCCGTTTTGTCATTATTATCATTTGCAACTCTAGGAGTGAAATTTCTGTCGTAAACACCGTTGAGTGGTCGTAGCTCATAATATAAGTCGTGTCGGAGCCTTCCTAGATTCTTGTTTGCATATCATTAAGAGAATCAACAGAGTAGCGATAGATGTTTTTTATTCATCCCCAGTTGACTATTCGTGCGGGAGGTGGAGGCAATGACGACGGATGCAATGAACATTGCCATTCTGTGTGTCATTTAATGCACAAAGCCGAAAGCCCTCTGTTGAAGTGCATATTTACCAGCAGAGAAAATTTCCCTGACCCCACATTTCGTCTCGTGTAAATTGACAGTTGCCGCCAAATGGAACCGTTTTTGCCGCAGGAAATAGATAAGCTATCAAAGTGCGCTTCAAAGAAGCCCTTTTATGAAATTGCAAAAACACTTATGGTAAGGGTATGGCGCTTCTATAATTGATTCCTTCGGCGAGTTATTGATGACGCAATCGGACTATATGCAGATACCAAGAAATTTTATGATCACAAGAAGTTGTAAATTTTCTTCTCCATTAAAAAACCGGTGTGCACCAGATGCTTTCCGCAATAATGCGTTCTTCTCGTCGGTTGCCAAGAGCATACCTGCCTGATATCTCACCTATTTTTAAATGTTTTTACACGTTTTAATTGAAGCTGCTCAAGAGTTACCCCTGATATTTTATGGACTCGTTCTACGCAATCCAAGCACAATCGAAACTTCATTGAGCGTACAACTAAAAATAGCCCTATGGCGTCGCCATTGACCCTGAAAGACCCAACGCTTCAAAAATAGATTGCGATCTGAAATTGCAATTGTCGTTCGACAAATAAATGTAAAGTGATGGCAAACAAATAGAACCACCCAAGAAGCTGCTAATTGAATGCGCTTTGTATGAACCATGAAGTTCCCCAGTAACTTCAGATCATCACACCAACCAGCCATCAGGAAGCACAATCAACCACAACAGTTCCCAGCAAGAATCTCAAGAATTCTTCCATCTTCGGTGTCAAAGAAAACAATGTTTGCAGATGATTTTGTGAATCTTTTCAGATAGACGCTAGTCAACTAGAGCGATGAATATGATGCACATCAAGGCCCCCGCTATGAAGAGTCTTGGATAAGGGACCAACCGCATTCAATTTTCCAATTGGCTGTAACTAGTTCGCAAATTGAAGCTAATTGCCAACGGAAGGAATGTGCACAGACGAATAATTCACAAAGATGGTTCAGTTTTCTTTACAACTATTCAGTACTAGGTACTAGTGAAGATGGAGAGCTTTATTTTGCATATTTTAAAATTTCAATTAGTGGTCCCAGGCGGGCACGTTGAGTTGCACAGTTACGTACTGATGAGTTCTAGGAGTGATTGCGTCGTTTCCAACCTACCCAGTTGCTCCTTTAATTGAAATTCTGAAAATAAATTCGGAATAGCTATGTCCATTCTTGCGTGTATTCTTTCACGTTTTCGCAAAAGCTAGTTCGAATGCGGTTCGGTGGCACTAAACTCAAGAACGCATTGATTTAAAAGTTAGAAATGTTACATCACTCGTTATTTTCCTTCTGTTAGTTGGTCAAATCGTCGCACTCATAACGTAGCCGGTAGCTTCCATACAAAGTTGTTCGGTCCGATTGCTCCAGAACGTTTAGCCTAAATAGCTAAAAGGTAGTAACATTAAGCAGAACTTATGCGTAGAAGTCGCAGAGTTCTGGCCAAAAAAATATTTGCATTAAGTTCAAAAGAGGAAAGAAAAAAACCAAAAATTGCTTTTAATTAAATTACGAGAAAAGCAAAATATCAAAAAGTCAAAACCAATTGAACAAATATACGTCAGCACAAGATTCAGATCAGAGACAAAAATTCAGATCTCAACACTTCTTCGGATTGCCTTCAGAAAATAGTCCTCGGAAATTGAACTTATTTTTCAATTACTAGAGGCTTCTGAAAGGTGTGAATTTAAACATTTTGCTTAGTATTTCCAAGTAGCTACCATATACATGTCCTAAAAAATATGTGGTTTCATTCGACCTAAACTTTAGAGCGCGCTGATCGAAAAACCTATGAATTCTGTATTACAAAATTCTGGAGCGATAGCTACCATACAAAAGTCCTTAAAATTTGAACACCAATATTAAACCATCGGTACCCATTGATTTCTCAGTAGTTCCATCACATACAAAGTTAGAAATGAAAAGAAAACTCGTCACAATCCTTCGGAAAAGGCCAGAGTACAGTAGTCCCTAGAAAATTTGCACTCAAATTTGGTCCGTTCAATCGAATCAACTGATCGTGTGTGGAAATTGGTGTTGGTTTGGCAAATATTGTGCCATCAAAATCATAAAATATTTTTTAAACTTGAAATCCCTGCGCAGTGTGAGAACTTTTCTTACTCGTATTTTGAAATTTTTTCTTATCTTCTTCTCATAAATTTTTCGTTTGCATACCAAAATACAGAAAGCTGATCTTTGTTTAAATTTTTGTGCGCTTTGATTTTGATGGGACTATACAAGTCTATGGAAAGAATTCTAATGTTTTATGTAAGCGTGTGACATTTATTTTATGACAACTTTTAATTTGCTATCCCAAATGAGGATCAACAAACGATCATTTTTCTTGGCTTATAAAAATCGACTGTCGCAACGATCGGATTAAATCGTTCAGAATCTTATGACTTAATTTAATAGGAACTAGCGTACTATAAAAAAATTAATGAATTCGAACATGTACGTAGACAACACATGAGCGGGAGTTGCTAGCCTTGTCTAGTGATAAAGAACCCTCCCTGAAGTTGATAATTCAATTTCAATAAAAAATGTGATCAAGTGATCGTATGGCGCGATCTTTACTTTGTCCGAATTATCTTTAAATGTAAACGACTAGTACGAGTAAATCGAAAACCAGACGTTTCTGTTTTTTGATATTCTAAAATATTTTCTTTCCACTCTGACCAATGGGAGCAAGACTAGCCCCAAAATATACAGCGAAAAAGAATTTGCGATGCGAACGAAGTTGTTTACTCGATATTAAAAGATCAACGTTCAGGCTTTTTTGTAAGCGATAATGATCTTTAATAGAGGCGCCAAATCTGTTGGATGTATAAAGTGTAAATAATTCACGGCATATTTCCGTCATTTACATTTTGAAGAAAACATGTTCTTGAAGCATTGAACTTTGTTACAGGAAATTTTTTCTTTCAAGCTAGAGAATTTGTGATCGCGTATGTTAGAGTGAAACTACTTTATTTCCTGTATGACCTAAGATGGTGTATCAACAGTTATCCTCCAGAAGACGTTCTGCGGATAACGATTCCCATTGCTTCGCATTATCCCGGAAAAGAAAACTCAAAACCAGGCCATTAAATATCTGCTCTTCGCCTTGAACTATTCGATTTGAAGTTCCTCCCTCACAACGAAATTTCCATCGAAAAATTACAGTCAATGGTACACATTACAAACCTAGCTCACTACTTATATCGAAAGAATTAAAAGGTTAATGTTGACAAAAAAGCAAAATAAAAAAATTAAGATTCTCTTAAAGGCGATAATATTCGAAAAATTTTTCTCCTAAAATCGGTTTCTCCTAAAATCCGTAAAATAAGCAACAAACATTTCGCACACTGTGGCTATTGCGACCGCAACCGTTTTTTGCGCCAACTTTCACCGCTTTTTCAACTGGCAATATTACGTGGAAGTAAATATATGTAAATTCGATACCTAGTCAGTCAGACCTAAGAGAAGTCAGAATTAATGAAAATGAATGCAACCTCGTTAGGGATTGAATGTCAAAAAAATATTGAACTAATTTTTGTGCGATTAAATGGAAACCCCATGGAAGTGAAATGGAATTCGAGACCTAAACAAAACCAAAATTTGCTGTCTAAAAAGCGGCCACTTTGAGGGGTTAGCCGAAGCTACCCACTAACATTTTAGCTTAATAGCTCAAAGGATGTAGGAGTTACGGCCTTCAAAGAAATACGGTGGTAAGACGGACAATTTTTTTTCCTTTTTTGGGGTCTTTCAGTCCTGTTTGAAAAGTTATTGTTTTTTTTAGATTGGCACCTGTGCAACAATCCGTCCGCTTCATTCCGATTATCTTTATCTTACTTTATTTACGCTGGTGTACCTCAAGGCTACGTTCTCGGATTAGTTTTGCTAAGTTTTATTAAGTGCACTGTATTTTTGCTGTATAGAATAGAGCGAATTTCAAGTAATGCTGCGAGCATGAGGTTCTTTCTAATGAACCTCGATTTGCTTGCTCTACAGACAAACCATTTTCTTGGTCCCAAGTCGGAGCGATGCATGCACTGTCCTTTCTCCACCGTCTTACCTGCATATAAAATAAGCTCACGCTTAATTTTGGTCCAAATCTGTACATCAACTTCCTTCTCTTGCATAATTCTGCTAAGCTCCTACTGTTTTTTTACTTACTAATACTTTCACTCAGTCGCAAAAGATTAATAATAATTAATTAAAACGAGGAGCATAGACTTTTCGTTTTTAACAAAACTCGTTGTCACAAATTGAATGAAAGGTATCCCATTGTTTTAGCCACACTACTCCGGTCAGGACGAAGCCAACCGGAAATCCTATTTGCAATACCTCTCTAGGATCATGTTCGAAGTTTAATAAAAGAATCGGAACTGAAGCATGTAAACCACCGTCGTATCGCACAGGACACAAAATTTCAATGGAGGGTTCCCGGAAAAAAGTATCCACCTCACATACAAAGTGTACAAGGAAAACAGAAATAACCAGGTCTGAAAAAAATCGATGAGGTAAAAATCCTATTAAGCAAAATAAATGGTCACTTTAGTCTGAAGTATCCCTTAACTCGATCGCCCTCACTGGCTTCCCGGCTTGGTAGTAGTCGCTAAAAACAAAACAGGAGCCGTCTCAATTCTTTTCTTTTAACGGCCGGACATTAATCTTCCGTCCATTCATTTTATTGTGTTCGACTGTGGCCTCTGTAATCCGATTGGCCTAGGTCGAGAGCGTTCCCTATTTCGACTTGTACAATGCCTAGGCTAGCTTCCTGGTTCTAGAATATAAGGGATTTCCCTACGACTGAACTACCCTGCCCATTTCGTGTTATTTTGCTCACTGAAGCACTGTGCTATTCTTTTCCATCCATCCGCCCTTGCCTCTCGAACCACACAACCATCGACTTAATTCACGAGTTTGCAGGACGCTCGTTATGAATCACTTTCACTTCCTGGTGTTTTTCTGCCAGAATCGAGGTGATTCCTTTCGCCATTCTCTGCGCCCATCATTGATACAATATCGTTTATTTTTAGGGGCTGTATGCTCTGTTCAACTATCAACTTATCCGGCTGCTGTAGAATATAAAATCGACTTAGAAGGACGTGACCAGAATCTGGCCGACTATCATATCGGCAGTCTACTTTTTGCAGGTTATCCTTACGAGATATTTCAGTTTGAGCGAGATGGTCATTAGTTTTGTTTCGATAGGCTTCGCAAAAGCCATCTGTCTTTTTGCCAATAGGTTGGCTGAAATTGTTGGACCTTATATTAATATGATGATGGGAGGTCTGGGCTCACAAGGATGAAGAGTTGGTGACAGGGATTTAACAACGTGTTAAGCGTTTTGATGTACAGAGCTTTGTAGAAACTATAAACAAAATAAGAGGATACTACACAATATTATTCCACCATTAATTTTAAACGTCAACCGAACGGGGTCCTGAACTTATCCGTACAGGTTTTAGTATTGACAGATTGAATGTATTGAATGTATTGACGCCGCTTAGACTCATTGGACGATCCTTTGTAACGAAATGTGAAATAAACTTATCCTAGATTAATAGAGCACCCGTAAATTAGGAATTGAAAAATTTGAACCAGTATCTCACAGAATTTGAAAAGTGGAAAACAGATAAAATTTGAGAAGCTGCCATTCAAATTTCATCAAAAAGGTTTTTTTTATTTCTTCTAAACTCGTTGCTAACTTTGAAAAAAGGTATCTATCTATCCATAAAGTTACAAATTTCGTTTATCAATTGAAATTCATTGATTCAATGTACAAATCCATTGATTTAATGAACAAAATATTTGAAAATAAATTGATTTTATTGAGCCAAAATCATTTAACGAACGAAATACATAAACATAGGAATAATATTTATTGATTCAACGAAAGGAGTATGAACAGTAATTATTTACTCAATGAAATTAATACGTCCAATATTGTGCGAAGTTCATTGATTGATCGAATGGATTATATCAACTTATGAACAAATTGCACTGATTCATTGACCGAAATACATCAACCTATGACCAAGATCAAATTATAAACAAAAACGAGATAAAGAACTCGTAAATTTATAACAAAAAATCTGCCAAAAGTCTAGGCGTAACATTATTATTTTTTGGGTAAACGTCCGGAACGCGTTTAATGCTGAGATGCGATGTAGATAAAAAAACAACGTTCCAAATAGCATTCTGGTTAGTCTTTAGGTTGTCAGCATAGCATTAAACGCGTTCCGGACCTGGTTACGTACATAAAGTTTATTAAATGAAAGATTCATTGTTTAACGAACCAATTCATAATTTATGAATGTAGATTCATTAACTGAATGAACATTTACATTGGCTGAAAAGTGATGGAAAAGTTCATTGACTTAATGATTTTTTTATTGAACTCGTGTGCCTAAAAGAACGGTATTAAAGAACTAAATCACCTTATTTAGATTGTATTTAGATTCCATACAAAAGTCCTTAAAAGACGTAGACATGATAAGAATGTACATTAAGCAAATTTTTACATATTTAGTCATATCCCTAATGAGTCAACTGCAAAATTGAAAATCGCAGCATACGCACTTCTCATTATTTTGTATCATAATATTTGCGGAATTTTTATACTCTATATTGTCTTTTAGTTTCAAGTAGCAACCGAATGGGGTCCTTAATAAAGGACATACAACATGCACACACGTAATTCTACATTATCCCCAACCACAATATAAATCGGAGTTCAGTATTCATCTAGAGTATAATACGATTTCCTTACAGCCGATCGTGACTGCAGTATGTTTTATTCTTAAAACATTTGGTGATAAGGGGTACTATACAAATGCCATTTAACTATTGAATCATCCTAAAGCCAGTATTACACTGTTTGACCAAGTGGTCAAATTGCAGTAATAAGCAATGCGAAATAACGAATTCAAATTAATCTCACAGTATCCGCTCGATCAAATTCGTTATCTCACATTGCTTATTATTGCAATTTGACCACTTGGTCAAACAGTGTAATACCAAGTAATACTAGCTTAAGAACTTGAAGTAAGTTACGGTCTATAATTTTCAGAAATTCTGCTCAAACCGATAACCTTTTCTCTTATCGTTTCGAGGTATATCATAACTCGCATTAATCTGTTATGTGACACGAGGACCTTTTTGTTGGTTGAGCGATAAAAACAATTTTCTTATGAATTGAAGTTTGGGGTTACGTATAAATTACGTTTTTTAAAGATTTTGAACCGAATGGTTTGTTCAATATTCCAAGAAATGAAGTTAATTTCTTCTTATTTATAACTTAAAATTAATTGTCTTTATTTTCACATTTGTTCGCTCGGCAGAGAAATAATTCTACTACTATACATAAATTCCGGTTCCTATAATTTATTTCCACTACTACTACTTTAATTGCTTTATCTATATTAGAGATGAGTCGTTCATTACTGAACTATTCTAAAATAACACTTAATTGAAGTGAGTGAGTGAAGCAGCTCATTCATCTTGGTTAACCGCAGTTCAATTTGAAAGGAGAATGAAAGAAAAACGAAGAATCATCCGTCTCCGTATCCTTCAGAAACAAACACAGCGAAGACACAACTTAATTGTTCACCAAGTGCAGCTTTTCTCTCTTAGCGATTTATCATATTTCATTCATATGCGTGTGGTTATTTGCATGTTCCATTCTATTATAAGTGAGAGTAGATGTACATCACGCTTTTTGACAATTTTCCAACCTACAAGCACCATTGAGCACTGACTGACTTATTACTGAACGGCTGGTTAGAGAAGCCAACCCACAAGAGCCACTGACTGACTAGTGAGCGACTACTGAACGGCTGATTAGAGAATAGAGTAAATGAACAGTTCAATTAAAGTATTTCACTGAACTAACTCTTTAAAGTGAATGGCTAGTTCGAAAGTATTCAGCTCAAATGAACTGTTTTGCCCGTCTCTATTTTTCTAATTGCCTGGTTTTAACTTCCGACTATATGCAGTTCGTGATCTACAGGAATTAAACTTTTTCGTCTAAATCTGTGCCGTAGGATTTGGTAAATCGGGCGAATTTCTCATTATTATAAAAATCGATTCACATTCAATTACCAATCGATACACACCAAAATCATAACAAATGGGCCATTGTACCAGCGGTTACGTACGGCTTCGATACATATAAAGCGGTTCCATATATCTTCCAATTACCCCAGTCATAGCCCCTCTCCCCATCTACAAAAAGATTTCATATTTCTGAGTGTGACATTCGATTAAAACACAATGTTCTAATTATCACAATATTCCATCGTCTGTCTCTTTGGCAACAAAAGGTTTGGGGGTGGCGTAGACGACGTGGAAGGCACTTAATCTTTTAATACCATAACGGCAGTGACGTGTGCCAAGCTGCCAACAAAAACAGCGAAAAAAAGCAACTTTCCAAAGCAGCTATTAAATCGGGGGTGGCACAGTCGCTTCCATTTTATAGACATAATCGGGGGCGGATAGTCACCGTCGTGGAGCTACTGTGGTATTAAGGTCACATATCGTCCGACTGACGACGGTCAGTCACTATCACCCTAATCCCTGGCTACATGGATTGCGGCCCACAGGAAGATACCTTGAGGCCTTCATAACAAAATTTCCAATTCTACCGCACGTTACTTGTAGCCGTCGAGTTTTGGATTATGATGACGAGGTGGGTAAGTCGTCCCCCTCGTAAAGGACATGAACTTGATGAGGAAAAAGTTACCTTGATTGATGGCACTTTAAGAGCCACCCCCGCACTGGACAGAATATCATCAAAATTTTATCTGATCTGGATACTGATAATCAAGACACATCATTGGGAGTGTAGTTAGCCTGTCTGTTTCGTCATTTTGGTTTTTTTCTGTTCGTCCTGTTTTTGACAGATTTATGACTTTGTCGTCGTAAAGCACCTACAACTCCCTCGGCGACTATTTTCTGTTACGAGGTCGAGGATTTGACAGCAAATCAATTTCAGGATTATGCTCGAGAGTTGAACGAAAGTTTGGGATTGAAAAAGTGATCAGTTTGTTTGTAGTTGTGTTCAGGCTTAGAATTTGGGTAAGCCGATAGCCGATTAAAGGAGGACTTGTTTAAGATTCAAAACGAAAACTTAGGGGTCGCAGTTGAATCTGTTTTCAATATCGATATCCTTCGCTACCAGGAATAACTACTTACATCTGTATGATGACAAGAAATGAGTGAATATTTGGTAATGGGATCACGGCATGTCTTCACATTTAAGGTTTTACCAATTTGCAGGTAATAAGTAAAAACTCGTAACCTTTTAAATATTTAGTATAGGATAATGTGACCCTCGTTGAAAATAACTTTCAAATTTTTGGATCTACTCAAACATTTTTAATGCCAAATACTATTATTTTCTTTACCGAAAAATGCAATTAAATTTAATTGAGTTTCAACATAATTGTTACTCTGTATAATAAAAAACAATTACAACTAAATAAAACAATTAAAATTAAACAAATAAATATAAATACGTAAAATTAATTAACTAGATATCAAAAACAAAATAAAACTTAACTAAAAAAAAAAATTTAAATTAAAACCTAAGAAGTAAATGGAAAACTAGAATCTAAAAATATATAATTGAATCTGAAAGTCAACTAGAACTCGCCCACATAAAACTTAAAATTAAGACCAACAAATAAACCTAAAAAAACTGATTAAAATCCTATCTAAAAAGGAAAAACTTTGAAATTTGTAACCATAAACCAAATAAAAATTTAAATTTAAACTAAAGAAGACTAAGGCCTAAAAATAATTAATATTATAAATTAATTAGAGCCTAGGAACTATAAAAACTGGAAAATAAAATAAAAAGTTGAGCTAAATTTTTCAGAAAAATGTTCCATTAGAATTTGTTGATGGCGAACATAAAAATCTTGTTTAAGCTACCGCTTTTTTATTGATTCAATGCAATTGAATAATTTTGAGATTTAACTAACCTCAGTTTGCGGTTTTATCAATCTGTACAAAACTGTGCAGTCTACTACGCGTTCCATTGGAAAGCTTTCTGTTCGTTGACGCTAGAGACACAAAACTATAGTTGAATTCTGGGTTGGTATTATGAGTTTTTCATTTGTTTTACATTATCTAGGCGTACACGCATAACGGTGAGTGTCTTAAAACTTTACCGCCCAGAATAGGCTTACACAGACTTTTTTTTCGCGAATTGAAAAAAACTCATTTGTGTTACTTAAACTAGAACTTAAGGCTAGACTTAAAACCTAAGATTTAAAACTAACATTAAAATTAACTTAAATGAAGTAATTCAATAGCTTATCTAACTACGGTATTATTGATACTAGAAAGAATCAGCGGGTTCTCCGAGTTTCTGCATTTTGAGGCAAACTTAGATGAAATATTAGAAATAATGTCGTCAATATAATGCAGCACGCCAAAGCTTGGAGCCTAACACAGTTTTAGTACGGTGAAGCAAGACGTCGATAAATTTCGACGCGACAGTATTTTTAAAGCGATTTGGATTGATAGCAGCGATCGAACAGTGATCAAGTAGTGTATAAAATCGAGCAGCGTTGCCAGTAGTGCGACTACTGACTGCGAACAATAAATCATTGTTATTTATATTGATTTTAATTAAATTGTGTTTTACTTGAAGTCCCGCGAACCCCAAGCTTGCACCATTATTGTGAACGCAGAAGGGAAAGACCTAGTAAAAAGTAGTAGAAAAAAGGTGGAAATGTATTCCCCATATTTTCAGCTGTCTTGATTACGAAACATATCATCACGTTGAGGTCACAGCTCGCCGACATAATTACAGGGCCAGCTTGCAGGGTTTTCCCTCAAATCCACCCCTATACCTCCAGAGGCGGCTCACCATTCAATTGGACAAACACAGAAGCGTCCCTTAAGAGCGTGACTCATTGGAAGAAGTATTGCGCGTAACTTGAGTAAAATTGATTTCGTCCTCGAGAGGATTTTCACGGAAGTCCCACGTCTCATCGATAAAGCATCAGGGATTGATTACTTACACAAGAAAGCTTTACAAGTGCCATCTAGCTCACCTGTTACCTGAAATTGTGCCATCAAAGGACCATTTAATTTATTGGAAGATTTTGTACGGGCCCCCGCCATCGTGTCCTTGTTAGGTTCGGTTTGCTCGCATTGTCAGGACAAGAGTAGAGTCGGACCTCGATAAGTATTATGATAACGCCACAATGGAACGGATACAAGTCCCACGTGTATGTTTTCATTTCGTATTTTATTTGTGCTGTGTGAGTATTGAAACGTTGAAATCTTTTCTTAGAAAATCCCTGAAATGTCATGTTTCCTTGTAAGACAGTTGTTCCCGCATGTCGGCATGGACATACTTTGGCAGGAAGTTAACGTTTACCCTTGCCGAAGGCGGACAGGAAATTCCGAAAATTTTTCTTCCCCTGTTTTTCTATTTCGTACACCGAGAATATGTTTGTAATTTTCAAAGTTGTTGTGGCCTCCCTGTTTTTCCAGGTTGAGGTGAACGAAGGACGACCTTAAACCGTTGAGGGTTAAAGGTGTGTAGAATGTTACATGGATAGATGGGTTCTTGAGGATTTCAGACAACTATACGTTGTTGGGGTGCTCCGACATTTCAAAATGCTTTAAGTAAAATGGTTTGTGATACGTTGAGCGTAATTCGGAATTGTGCCGGGACGAAGAGATGCCTGGAAAACGTTCACCTTCATGACAAATTGAAAATATTTCCGGGGAGACGTTTCGGGATTTTCGGAGTTCTTTACGTAGAACTCTTGATCCTCTTTTTTCTTTGTGTTGCGGCAAGAATTTCAGGTGAAATGCCGCAATCATCCCAGGGCGGGTTGAATTATTTGCGAAACGTTAGGAACGAATTGACAGCTTTTTCGGCGAATGAGCCTGTTTAAGGGCTCGGCTTTGCCGAGAATTCCATAATTCCTGAACAATTAGTTACCTACGTACAGCAACAATGTTCGTTCATCAAGCCAATGGATTCTTCGGTCCCATTCTGTAGAAGTCTTCGTTCCCGCTCCATAGTGTCCTAATAGAACGGGGGCGTAATTCTGGGCGGTTTTGGCGAAGGTTATCGATTTTTTTCCTTGGAGTGGAAGCAGGGAGTTGCAAAATGCACTACTTCGATGGCGTTGTCCTATCGTTGGATGGGTAGGTGGTAGGTCGTGCTCGGCATCAGAAGTAAACAAAATAATTATTGGAAAACAATTATACAATGCCGAGGGTTTAATCAGTCGAGGGCTCGAAAACGCTTTTAAGATCTCTTCTATCGGGGGTCTGTTGAAGTTGTTGTCGGCGACTTGTTAAATTGTAATTTGCGCGAGAACTTTCAATTTCTCGTGTAAATCCACTTTGCAGTTGTTGGGCGGCATCGATGATTGGAGTTTAACGAGTTCAAGTGGTCTGAATGCGTTTTCATTCCCATGGAGCTATGCCGATTGGATTTTATTTCTTTTTTTTTTTTTAGCGCGTTGATTCTGTATGCTGGTCTATGATTTTGATTCATGACAACAATCACTATAATGATGAGAGGAGAGGGGGACTTGGAACATCAAAATTCGTAATATTTACGATGACGGAACGCAAAGATTGAAACACATCCATTGTGCATCCCAGGGAAGCCTTTTCATCTTCTCGCCCAATTCGAATGACGCGTTTCCACCATCACGCGAACCTGTGCGAACTAGCGCGAATGCGAATGTGGAAACAGCAAGATCGCGTCAGTTCGCAACTCTAGTCGAGATTCGCTTAGCTTCGCGTCGATAGCGGTTTTTGGACGCGAATCAAAGTAATTCGCATTGAACACGAATGTAATGTTTACACATTCGCGTATGCATTCGTGTGCTATGCGAATATAGACGAAGCGCGATTGCTATGGTGGAAACGCGGCATAACTCCGAAATTGATCGAATCAGCCATCTTGTTTTTTGCTTCATAAAATCAATCAACGGTCAACGATAAGAACTCCCTACTCGACACTATATCGTGACACCAACACACACCGATGTTAGAAAATTGGACATCTTGAGCATTTTGCAAATCTTTATTACCATTTACAAACGCGAACTAAACTAAGGCGCTTTATACTCACTTTGGTGAACGTTTAGCGAATCATTTCTAAAGCATGTTAAAGATTCGTAAATTAATTTTCATCAGAGAATCGATTTTGAGTTTCAAGTGAATATGATTTAGATGAATTATTGGTGAATCTATTTCGAATAGATAAACTTACCGCAGTTTTTAAACTTCGCTTGCCCCTGCTTTAAAAAAGTCACAGGCAGACTAATTATTAATTTTTTTATAATTCTCTTGCACGCGTTTTTATGTATTTTCCCCCATTGTTCGATATTTTTCACCTTTGTTGAATCCGCAGCATTTTTCCAACAACATTCACGAAAATGTTTGCTGGGAGGTCGAAGAGTGGAAAATGTCCATCGAAAAACAGAGGGCAAAAGAATTTAATGGGAAGAATAAAATTCAGTATTTTGCGAACACAAAGTCAAGAAGGAAATTGTAAGCTGCTCTAATCTTCATTGTTAACTTTTGTGAATTAAGTCTTAATTTTTTGTTGTTTTCTTACAATGACATTGCTTATGTTACTTCAGCTGTTGTGTTATAATTTCTTAAATTATGCATGTTGTTTTCTTATTTGAAAGAAATAGGTATATGTGTGTAATTTGCAATTGTTTTTTCGTCATGTTTCACCTGAAAACTCTACCCCGAGTCCGAAATTCGAAGTTACGCTACTGAGTATGGTATTATATTGGCGCAGACGGTACACTTGAGAGCGGAATTCATGAAAGGAACCAATAGATTCTCGGTAATCCTGTAGCTCTGTTATTAAAAAAGTTAGTCCGAGCTCCAAGCCAACTTAGTTTTTCCATCTTTATTATTTTTTTTTCAAGGATTTCTAATTTAATGCGAAAATACACCCTTGAAACTATTTCAAATTACAAATATCCACACCTACCCTTATTTTCACTCGAATGACAGCGAACTAATCGCAAACATTTCTTCAGCTTCGGTGGGTAAACTAAAATTGGAAGCTGAAGGCTAACTTGGTGAAAAATAGAATTCCAAGCCTACAAATTGCCACTAAAAAATTCGACGAACCCTATGCAAAAAAATGCAAATATCATCCGGACGTCCGTATAAGAGGACAAGGCTGACCTTTTAATAGTTGGCAGTCAGTTTGGTTTTCGCCTGCGACAAAAGGACGAATTCGTGCTTCCGTGCTTATCCTTCATCAATTAAAGTGGCTCCGTTTATCGCCTTTCTACGTTACGACAAATGAAGAAATAACGAAATGCCGGCGGGTCCCTCTCGATTCTAGACCGAGATGAACTTTAAAATTAATCGATTGGAAAATTCAATTTATGATAAGACTGAAGACGAAGACACACAACCTTTGAATTTATCCTTCGGATAAGCCGAACAGGATCTTTGGCCAACAAAACATCCTCTAAATACGCCAACACCCCGTAGCTGCTACTTCGAATTTGACTCTTGATTATTTCGAAGTGCGGCGCGTGCTGTGAAAGGTCAGACCCTTTTCGAATATCAAATGAAGGACAGTCAATAAGTTGTCTATAGTTAAAAAAAACTCGAAAGTGGATATAAATGTCGAGTTTTTTGAAATGTTATTTTTGGCATTACTTGACGTTTTCTGTGTGTTTAAAGTCGAAGGAATTACGTTTGTTGTTTTTGTTTCAAAAACGAATTATTCAGAAATATTTCACAAAACAAAACCTTCAGATAAATTCTTGGTCCTGAAATACTGGTTTGTTTCAATTTTACCAGTATAAGTATCTTATACTGGGAAATTTAAATAAATAATTATACAAAATTAAGGGTGGTTTACCTCTTTATGGGGATTCACTCTTATCAGACTACATTTCTTTTGAATATATATACATTCTTTCCAAGTATCATTGAAATTCATCGAGTGTTTCTACGGAAATCGAAAGTTCGGTCGTTTATTGTTTCACCTCTTAAATGCTCACGACTGCCGATAAAAAAAAAATATGTGTCCCTAAGATTTTCGAGTTCTACAACATATACGAAAATTTTCAAAATCGGCTTGGGATACTTGGGAATGTTCCCTTGTTAGTCAGTGTACCTATATTGGGCCACCTTTTAGCTTGGTGAGCCTTTATTGGGCCGCTCATCAGGTGGCAACTAAGCAGGTAATATGCAAATTATTGACATTCCCACATCCAATTGTCACATTTCTCCCATCTCTCGTGCAATTTGTGGATACCACGGCAAAAAAATTCCTTCACTTTCGAAGCAAACCACTCATCAAGCCATTTTCGGACGTCTTCGTAAGAACCGAAGTGCTGCTCAGCGAGCGCGTGGCCCATCGACGAAAACAAGTGGTAGTCAGAAGGGACCAGGTCTAGTGAATTAGCGGGAGGGGGTAGCACCACCCAGTTGAGTGTGGCCAAGTAGTTGCGAACCAGTTTTGACCTGTGCGATGGTGCGTTGTCGTGGAGCAAAATCACCTTGTCATGTCTTTGTTGATATTCCGGCCTTTTTTCACGCAGAGCACGGTGCTATTTGATCAATTGTTGGTGGTAGCGGTGGGCATCGACAGTTTCACCAGGTTTTAAAAGCTCATAGTAGACGATACCCTGCTGATCCCACCAAACGAACAATATTGTCTTCCGTCCGAAGCGATTTGGTCTTGCGGTAGATTTGATGGTTGACCGGGATCAACCCACGATTTTCTGCGCTTTGGATTATCGAAATAAGTCCACTTTTCATCGCCAGTCACAATCCGATGCAGAAACGACTTTCTTCTGTGTCTGGCGAGCAACATTTCGCATGTGTTTTGGCGTCGCTCCATCTGCCTATCGTTCAATTCATGCGGTACCCATTTCCCGATCCTTTGAACCTTTCCCATGACGTAGACGAATGGAAATGACTGCTTGAGTAACATCCAATTGCTTGGCAAGCGTTTTTTGCGATTGGGTATCGTCCTCGTCCAAAGGAGCCCGCAATTGATTGTCCTCAACATTCCTCGACCGATTTTCGCGCTTCGTATCGCTCAGGTCAAAATCACCGTCTTTGAATAGACGAAACCAAGCCCTGCACGTTGATTCCGCTGAAACATTGTTACCATAGGCCTCCACAAGCATTCAGCAGCCGTTTTCTTCAAATGGAAGCAAAAAAGCAGAGCTTCCCACATATGCTCTTTTTCTGGCAAAAAACTAGACATGATCAGCACAGGACAATCGTATGTTGTTGAATGAAATTTGTGACGATATGTACTGATTAATGTTAACAACTAACCAACCCTTAAATAAAAAAAAAATGGCGTCCCTAGGTTGTTTAATACGCTCCCTAGCGCCATCTATGTGTCAACGCTCGTTTTAAGGTTATACACCTGGTACATTTTTTAAACATAATTTTACTTTTCTTTAATATTTAATTGTGTTTAAAGTGTATAATATATAGGGAGAAGTAGTTTATTTCAAAAATTATTTTTATGCACTTAATACTTCATTTAAAAAAAAACAGTGAAGACACATAAAATTCAAATAAGGTATTTAGTAGATTAGTACGTACAAATTGTTTGTAAAGTCACATTATTTTATTTTTCTTTAACATTTTTTTTTTGTAAAAGTATATACAAGTTGTCTATTTTGTTGTATAATTTCTAGAGTTGGAACAATGCATTATATGTGCTGAGGAAAAATGAGACTCACATCATTGAATATATGTTGGTGCTGGACTTATTTCATATGAGTACGGGGGTGACCCAACTTAGGGACACAAATTTTCCAATATAGGGCCGGGTTATCGAACAATAGCAGTTAAGTATATCGATAGGTTTGGATTGATCTTGGCTTTACATTGGAAGCATCAGCCGGACTCAGGGCCCATGGCCTTAAGATTGGCCACCCGGCCCAACTTAGGCCCACTTGGCAAATTTGTGTCCCTAAGTTGGGCCACCCTCGTACTCAGGTGAAATTACGTTAAATTACAACTATGAGAGATTTCTGCCCTTTTATGAACAATATACTAATAGTAGTAGTCGTTAAAAACATGAAAAGAACACCACCACTAAATAACATTTATTAAAAAAACTCATAAGTACCCTTAACAAATGCAGTTAGACAGCAGTTCAATTTAGACAAAATATTCCACTTATCACTTCTAAACCACACAGTTCAAAGGAAACAAAATAATTAACAATGAGAGGCGTCCGGATTTCTTTAAAAGATTGGCAGATAATTATGCTTGTTTTTTCATCCTTAAGTTGAGTGTCCCAACTTAGGTACATGGCCAAATATAGGTACACTTACCTTAATTCGAATTAATTATGAATCTAGTGGTTGATTTTTTCTTGCTAGCCACTTTGCAGAAAATCATATCATTTTCTTTGTTATGAAAATCTTCTCTAGGCACTAGATAGACAAATGTGGCGATTACGGTTTCAAGAATTTCATCTAGCTTCTGTCTAGTCCTTTCGGTTCAGATATATCGTCCTTTGCGGTATAGAAATCTTGCAGAAAATTTAAAATCAAGACTAGGACAACTTAACAAAAACAAAACTCCAGACTAGAAATAGGCAAGACCAAGACGGGATTGTGCAAGGCATTCACTTTTGCTTAGGCGAAGAAAGATGTTTCTTCGATGTCATAGAATTCTTGCAGAAAATTGAAGACCATAACTAGGATAGCAGCTCCCATAGCATGCAAAAGACTGCTGTATAGGTAAGACCAAGACTGAGTGTGCACAACCAATGAAAAGCAAATCGAATTTTGAAATGCAAGAGTAATATAATGTCAACTCGTTATTGCAGAATTACAAAAGGCATGGGTGCAAGATTATAGCAATCAGGATTCAAACTAAAACTGGAACTAAGCAGCAACTGACTAAAAAAGAAACCGTAGTGATGATAAGCAGGTGCACTCAATCGTTTGATACTTTAGATGAAATACTAAACTCCGATTTATGTTGCGGTTGTAACACTCTTCTACGGCGCAACATCCCAAATTGAAACTTGCTCTCTTCGATATATCGAATCGTATTTATGACATTACGGCCATCTCTTCGTCCCATCTGAAGTTTTTCTCGAAACTCTGGTACATAGTGTTTTTTTCCAGGGATAGGAAGTCTAGCCTATCGCTCAACCCTTGATGAAGAATATGAAAGATAATTGGGAATGAGAAAGTAAGTTACGTAAATAAGTTTTGTAAGATAAATGTGAATGGATAAGTAAGGACAATTTTTGTAGAAATAAGAAGAAATGTAGAACCATTTCATTAGTGGAACTCAAAGGCAGACAATCTAGCACTAGGCTACAGAAGCTACACATTACCGCATATAAGTAACGTTTCATTTCCAATTCGATATCTGAGCCGCGATTCTGGCGACATGCGAATTTGCGAAAATTCCGCATATTTCGAAACAGGGAAATTTGTCGGTTTCATGAGGCAAGGCACGAAAATATTCGCCAGACCTTCCTAGGTATTCAAATTGAAATTCACATATGTGAATTGAGGAAACTGTTTGTTTTTCGTTTCGTGTTTGTTGTAAATATTAGGTATGTTCTTTTTGAGTGATTGATTGGTTGCAGGGTGTTGGAATGGGGGGAAGGACAATGCGTCCGAATTGCTCGAAAATTCATATCTCCTGAACGGTTGATGTCAGACGGTTGAAACTTTGTAGCTGTTTTATGGGATACTAGGAGCCTAGACACGGACTAAAATTTTGAAGGAGGGGAATGTGGGGGTGGAGTAAAAAACTTTGGATTACAATATCTTCCGAACCAATTATACCAGGAAGATAAAATTTGATTTTTGAAGATAGGATTTCAAGTCGAGTTTATTGAAAGTAAAAATTTTTGATGGGGGAGGTGGAGCGCAAAAGTGGTGGAACAGCCATTTTTAAAACAAATTTATTTTTATATCTTCAGAACCGTGCCATATATGACCTTACAAATTTTACAGGAGTTAGGCCCAGTAGACCTCTAGCGGAGAAACAGTCGTTTTTACTGACAAATGTCAAAACTTTAGTGGGGCACGTTCAAAATACAAATGAAACCATTTTCAAAATGGGGTATGTTCGAATATCAATTTCGACACATTCGAAATTTACGAATTGTCGTCAGAATCGCGGCCCTGGAAGTGTAAGGAATCTACAACATGTTTTGAAGTACACATACTTTAAGGAATTTTGTATGGAAGTTAACTCCAAAGGGTAGAGTATTTTTGCTCATTATTAGGCACAACGTCTTTTTTTGCTACAAAACTGAATCATATAAGATTTTAGTATGTGCTCAAAGTTCCTTCGAGCTATCGCGTGTTCGAGAGATTCCAAGCAAACATTGTTTAAGAAACTTTGTATAGTAGGTACTTGAAGGAGTACCTTAATTTTATTTACTTATTTTAGTTACTAGGATGAAAGGGATTTTAAAAATAAATTATTAAAAATTGCATAATTTTAAATTCCATAACTAAATTTAAATTACGTAATTTTAAATTCCTTCCTTTACGGGTTCAATTATTGTCATATGTTTTTACACAAAATATAATAGCTATTGCATGGAAGCTACTGAAAGGAGCGACTGGATTTCGCTGACAAAAAAACTCAATCTTACTTTTTGCTCAATAACAGTTTGGGTAACATTTCGAACTTTAATCTAGGGGTTTTCTTTAGTTGTAGTTCGTTTCGAAAGATGAAAGTCAAAATTTTTCCAGCACTTTTTGTATGGATGCAACTCAAAGATAGGAATTAATCTTTGAGTGGCATCCATATGCAAATATTTGTTAATTATTGTATGACCAATTTCAATCTCATGGCTTAAAGAGCTCTGAAGTCAATGGCCAACATTGCATGCAATTATTGTGAAGACTTTTGTTTGGGAGCTACTCGAGGAGTGGATTGTTTTGGTTCATTAACTAAGTAACTTAGTATTAGTGTTTATTTGAAACTACAATAATTTGCGGAAGTTGTCCACTTCCTAGCTGATAAATTTTTTTAAGTAGTGCGTTTCCAAAGGCGAAGTACAAATATTTTAAGGATCATAAAATAGTTGTATACGGAATTTGAGTACGCATTTTAACGGGAGGACACCGAATTTCAACTTCCTACATCAACCTGTTTTTGGAGTTATTGTGCGTTCGGACGTACATCAAACGGATTTGAACTTTTTGGCCATTCCTGCACAGTAATTATATGGTACATACTTAACTCTTTTCGTTCAAAGCGTCATTCTATACGTTGCAAACTTTTGGGGCTCCTTTTAACTTATAATACTTCATAATGACGCCAAGACAAGAGCTAGTAAGACCAAGACTAAATGTGCAAGCACTAGACTTGCGCTCACCACGAAAACCAATATCTTATGCTAGGAAAGTTGTGATTAACGCTTCGAATAACTTGCTGCCAAGTGCGTTACGAAATGAACAACGATTTGTTACACGTTTATGCATTAACACATGATTTCCAAGAAACAAGTTCATTCTTCATTAAGTCTGCTCAACGCAATGCCGTGACTTTCTAACATAATAATCCACTACGTGCGTATAGTGCGGCACAATAAATAATTCATTTTTGCGAATGCCTCATAAAAATCAGAATCCCGGATAATTGTCACAGGAAATCCCCAAACATTTCTTATGCTCCTTGGGCTACAGCACATCTCGCTATCTTTTGAAGAGATTCATTCCATCACCGATGCCCTACATCCTTCTCATCAGAAAATGATCCTTCTTTACATTCCACATATAAGTAATTCCCATAAGTAATGGCCATGGCTCACTTTTCGTACAGTTGCTTCATATATCATGATTAAATGAAGGACTACTGTGCGATGTCAAGGTACAAGTATTGTCCTGTGAACCTCCCTTTCATCCTACTCAAATAGGACGAAGAAACTGTATCTAATTCTCTAGTTGGTATCCTTAAAATAATCTCGAAGGCAAATAATCATATAAGCAGGACGGACAGTTAAGATTAGTTAAAGGAAATAAATGGTGAACTAAGAAGGCCATTGGCGAAATACTACACCCTGCGCCTGCTCCAGTGCGGTATTATTTCATTGAAAGGCTAGGTAATTTATCTTTGCGGCATTTACGAGCCAGCCGAAAAATGAACTGGATACCAGAAAAAAGCCAGCTATCCAGTCAGCCTTCCTGACTCCTCATCTCGATAGTGGCGCTCCTCGACGACGGCATCACACTACTATTTGGGCCTTAACTCACTTTTACTTTCCGGCTGAACAAGGCAGACTATGCGTGGAGAATAATCATCATGAAGAATCCTATGGTGGTGGCCTAGGGACAGGGTAATGTGGTGGGCCGATCCAATTCCTTAGTCACACAATTACTTCCGACATACACAAATTACGAAGAGCTGTCGGGAAGGCTGGCAGAAACATCAGGCCTGGCACTCATTTCGTTTTGGTGCTGGTGGTTCCAAGGACGACGTCAAGGATATGCGAATGAGAGATAAAATTTTAATCTGACTGTGGAAGGACTACCTTATATCACTGTCACTTAACGATGCCATGGCTTAAGTCTTAAGTGAATGGTATTTTGTTGTGTGCCCGACTCGGGTCCATGTACTGAAAATGAGTCAGTTTATTGGCAAAGCGATAAGAAGAAGGGCTAGATGAGTGCGTAATATGCCCTAGGAAAGGTACTTCTGCTTTTCCTTGGAGCTCTACAACTTCAATTTATGGTAACGTTAATGTATATGAAGCGTGCAAGCTGTGAAAGAAATGGATTCGTATTGATGTCTGTGAATTGCGCAATGTTTTCAAAATCCACATTCACTCACATTTCTTCACAGTTGAGTTGGAGCAATTAATCAGAATTCATAGTACATAGCTGACAGAGTCATCAAGTAATTAGGGTGAGGATTTATTCACTGTTAGCGTCGACGTGATTTTATTCTCGTTCTCGTGTACTCGGTTCAGCATTGTTTGAACTAGGACGCTGAAATTTATATGAAACAATTTGGGTCGCAAAGTAAATTCAAATAAATTCCTTCGAGTAGCACACATATAAATTCCTAGAAATAAATAAAATTACCGATTAAATGAATTATATAAAAAAATAAAAACATTAAAAAAATTTAAAACAATAAAAAAAAGTCTCTGTGCGCAACTTTATTATTCTTCGGGTAGAAGTCCGGTACTGGTTACTATTCGATTGACACCAAAAAAAAAAAATTTGGTAAAACATTTCTAGGCGCTTATGTAAAAAGTCCGAAGAAGTAAAATTGCTTTGATAGCTCGACGTGTCTAAAAGATTTAACGAAATTGTGGAAAAAACTATTTTCACAGATTTTTTTTACTCCACTTATAACCCTCGAGGTTAGCTATACATATAAAATTTCAATAGGGACACAACAATTTTGTATTTAAATAAAACACAGAATAATTGAGATAATTTCCAAACGTTGCTCGTTCATGAACTTCACCATGATAAAAATATAAACCTTGACTGACGTTTTGACATTGACAGACCAGCAAAAAAGTTTAAGGGTGTGTTTGTATTAAAATACAAAATTGTTATGTACCTATTGAATAACCCTTTACGACAAACCGAAAACTAATTTAAAATAAATTATGTACTCTATGAAAAATGTCAGAGTTGGTTAGTTTAAGGCAAAACTGGGTAATGCGGTAAATAATGGGAAACTAGTTTGGAAAAATGGTAGTTCTAGTCTCGGATTTGACGACATCACAATTGAATGTGTTTTAAAAGACTTTCTCAAAGATTGTTATAGACCTAATTATTCTAATCTTCACCCTTTGAAGAGTGTATTCTCTAAAATTTAAAAAACAGTCAACAATTATTGACTTGTTTCCTTAATATCTATCGTTGGAAAAATAATTGAAACGGTTGCAAAGAAGAAATTAATGAGTTTCTTTGAAACACATAAAATAATAAACAAAAATCATTTTGGTTTTCGTGCAGGACGCAGCACACATGATGAAATAGCTCCGTTAAATAAATTAATTAGCTCCTCGTTAGATAAAGGGAACAAATCACGCGCCGTATTCTTAGACTTGGCAAAAGCATTCAATTCCACATGTAAAAATAATGTTTATTGCATCCGGTATTAGCACCTTTTGGGCTAACTAGATCACCGGCTAGAGGATAGATCCCGATATTTTTAATTAACAATAAACAAAGCAATAGAGCAACTTTCCATTACGATGTACCACATGGTTTAGTTTTAGGACCAGTTATCTTTCTGTTATACTTAAGGGATATGATATCTTATGCTGATAACACTTTCCTATTCTTCGCGGATGCTTCATAAGTAGCATGTATAGTATTTGTATACTATACTACCTCATACTTTGCAAAGACTTCATATCAAAGATCTGCGATTCGTAAAGATCCAAGGTCTGTAAAGATTTGCGATTCTATCTTCTATCTTCAACCTTCAATCTTCAATCTTTAGTCTTTAATCCTTAATCTTCCATCTTCCACCCACCATCCACTATCTTTTATCCTCTATCCGCCATTTTCCATCCTTCATCCTCATCCTCCATACTTCGTCCTCCATCTTCCATCCTACATCTTAAATCTTCATCTTTCATCCTCCATCTCTCATCCTCTATCCCCTATCCTCCCATCCTCCATCTTCCATTCTCTATTCTGATGGAGGCATCTTTCGTCTTTCATCCTCCATCATCCAATTCTCTATCCTTCATCCTCCGTCTTTCATCCTCCATCATCCGACCTCCATCATCCAACCTTCATCTCCCATCCTCCATCTTCCGTCTACCATCCCTCAAACCCCATCCTCTATGCGCTATCCTCTCTCTTCCATCTTCTGTCTTCCATTTTCCGTCTTTCATCCTCTATCCTCCATCCTTCACCCTTCACCCTCCATCTTCGATTGTCAACCCTCCATCCTCCATATTCCATCGTCTATTCCCAATCCTCCATCCATCATCCTGCATCCTCCTTCCTTCATCCTCCATCCTCTATTCTCCATCATCATCATCTCAAAGATCCGCGATTCGTAAAGATCCGCGGTTTGCAAAAATTTGCGTTTCGTAGAGATCCGCGATTTGTAAATATCTGCTTCAGTTCGCGAACCGTAAAGATCTGCGAACCGTAAAGATCCACGAGCCGTGAAGATCCGCGAACCGCAAAGATCCGTAAAGATCTGTGAGCCGTGAAGATCTGCGAACCGCAAAGATCCGCGAACCGTCAAGATTCGAGATCCGTGAAGAAGATCTGGCTCTGTTGGATCTTCTTCTAGAGCCGGTTCATTGAGCCGGCTCAGATCTGAGTTACCCATCTCTAGTCCTAACTGCTATAAAATTTTCAAAATCATATCGAGTACGGTTCTTGAGATATAAAAATGTAGTTTTTTAAGAAATAGCTGGAATGGAAAATTTTAACTCTTTTCTAATCTCCTAGTATCTCTGAAGACAACCACAAAGTTATCGTCTAAGCTATCAACATTATTCCAAAGCACATGTTTTAAGGACTTATGTATGGGAGCTTCTCGAAGGAGTTGACGGATGTTACTAATAAATAATCTCAGTCTTGACTTAAAACTTATTCCTGTAAAATGTTTACTTCCCATTATATTCGGTTTTCTGGCTGCAAATATTGGAAAATTTATGTGTGGCAAATTTCGTGTTTCTAACATAAACCAATAGTCATGAATACGTGTTTTTAGGACTCTTGTTTGGGAGGATATCGCCTTTTAACGAACTTAGCCTTAATTTTTCTATTTTACAGGAGGTGAAAAAAATGCAACTTCCTAGGTCAACGCGTTTTTGTGTTATCGTCCGTACGGACGGACTGAAATAAAATGATATAATTTTTTTTTCGTCCGAAGCACCGTTTTATGCGTTACGAATTGTAGAATAACCAGGTGGCTATTTGGAACGTTAATTTTTTAGGTTGTCAATCGCATAGTAACCTACACAACATCTCAGCATTGAACTCGTTCCAGACTTTTACTCATAAAATATTAAAGTTGCGCCCAGATTGTTGGCCGATTTTTTACATATTTCGCTACAACCTACGATTAGAATTAATATCCTGGTAAACAACCAAAATTGGTTTAAATATCTGGTGACTCCAGTGTGTGTAACTGACTCATTAAGTAAACAAAAATTCACTATGGCAAAGTTTCCATTGTTAAGATTCGTGGAAATGAAATTCAGTACAAGAACGTACATATGGAGGAATCCTCGGTAATGCCACCAAATTTAAAGTTGTTTCGTATAATATCATATTACACCTTCTGACGAGTCAATGCAATCCGATGATGAAATTACTCACCTACTCACCAAACGGGTTGCGGAAATTCTGGTACTCCACCTGGGGAGTACCTGGATAGTCATGCTGCCGTGGTGAAAATCTAATTCCTTATGCCCAATAAATGTTCAGACTCTCCTTTGCTCAACTCTTACTACCACTCATTAAGGGTTGATCCGTAACTTATATCCTGTTTTTTTTTAATCCCATTTGTTTTACTGTATATCTCCACCATAGAGATATAAATACTGGAGGCGACAAGACGCCGTTTTTGTATGAAGCACTTTGAAGCATTTTGCAGCAAAATTGAAAGTTTTTGTATGGAGCGTTTGATGCCAGGTGGCAGTGAAATGCAAATAGTAGCGTAGTATTCAAACATAATATATATATATATGTAGGAACGATTTTGTGACCCACTGTGAAATCGAACCCGAGTAGCAGGTGGTGGGGACGTGGAGCGAGAGGCAACGAACGAGAAGAAAAACAGTTGGAGTTCGTCTTTTGAATTAAGCACACATTGTACTTGAATATATCTTGAATTTTATGTTAGTTACATTCTTGACACATTTTCATATATACCCATCAATAAATAAATCCCACATGTATATATATATAACATAAATGTGAGTAAGATGTTAATAGTAGCATAGTGATTATTGCCGGTCCTTTGCGAGGAATCGCCCGGCTTCAAAACAGTCGCTGCTCGTCATCTCCAGTACATATGTATATCTCTATGATCTCCACCATCCCATGCGTACCGCAAGTCTAACCCTGTTCCCATGTGGGATTTCAACGGCGTCCAAGACGTAACCTTGACCATTTTGAAATAATTCAAAAATCGATTTCTCATTATTCTTGGCAACTTCTCAACGATACGTTTCCAAACGAATTGTCATAAACTTTATTCAAATTTGTTTGCCAAAAAAAAAGAAATTCCAGTGTTGGATTTCTGTCGCCATGGAATTATCTTTCTTAATAAATTCGACTTGATTCTCGATGCTGTTTCTTTAGCACAGATAAATTACTTTTGAATGCGGATCACGTTGCAGTTGGCAAGTTTTATTGGCGGTCTTATTTCGTCTTAGGCCAAAATTTTGTTGCTTAATTCTGGCCTTGATTGCGATTTTACTGTTTTTTTGCCGGAATCGGAATAGAAAGAAAAACTGAACGATTTCTGATGTGGTCAGCAAAACAAGGACACGAATTTAGTGTATGTGAAGAATCGGTGGCAGCACGTTCATCGAAACGAGCTAAAATGCTACGGATCGTATTTACAAAGGAACTTTGTACTATACAGTTGCCAGTTTTATACCCTAGGCCCTAGGGTGGATTCTAATCGATACTACCTTACCGAAATTCGGGACGCTCATTAACTGGGTACATGCTTTCAGGGATACGTGAAGTCTTAGGCTCTAGGCTTGCTTCGAAATAGCCACCCCCATCTGGCTGAGCGCTGAAAGCACACAATGCGCTCCGCCATTATGGAGGATAGAGGATTATTGGAGTTTTTTCTAGTTCCGTTCCACTGTCCTGGATCTCATCCCAGAAAAATCCATTATTGAGTTACTAAATCCCTGAAATCTGTTCCCGTTTAAGTAAACACAAGACCTTCTTCAGGCCTCGGAAACAATTGATGCTATCATCTTCCGCCCCCCAATTTGATACCATTTTGGATTTTATCGCAATGAAATTCGATCAGAACTGAAACTGGAACGAGGGTCTTACGTTGGAAGCTCATGTGGACAATTCTGTCTTCGTGTTGGTTTAGCTATCGCTTCTCTTTGTCAATCTTTGCGATTAGATGAGTCCATTTGGGTGTACTTCTCGGCTTAAATATTCCATCCATTCTTGCGTGCAAATCCAACTTAAAGCGGCAACACAATGGCGTTGTTGTATGAAAGTCCCAAATGAAAATCAAATGAACGTTTCACTGTACGACTAAAATTGGATTAATTCGGTCTCATTCCACCATTTTGTATTTCATTTCAGATATGTCCATGGAATCGGTTCGGAGACAAGAAATTCACTTTTCCATTTGCATAACGCCCGGGATCTAGTCCTCGTAACGACTTGCCGGCATGGAAAGAGCTGGAGGGAACTGCAGGATGCTAGATGTGATGAGGATAACCGAGAATATGACAGGTAAGTCAGGCTGCCTATAGTTTGCACAAGTAGCTGTGGGCTACAGGTTTCGTGTGATAGGTTCAAGTTAGAAGGATGCTTCCTTGTTTGCAGGGCTCATGACCTTTCATTCATTGGCGATAAGATCGTACCAATTGTGACATTTAATTTGTGTCAATAATTTGGCTTAACATCTCTTAATCTGTGTCTTTGCAAGCGTTTAAAGGATTTCGAAGGATATGATCATTTGTAGAAACACCGCTCTTTTGAAATTTGTACATCTCGCAATGACATGTACTCGTGGGGATGTTCAGCAGATGCACAGAGGCTGAATGAATTTAATTAGCCTTCCTACGATTAATTTAATAAAAAACAATATTGCGTAAGGTGGTGGCGAGTTTCTTGCCAAACCAGTCAATTTCAACCTGTTTGGAATATGTTTACACTGCAGTGGTTTTTGTATATAGAAGAATCATCACCGAAGAAGAGCCTCCACGGAAGTAGTTTGAAGTATTAACAGGGAGTGATGCCTTTTAGATATAACAATCAAGATTCATAGTATAAATGCATAATTTTATCAAAGTAAAACCTGCGAATTTCGAATAAAACCCTTCAAATGTTCTAAAATGTGACGTAATGGACACACCAAAAACCTTGGATGTTGATGTTAATCTGTATAGTACAACAGTACATAAACTTTTGGGCATCTAGAATTTAGCCAAGCTTTACGGTTCGCATAGATCCACTAGACGTAGAGGATTCATATCCTAGTATTCGGACGGATCTACAGTAGACGAAGCTGAAGGAGCAACTCTCTACGGGATGAAGTCCAATGAACCTCAATACAAGAATTCTGAATCCTCCAATCACAACCTAGAGCCCATTACTGAAATGAGTTCTATGATTGAACTGAGGCCGAGTGGGTCATGAATAGGTGATTTCTTTTTAACCGCAATCATCCCTTCGATAACATCGGCCATAATTAGGTGCATGTCTTCCTTGGGGATTATGCATTCGGGGCACTCCTATATTCATGCCTGTTCCGTGTAATTCTCGCCACTCTGTTTCGTCGGGGAATTGCTTTCCTCATTTTAAATTCTATTATTGCACCCGAAGTATGCTCGATTTCGAGGAGTACAATGCAAACAACAAGGAGGTAGTTTTTATTCAAATTTCTTAAGAAGATATTAGAGCACAGTCTCAAGTGTTGTTCAGACGCTGTTCACCTTTGTATTTTGTTCTTGTGCCAGGCTTTCGTTAATTAAGAAATGCACTTAAAATGAATCGAGAAGCGAAGCTTAGCGAGCTGTTTACAACAGAAGAAGGACTGAATAAAAAAAAACTGAATAGGTAATAATAAGGAAAGAAGTATGCCGTATCCTTTCAAGCTAATTACGAACGAGGCACGTTTCGAAATGTACGTACATATTTGAGAAAGGCCTTTGCTCTGGCACAATGTGACACAGGTACGTTCCATTCGAAGGCAACGACTTGCAAAGTGGTGCCCGAGGAACAGGTATTGTTCGGAATAGGACTTCATTATAAATGGAGGAAAACGTCCTGATAAAGGAAATCTAATAAGACTCTTTAGAACTGAAGGAGAGTGTAGACGTCTGAACAGTAGACGATGCTCTTTAGAAAGTTGATAACGGCCAAATAGCAAATGAAGTAGATCAATTCGAAAAATAAAGATATACGTTGTTATTAGATCACTTGTATGGGCTTGGTAGACAAATGACGAACGCGATAGTCTACCAATCCAGAGGCCGTAGGGGTTAGGTTTATTATCCGCACTTTTGCTCTATTTCCCAGAAAGAGTCGAATAAGAACTGAATATCACTTTTCTCTCTCTTCCGACTGTAATGCTTACAGAATCGATTCCGTAACGACTATTTGTTAGTCATACCCTATTACCACAGTTGTGTACTTACTGAATTCGGCGTAGGTATGTGCTTCCTCCTCACATTGCCAGTAAGCACACAATTCATGCCTTAACAAAATATGTTAGTTTCGCGATGGAATTGAAGCTTAGTGAAATGCCCACTTGATTTGCGTTAACATTTTTGGAAAGAAAAAGTATTCCCATAAGCAGGTGGTAATTATTACCTGGGTCCTCAGTGGCACATTAACTCAGCGCGCTGGTCTACAAACACCGAGATCGTTGGTTCGAATCCCATCCGTGAAAATTATTTAAGGAGTAACATGGCCTCGGAAGAGCGTTGTTACTGCACTCCTTGAGGGCATGGTGATATTACCCACAACGCTTGCTAATATTTTATTATGTCACCGTGGTAGTCGCAACCTAATGAACATTACCTACAGCATTACTCGGTAATCAGTTTAAGTTTCAGTGCTGGCGGAATCAAAGCAAGTGTGAGAGACTCTTTCAGGCTCCTCCTGGAATGAACTGCTCGACTTCTTAGCCCGAGCTTATGAGAATTTTCTACATCATCTGAAATACGATCATGCCATTGGAAGTATAAGCAGAGTATTCAAATTAAAAATTGCAGAAAAATTTTAAAAAGACAAAATTATAAAAAAAATCTGCCAACAGTCTGGGCGCAACTTTATTATTTTTTCGGTAGAAGTTCGGAACGAGTTTAATTCTGAGATGCGGTGTAGGTTTCTATGTGACTGAAAACCCAAAAAAAAATTCGGGAAGCGGTTAAAATGGGGTTGCGCTAGAATACTTACGCCGCTGCCTCATATAACATATGAATTACATAATTGGGTCATACACCGGGACGAGATCTAGTCCTAGTATAATATCAGTTGTTACGCCATTAGAAGGTTTTTCGTGATTTGATTTCGGGCCATTACATGAAATCGGAAATGCGTTTGAAGACGATTATATAAAAAGTCTGTGGAAGTGCAAACCAATCTAATATCTCATCAATCCTGAGAAATAAGTCGAAAGCCTTACGTCCTATTGGAGTTGAATAACAAACAGCCCGAAATCAACTTTTTGACGATTATGTAGGAAGCCTTTGGAAGTAAAAATGAATTCGATATCTCATTAGAACTAGAAAAATGTAAGAATTTGTGAAAACATATGCAACCCCCTTGCATCCACTTTGAGGTTGAATATCCAAAAATCCTGAAATGAGTTTTTAGATATATATAAAGAAAGCCCGAGGAAGTGAAAACCAATCCGATGTCTTATCACTCCTAAGAGATATGAAGGAATTCGTGAAAACGTGTTTAACCCGTTTTTACCCTCTTAGGGGTTGAAAAAGGAAAAACCTTGAAAACAAGTTTTAGGTGATTATTAAATAAGCCCGTGGAAGTGAAAAGTTATTCGATATCTAATCAGACCGGAGGGATACGGCTGAATTCGTGGAAATGTATAATCCCCTTTACACCACCTTGGGATCCAATTTTAAAAAATCCTGAAAACACTTTCTAGGTATTTATATGAAGAACCCGTAGAAAAAAAATGAATTCAATATTTTGAAAGATCTAATAGATATGACAAAAATCGTGAAAATATATGCATTCCATTTTCACTGATAATTTTTTTTGCCCCACTTCCGAACGCCAATAGATATTTAAATTTTTTTTAATCAAAATTACTTTTCTAGTTGATTTACATGTACGTACTGAATTTCAACTTTCTAGCATAATCCGTTCTATAGTTAGGAAAAACACCCCCCACCCCCGTACCATACCACCCCCATAAAAAATTATATTTTTCCAACATGCTACTAATATAGTTCTATCTAAATACTAAGTTTCAGCTTTATATCATTATAGGTTCTCGAGATATAAAAATCGGAACTTTTTCCTTTTCACCCTCCCCCAGCCTCACCCTCTACACCCTCAATTTCAAAAATTTTTTTTCTGCCGGGGGTCTATTAGGCCTACTTCTGGTAAAAATTTTAAGCATCTATCTTACATTGTTCTTGAGATATAAGACGTGATTTTTTTAAAAAATGCTTACCCCCTCCACTTCCATGCTCCACCGCCCCCTTAAAAAATTTTACTTTCAGCAAACTTTATTTGTCAACATTTATACAGAAACCAAATTTTATTTCTCTAGTGCAATTGGTTCGTGAGATATCGTAATCTAAAGTTTTTCAACCCCCACCCCCGTACGTCACTTCCCCCTCTCAAATATTTGTTTCGAATCTATTCTCCTAGTATACCCACAGATGTTCATTAAGTTTTAGTTTCGTGACATTAACCGATTAGGAGATCTGGATTTTAGAATGTCTCGATCTCGGCTTTCGAGCGTTTCGAACGCATTATTATACCCCCCACTCCCACACCCCTTTACCCATATTATAATTTTTTTTTGCAAATGGGTCCACTATCGATGTTTTATATAAATTCCAAGTTTCAGCCTCCTAGCTTATGCGGTTACTGAGATCTAGAAACCAAAATTTTTCGTCTAAAACGGTTCCCCCACCTCCCCCCTCATACTCCCACCACCCAAAAAGTGGTCACTTCAAGGAACCTACCCAGTCTATTAATAAAAAAAATTTCAATTTAATAGCTCATAGGGTTTAGGAGTTATAAGCCTTCGAACGTTTTGCGTACGGCGGACGGCGCACAGACGGACTGAAAATTTTTTTTGCTTTTTTGGTGCTTATTAGTCATAAAACGTATAAAAAAAAAATTTCAGGGTAGCAAATTTTTTTTTTTAAAAAATCGATAACAATACTTTATTATTAAAATAATAAAGTAAAACTTAATAAATTAAAAAACTTTCTGAGATTTTTTGTTAGAACAAAATACAAATTATAGATGCACTATTGTTACGATCGCTGTCAAATATTTGACCAACAAATTGGCAAAAAAATTAATAAACAATTTGCCAAACATTACTAATATGAATTCTTGTACGCAAATCGGTTAGAGGTTGGGCACATAATCTCGTATTCCGAAATCCCGTATCCCGAAATCTCTCGTTTTTAGCTCATTGAGTTGTCACAATTTCAGTCGATTGCAACACCCATTTTCTAAGGACCTTCGTATGGTAGGTACTTCTTATTACCATACTATGTATTAAAAAAAAATAGTAAATTCAGCAAAAGAACTGGAGCTACGACAGTTGTTTCGATCACGTTTTTATATTTTACATTATGTGGGTGTCTGAGCAGTTAAACTGGAATATGGAGTTTTTCATCTACCTTTTTTATAATTTTTTTTAAAATATTTTTCTTAAAAGTTTTAATTGTTTTTCTCCTGTACGTTGGAAGTACCCTACTTCTGCCATCAAATATCTTACGTAAAGTTCAAAATTTCTGTTCTACATGTCGTCAACAGCAAAATTTACCATAATCACACGTCCTACATAATTACAAAATGTCCATAAGAAAATTTCGAATGTCTTCATGTCATAAGACATTTACGAAAATTTCGTTAAAGAAACGCCTGCAATGCGGATAACATTTTGTACAGCGATCAACATCAAAGACACCGGTAGCAGCAGAACCAACCGACACCCTCATAAGTAAGCGTATATGTAAATAACTTTTACAAGTTTCTGACGAAAGTATTTATACAATCACAATTTCTGCCATTACTCGCATCTGGTCTCGATGAAAATTCTTCAAAAATTCTGTAGAAATTTCGCCTTCATGTCTTCGTCGGCTCGTCGAAACGAGCGAGTCCTTGCCACTCGTAAATGAGAAAAGTTTATTTTTGCATACAGGAGGTGTTTTCTTCATTGGCCCATTTACGAAAATTTACAACCATAACGAATCGTTGAATATCAATTTCTTTACAGTCTCAAGAACGAAGCTTCGCAATCGAAGTTACGAGGTTAATCGAAGTCTTAATTTTGCGGAAATTCAAAGAAAATTACACTCCACGCACCAACAAGAAACCGTCACTTTCACGTCTATTTAGAGAAGAAAGGATTTGTTTCAAGGAATAAATTTCATGATCGTTGAGCAGAAATAATTCTTCATATTCGTCACTCTCGACAAAGATTGACTCAGATGATAAAATAGTGTTGCGAGCTAGGGGTTCGCCGGGATTTCAAGTAAAACACAATTCGGTTAAAATAAAAATAAGTGATAATTTATTTATCCGCACTTTAATTCACAGAATTATAATCGCACAATAATTCGCACTGTATGGCAGTACCGCCCGCTTATACCATATATCGCTTAACTCGTTCACTTTCGTTCTCTCTCAACACGGTCGCGTATACTCGCAGTCGACGTAATCGAAAAATTACTGTGTCTTCGCTGAGAGCTTCACCTGTTTATATAAAGGGTTTTCCAATAGGGACTTGACAACTTTGAATTCAATTTGTGAACGCACCCTTTCACTAATCATCGAACTGTCACTGTCAATTTATTCAGTAAACTTAACATTTTTATCATGGTAAAGTACACGAAGGAACAACGTCTGCAAATTATAAAAATTTACTACAGAAATTCGGAGTCGGTGACCGCTACTTTAAGAGCGTTAACTCCGATTTTCGGTCGTAATTCTCGCCCTAGTAGACAGGCAGTAACAAGTTTAGTGCAAAAATTTGAGTCTACATATTCGTTGTGTGATGTTGCCGTGCCAGTGAGACAACGGGTTGGTCGAAGTGTCGAAAATATCGCTGCCGTTGAAACGTCCGTAGCAAATGATCCAAATCAGTCAATTCCACGGCGTTCTCAAGTGTTGGGCATCGCCCAGACCACGTTATGGCGAATTTTGCGTAAGGATCTTGGTTTACACCCATACAAGATCAAGCTGACTCAAGAATTGAAGCCGATGGACCATTTGAAGCGACGTACGTTCTCCGATTGGGCTCTGGAAAAGATGCGCCAAGATGATCAATTTCATCGCAAAATCATCTTCAGTGACGAAGCTCATTTTTGGCTCAGTGGGTTCGTCAATAAGCAAAATATGCGTTATTGGTCCGGTGAAAATTCACATGTGCTTCATGAAAGACCACTTCATCCACAAAAAATAACTGTTTGGTGCGGTTTGCATGCTGGCGGCGTCATAGGGCCATATTTTTTCGTCGACGATAATGATCGTCACGTTACTGTGAATGGTAATCGTTATCGCGCCATGATTACCGATTATTTTTGGCCCGAATTGGAAGATATGGACTTGGACAACATGTGGTTTCAACAGGACGGTGCCACAAGCCACACAGCACACGTTACAATCGATTTATTGAAGAGTAAGTTTGATGAGCGTGTTATCTCAAGAAATGGACCAGTCGATTGGCCGCCTCGTTCGTGCGATTTAACGCCTCTGGACTTTTTTCTTTGGGGCCACGTCAAGTCGTTGGTCTATGCCAACAAGCCGACGACGTTGGAAGAGCTCAGAGCCAACATTGAACACGAAATAGCAGCCATTTCGGCCGAAATGTGTGGCCGAGTCATCGAAAATTGGGTCCAACGAATCGACCGCTGCAAACGTGCCCGCGGTGGCCATATGAACGAAGTCGAGTTCCATTCATAAATGTTTTGATTGTACTTCAACCCGATAATAAAGTTTTTGAAATATCTCAAATGGTTTGCATTTTATTTTGAAAAAAAGTTGTCAAGTCCTTATTGGAAAACCCTTTACAAGCCGGTTGCAGTCTAGGATGTTCTTGAATCTTCGATGCTTGTGGAATCTTCTCGAAAGCTTTAGAGCTTTCGATTTCGATCTTCGTTCAGTGTAGAACCTTCTCGAAAGCTTTAGAGCTTTCGATTTCGATCTTCGTTCAGAGGTGTGTGTAGAAGATTCAAGTGAGCTTGAGATCTTTCGACTTTGATTCTAATTGGATTCTAGTACATTGGAGAGCATTCGATAAGAAGAGAGATACAACCGTGCTGTTTCGCCTTATTTCTGGTTGGGTTATTTTTCAACTAGGTATTCGGTTGTTGTTGTTTTCATTATGTGAAACGATCGAGTTGCACAGTTGCGCGGTTGCCAGGTTTACATGTAACATTACTCCCTCCTTAGTTCCTGTTCGTCCCGAACAGAGTCGATCCCCTCGTCATGGGCGCCATGGTACTTCGTTAGTCTATCGAGGTGTACCACTTTCATTTTAGTACGAGGTTTTTGGTGCAACTGAATACGGTACACGACATCATTTAACCGGCTGATGATTTGGTAAGGTCCCTCCCAATTGCGCTGCAGTTTCGGCGACCTGCCCTTCTGTCGTTTGGGATTGTATAGCCAAACTAAATCACCCTCTTGGAATCCTGATGAATTCGCCCGTTGATCATACCTCGTCTTCATCCGATCGGTCGCCAAATTAATTTTATCTCTGACCAGGTTGTAAATTGTGTGTTGTCGATGTCGAAGATCCGATACGTAATCTTTTGGATGGGTCGGTT
Source organism: Beris morrisii (assembly GCA_951812415.1). Classification (NCBI taxonomy): domain Eukaryota; kingdom Metazoa; phylum Arthropoda; class Insecta; order Diptera; family Stratiomyidae; genus Beris; species Beris morrisii. Next base: position 6,690,231 of record OX638313.1, read on the forward strand.
GGTCTGGTGGCACTCCAAACATTAATTCCGCGGGGGCTCGAATGTTCTTCCCGAAGATGACTCGGGAGGGAGTTTCTCCTGTTGTTGCGTGTACCGATGTTCTGTAGGCCATTAAAAATAGAGGAATGTGTTGATCCCAGTCCTGTTGCCTTTCGCTGACGAGTTTGGATAGGTTCGAATTCAGTGTTCTATTGAAACGTTCCACCATTCCATCGGACTGTGGATGTAGTGGAGTTGTCCTCGTTTTATTTATTCCCAGCATTTGACACACGTGTTTGAATGTTTGAGATTCAAAGTTGCGACCTTGATCGGAGTGTAGTTCACGTGGAACTCCAAATCTGCTCACCCAGTTGGTAACAATTTGTTCTGCGACGGTAACTGCTTCTTGATTTGGAATTGCGTAAGCTTCGGGCCACTTGCTGAAATAATCGATGACCACGAGAATGTAGCGATTACCATTTTCTGATTCCGGAAATGGTCCAGCAATATCCACAGCAATTCTCTCGAATGGAGCTCCCACGTTGTATTGTTGCATTTCTCCCTTTGATCTGCGCTGCGGGCCTTTACTCGATGCACAGGTAGTACACTTACGGCACCAATTTTCGACGTCATCTCGGAGATGGATCCAATAGAACCTCTCTCGTATCTTTGCCAAAGTTCTATTTATACCTAAATGTCCACCGGAAGTACCTTCGTGATATTCCTTCAGAATTTCCTCGATTTTAGAATGCGGGACGATGATTTGCATGAGATGCGATGTTCCGTCAGCGGTTTCCCATTTCCGTTTTAATATCCCACCGTCTAGGTGGAGGGAGTTCCATTGTGCCCAATAACTCTTTAAAGTTTCGCTGAATTGTGAGATGTCTTTCCACTCAGGCCGCTCCATTTTGTCCTTCCATGCCATGATTGGTGAAATATCTGGATCTTTTCGTTGGGCATCTTCCAGTTCTTGCTGATTCCATCCATCCTTTGGTTCGGTCGTTATTCGCTGAATGGTTTCTCCGACTTCTTTTTCTTCTACGCGGTGACAATGCTTGCAGTTTGGTGGACAAGGACGACGTGAGAGCGCGTCAGCATTACCGTGAATTCTCCCTCTTCGGTGAACAATTTCAAAATCGTAGGATTCCAGCCTTTCTATCCATCTTGCTACTTGGCCCTCGGGATTCTTGAACTGAAGTAGCCATTTAAGCGATGCGTGATCCGTTCGAAGAAGGAACTTTTGGCCATAGAGATATTTGTGGAAATGTTTTGTAGCTTCTACGATGGCCAATAGCTCTCGGCGAGTTACGCAATAGTTTCTTTCTGATTTTGAGAGTACTCGGCTGTAATATGATAGCACTCTCTCTTGCCCGTCGATCTCCTGTGATAGTACTGCGCCGATACCGACATTGCTGGCATCAGTGTCTATGATGAAACCATGACCTGGTTTTGGATACGCCAGAACTGGAGAGTCGCAAAGCTGATCTTTTATTTTCTCGAATGCTTCCTGGCACTGTTGATTCCAAGTAAATGTCTTTCCCTTTTCTGTTAGCTGATGAAGACATTTTGCCGTATTGGCAAAGTCTTTTACGAATCGACGGTAATATGTCGCTAATCCTAGGAAGCTACGCAGCTGGTGTTTATCACTCGGAGTAGGCCAATTCTTCACTGCCAGTATCTTCTCTGGATCCGTCTTTACACCATCGGCTGAAACGATGTGACCCAAGTACTTTACTTCTGCACTAAACAAAGTGCACTTCTTTGGACTCAGCTTTAATTTTGCCGCTTGCAGTCGCTGAAAGACTTCCTGTAGATTTTTCAGATGCTCCTCGAAGGTTTTGCCGATAACGATCACATCATCCAGGTAAACGAGACAAGTTTTCCAACTCAGGCCACGCAAAACAAATTCCATTAGTCTTTCGAACGTAGCTGGAGCATTGCACAGGCCAAACGGCATTACGATGAATTGCCACAGTCCGCTGCCGACAGAGAATGCTGTTTTCTCTCTATCATTTTCGTCTATTTCCACTTGCCAGTAGCCACTTTTCAGGTCCAACGTTGAGAACCATTTAGCATCTGTCAGGGTGTCCATGATATCGTCGATTCTGGGTAGTGGATAGCTATCCTTTTTCGTAACATCATTTAGTTTTCTGTAGTCCACACAAAAACGGGTACTACCATCCTTTTTCTTAACTAGCACTACTGGCGATATCCACGGACTCTTTGATTCTTCGATGATTCCCTGATGCTCCATGGTTTTGACCATTGAATTCACTTCTTCTTGTTTCGCTATTGGTACTCTTCTTGGAGGTTGACGTATCGGTGTAGCACTTCCGGTATCTATACGATGCTTCACTAGGTTTGTTCTGCCATAGTCCTCATCACTGGTGGAAAAGACGTCGCTGAACCTTTCGATTAGTTCCACTGCTTGCTTGTGTTGAGATCCTCTAAGGTTGCTTGACTGAAGAACTGCTGATGTTACATTATTCTTCCTTCTTGAACTCTTTTTAGAGGCTGCGTCATGTCCTTCAGTGTCGATGCTCGTCACCGCCGAGATTGGTTCGCAACTGCCAATTACATCTCCTTTCTTTACGCTGGTAATGCTATCCGAAACGTTGAGCACTCTTATTGGTACAATCATCTTCTCATTTCTCTTCACTAGCGTTTTCCCTAATATTAGATTTCGCAATGCCGGTGTCGTTTCTGGTTCGATGAGGTAGAATCGGTGGTTCCCGGGATCACCATCGAGCTCTGCCCAAATAACATTTTCCGATGACTTTGGTATATCCGCATCTTCGCACAATATAACTCGCAGCTTGGTTGTGTTGGAGGATGTTATTTCCATTGGGATTTCGATATTTCGCCACTTCATTATTCGTTGTCCCAAGTCCAGCTGGATACCGTGTGGTTTCAGAAAATCCATTCCAAGAATACACTCATCGGTAATATCAGCTACCACGAATACATGCGAGAATGTCAAATCTCCAAGCTGTATGTCACGAGCTATTTCTCCATGAACTGTAGTAGTTTCTCCTGTAGCTGTGCGAAGTGCGTACTTCTTGGTGTTGTGAAGCCAAGTACGGTCTACGAGATCAGATCTTAGCACTGATCGTGTTGCGCCAGTGTCAATTGTCATTATGCAGTTTAATTTTCCGACTCGACCACTCATGCATAAATCGTTTTCACCACGATGTAGTCGAGAAACTGCGATGATGGTTCCGGGGGCGTCGATTCCACCAGCCAACTTCTGCCCCATGAAGTTGGCCTTTACTCGTTTCCCGGACTATCATTAGGCGAAGCGTGCTCTCGTGACGGTTCGCCTCGTTCTCCTTTTTGTTTAGCAGCGCAGCCGGAACAATAGTTTGTAGCTTTTCTTGGTTTTCGGCAGTCGCGTCTTAGGTGTCCTGCCTGTCCGCAATTCCAACATCGAGGGGCACCAGATCCTTCGCTCCGTTTGGTGTATTCGGCCCTCTGACATACACACTCTTCCATTATTTCTCGAACTCGGTAGTTATTTCGCGAGCTTTGCTTGGCAGCTTCGAACGTAAGCCCATATACTAAGGCTTCGCCAATCGTTTTCTTTCCTGCCAATTTTAACGCCTGCTGCAGCTCTCTGTCCTGTACAGCATTGTTAAATGCGAAAAGAGCTGTATCGTTTCGTTGCTCTGTTTGCGCATTGGGAAGCGATAATAGTGTAAGTCGTTCAATATCGCGCGCCAGCTCTTGAAGTGTTTCACCATTCTTTTGGGTTCGGTTGTAGAGCTGTGTTTTGTAGATTTCACGCATGTGGTCACTGCCGTAATGAAGATCCAATGTCTGTACCAATGTCGAAAAATCTTGCTGTAGCTCTTGAGGAATTGTTTGAAGAACCTCTGCTGGTGGACCTCTTAGCGCCAATATCAAAGCCGTTCCTCGTTCCAAATCATTCCAGTGATTATTTCTCGCGGCCGCCTCAAATTGGGTCTTGTAGATAGCCCACGGTGTTTGTCCATCGAAAATCGGAGCTTTGAGATCTTTGTGCGTAACGTGTTCTGTCTTAATGACTCCAGTCGCTTTCACGTTATCAAAGTCTCTTTTTAAGCGTTCAACTTCTTCCACAATTTCAGATGTCTTTTCTTCGAAAGTTCGAAGTTTCTTCTCCACATTTTCTTCGATTGTCTTACCTATGGTGTCTATTTTATTATTTTGCAGCTCCAATTTTTGGTTGAGGTCTATTGACTGCTGGTCAAGTTTCTGGTTGAGGTCCTTTGACTGCTGTTCTAATTTTTGATTGAGGTCCTTTGAAGTCTGGTCTAGCTTCTGGTTGAGGTCTGTTGATGTCTGATCTAATTTCTGATTAATGTCTTTCGACGTTTGGTTGAGATCCGTTGATTGTTGGTCTATTTTCTGACTTTGTTGGTCCATTTTCTGGCTTTGTTGATCCATTTTCTGGCTGAGATCTGCTGAGAGCTGTCCTTGCTGGTTCATCATTTGCATTAATTGCCTTAGAGACTCTAACGTCTCTGAACACTCATCACTACTTGCTGCGCGAGCTTCTTCGATTGGAAACTCGAAATTGTTTGCGTCCTTGCCTTCAGCCTCAAGCACTTCGATCATTCGGCTGACAAGTTCAGTCTTATTCCCTGTTGTAGATAATTCGCGTCTACCGAGCTCTTCCTTCAGCTCCATTAGTTTCAAGTCTTTTAAATAACGCGGCATTTTCACTATCTTTATTTGTCCGTTAAAGATTTTCCGCGATACAAATTCACTTAAGTTCTCTTTTTGTCCGTACGAGAACTTTCCACTTCACTAATTAAAGTTACCGCTCACTAGAGCACTCGAGAATATTCGGTTTCACAAAATTCTCACTGTCCGTTCGAGAATTTTCACTTCACTTCACAGTTCGAAAACTTTATTCGCGCACAAAATTCTCACTTTGTCCGTTCGAGAATTTTAATTTCACTTTTTCCACTCGCGCTTTTAACCCGAATTAATTCTTGAAATCCCACTTCTGACACCAATTGTTGCGAGCTAGGGGTTCGCCGGGATTTCAAGTAAAACACAATTCGGTTAAAATAAAAATAAGTGATAATTTATTTATCCGCACTTTAATTCACAGAATTATAATCGCACAATAATTCGCACTGTATGGCAGTACCGCCCGCTTATACCATATATCGCTTAACTCGTTCACTTTCGTTCTCTCTCAACACGGTCGCGTATACTCGCAGTCGACGTAATCGAAAAATTACTGTGTCTTCGCTGAGAGCTTCACCTGTTTATATACAAGCCGGTTGCAGTCTAGGATGTTCTTGAATCTTCGATGCTTGTGGAATCTTCTCGAAAGCTTTAGAGCTTTCGATTTCGATCTTCGTTCAGTGTAGAACCTTCTCGAAAGCTTTAGAGCTTTCGATTTCGATCTTCGTTCAGAGGTGTGTGTAGAAGATTCAAGTGAGCTTGAGATCTTTCGACTTTGATTCTAATTGGATTCTAGTACATTGGAGAGCATTCGATAAGAAGAGAGATACAACCGTGCTGTTTCGCCTTATTTCTGGTTGGGTTATTTTTCAACTAGGTATTCGGTTGTTGTTGTTTTCATTATGTGAAACGATCGAGTTGCACAGTTGCGCGGTTGCCAGGTTTACATGTAACAATAGCTTAGTTTTTGTCCAGGTCCAACACAGTTTCGAAAAGTTTTTCCAGTGAGTTTTTCACCTCGTTATACTCTCATCTATTCGAGGTGCGGTTGTTCTCAAGTTAGAAGTCCTTACATACTGCTCTGACACTGATGAAAGTAAGAGTGATCCATTGTCCATTGTGTTCGTATCATAATATTGCCCATACCAGTATCCCCATACATTTCACTGCTAGCAGCGCCATTCCCCAGTCTGTGACTAATAGAGGAACCGAATTATTTTTACTTTTTGCCTGATAATGAGATACTGTTAGTCACGCAACTAAGAATTGGACAAAATAGTTAAGAATAAAGTACAGTACCGTGTTCTGGCGAAACGAAATAGAACGAAAAGGTTCCTTCGAAGTAGAGTGAAATAAATTCTACTGTTCGATACTAGATGTCAGTGATATAAATTTGAATGTTTGATTTGTGTATTTTAATGTGCTACATCAAATTGAAAGCCGACACTGAAAAGAAGCAAAATACGCACACGAAACTTCCCGAGCACAAACGAAATTAACTGACTGCGAACGGTATAAACTTTCGAATTGTCAAGTATTGCGTCTGTCATAAGAGGGTACGCTACCTTTGAAATGAATCAAGCACCATCTCATTACAGTCCTTCATTACAGTTCTCAAAAACTAACAACATATTTCGTCGCTAAAAGTGGGCGAAATATTAATTTTCTTTATATGAGATTTGACATTTCATTTCGTTCGGAAAACAGTACTAGGCTTAAATATGGACAGTGATTTTAAAGAGAAAAAATATGACGCATTTTACTTACTATGCGCGTCTAAATACATACTGCAACTACTATTCTATAATAAGGTCAACAAGCAAGGACTGTTTCGCGCACATCGAATATATTTTCGTTGCACACATTTTATTTTTCTGTGTGCATAAAAAATCTCTCTCAGTGGAAGGAGCTAAAATCGAAATTACAACAACAACAAAAAAAATCTGCCAACAGTCTGGGCGCAACTTTATTATTTTATGGGTAGAAGCCCGAAACGTGTTTAATGATGAGATACGGTGTTGGGTACTATGCGACTGATAACCTAAAAAATAACGTTCCAAATAGCCTCCTGGTTATTTTTTAGGTTGTCAGTCGCCCAACACCGTATCTCATCATTAAACACGTTTCGGACTTCTACCCATAAAATAATAAAGTTGCGCCCAGACTGTTGGCAGATTTTTTTATTTATTTACGTATTTTTTTTATCAATAGAATAATTCATAGTAGTAAAAGCGAATTCGATCACATTAAACCTAAGAGATTTTCGGAATCAGTGAAATCTTGAACAATACCCCCAGGGGGTTTAATAGAGAAAAATACTTAAATCGGGGTTTTCCCCGACTACGTTTAAAGCTTATAGAAGTAAACGTGAATTCCAAGTTTCAATATACCTTAGGAATATATCCGAATTCGTGAATATGTACACAACCACTTTACACCCCTTTAGGGGTTGAATATCGAAAAATTTTGAAGACCGTTAGTAGGCGCTTATATAAATAGCCTGCAGAAGTAAAATTGCTTTGATAGCTCGACATGTCTAAAAGTTTTAACGAAATTTGTCAAAATGTGGATTCACGGACATTTTTTTTACTCAACCTCTGAACGCTAATAAAAATATTAACTTTTTTTTGCTTTAATTACTCTAATAGTACATCTACATATACGTACTAAGTTTCAACTTTCTAGCATAAGCCGTTTCTGAGATATAAAAAACCACCCCTCTCCCCCGTACCTTGATACCCCTATCAAAAATTGTATTTTTCTAGGATGTCTCTATAGTGGCTCTATATAATCCTAAATTTTTAGCTTTCTATTCATTATGGTTTTCGAGAAATAAAAATCAGAATGTTTTCCTTTCTACTCCCTTTCACCATCACCCCCAACACCCACATTACCAAAACCTACTAGAAGTTTACCGACCCCAACTCCTGTAAAATTTCAAGATCATATCTGATACGGTTTCTGAGATATACAAATGAAATTTTTTGAGAAATTGCTATCCCCCCCCTTTTTTGCTCCACCTCCCCCCGCAAAAAATTTAGTTTTGGTAGACTCCTCTTGTGATCCCATATACAGAAACTAAATTTTATCTTCCTGGTGTAATTGGTTCGAAAGATATTGTAATCCAAAGTTTTTCATCCCCCACTCCCTCACCCCACCACCCCTCTTAAAAATGTTAGCCCTTGTTTAATCTTGAAGTATCCCTAAGGACAACCATAAAGTTTCAATCTTCTGCCATCAATCGTTCAGGAGATATCCATTTTAGAATGTTTCAATCCCGTCTTTCATGCGTTAAAGACTCATTGTTTTCCCCCCCACTTCCACACCCCTTAACCAATATCGACAATTTTTTTGCAATTGAGTCCATTATCATAGTACTACATAAGTTCCAAGTTTCAGCCTCCTAGCATAAGTGGTTCCTGAGATCTAGAAACCAAAATTTTTCGTCTAAAACGCTCTCCTTTCCTCTCCCCTCGTACCCCTACTCCACAAATATATACCAGTCGTAGGGGTTCACCCAATCTACCCACCGTAAAAATTTAAATTTAATATCTCAACGGGTTTGGGAGCTACGCGCTTTCAAACGATTTTGCGGACGGCGGACAGCGTACGGCGTCTACGGCGGACAGACGGACATTTTTTTTTTGCTTTTTTGGGGTTTACTAGTCCTAAAACGTGTAAATACAAAATTTCAGGGTAGCAAACTTTTTTGAAATTTCAGGTCGATCACAATACTTTATTATTAAAAAATAATAAAGTAAAACTGGACGAAATCTCGACCCTTTCCTGAAGGGGCCCATTACGGGCATGCATGCACGCCATTCTTTCATGAGTGTATGAGTCTGAATCTTTAGTGTATGGAAATCAAAACGTATCGCGACATGTATGAATGACATGCATAAAAGCCCGTGTATGAGCCCCTTAAGGGGGTCAATGCCGGGTCAGAAAAATCTTTTTTTTTTGACTAAATTACTTCTAAATCATCCCTAGAAAAAGGATTTCTCCGAATTCGAAGTCGTTCTAAAGTAATAGCCGTATAATGGAGCAGCTGTTCGGACCTCGCCCGAGCTACCATCGACCTTCAATTGCGTTTTTCTCAAAACTGCATTTTTCAAATTGGCTGCCACGATTCAGAAAAAACTACTGAACCGATCGCGCTGAAATTTGAATAACATGTTCAGCGGATCCCTAGTTACAACTGGTAGCAGAATCTTAGCGATATCGGTCATAGTTTTTTTTTTAGCTGAAACTAAATTCATCGAAAAAAATGCGAAAAATTAAAAAAAAATTTAAAAGTTAGGCAAATTTTTTAATTTTCAAAATTTTGACTTTATTCTGGTACCAGTTATAACCACAAGCCTATAAATGAAGTTTCAATTTAATTTTTTGATTTCAGATGAGGAGGACAGCTGGAATCATGGCAGCCATTTGACAACTTTTTTTTACAGCGCGGTCATTCCATCAAGAATCGCCAAAGGTGTGACCTTACAATCTCCGATTCTTTTGAAAAAGCCCTTTTTTATTGTTCTAGGATAAAAATTACCAGAGATATGAATTTTCAAAGAGGACTCGGAAACCATTTTTGCGAAAATTTTAACATACTATAACTAAAAAAGAGATAGAAACAGAAAAATGAATTTCAATTGAAGCCCTTGGTGTAATAAGGATTCAACTCATTTTTTTAGTAGCATGAAAGGGTTTGACTTTCTTACTCCTTATTGGATTCGGATGAAATTCAGCTGATACAGTTAACCCCTTATGATTTAATAATATCCTTAATAAATTTAATAAAATCATTAAATAAAGAATAAAATAATTTTAATGCATGGGTTTAGCAAAGTAAAGTTTTCTCATGTTGTTGGAAAAATGAGTTGACCCCTTGTTGCTCCAAGGGCTTCAGTTATTTTATTCACTAGTTCTTCAAGTACAAACATTTTCAAAAAAATCGGAGATGGTAAGGTCAATTTCGTCATTTTTGGCGATTCTTGATGGAATGACCCAGCGGCCACTTTCAAGAGCTCTGCACGCGAAAAAGAACAATATTTCTCCTTAAAAAAATTTCTAATGTTTGTTGAAATATGAACAAATATGTGGTAAAACTTTCAAGAATGGGTAACTCATAATCTGCCAAAAAAAAATTCCCGAAAAAAGCGGAAAAAACTGGCCGTCACATAGGACGTTCCCCTTAACGCGCATGCCGCAGCGTTTCGCTTGGAAGATCCGTAGCAGATTGATCGACTTCCAAATTTGTTTTTATAAGTCTGGAGCCACTGACGGGTTCATTTATTTTTAGCAGTGGAAAAATTGAAGCATGTCACAGGGTGTGTAATGTGGTGTTTTTGAAACGGTTTTAGGTGAATTCTCTCAGACTTTTAATTGTTTGTTGCTTTTTAGTATCCATTTTACTTTTGACAGACAATTTCAAGACGTAACATGCGTTCTGTGTACGATGCTATGTACATTAGCAGTGTATCACTGGTACAGCAGTGTCTATAAATCCGCTTCTAATTTTTTTTTAATTTGTTCCCTTCATTTTTCGAAAAATTCAAGGAATTACTTTTCAGGCTTGTCTAATTTGACCCAAGAGAAGTGTTACGGTGAATGACTCAAATAATTACGTGATGCCCTCGGTCAATCTGTAGGTTCAATAAGGCTTACTGCCGTTTACCCCAATAATAATGGGTCACAACACCAAACAAAGCCGAAGGAGCTTATGTAATACGTCAAGGGTTTCGTTTAACTACCACAAAATAATAAGAAATTGCAAATTTATGTTTTTACTTCAATTTCGTACAAAGTACGATTTTGTCTTTTCCGTCGAAGAGTGTAGGAAAAACGAAACTGCAGAGAAGATTTCGTGACTATCAGTCAGTCGCCTTCTTCAACTTGATGAACGCGATCCAGGATAAAAGTTAAAAAAATCAAGGGAAATGAATTGAAGGATGCTTGAGCATAAAAAAGATGTCTAAGTACCAGTTATTTTTTTGTTCTTGATCACGAAGAGAGGCGAAAACAAAGCGCGCAGCAATGAACCCTTCTGAAAAGGGCAGAGTCCTGAAAATTACTCTTACCTTGCCAGTGAAACTAACGTCATGTTTCCTTGAAAAGGATCAAATAATAAAAAAAAAAATTGGCAAAAGGAAGGGTCCTTCGTGAGAAGTCCTTCCTCCTGATTGCTTGCCTTACGTATGCATTTCGCTTTGGACATAAAACCTTGCGTCCTTACGCCTCCATGGAAATCTTTAATTGCATTTTTCTGGTGTACGCCTCAATTCGTGACATCAAAGTCTAACTACGTATAGTAAGCTTTTGTCGAGGATACAACCAGGGAAACCCCCTGCTTCGTTCTTTTTTATCAGAAGTAAAGTATCGCGGCTGTGCCTCAAATGGGAAGCTGGTTGTTAAAAGAGATTATGTCGTTTTAATGTAGGGTAACAACCCTTTTTCGAAAATAAAAAAAAACGGTTAAAAGGAGACGAGAATTGAATGAAACACGAAAGTCCTTGGTTGGCTTTTTATTAAGGTTTCCAAGGTGATGGATACTTTTGTAGAAAGTGAAGGAGCTTAAGCTATGCAGAGGGGGCAATATTGTGTAGTCGACTATTTTTTTGTAATCCATGCCAGGGAAGATTAAAAGAAGTCAATTCAATTTGTCATAAAATCTGAAAATGCTTGCATGTAACAGAAAAGCTGAAGTTGAACACACATCCACATGAGATCATATCAAGGTTCTGCAAAGTATTAAAAAAAAGGTATTTTCGGCAAATTGGACATCAGCTCAACTCCGTTTCGTGTGAGGTCGACTCAACGAAACTTGAGATGTAGTTTTGATCTCAGTGGCACGTATGGAAGAAGGGGTCCTTAAAGGTGGTTCAAGGACCTGAGTACAATTTCGACTGGAATGCCTAAGAACTTAGCCAGAGAGAATTCAAATTGTTGCTGGACTATGCCAGGCGCATTTCTCGGAGGAAGCTCTGCAAAAAGATAGAACGCGTGTTATACTGTGACTATCGCAAAAAAGGATAAGATGGTGTCTTTCTCTTCTAGAGCGTTTGGTGGACATTTTGCTCCAAAAGATCTTTAACTCTCTAGTACGTTCCAAGATTATGCCGAGTGGTAAGGATGATTTTTGTTCCAAAGGTTGTTAGTCACACCCTGGCTAAGGGTTGCGGACCTATCATGGTTTTTGTGCGGAAAACCACTGGAAGATTACTGAACTCCCATTTTAGACGTGTCATGGACATGAGAGCCAGATGATTAATTCCGCGTCACAGCATGCCTACATTAAGGAAAAAAGTATGAGGTCGTGTGAGGTCGACTCAACGGTGGAAAAAATCTTCAGATATTCAGGAATAGACACTGACAATGAAATGGTCGACAAGCTTGCCCAGAATTGGGAACGGGGCTTCTAGATGACCAGATGAGTAGACGATGAACTAGTTCTATAATCCATCGAAGGTGTGAAGGCATTCACTCATCTTCACCAACCTTTCTGGAAACATGCTGATGCACAAACTACTACGCTTTGTCCAATAAAAAGACCTAAATAGATACTTGGAATTCCCGTCTCACTGTTAAGGTCACACTAGAACATCTATTGTACAGTTGGCTCGAGGAACTATTTGAACTTGCTAGATATGAACCTCTCTTCGCTAGAAAAAAGAGTGTCTAGAATCATTAAATACTCAGATTCATCTCAATTTAACCTAATCTTTCGATTACTCCGACCTGCGAAACAACCCATGTAATCAGACCGAAAATACGCAGGATGGAGTAGCAGCACGGAATACATAAAAATAGAAGAGTCAGCCGCTAGCGGTACTGATAAAAAGAAAAACAATTGGGAATAATTGCAGAACGTATATAGGAGCTTTTCACCCCGTAATAAACGTGTACAAAATACACGCGAGTAGTTTTATGTTTTTCATGCTAATCTGCTCTTTTTATCATTTTACTCGTATTTTCCATCTGAAGCGAACTAATGCGATTACACTGTAGATTTTTTTTTTTTTAATATACCAACTGGAGATATCCAATAGCATCTTCTAGACGCTTCTGTGGAAAACTTTTCCGAACATTTATACAGTAGAAAAAAAAACCCGAATATTGGCTGAAGACTGCTTCTGAAATTTTCCAGTCAACTAGGTTGGACGGAATTTTCCGAGTGTCGTACAAGTTTTTGTGTTTCTTGTGTCGTCTCGTTAAAGTTTTCGCTATCATATTTACCCTCACTTTAAAACTCAATGACAACTTTTTGATTCAATTAAATTAAACTTTGTCAATTTCTGTCGAATATTTCAGATACGACTACGAGACGTTGCTGCGAAATTCGACATTTTGCCTGGTGCCGCGTGGCCGTCGCTTAGGTTCCTTCAGGTAAGTTCAAATTATACCCAACTCTTCAATCCCGAGAATTAATTTGTTCCTTAATTCGCAATCAATCAGTCCATTCTGAAGTCCATAAAATCTAAAAGGAGTCGAGTCATGACCCACTTCTTGATGTTTTCGTGGCTTCCGAAGATATATTGACTCCCACCTGCGTTAGTCATGTAATTGAATCCTATTTGTTCCTTTTGCAGGTTCCTGGAAGCGCTTCAAGCCGGATGCATTCCAGTTTTACTTTCGAACGCTTGGGTGCTACCGTTTGAATCGAAAATCGATTGGAAACAGGCTGCTATTTGGGCTGACGAGCGACTTCTTCTTCAGGTAAGCTCCAGTGAAATTAAGATGCTCCAATTTTGGAGAAAGTTTATGCTATCGCAATGCCCTCCTCGGCACCCGAAAAAGCGAAAGTTTACTAATGGTGTTTCTCGATTTCAGGTGCCCGAAGTTGTACGCTCAATATCAGTTAGTAGGATTCTAGCTCTACGCCAACAGACGCAAATTCTCTGGGAGCGCTACTTTGGATCTATCGAGAAAATTGTCTTCACCACCTTCGAGGTAAGCGAGTTTTCATTTTTCAATTTCAGTTGTCCCGTAGGAGCGCGATATGTTTTAGTGATGTTTTCCTTCAAAACTCCCACGATGGAAAGCATTTGGTTTGGTTTTTTTTTATTTATCTGGTTTCGCTTTAGGTCCTTTTTTGCGGTGTTTTGTACGCCACAATACGGTTTTCGGATGAGTTCTACCTTGTACAGTTGTCATTCCCTGCGGGCAGACAAGTTTCGAAGCGCCCTGTTACATTCAGCAGGTGACATGCAATTTCCATTTATCGGCAACCGAAAATTGAGGACAATTCCGGGACTTTTACCTTCATATGTGGGACTCCATTTCCATTCCGATGCGGTTGTGACAGTGATTTGGGTTTACCATGTGGGGAGATATTCTGTCGATTCCAATAAATCGGCCGATTCTGCAGGTCTCAGAAATTCGACATACCTGGTGTATGGGGACAGGTTCGATCGATGTCTCCTGGAGGTGTCTTTCCCTTTTAATTTGATTTTTGCACTGAAGAGCTTTTACAACAATAACACGTAGCTGTATCTGGTGATGTAGAATGCTGGTGCGATTGTTAGGTACTTAGTTCGCTTTTTGTTATCTTTTTTTATGGTAACCTTAAGTCGATCCTCATACTTTCGTATCTATATCGATTCTGGGTGTAGGTCGGGGTCACCTAATGTGTTTTCACTATTCATTCTCAAGATATCTATCTTCAATATAGTAGTCTATGAAAGTGCGATCAAAATCGAAATAAACTTTCTATCACCAAAATCCCTGCCTTGAGAAAAGTAAATAATAATAATAATCAATGGGACAACAGCCCAAATTGGGCCTAGGCCTTGAAGTAATGCTAGAGTTACTTCATTACTAGACCAACGGAACACTAGGAGGTGAGGTGGTCAGCCACACGCTCGTCCGTGGTTTTTAACTCAGGTACTCATTTACAGCTGAGTGAACTGGTATAGTCCGGCACCCAATCCCATTCTCGAAAATTACTTGTCGCCAAGCAGATTCGAACCTGGTACCAGGTGCGCCGAAGACAAGTGCTCTAGCCACTAAGCCACCCAGACTACTGGAAAGCTTTCTCTTAAGTTCAATTCTCGCTGAAATTTTTTTACTTTTCAGTTTCTATACGACTCCATCTAGAGAATAGAGCAGTAATAGTCACTCTCCAGAGGTACTGCACTAATGATTTTTTTGGAGGATGATAAGTTGAATTTTAAGCTGAAATTTAGACAATCTCAGTGCTAGTAAAATTCAGTGCTGGCCACTAAACTACCGTTGATGGGTTGCTAAACTATTTTCAATATTTCACGAACTTCTTGTGGTATCAAATTGAGATTTCGTGCACTCATACTGCATCTTCCTCGTTCGTTCTCTGGGTCGCAAACAGTTTTATCATCACTGCACAAGTACATATCGACCGAAATTTCATTCACCGCTTATCCGTTTAGTTGTCAAACGGTTAAGCGGTGAATGAAACGCAAAGTTCTGACCCAATGCCAGAAACCAAGACTGCTCTCGTAGAAGTGCAGTCCACATTCGACTTATTGCGTCGTCTGCATTACGGTCATTCTGTTTAGGTCTTAATTCTCAAGTGCAGCTAAAGAAACTTAAAAATCTGCCAACAGTCTGGGCGCAACTTTATTATTTTATGGGTAGAATTCCGAAACGTATTTAATGCTGAGATGCGGTGTAGGTTACTATGCGACGACAACCTAAAATATAACGTGCTAAATAGCAACCTGGTTATTCCTTAGGTTGTCAGTCGCATAGTAACCTACACCGCATCTCAGCATTAAACATGTTTCGGACTTCTACCCATAAAATAATAAAGTTGCGACCAGACTGTTGGAAGATTTTTTTTAATTTTTTACGTATTTGTTTTTTCAATAGATGATTCAATAGAAGTGAAAGTGAATTCGATCGCATTAAACCTAAAAAAAATTGGGAATTCGTCAAAACTTGAACAATGTCTTACTCCCCAGGGGGTTTAATATCAAAAACTACTTAAATCATTTAGAGGTGAAAGTGAATTCTATATCTCATTAGATCTAAGAAATATATCGGAATTCGTGAAAAAGTAAATAACCGCCTTACACCCCCTTAGGGGTTAGATATCGAAAAATTTAGAAAAATGTTTCTAGCCGCTTATATTAAGAGCCCGCAGAAGTAAAATTGATTTGATAGCTCGAGTTGTCTAAAAGATTTAACGAAATTCGTGAAAATGTGGGAAAAAAAAACCCTTTTCACGGCCATTTTTTTTACTCCGTCTCAGTGTGACCGTTTTGATATTTCTCAGGGTAGCAAATTTGGGTAGCAAACCTTAGCTTGGGTAGCAAAAATATTTTCTAATACTTCTTTTAATTAAATGGAACTAGTTACGTCATTACATGCTTATCTGTTACTCATAACACTATATCCACTACAAATTTAAAATGTTTAAAGAAAAAATAATATTTTAAAGTGTGAACATTTATTTAGGAAAATCAAAATTCACACAAAATGCACATTTTGCCCTTCGCTCGAAAGAGTGATAGATTCGAAAAAGATGCTTAATTCGATTGCGATTATGTATGCGGTATGCGCTACCACTATACTATATTTCTCAGTACAATAATATTAGACAGCTATCGATGGTACGCGATTTCGAATGCAAGACCAGAGGCGTGCATGAATTATACATTTGAGTCGTCCAGTTGCAAAACCCGCCATATGTCTATTTTTTTGATTTTAAGGTTTCGGTATCCCTGGATTCGTCTCGTCTCAGGCTACAATTTTAAAACTGAATTGAGCTTAAAAACCAGTCCTAAACCTTTAAAAATTAGGTTTGAAAAACCCAGTAAGGTGCAAAACCAGCCATATTTTTTTGAGCTTGGTTTCAAAAGCTGACCTATATTATCAGTTGCAAAACCAGCCATATTTTTACTTAACACAATGATGACGTCACAAGTTTGGGTGCAAAACCAGACATATATTTTCTTATTTTTCTTGATACAACACTGTTTTAGACTATTTTAAGAGACTTTTTTGTTATAGTTTGGTAATGGTAGTATCCCTGAGTCTTATAAAATCGAACAGCTGATAGTTGATATAACCATGCACAATCATTGATTTGAGTTTTTTCCGTGTTTCGTTTGTGTTTTAACGTTGTGAAAATGGAGGAGAAAAATGTTGAATTTATTATTTTAGAGACAGATGAACAGTTTTTAGTGATAATCAGGTCAATGAACAACAAGAAATAGAACAATAGCTCGAGGAACAACAAGGAATAGATCATGAGGTCTACAAAGTTCAGGAAAAGAAAACGTCAACCGAAAGAATGGAAGAGAAACATTGCAAAGCAATACCGCTAGAGTTGTGAAACCAGTCATATTTGCATTTCGGGTGCAAAACCAGCCATATCTAGATTTAAAACTATAATATCTTATTAATTTAATAAGGATAATATCAAAGCTTTTGCAAGCCAACAAAGCATATTTTTTGTGATTTTTTAAAAAAAAAAAAATAAGGATATTTTGCCTAGAAGCTGCATAATCAGTTTTTGCCATTTTGCCACAAGTTTCTGAAACAAATATGGCTGGTTTTGCAACGTGCAAAGTATCATATTTTTGGCGTACACTAATTTTATAACGGCTAATTTTACCAGGGTAGCAAATTTAGACATGTAGTAAACATAGTAGCAAAAAATTGTCAATAGTAGCATTTTGCTACCTTCGTAGCGCTTGTGGTCACACTGCTCCGTCTTTGTACACAAATGAATATCTAAATTTTTTTTTAGTTTTAATTATTCTGGTAGTACATCTACATATAGGTACTAAATTTCAACTTTCTAACATAAGCCGTTTTTGAGATATGAAAAACCACCCCCACCCCGTACCTTGCTACCCCTATCTGGGATGTCTCTATACGTAGTAGCTCTATACAGTTGACAATTATTAGCTTTCTATCCTTTGCGACTTTCGAGAAATTAAAATCAGATTTTTTTAATTTTCACCCCCTCCCACCATCACTCCCTATACCCACACCTTCTGCTAGAGGTCTACTGGTCCTAACTTCTGTAAAATTTTCAAGATCATATCTAATACGGTTCTTGAGATAAAAAAATTTTATTTTTTTAAAAATGGCTGTCCCCCCACTTCCGCGCTTCACCACCACCCTCAAAAATTTTACATTTAGTGGATTCCACTGGTAATTCTATATACAGAAATCTAATTTTACCTTCCTGGTGTAATTGGTTCGGAAGATATTCTAATCCAAAGTTTATCACCCCACACCCCATCAACCCCTTTAAAAATTGTAGCCCTTGTCTAATCTTGTAGTATCCCTAAGGAAAACCACAAAGTTTCAACCTTCTGACCTCAATTGTTCAGGAGATATGGATTTTAGAATGTTTCAATCCCGGCTTTCAAGCGTTTCGTACTGATTGTTTTTCCCTCCACTTCCACACCCCTCAACCTCTATCAACCATTTTTGCAAATGGGTCCACTATTATAGTTTTACATAAGTTCCAAGTTTCAGCCTCCTAGCATAAGTGGTTCCTGAGATTTAGAAACCAAAATTTCCACCCCCCTTAAAAGATACCAGTCGTAGGGGTTCACCCAGTCTATCCACCATAAAAATTTTAACTTAATATCTCAAAAAATAATAGAGTAAAAATTAAAAATATAAATTGAAGAGTTTTAAGTATAGCGGAATATGAAACATGTCTCGAAAATAGTAATTTTGATTTTTATTGCCTATTAATCGAATAGACTCATCCACATGCTGGCTAAAATTAAAGGCAATTTAATAAAGTCTTAGAGATCTCTTATGGTCAGGTCGGAGTGTCGTTACCAGACCTTCTCTGAACACTTTTCTTTCGAAGACATTAACTACTGCTTTTATTGCCATTGATTTATTTTCTTTACTGTTACGTTGGCTGTATCCGTTAAAAATATAAATGGAATTTGCTTCAAATGTATGGCAACGAACACATAAAAATTTAGTATCATTAAAAGAACACAAACTTCGAGTAAATTATTCTGCAATTTCCTCACCCTAAATGCGAGCATTGTCCCGAAAAAATGCACTTCTCTTATAATTTGATGGAGTTTCCGCTATAGCCGAAGCGAAATAAAAGCTTGCAGTTAAAATATGCATAGCGAATATTTTTTGCCCTTACAGCTGAACGAAAATCCGAATCTGAATCTGCATCCATACGACTATTATAAAACGCAATTTCTCGTTTTTCCTTGCAAAGGACACAATGGTCTTTTCCTCGGTTTTGGGGCTTCACTCGTTTATTCGTCGTCGAAAACTCATTAAGGATCGAAACAATGTTCGTTAACCCGTTGGCTCTTTGGAATATCGTTGCCATCTCCAAACATTTCTTGCTGACTTGACTCTTATGGCCCAGAGTGTACGAAGTACCCGAGAACAAATGAGACTTGGCTTTTTCTACCCCTTACGGTCCATGTAAACAAACCGAGACAATCTAATTTACCTTTGTCCTGTTCACGATACGACCGGTAAGGAAAAAAAACTTAGAACAGCCTTTCAAACACTCTCCGCTAGTGTCTTACGCCAGGACGAAAGGGAAAAAAGTAAGTGGTGTGTTTTTTTCTCGTTTAATGCTTGAAACGTTGTTAATGCTGTTTCTTTGCTCTCCAGTTACGAAGATATTATCCTAGGTAACTCCTTAAAACTATCGCCAGGACACTGTTGTAGTGAAAATACTCCTTATGAGACTGAACGGCAAAAACTCATCTCGAGTCAAAACACATTCCAATGTGATTCTGGTCCAGGGTATACTATATAAGAATCGAAAGGAGCCAACGGCCAAAATTGTAATTGCTCCGACGAGGAAATAATTACCGAAGTTGTTGGGACCGCCACAGAGCTCATCCGTTGTTTGCATTATCTTTTGCATATTTTAATTTCAAGAAGTCACTTCCTGAGGGCTCCATATATCCTTGCTGTATGGTCTTTTAGCTTCGCCGACGTATTCATTCTATCGATTCGAATTTCATTGAAAACATCCGGCGTACACTTCCTGTTTTACGGAAGCTGCTTAATTCTATTTGTGTGTTCGCTATCTATATGCTCGCAGGGTAGGTATGTCGAGAAGCTCGAAGGATATCAGGAGAATGAAAGGAAAAGGATCCCTTCTGACCTGTTAGCTAGCGATATCTCTCCGTTCCAAGGCACTATTTGCCGAAAACTTAGTACTTCTTGTTGATGAACCTCCCACTGCCGCAGTATTTAACTGCATGATTTTAAAGTCTGTAACATTCGTTAGGGGTTAATTGTTTTAGCCGTAAATTGTCGAGCGTAGAAAAGCGTTGTGGAACGGGAAAGAAACAAGTCGAAATTCTAATTAGACTGCTTACGACTCTCAAACTGCTTTCGAAAGTAACATCAGATTGAACTTGACATCATAATTCGGCTTAGAGGAAGCAAGTTCAGATTCCATTGTTTTCTTCATATGTTTTTCGTACTTTTTCTTAATTAAAGAAAAAGCCCCTGTTAGTTTAGATGTTGTAACTGGCATGGTTCGTCTAGCTTCGATAATTCTCCTATTATAAAGAAGTGACTTGGATTTTCTATGCCTTCACCTCATATCAGAACTTAGATCTCGTTGGCTTTGTGTCTCTGTGGTATAGGGGCTAGAACCTCTGCCTGTCATACCGGAGGCCGGGATTCGATCCGGCCCGGACAGAATCATTTTTCTCTATAATTGATGAAATTATTAAGAAAATTTAAATTTTGGCTACTAGGCTACAATTAATGTATCAAATATGTTTGAGCTTATGCCAATGACTCTTGGGATCGACGACAGTGTTTTCTAGAGCTCGTTGTTTTTATATCTGGCTGTAATGGAAGCCCTTTACACTCTCTCAGGACAACTTATAGGGGTCCTAACGGGGCACTGTCCCTTTGGGAGGCATGGAGAAAGGCTGGGAATACCCATGGCTGACCTGTGTCGCTGTGGTGATGAGAATGTTGAGCCAACACTGGAGGATCTAGTGTGTGAATGTGAAAGTCTGGCACGCACCAAGCATCGGTACTTGGGGAAATTCTCCTTAACCGATCTATCAGAACTTGCGATGATTCCTTTATGGAGAACTACTCTCTTCATAAGGAAGAGCAATATTTGGAATCAGTAGTATAGAGCCCGGTTTTTATAAGAGGGGACCACAATGGATCCACAGTGATCTCTCGTGATGGACTGGGACACATCGCTTTAGTCCACCCTTCTCAACCCAACCTAACCTACACTCTCTCAGAATTCATAAATTCTTTCATGAACTCAAATTCATCGACTTACAGGAAAATATAAGTGGTTGGACCAAGTTCTTCTAGGCGATGTAGGAGTCATAGTCAGTCTGGGTAAATATTTGTCCAAGAGTATTTCTCAATTTTCGGCATTCGTCATCCACCATAAGTCTGTAGAAGCAAAATGACAGTGATAAAGCCATCTTTAAATTTTTGCGTCAAAAATTATTGGTGAGAAAAGAAGACTTTTTTTATGTCAAGCCCAGTTGAATCTTAATTCCGGTCTTTCAAATCTCTGGGAACTGAAGAAAACGTAACCTTCATACACTCTTTAAAATTCCCCAGAGCTGTGCTTAATGAGTTCTGTCCATTATATTGCCAACACCTACACTTAACCCCGGCATACGAAGCCAATATTCAACAACAATACCAACATTTGTTTTGTAAACATTATTAATTAAAGTAAATAAAACGGAACACAGTCAATAATTAGCTAAACTACTACAGGACCTCTTGGCAGACTCTCCGTCGTCCGACCTATCCAAAACATTCATTTGAATTGCAGATTGGCGCAATCGCTAAACAAATAGAATCAATTGTTCGCAAATATACGAAAATTGTTGCTCTATCCACCGAATTCACTAAAACATAATAAAGCCTTCCGTTCAGTTTTATACTCGGGCTAAATTGTTTTTTTTTTCGTCCTTCTCAATCGATTGGGTTTTTGGTACGGACAATGCAAATTCATTCACAGCAAAAAAAAACAGTGGTCGATTGTTGTTCATTTCGACCAGGACAAGAACTCTGTAGAATAATTATCGAAAAATAAACATTGACCGGTTTACATATGGATACTATAGAAAATAGATTGGTCCAGTAGCTACACCGCAGAAACAATGATGTCCCGGATCGCACATGTTGTTCACCACGTAAATTAAATTGAAGCCAAACAGAAGCCTCCGGTGGTATCACTTTTCATGAATAGTAAGGAAGCTGATATCCTCCGCCTGTGACTCTTCACCTCATAGTCCTGGACATGTATTAAACTTGATGGTGACTGAACTGGGCATGGTAGATGGGGTGGAAAAGAGGACTGGAAAGGGTATCGGTAAGCAGGACTCTTTAAACAAAAATTGAATCATTGGCTTAGGTCACGACACACAGAGCTTGGGAGTAGTTTCTTAGAGGAAGCACGTTGGGAGATGCTTTTAACGAATGATTTGCTGGCCTCTTCTTAGTTGCTATTTTATTAACTTTTACAACGTCTTGTTGGATAACCAATCGTGAAACTTTTTCGTCCTTTGGCAATTCATTGCTAATTTCGGTTTTCTTTTCAGATAATCCGAGAACGATTACCGGACTATCCGGTTCGTAATGGCCTCGTATGGAATTCATCACCCGGTGCTCTACTAACACTTCCTACATTTTCAGATTCCTCTAGGTAAGCGAATCGCTTGTTTTGTACAAATATTCGTAATAAATTACTTCAATCTCCATCAATGCTCTTTTCCAGATTTATGCCATTTTTATTAGACACTGTGGGTTCTAAGCCCCGTTCAAATTACACAGCCGTGATATATGTCCAAATTGGAGCACCTTTGACTCCGAATGTGGCACTCTATAAACTAGTCAAAAGTATATCTAGAAGTCAATTTGTAGATAGAGTAAGTTTTTGAATTTGATTTCGAATTTCGGCAGGATGAATTAACGATAATTCGCTCTTATTTCAGATATTAGTATTATGGGCAGCTGATCGCCCGATTCCATCCAAAAAACGTTGGCCTAGTATGGGCCATATTCCCCTACATATAATGACAAGTCCGTTAACTGATGAACGGCCTAGTATATCCCAAAGATTTTATCCATATGCCGAAATTGAGAATGATGCAGTTCTATCGTTGGATGAGGATGCGACACTAAACACCGACGAATTGGATTTTGCCTACACGATTTGGCGAGATTTTCCTGATCGGATTGTCGGTTATCCCGCTCGAGCGCATTTCTGGGATGACTCAAAGGTAATCATCAGTCAGGTTAAAGAAAATGTATTGCAGAACCTTAATTTGATTTTTTCTTCCAGAATGCATGGGGTTACACGTCGAAATGGACGAATTACTATTCCATTGTGTTGACCGGTGCCGCATTCTATCACCGATACTACAATTATTTATACACGAACTGGTTATCGTTACTTTTATTAAAGA
This sequence comes from Beris morrisii, assembly GCA_951812415.1. Classification (NCBI taxonomy): domain Eukaryota; kingdom Metazoa; phylum Arthropoda; class Insecta; order Diptera; family Stratiomyidae; genus Beris; species Beris morrisii. The sequence goes on from OX638313.1 coordinate 6,713,288, forward strand.
CTGTTCAACAATCTTCCAACTGTGAAGATATCCTTATGAATCTCCTGGTATCACACGTAACACGTAAGCCACCGATTAAAGTGACACAACGAAAAGGCTATAAGGATCGTGAAGGTATTCGATCGCCGTGGAATGATCCCGATCATTTTATTCAGCGGCAAAGTTGCTTAAATACATTTGCTGCCGTTTTTGGGTAAGTTTATAATCGAAAAAGTATTCAAATTTGCATTCGTTGTATCTACATATTTAGTTTTGTTATCCTTATATTCTCTTTTCGAAAACAAAATTACCAACATACCGTGCGTCCACATGCCACGCTTTGAAAAATGTCAGTAATATGTTATTTACAATCAGCCCAGCTTTTTTATACAGTAAAATCTAGAGAAGTTTACTCCAGCCCAAAAATTTGTATAGCCCAGAATAGATAGACTGAGAAAGGGCTGACCAAAAATCAATTTGATTACTGTTTGTCTGTGCGCACGATAGCTCAAGAAAGTTTTGACATTAAGAATTCCCTTGTATTCATTCGCCTAAGCTCGTACTAACTTGAACTGAGCAATGAAGCCAACATTTGTTCTATATGATTAAGTCTAGTAGTAAAATTCGTCCACTCCAGGTAGTTACCATAAATAATCTGGGAAGGTAAGAATTTTACAGTATAGTGTTTATAGCAATAATTTTTTTTAATATTTGACTAAAATCACTTCATTGCTTGGAGTGGCTTACGTTCAAATCTTGTGCAGACGTTATAAATACTTGGACGGTAGTAATAAATTTTGTTACGAAATCCTTTGATACCTATACCTGTCCAAACTCGGAGAATTTTGTGTTAAACTTGTTTTTGTAATGAACAACGGCCGCATCTATCTTAACCCTAACGTTCTATTAAGTAATCATATTTCACAGCTTCGTAAATTTTCAGCGTGTTCACCGAACATTCTCTCGATAACGGCTGGATTCCGCATCATCCTCAATGCACACTTTCCGAATAAAAGGATAATGTCTAGATAGCGTTATCGGTTAATGATTAATTGTTCTTAATTGATACAGATGTTCAATAGCAATACCTTATCCAGAAGCTCTTATCGATACCACTGATTCGTGATATTGACATCGGTTAAAGTTTGAAAGTCATTTGTGTCCAATTATGTTAGCGATGATGGGTCATCAGGGAGAAGCAAACCTGGTGGTGAGAACATCACAAACTGAATGAATTTATGATTGGAGTACATTCACAGAAGTCCGACTTGTCGTAAGAATGGTGAATGAAGTGAGACTCGCAAGAGTAGAAGTGATCGATCTACGTATAGGTCAATTACGTCTGGAGTAGAGTGAGAGTTTGAAGGGAGAGTTGTATTTTTATTTTTTTTATTTCTGAAATGGTTAAGACCATAACGTTGAAATTTATATTTATTTCAGTTCCTGTATGACATGGCTATGTTTTGCTTCACAGAGTTTTCTGACGTGACACGAGTGTGGAAAATCTATTCGCTTCGCCTTGATCACTCGCCTCGATTGCTCGTCTCGCCCCGCTTTGTTTCTAGATATAGGAGCGCCGGCTTGTCGAGGTTTGGTATGGCGAGGGATTGCGAAACAGGATGATTGTATTGTCTACACTCTCGTTTTGGGCTTACTCGTTAGAAACTTCAATTAAGGCTTCAAATTTCTAACGACATTAGATGATCTATGGGCAGTGACCTATGTGTAACACTAGTCCTGCTTGATTTCTCCAAGCCTTTGATAACGTTAACTATGACATAGTATTGATCAAACTATTCAGCTGCTACTTCTCGAATTCTGCGATAGGCATGCAGTATTATAGTTCATGGCCAAGAGCAGATTACGGTGAATGAATATTTCTCAAACTGATGTTCGATGCAGCGTGTCGTACTACAAGGATTTATACTATGTCCTTTGATATTTTCAATATTTTTTAATGATCTACCTACTGTTTTAAAGTATGTGTACAGACATTTTAATGCTGATGATTCTCAAGTATAATTGCATACACCTCACTTGTTCTGCTCTGAACGGGAAGTATGCCTACTATTTAATAAATTTGCTTTCAAAATTTTAGCGTGTATACGAGTATTGTAGATACTCGTGTTCAAACATCAAGGTTTCAACTGTTCTGTGTGTTAACCTCGCTTCTTTCCTTAAAATTTTGTTATACGAACGCTAATTTCTCATTATTTTCTTTTTTACTTTCAGTTACATGCCATTATTACGTTCCAATTTACGTTTGGATCCAGTCCTGTACAGAGATCCAGTCTCGAACTTAAGAAAAAAGTATCGGCAAATCGAATTAGTGGGCAGCTAGCGATTTATGTACACAACCTACAGATAAGTTTGTTATTAAGACTAAAGAAACTTTTTTTTATTGTATTTTTTTTATTTGTATTCGTAAAAAAGTACTTGAACCGCCTTTTTTCTATGACGTGACAGAGAAAATAATTTCTTTGTAATTAAGTCTTTAAAAACAAGAACAACCATATTTTTTACAAGTAAAAATTTTTATGTTTATTTTAGTCATAAGTAGAAAAGTTTATACGTATAATGAAAATGTAGTTAAAAGCGATGTAGACGACAGATGGATGGGATGGCAGCCGTATCAGCTTTGGGGAATGGCTCGAAAACGGAATAAAAATATTAAGTTAAAAGTACTCAGCTAAGAAAAATGCTCAAATAAGATTTTCATTTCGATTGAACAAGGAAAATCCATCACGTTTATAACAAAAAAACAATAACAACAAAATCGAGGAATTTTGATAGGACAGAGTTTCATTAATCGCCACCCGGCATGAATAAAGAGCTCATAGCCGGATAAAGGATCCCTCATATGTCGGTAGGCTTATTTTTGTAATACATACAAGAACGACGATTATCGCTTTGATCTTCTTCCAAGTCTAATGCAGACATCTTAAATAATTCCGTGTGTTTGCAATATTCATGGATGTTGTCCATCTTCTCCCGTCATCTTTTATAACCATCGTCCACCTCCTTGCGAATGATGAAGCGATGAGTCTATTCCATTTTCATGAAGGATGTTTTCTTCTTGTTTTTTTGTCGTTAGTATCGCACTGGTTGCGGGATCTCATTTTTTTTACTGTGCTATGTGGTCGAGAGGATACCACCCTTTTTATGCGCATAGGAAGACATCAAAGCAAACTCATCCATAACCACGAACAATCGAATCGATTTATGCTATCAAAACGGATAACATTTTCTGAGTTTTCTTTAAAAAGAGAAATTAAATGAGGTCTGCTATGATGCGACAGAAACTCATTATTTTGGTTGATGTGGTTTTCATCAAATCCAATGGCATAATTTCCAACAATATTGCCAATCGAATTGTGTTCGGCAGCAAAATGAATTGTAGGCTTCTATTGTCCCGAACGATTTGAACAGATTGCTGTATTTTTCCGCTCTTAACGTAAAGGTGAAGTTCTCGTAAACCCGAAATCATATTATTATAAGACACGCATGGTATACAGATCGTATAGATTACGACGTCCCGAATTTTATGGAACTCTAAGCTCTTGATAAAACGAATATATATATATATAGCAGTTATTCAGAATAGGGACGTAGCCTTCTTAAAGCAGAAGCTCGCTCTTATCGGAAATCAAATCTTCAAATTGTCCACGAATCGATAATCCGACGAGCCAAAATCTCTAACCAAAACAAAAAATGGAAAGTTATTGAATGTCCTCACGAGAATAAACTGATCTCGTAAGTCGAGTTCTAGTCTATTATCCCAGAAATTTTGGATTCGAAATCCACTCATCTTGCGGTTTTCCTCACACTCATAGTTTGTCTTACTTAATCGCACTCCCCTCCCAGTGGATGAGTGGTAGGCTAACAACCTGTTCCTGGAAAAAAGTACAATGTCGAAAAGGTTCGTGAGATAAATTCAGTCGGAGAGATATTGTCAAAGTAGCCAAGAATCAATTTGAATTATCGCGACATTGAGGAAGGACTGTATCAAAAAGTAGTCGGAATTGGGTAGCAATTAACCATTAATACTATCTCGCTTCTTTCCACATTTATGCGCCCGATCGACCACTACGTTTTCGTACCTTTTTTCGAATCAATCCACATAAAGTAAATTATGGCATGAATGAGCCGCTTACGCGATGTGCTACGCGGTTCAATGAAGTTTGTTCTGTTGTTGATTTAAGTTCGGGTAGATTTGCTTTTAAGACTATTTTAATCAATGTCTGGAGAGTTAATTAACGTTGAAGATTTAACTTATATTGAAAATGAATACATTAGTAACTGCTTTGTCTAATTATCAGTAATTATTTTTCTTAATTTTACTATTTTATTTTCGTAGTCTGTAAATATATATACGTATATATGGTAGACGTCAATAAATAAATCAATTTTTGTGCCGATCCTGTCATTGTCCTTTGAGTTCTCGTCCTGTGAGCAATTTAAAGTCCTAGCAAATTCAAAATATGGAGAAAATTGAGTTTCGAGCAATCAGTAAAGCCAATTTTTTTAAGGATTCTGAACTAGACTTAGGAGGTTAGTTTTTAATACGCAGTTGTATATGTATACTTCAGCCAGTTTTAGCGATGGGAAGGTCAGGAATCGCGCCAGATATGGCAGTGTACTAGCAGGTGTTAATAATAGTTTTTAGTGCTGTTGGCTGTGATATGATCTACCAGAACAACAAAGTTGACTATAATAAATCAACTACTCTCTGGTATCTCTAATGGTACTTGTGAATCTGATATGAATGTAAACAGAACTGTCAGAGTCTTACAAGGCGAAACGCGCTCTGCAAGACCGATACACGCAACTTCTGCGGAAGCAATTGCAAAACTCAAAAATTTACTGTTGGTCGAAGTGCGTTTGAAAAAGGAGCAAAGCTCTATAATCTTCACTAAATTTGAATATCTTTCTTAGTTATCTAAGTGTGTCGAAGCTTACCACAAAATTTTTCACAAGAATACTTGCATCACGCGAATGCGGCGCTCGTTCTCAAGAATCGTTAGAGCCTTGCAGCGATGAAATGGCTTAAAAAGGATAGCTCCTCTTTAAGAAGTTTTAGGTCGGGAAGTCGGCGAAAAGATCGTGGCAACAATTTTTTCGGTATGCAGAGGGTATTCTGTTGGTCGATTCCACTGAAAATTATGTTAATATAACCGGAGAATACTATGCCACATCAACGTTTGGATGTTGGAAAGGAAAGTGTATCAAAGGTGTGTTACTTTTGTACAACAATTCATCTGTTCACATGAGCCGCAATGCGATGGCAACCCTGCAGCGTTACGGCCTCCAAGCTTTGAACCAACCACCCTATAATCTAAATCTAGCCCCGTACGATTATTTTTTTTTTTCAAAAACTTCTAATTAGACCAGATTTTGAACAAATAGTTTTTGGTCGCTCGTTTTGATTTTATATACGACCTTTTCTAATGCATGGGGTAGGAGCAGCGCTCTTCGGAGGCACTGTTACGGGTGATACGCCCATGACTAGGTGGTATACGACTCCACGACCACAGCGTTTGTAGTTTGGTGCGCTTAGTCACGTAATTAACCACACGACGGGGAAGTCATTTCCGACTTCTTGGCGAAGGCTTCTTCCTACTTCTTGGCGAAGGCTTCTTCCTACAATTTTTGCATTTTTCACTGCATCAATTAACCCAAAATTCGCCTATAATTCGATATTATACTTCATCCTTGTGACAAGTCTTTATCAAATGTTTCTTTTAATGAAAATCCGCCAATAGATCTTAAATCAACCCACTTGTGAATAGCGAAAATATCTCAGGTTTTCATTGAAGAAAAATTCGTTTTTTTTTCAAGTTTTTTACCAACGTTGACTTACACCTTTTTTGTAGTTACGGTATAAAGAGTAGTGTCAATCCATCCCACTAAAGGGTGAATTACAGTGAGAACGATGAACGCGACGCGCGAGATGACCCAATCGCTTTACGCGCGCCACATCACAACACCAGTTATAGTGGCAGCGCAATATTGCTTCCCGCAACTGCTTAATATTATTATCAAATACTAAAACATTTTGTTCGCAGTCTGCAAACGTACTGCCTATTTGTTTTTATTTTATAGGCATTCAGATATTTATTAGCCCATTGTCGCGATATCACTGTAACTGGTGACACTCACTACCATTCGTTCTAAACAACTGTCATCGTAACGCATCGCCTAACACGCGCGCGTCGCGTTCACTATACGTTCACCCTAAGTATTGATAGTGTCATCTATCAGATTTTAAAAATTCAACATACCTACATACAATGAATATTTCCATAAAATGAGAATTTCTCTTGTTCAAGCGACTGCAAATCGATTTTTTTTGTTCTACCCAATACTGTACAAAATTTATCTTTACTTTTACTTTATTTTGCAATATTTTTCTCTATAATATTCTGAAAGCAACGCGCCATAAATTGTTATTGTACATAAAATATAAAAAAAAATAAAAAAAAGAAAATATATGAACAACTGAAAAATCGTAATTAATAAATTGTAAATTTTATTTATTGATTGTTTCTTGTTAAAATCATCATTGAGTACGTGAAACAAAAAAAAAAACAAAAATAGTTATCGATTATATAGTAAACAAATTGCCATACTGAAAATCATCCAAACTCGTATTTTCTGTAAATAAAAAATATTAAAATAAAAATAAAACAATATCGCATTCATCAACGATGAACTGCAAATATGTAAGCCAAAAGGTTATAAAAAAAACTCCATTTTTCTATAATTTTCACGAGTATATTTCGCTTTTCAGTTACGATATTTAAAACCCGATAAAAAAATCAGAAGTGGAACAACATATTAAACGATGAAATTATTAAATAATTATTACATTAAAAAAGGGGGAGGGAGGGGAAAAAATTCATACAAGCAACAGAAATTAATGCGAACATATCATATAGTAAAAAAAAGGTTAAAATACGATACAGGAGTGAAATTTTATGCGAATATATTCAATACTTAAATTGATTTATATTTTTATTATGTGATGATGAGATTATCTGATTATCCTTTAATTATGGCTTTCTGTTGGAGCTTTATATTTGGAATGCGATTTTTTTATGATTTAATTAATTGATCGAAGCGATTTTACTCATATGTTTCACAGTTTTGAGGCTATGTGGCATGGGCTTTTATCTGGAATCTATCCTACACGTGTATGCGTTTAAGTGGTACAATAAAATGGATAAATGGGTCATGCGTGTCGAAGAGACAAGGATATGATGCCCTGTATGTTTTCTATGCATTTAATATAGCGATGAATAAGTAGTTCTTTTCAAGCAAAATTCAATAAACGGATTTATTGGACTTGAGTTTTCATATCTCACCCCCAATCCATGGGGTTTTAGTCCACATATGTATGAGTGAAATCCTTCGACAATGCTATGCCCTTAATCGTAACTACTGACAAAAACCTGAATTTTATACTGGTTGCTACTAATTTTAATCTGATTTTTATAAGCAAAAATCAAATCCAATATTGTGGACATTGTTGCGATGGCTTAATTGTGATAGTGTTACAATTTTTTTGTCCTTTAAATAAATTAAATTTTATTAATTTTTTTTTATATCTCGGGGTCATAAGTTCATTCCATTTGTGTCAAATTTTATTCATTATTTTATTATTAGATTTTTTTTTGTTTTGATTTGCATTTGTTAATATATTCACCGAAAAGTGCACTCACCAGTCATCCACACCATCATTCATTTATCATCTTAAATAAAAAGCTGCTTTTCTCAGCCTTTTACATCATTTAAAAGTTAAGTGCAAAAAATCGTTGTTGAAAATTTAATGTAAATTGTAAGTATAAAAATCAAAGAAAAAAATACCTAAACATGTAAGAACAAAAAAAATAAAAATACATACAATGACTAAAAAAAGATATCACTAATAGAAAAAAACAAAGGAAATTAAGATGTAGCTCACAAAGCAAAAACAAACAAAAAAATAAATCATTTAAGTCTACTACTAAAGCTAATCAAACTTATTATTAAAACACATGAGAAAATAAGTTTAATTGTAAATTTTTGTACGTAATTTTATTATAAATATGAATTTAAAACAAACAAAAAAAAAGCGACGATAGGATGATTATAAAAAAGCAAATGTTTATAATGTGTTATAGTCGACATTATAAATTTATTATTAAAATTGTATAATAATTTTTAAAGTGGAGAAGAAGGAAGAAAACGAGAGCGAGAGAGAAAAACAAATAAAGCAATGAAAATAAACAACAAATGAAATTTTCTTTAAATTTCACCTTACTTTTGTTTTTGACGGAACTTTGGATTACACAAGTGAAATTAATGGTAAAAAATCAGTGAAGGTTGTTTTGAATTAGGTTCGCTTTGAAGTAGTGCCGTGTTGCGTTCTCTTGAGTCGTGGATTACGTGAAGTGATTTTCACAAATAAAAATAAAGAAAAATGTAGGTTTCTACCCGAATTGGACCATGGAAAATGGATCGAGCAACAAAACAAAAACCGGTTTATTAACAAGTTTATTTTTTTAGTGAAAAGAATGAGGGCGTTTTAAGTGACAATTTGGCGCTGGAGTGGCGAATTTACTGCCCCAAGCTTTCTTTTTTGCAGCTTTCATGGCGGACGAAGGAAGGACTAAAGTGTCGGTTATTTGGGGTGGTGCAGGTCGAAGAATTCCCAACAGAATCCTTTTTCTAACTCAGCCATGATTGTGGTTAAAGAAGGAACGAGATTCGGAGTTGTTACATGTTTAATTTAGAGGTTAGTAGTTGTCTCGTAAAGTCTACTACTTGTCGCACTAAGGGCGCGAAAGGCGTTCTCAATCCTACCCTTCGTCAGCTGAACAACAACAACCCAATCAATCGGTAATCCGTCCACTGGCGAGTATCCGGAAGAAATCATCGAAGGGCTGAGGTTGGGTAATATGTTGTGTAGTGCATAAACGTGAGAAGTATGTACAGATTGGAAAAAATTTAATTTAAATTGGGCGTTTATGTGTGACTTCTGTCTGTGATGTTTTAAGACCAGTTATTACTTGAGTCTTTTTAGCGAGACTCAGTCTCTCAGACCATTTTCATCTTATCTAAATCGAGCATATTTAAAATAGATTAGCCGCGGCTAGGTATGTGCGGATAATCTTTTAAGAAGATCCACTGCTAAGCTATTTTAACTGTCAGACGGTCGATATTAATAAACTGGAAATGTTCTAAGACTATGCCGCCGCTAAAAATACTCCTCCCACAATACTTCATTGGTGTTCTATCCAGTGCAGATCAGGTTAGCAGTATGTGAAATTACTACGAAAAGCTTTGTAGACGCTGCTCTGGATAAGGGCGCAAATGAACACGGCGGTTGTAAAGTGATAAGGCTAGTAATCAGCGACCAATGTCGCAAGGAGGAGGAATCACGAGGATCATGCCTCTCGCCCATATGTGGAAAACTATCGTTGTTCGAGCTGGTTAAGGTCAGTATAATTCAACCCCATCGATAACATCAAAAGATAGGTATAAAAACACTTCATTTAGAAGAGAATGGAGCAACTTTTATCAATTGTTTAATTGTATTAATTGAAAGAGCTTCCGCTTTCGCCTTCTCTACAAGACAGACCTTCAAAATTTCCAGAAAGAATTTGCAGAGATATTATTAGCACACTCACGAACTTAGATACTGTTATTGAATACTACACCTTGTCACTCTATCTACACGAGTCTAGGAGTATTAGGCGACTGGTAAGTGGTAAGCGTTTATCATGTACCTACTTTTTGATGAACTTTATATGGGGCTAGAGAACTTTTTATCTTTTTCAGCTGCTAAAACTACCTCTCGTGGGGCATAGCGCAGCAACAGCGCTCCTCTGAAGCGCTAGTTTTGGTTCTGCAATAATTTTTTTCTTCTGAGACCACATCTGCCCATTAGACGTGACCTTCGACCTCATGATTACGTAAGCATGCTACCCACTTGACCACCCGGGTGCCGGACTAAATGTCCTTATGCACTGATATTCATCGATGCACTCATAGAAAGAAGGTACCGGCGCGAACGCAGTGGGTTTTGGGAATCCCCTTCCTCGATTTCTTCTTGTGATAACTTCTGGCTATAGAATATATCCAAGATGTCTCGAATTGTTTCACTCATCGGTACTGGCCACAGGTCATCTGTGTAGCAACCTCTAACGAGGCATCGTTAAATGTATTGTGCAAATGTCCTATTTCTCGGATATGGCATCCCTCGGAGAAAAATCAAGTTCAATTTGTTGGGAGTTTCTACCTCAAACGACGAACTGGATGTTGGCAAGATGTGAATTTCGTTAAAGAAACTGATTCAAGAGTGAAATGGAAACTTTCGTTGCTTTTAGACTTTAATATTGAGAAGGGCTCAAGAATCTATGAATCGGTATGAATCTTTACGAAGAAGAACTTTGGAAGGCTTTGGAAAAAAGAATTTGATTTTTGATTTCATTACAAGCAAAGGATTTACTTGGACTTGACGTTAAGCATTTAAATCCACTTTGGGGGTCGGAAAACAATCGCTTCCAGGAGAACAAATTGATGTCCGAAGACTTGACGTACAGTTGGATATCAAACCGGGTATTGGAGCACATAGAAGAACGCTTCCATCGGTAAAGAAGCCGGACTCTTTATTGATTGCTACTTTCATTATTATGCAGGCCCGATAGTAGTCGTCTCAAGATTGTGTGTCTTAAGAGATCATTGAAGAAGTCTGACTTCGACTCAGCTATCCGATCATAGCTTTTTATTGGATTTTGTTGGCAACTTCCCTTTACGAACGAATGGATGAACGGTTCGAAACGTGAACAATTGAACCTTGCTTCCAATAGTAAAATTTCAGCAACTGTTTGCTCCCAATTTCGTAGTTGCGCAAAGTAGAAGGAATCAAAAGCTGAGGGCAAAATGTAACCGAAGTGAACCTAAATGTGTTCACCAAACTAGCAGCAAAACTTCCAATGATATTGTCTGCTGATGCTACTTCACGCTGTTTGGATACTCGCTAGCGAAATGAACTTTACGAAGCCCGAAATTTGGGAATGAAAACAACAACAACTCGGAAAACCTTCCAAATTTCAAATCGAGCAGTAATCCAAACAGTCTGAATTTCAAATATATACACAAAAACGACTTCGGAGTAGAGGAAGACTCCGTCTATCGTAAACCGAACAAAAGCCTTCCGTTGTGCTGTTAAGGAAGGAATATCCAGTATAAGTGCAAGCCCAGCGAGCTTCTCTGCATGAATAAATGTAAAACCTGGCGAATCGTCCATACGAATGTGGTTCCAGTCTCGTCCCAGAAACTATGTGAAATATTTATGGACAAATGTGGAGAACTCGGTATCCAAAGGAGGGAAGCTATGTGAACAACTCGAAGGTGGAAAATTGAAGTTATCCTGCGAGACTGCTTTCGCTTCTGCCAGTGTGCTATATGCAGCTGGGTGACTGGGATCCTAAACATTCCCTGACGGGAATACAATGAAAAAGTCTCGTTTATTGTGTGTTCTACTTATGATGTGCCATTGGAAACATATGCATCCAGAATAGCTGATGGTAAAGCGGGATTGAAACCGCTTCGCTCCGAACAAACATTCGAAATCCAATGCTCTTTGAGCGAGGAGATGCCAAAGTGGGCAGCATCTGAATCTCATGTTTATGCAAAACATTCGCAAAGCATTTTCGCATAACAGGAGCTGCTTCTGTTTGTGTTGATGCCATTTTTTCCGTTTCGCTGGTAACTTCCGTCATCTGTACCAACAATAGCCTGCGTCGAACTAGAAGGAAGCAGTTGGTTTTTTTCCTCGGATACAGGGTGTAATTCGTCCTGTTTTTTCCATGTTCATGCTCACTTCATACCAGACACTTTTATTTTTTGAAAATTTTCATTTGATTTGCACGCGAAGCGGCACAGCAGTAGCGCAACAAGCAACACAATTGCAGAGTAACATGGACGAAATTCGAATTCGATTTTGTGTCTAGTCACAGGAGAAAAATGAAAAGAATCCTTCAACCGTAGTCGAAACCTTAAGCCACGAGAAAGACGTCGGAACGTACAAGGAAGTCTCAGAGTTTTCGGGATGTAATTGAAAAAGTCTAGCGTACCGTGCACTCCAGTTTGAGCGATTAAATGATTCTTTTTGTCGAATTGTAGAAACGAATGCGAAACATGTTTTCCACCATCTGGCATCGACTGAAGCGTGTACGAAATGATTGCGGAAGTTTATTGTTGGATGGTTTTTATTGTGAAGGAGAAATTCGCAATCACAATGCTGTGCGCAAGAAACTGCGAAGAAAACTGCTTAAAACTTTAGTTGTTTTGATAGAAGCACACTAAAAAGTGGGGTTGACTGCACAATAAGGCCATAAAGGATAGATGCCGGCTACCTTGAAAACTTTCTGAACGGTCCCGTCAACACGATGGTGTTGATCGAAACATTTGATAAACCTACTGCATTAGTCTGAATAATGACCGATAAATCAGGATGATTCATTACCTTCCGTCACAGACAGTATAATGTCCAGATGACGAATGCCATACTAGAAATCTCTCAACATCACCATCTTGGCGCTACAGCCTGTATCGAGCCTTGGCATCCTTAAGACGGTGTCTCCAGCCATCTCGCTTCAGTGACCGCGTCCTCCAGTTTGATTTCCCCAGAAGTGATCTGCTGTCTGCGTCATTGGAATCCCCCACCGCTTCCGTGGTTTTCCAACTGTTCTAGCTCCGTTGGCTTGTCGTTTGAATACCCACTTGCGTATCCTCTTGTCATTCGCTGGACATGATCAACCCACTGCAGTTTTAGGAGATTTATTACGGTGGAGACTTGCGGCTCGTCGCTAAAGGTGAATTTCCATTCGCAATTGTGCATCACAGCGTCGGACGCATCAATCAACCAAATATAGTTTAAGTGACATGCATGTCGCAAGGGATGGAAATGATCCACATTGTAAAGATAAGGCTATTTAATCCGGAGGTCGCCGGGTATCCGAAAGCAAATCGTAGTTCCGCTCGAACATCATTCCAGTTTTAAATCTGAAAAATCCACAATACATCAATCTCTTTATAAAGCATCCATACATCCTCTTTCGAGTCCTCTTTAAATCTTTTAAGTCTTTCCACCGAGCAATGTATTTCTTTGGCCATTTATTAACCAAATTTCAACCGTGGCTTAAAGGCTCCAAAATGAGCCTCCGAAATCCAACGAAATTCGCCATTCGGTATGCAACAGGCCGCTAAATCGCCATCCCTCATTCGCAGCCAACCACCCCTCGAGCATTAGAATCCTTTTCGAAATTGAAATATATGACAGAGTGAAACCGTGCCGGAAACGAAGGAATCTAACAATCGGAGGTCACGTACCTTCCCCAATAAAACATTAAATTACCGAGCGACATTTAAAATTGCCATTTATATAAATTTAGTGTTCAGCGGATCTGAGGTCGAGGATAACAGGCGAGCAAATTTATCTGAGTTACTTGCCGACGAGCTCCTTGTTGTTCTGTAGGTCGATACAATGCAATTGCAGTTTACGAGACATGCTCCAGGAGCATCCTTTTCAGACTTCAGCACGACGTAGTCGCGTCCTTGGGAGAAGCGCACTAGAGAAAAATCCAATGTAACGGAACGCTATCGGGAAATGTCCTGAATTGGAAGAAGTAATGTCTTTGAAGTGGATTGAAAGAACCAAGCGGCAGGATGGTATCATTATCTCGTCCTTTTTCCAAGTTCCTTATGGAATATTACTGCCATTCAAATAAAAAACTTGAAGTAGGATAAACACCCGCTTACTTTTAACGGATGACTTAATTTTTTTCGCCGTGTCAGTAGGACAACTCCAGCAAGGGATAAATAATTAAGAGGGTCTCCATCACAGGATTTCGGCTTCGAAATAGTGAACTTTGTGCAATTAAACTTTGTCCCGAAGCCCTTAGGAATGCACAACGTAAAGTCCTGGGGCGAAACTTATTCAGGGCTGGATTTTTTTTTCGCCATCTATTCGCTGTACTGTCCTGGCACAAATTCCGCCCAACACGATCCTTTCCCGAACTAGAAAACTCTTTCTGGTCGGAATAAATTTTTAAATAACTTCTCGACTTTAATTTGCTCCATTATTCCGTTGGTGCGCCCGCTATCCTGATGGCAACGGCAAAGTGAACTTCCGTTTTAAATTTTTATGTGCATATCAAGTTGTCGGCGAGGAGGAATTGGGGAAGGCCACAGGAAGACGGGATGCTCCAATATCGGACTAAGATTTTCTTCCTTATAGCATCCTTCTTTTGAACTGCTGAACCTGTTTTTTCACGCAGCTTATTCCAGACCCAGTTTCTGTGAAAGTCGGGCGTTTAGTCCTCCTGTAAAGGAATCGTGCGGCTGCTTTGATTTGTATTCCGAGAAGAAGTTGCAGTTTCAAAGGAATCGAAATTTCGATGAACTGAAAGGAAACAGCATGAATTCGGCAAATACGAGTAGTTGGGAGTTGCATGTGGTATGGAATGCTGGAAGTTTTTTCTGCTTCTTATTCATTTCGATGCCAGAAATACTACCCCCGTATCGAATGAAATTGAATTTTGTTTACTTTTGATTTTTAATAGTTTTCTGTCTATCATTCTTATTGGATCGAAGCCATTCGGGAAATGTTTGAATTCACATCACAATACTTTAAGGCAAATATAAAGGAAACCATGACATGATTTGACTGTATGATTTTTTTTCTTAGATTTCGAAATTATTTTAACTAAATGATTCTTATATAGCAGACGCATCAAGCGACGTTCGCATTTTGATGCCGGTGCAGTCAACACCATCTGGACGCCGATTTGAAATCCCTCAGAGTGTTGCGATTTTCTTTCCGGATTATAGTTTTCATACATATGATTAGAAGCAATGTGAAAAAAAAGTTTCTGTAATTATACAGTTTTCATGGCTAATTTATTTCTTCATTCTTGTTTCCCTGGTAAAATGTATCATTGGAGAATACATAGATACAAAGCGATGTAAGATGAAAAGGTAAAGAAAATTTAATCAGTAGCTGGAAACACTGGAAACTACAGTGGCGAGACATGAAATGTTTCCACCCAAAAAATTATCTATAAGTGCGAAATTAGTATAAAAATTTTGATCGGTAGATAAAATACGTTTTTTACATTATTAAATAATAATATTAACTATATAAAATGTATAGTTTGAGTTTTGTTTATGGAAGTATTGGCCAGATATATGAATTATTCACTTTCTACTCAAATTTTATAGAAATCGAGTAACATTAAATACTGAAAATAACTTCTCAATATATAATTTTTCTGAATATCTTTTTTATTTTTCATAGGATATGTAGTATAATAATGTGAAATAAGTCGATTTTAATATTTTGTGGCGCTTCCTTTACTTTTGATGACCGCCTTTATCCTTCTAGGCATAGAGTTCACCAGATCCTGGAGTGTTTCAACGGTTATCTCCTCATACCAAACTTTTTCGAGCAATTCCAAGAGCTCTTTCTTTGAAGTCGGTTTTGCTTTTGATATTCTGACCTTCATAATGGACCATAGATTTTCGATGGGGTTGAGATCGGGGCTATTACCGGGCCAGTCGAGTGTTAAAAGTGCAGCTTCGGAAATAAAATCCTTAATCTACGAAGGTAGGAGATAAAAAAATGATACCTTTTCGTATGAAACCAATTCAGAACATTGCCAGTATTAATAAAATATATAAACTTACCAAGTTCGCATGATGGTATGGTGCAGAATCATCTTGAAATATGCACTCATCGGTGAACGATAAATGATTTTCAATCGAAGGAAATAAATTGTTGATCAAAATATTTTTATAGGCTACAGCGTTCACTGTGCCTTGAAGAAAGGCCAGCTCTCCCACTCCGTAAAAGGAAAAGCATCCCCACACCATATTTCCAGCCGGATGTTTTACTGTTGGTCTAATGCACTCATCGCTGTATTGCTCTCCATGTCTTCGTCTTACGTACTGCAATCCGTCTGATCCGAACAAGTTGAATTTGCTCTCATCAGAGAAAATAACACTTCTCCAATTCATTTCTGTCCAGTTTTCGTATTTTTTGGCCCATTGCAGTCTACTTTTTCGCATTTTCGGTGTTAAAATGGTTTTTTTGCGGGCTTAGCCGCCTTCAAACCAGCCTCCCTCAGCCGATTTCGGACAGTATGAACACCGATGACAGTTCCTCCGGCTCTCACGTGTTCCCCTCGAATATCCACAGCAGTTTTAAAACGATCCCGAAGACTGGCGCGCTTTATAGCCCGATCTTCTGCGGCAGTCGTAATTTTTTTCCTTCCACTACCTTTCTTACGCTTCAAACAACCAGTTTTCTTGAAACTCAGCAGAAATCTACCTACAGCGATGTGACTGAACCCTACCCTAGCTGCTATCTCACCAGTGCTTAAATTATCCTCGGAAAATGCGATTATTCGGGATTTCACTAATTCATCCATTTTGCCTTTTTCACCATTTTTCTGTTTTCTAATTATTGTCGACCGATAGCTTTAACGTACAAATTTTAACTGACCTAATTTTAGGGATAAGGTTTACCTCTAAACAAAAAAAATACCTGTTTACCACTTTTCGCAAAATTTCCTAGAAAGGAGCACTTAAAAACGATTTTTTTTACCTGGAAACATTTCATGTCTCGCCACTGTAGATTGACTCCCCTTCCCGACAAATACATTTTTTTCAAGAATACCGAATTGAACTTAGTGGGTTAGCCTATAATACTTAGAAGCGGTCAGTTCAGTTATGTTTTTACGAATAGGAACCAAGTAAACATGCACTTATTAAAGGGAGACCAGGGAGACACCTTTTATTATCCGGATAAACTTGCAACAAAACGCACGTATTACGTTCTAGGTATACTGGATCAGAGTCTTTTGGACCCACCCCTTCCCGAATTCAAGTCCTCAAAACGTGCCTGCTAGTACATTTATCATTTTGGTCCTTTAACACCAGATATCGGCGATGTCGGAACGACGTCAGAGCGACGTCTTAGTTGGAAGGTCCTAAGAGGGTTTGATTAAAACTTTTAAACTTTTTAATTTTAACTTTTTAGTCATGGTGAATGAATAAGTTGAAAACTACTTGACATGTGAACGTTTTGTTAAGTTTTTGTCTCTGAGGTACAGAGATTCAATTGTTAATCGTTTTAACTATTTTTAACGGCATTTTACACAAACCAACAAATAAATTAAACCATAATTGCTGAGAAACTTGTTAACGAATAAATATATGAACGACGTCTCGGTTATAAAAATGACATAAATGTTATTTGTGAAATTTCTTGGATGTAAATACGACTACAAAGTTTTTACGACGACATTCTGGTTACGAATTTTATTTGGAAGTTATGCGGTTCAAGTGCGCCCTTAGGGGAAAGCAAGAAGGGGCACTTGCCCAAGCGTGTGTCGATTTTTCGTTACGATTTTCGAATAGTTGAATTGCTAGTTTTTCTTGACATATTTATTTATAAATATATAAATTATAGGCTGAATTGCAAGTGACAAGCATACATATACATATGTAAGTGAAGAGTTTTCTTATACCTACGTACTTTCAAGAATGACATAAATTATTGTATTTTACAATTTTTTTATTATCGAATATATTTTTTTATCTTTGATGTAATTTTTTGAAACATAATTTTTCCGTCATATTTTTGTATTTTAATGCTATTGTATTTACATATTACTGTGATCAATTAGCCATCTCTCAGGTATTGGTCTAAGTTATTTTTCTTGAATTTTGTTGTGTTTAAAACTATTGTTGTATTCAGTTAGCTTTACATATAAAGCTATATACTTCATGACAGTACAAAATAATAATTGAAACGGACCAATGCCTTTCAATCTTCTTTCGAGACAACCAAGACAAAAAAAGTTTATTATTTTCAGTTTGTAAAGCTTAAGGGTGCGTTTCCATCTGTTTTAAAGACTTTTGTATGAGTGTTACCCGAACGAGTGTAAAGATTTGTCAAAACTAATTCCTCTAAAATTATGGCTTCCTAGCTCGACAATTTGTCTAATTACAGTGAATGAATGGACACATTTTTCAATGCAGTTTATAAAGCAGCTAATCGAAAGACTTTATACAATGTTCAGACTACGAGATTAACGCGTTTGAATCGAGTTAAACGCGTTGAAAACACTTCCCGAACGCGTTTACGAAAACACGTAGCTACAACGCGTTTAACCGAAAACATGTACTGCGACCCTCGCGGAAATCGAAGTAAACTTTAAAAGAATCTACTTAATGCTGCAGAAACTGAATTTTGTGCTTGTGCAACGACTGCATTAGATAACTAATTCACTTTTCATTACTGCTATACAATATACACTTTTGTTTCAAATAATTTAGAAACCATAAATTTGCTAATGAAACACAGCTGAATATCTACTTATCAAAACAAATCACGTCAATCTGTCATGTATCAAAATAAAACGAGTTGCCTAGTCTGAACACTACTTTTTTAACTCGTTCATTTTGCCTACTTAAACGCGTTTAAAACGCATAGTCTGTCATAATAATTAAAAAAAAATTTTAAGTTCCAAGTTACAGAGTTCTGAAGTTATTGACCAAATTATTGGGTCTTTATTTGTTGGAGGTTCCCGCAGGAGGAGAGGAATTTTGCTGACTAATAAGCCCGAACTTCATTTTAAAACAAATTTAATTCGTATAAAATTCTTACTTCATGGTTTTTTGAGTTAAAATGAGTTCCATAAATTAAGGGAAGACAATTTTACAGGATTTTTGTATGAAGGACTCAAAATTTATTTAAATTTTCCAGAAGTTGTAAAAACAACTTAATTTTTAACAAGCAAATAACTTTCTATCCACATTTAAATAAAATAATGTTCGGGATTTAGTTTTGATTGAAAACAGTAAGCGGTGTAGATTCCATCAATTTCAATTGGTTATTTAAAAAATCGTTGGAAAATTGACCAATGGATGGTATTAATCACACTTTATTAAATTTTAGAGAAATAGCGATGAACTAAAATTGTTCTTACTATTTTCGATCAGAAAGTTCAACAGTATTGAAGTGATATCGTTTATAGTGATTAACTATGAACTTAAAATGAACTTCACTAAATACATACAGTAGCTAGGTATCAATAGGGTCACTAGATACACAACACTCTCTACCTAGGGTTTGGCAGATACGTCTAATTCGGTCGTTTCTGTACTAGAAATTGTGATTTAACCTCACAAAAATCGCCTGTTTATGTACTAGTTCGCCTGTTTTTGTACTACTGAACATTGCTATCAAATTGCGTTTTTGAAGTGTGTTAGTGCAAATATGTGAAGAGTCGGAAAAAAGCTGTCGGTTCCCTTCCACAATTCTAGTACTTGTTTTTCTTTGGTATGGAAGTGTGAGTGCGCGAAATTGTGGTTTTCAATGGAAAATTTCCGTATCTCTTTCATTTCTTTTATGGAAATTTATAATTGTCTAGCGAAAAGTCAATCATTTCGAATGTTTATAAATCGAAATCCCATAAACATGAAAAAAAATTAAATTTACTGGTTTTTCACCTTGGTACGCATCTGCCAAACCCCTCTTAGAGACTGTTTTGGTGTGAGTGCGTATACAGTAACCCTAGGTATCAATACAGTAACGAATATGTAATACTGATTTAGTACTTATTTTCAGTACTGAATAACTTAAATTTCGCTGAATTTTGTCAGCACAAGAAATATTCCAGTATGGATCGGCCAGAATACAGGTTAAGTACTGATACGATGTGCGGGAATATTAGAACTAAAAGTAATGAAATTTTCACGTTAAATAGATTTATGGAATCATTATTAGGTGTAGGCGCGGTGTGAGGGTAAAAGTGAAAGTGGCTGCCAATATAAAATAATAATGAACAGTAGCGCCCATACAACATTTTGAAGGGAAGGATAATTCCATGGATTATTTATGGAATATTTTTGTATGAAGGACTCAAAGATTTTCTGCAATTATTAGAAAATGACCATTTACAAAATCCTTACGACTGGGATTTGAGCGATTTAAGCGCTCTGAAGTTATCGCCTAGTGAGGGGGTCTAATTTATATAGAACCTCTTCTTAATTTCTTCTAGTCCTTTATTATTCTTCGAACTAATTATAGAATAATTCCGTATCAATAATATTCAATTAAATTAAAATTATATTTTATTTTTATCACAACATTTGATAATGATATAGTCAGAATTAAACGTGAACTATAAAAACAAATTCTATTTAACTTTTAATAAAGTTAAATTTCACCAAAAAAATAAACTGATAAAATCTTTAATATTGAAAGAGTTTTTAATAAATTATTTATTAAATTTAATTTTTTAAAATATTTAATAATCAATTGATCAAATTCCACTAAAAAAATCGAATTCATTTTTTTGAAAAACGAAATCGTTGACGACTTATATTGTAACTAAAAAAATTCACAAAGTCGTCTGAAATTCTAGTTGTATTGACAGTGGCGAAAATAACACTCAGTTAACGAGAAAAATTTTAATATCGTTAAACGCCACTACACTAGTATTCTTGAACGCATGTTTTAAGTACTTTGTATGGAGCCGAAGGAGTAGAAGATTGTGCCCGTTAACGAACTTAGCGTTAAAAATTTAACCAATCATTCAGCTTCCAAATGGAGTGTGGGGTTATTTTTATAAACCTTTTGCCTTGCTTCCTCCCTGGAAGAAGTTGTATGTGCGCCCTTAGTGCGGTCTGGATAACTTCTTGGTTATGAGTTTTATCATTATTTTTGTGGTACATTTTGATACTAACTACGTACTATAAAGAGTTTTTGAAGGGTTATACTTGAAAATGAAACGTATTTTAGAATATCAAAACAACATAAAGGATAAAATTGAAATTTGACAAAAGTTAATAAATAGCGACATTTCTTTGTATTTCCGAAGGACGTCGCTCTTTTTCAAGCATTTCCGAAAAGAAGTCGATAAAATTAAGTCCGTTGGTAAAAACAAACTCTAAGATAATCAAATTAGTCTAATTTTCTACACATGAACATCAATTTATCTATACAGTAATGTGTAATATCGGATGAATATTAAAACAACTACTTAATTGGTCATTCAATGACTTTAAAAGTTTGAATAAATGACCAATAATCGACCTCATTTGAAAGTTAAAGAGTGGTCGATGGATATTATTGTTAACGTTTCTACGACTCTACAACCAATTGCGTCGGTACGTCGTCATCAAGACGTTTGTGCGATGAGTTGTTAAGACCATACAAATCTTATAGACAAGAATTTTGTTCAACCGAATCTCCTGTGCTCCGGTACAAAATTGCCAATTACGCTCAGACCTGAGCAAATATTGCTGGGTAATATGGTACAATAGTATTCCAACGGATTTAACAGAGGTTTTGTCCTTCAATTTTCAATCAGGTTCTGACCTGATGTGATAAAGAATCACTAAATTTTACTGTACCTTGAAGAAAAGTATTTCAAGCCAAGTAGTTGTTAATTGTAAACAGCCGTTGATGATGCCGGAGACTGGATGCTGCTCAAGGAAGGGACCTTCTTGAAGAAAATAATAATTTTGTAACTTCTGTGACAAAATTTTGCTACGTTGTCATAAGAAGTACGGACGAAGGAGCAAGCAATATGAGAATATGACACGTTTCACTAGCAAAACGTTATAATTAATTGAGCCCGCTATACAGAACTCCTTCTTTTCTTATATTAGGTTCTTGTTCTTCCATAGTGAAACTAGATCAAGATGCTCATAGCTCATCGCTTGAATAATTGCTCCCTTGTACAGTTCGGGCTGCTGTGCTCAAGCCAGTCTTCTGCTCTGGACCATGAATGAAATTAAAATCAGTGCTGTCTTAGGATTTTCAAGAATCACGCTCACGAAAACAGCTTCCGCGGCGTTTTCTTAGTGCGAGACAAATGATACGTCGGAATCCCAGTTCGTATCCTTGAACGGACCAGCAGGAAAGTACCGGGTGAAGGGGTCCTTCCATTCTCGCTCATATAACTAATGGCTTCATAAATAATTCCAAAGTATAACATATTGCTAAGAGATTTCTCGGCCATATATTATTCTTCCGTCTGTAGAATCCTGCGCACTTTTTTTCCCACCACCCCTGAAACCTGTCCGATTTCTGGCAGATTTCTTTCCCATGCCAGTTCCACTTTGCTCGCTATATCCTGGGAAGGATCGGCGGATTGGATAAATATGGGTCTTCTCTCGTCTCTGGCAGCCAGCTTTTTTGGTGGTAGCTATACGGCAGAAGGATGTACCTTGCATCCGTCATATACCCTTCAAGCCGGCGAGTATCTCATGCACATGCTGCTCCTGTTGGATTCAGGACTCGGGATTCTAACGAATGGTTATTATACGCGGGGCTAAGTGCTTCTTCCTTTCGAGGACTTGTAGTAGCACCCGACGCAACTAAGCTTCGTTTTTTTAGTCCTTTCCGTCCGAGGCCCCAAGAGTTTCGAGTGTTGGAGTCTGGTCGAGGACTTTTTGAAATAATTTTTCACTTCCTGGAAATGCCACGTACATATCCTTTCGGTTGCCACGACCAGGTCGGTTCCTTATTTCGGATGAGTTACAACGTAATTTGCATTTTTCTCTGGCATGTTTCAACGAAATTGCAAGGAAAAATTGCAAATGTGCAAATGGAGTGCGGTGGTAGCGAAAAGTTCTGATGCCTACAAGTTAATTTACACTTGTAATTGAAATACTGAATTATTATGGGATTATTTTCTTTACTTTTAAATTAACAATAAAATGTTCACATCTTCAACATTAGGTGTGCCCTGGCAACCCGAACAACTAATTTATCAATGACATCTCCATAGAAAATAAAAATCTTCCTTATCTCACAGCGTAGAAAACTCTACACACGTTTACTACTACTCTATCCCTTCTCTCAATTTCGTCACACTTCCCGAACACTCCACACACACAACCGAATATGCTGGGAATCTCTCGACAACAGATTCAGAATATAAGCACCGCGGAGGTTGGACACGGAATCACTTTTTCTACTGTGAAAGCGAGACGACGGTCAGTCTTACGTGAAACTGTATTTATAAACTGATGTTCATTAATAACAGCGATCAAATAGTAAATGAAATCGGGATGCGTTGCCAATAGTGTTAATTGATTGCGTTTTAATTAAGTGTTGTAATTTTCTTAATTTTAGTCGAGTGTTGGTTTACTTGAAATCACGGCGAATTCCCAGCGTGTAACATTATATTCCTGAGTCT
Organism: Beris morrisii; assembly: GCA_951812415.1. Classification (NCBI taxonomy): domain Eukaryota; kingdom Metazoa; phylum Arthropoda; class Insecta; order Diptera; family Stratiomyidae; genus Beris; species Beris morrisii. The sequence continues at coordinate 6,736,534 of OX638313.1, forward strand.
TCGTTATCACGCGACAATTCACCAATACCATTTCACAGTTGTACAGTAAAATTTTGGACCGCAATGAATGGATAAAAGACTACAAAATACTTCACTCGAGTGAAGACAAAAAGCTTCACTCGACGTTTTTAAAACACAAATGAAGTTGGTTTTCGAACTGATAATGATATGCTGAAATTATGCGTATGCTGTCGACATATTTCTGCTATGTTAAATATTGAAAGTTAAAGATTATGGGTTCGGGTAAGTAAGCCTATATGAAAACACAACAATACTATCTTTGGTAACCTCATTCTTCTACAACTGACTGAAGTACAGTAACAACCAACTGATGAACTCCACCCTATTCATCAAAAAGAACCCATCCTGCCGTGGATATTCATCGCACAATTTGCATTAAAACGTATTATTTTATCATTTTCATAGCCTTTTCGACAGCATCTCTAAGACTCCCCATCCTACGGTAGGACCTCTTTGTAGGCCTATCGTATTATCAAAATTATACTTTCGGTCGATCGGAAAATTATGTCTTAAACGGATCCAAGCTCCAACCGTTCCTCGTAAAAATCACGACACCAATCTGATGAATTGATCCTTGAATTCGGCAGTATAAAATCCAGGGCAATGATCCATGGGAAAAAACAGTTCATAAATGGCTCTATAGAATCCAACCGCCTCTATCGGAAGGACTTATATTTTCAACGAATTGCGGCACCGATTTCAACGAGATGAGAAAAGTGGAAAGCAGAAAATTTCATTTGCATATTTATGGAAAATGTTTTATTAACTAAACAGCCCTCCAGATGCTCCCCATTTGGGCAGAAAACAACCAGCAGAAGTAGATATGCTTCTAGGAAGTGCCCTTTGCCGACTGATAGATTCGAATATGGAGAAGTCCTCACTGGAGGCTTGTTTTGATTTAACAAGCTAAAATATACGTAAGCTGAAAGGCATCGCGCTATGGCATAAATTTGAATTAAGTGAATCTTCTCCCCCGAAGGACATTGAACAAAAATATTTGGTCAGCAGTATTTTCACTCGGTAAATAATTGTGGCGTTCATAATATGAACGAATACTACATTGTCCAATAGATGCGTCTAGAGCGAAATATCCGTTTCCAGCTCCAACATCATAAGGCCTCATTTCGAGTTATCTGTAACCTTATTTTCAATCCCGGCTCTTTCGATGACAAGCCTTACACTCAAGGCCCGTGATGAGACATTGAAGTCTGGGATGCCTTAACGTACGGGAGGTCGACGTGGTCCCCGAGAACAGCAATAGCGAACCAGTCGGATTACACTACGAGTACAAGCCACTCGTCAAATATTTGACTAAAAAATTTTTACGAAAAATTCAGTCAAACTTTTTCTGTCAAATAAAATAATGTGACAAACAAAAATTTGGCGATTATACTATCTGACTGCATTTGCCAGCGAGAAGAGTCAAATATTTCATATAGTGGCCTACAGAGCTTTAAACTTATAGTTGCAAATTCATTTGTCATATTTTTCTAAAGACTCATAGATTCATACCATTCTCAGGTGTGAATCAATTTTAGTCATATTTTAACTTCATCATTTGACTATTATAAAATTTATGCTGTTCCATCACCGATCAGTAGTTTGCTGGACTTTTGTATGGTTAGTGCAAACTATTGAAAAATGATCAATGAAAAAATTTGAAATTCTACCTTGACGTGTTCTGAAGTTATCTTGCAATTTGGTAAAATACATACTTTAAGGACTCTAATTTAGAAGCAACATAAGTGAGTTCAGTGATTTGTTCCTTTAACGAACCATAATTATAAATCAGCTACTCCTTCATGGTGATCCCATACAAATGTCCTTGAAAAAATTAAATTTCAATTGATAATTTAATAAAAATATGTTGATGTATTATTTCTAAATTACCAATTGAAATAAAATTTTTAAAAAAAAATTATATAAAAAGCTAATGTGGTCGATTTTTTTGGACATAAAAGTTTTGCTCTAGGGCCTTTCAGTTGATAATTTCCACCCTTACTTGATAAGAGACCACGTGTTCTGGAGAACATTTTGCTTTCGCCAATGGAGTTTCATGATATTCACTGCGTTGTGAGTTAGCCGATTAAGGGGCGATTGATATTTACATGTGTACAGCTACGGCTATTTACGCAATACGCATTGAGGGTGCTACTTGCATGGATTCATGTGCTGAGTAAAGCGTTTTGCATGTCCACTAGTACATATTGGTGGTAAGTTGCGCATAGCAGCGCAACATTCTATGCTCGAGAGTATTAGACGATAACTTTAATATACAGCTGAGCCGGCTATCCTCGCCCTGAAGAATTAATGTACTCCTTAATTAAAACTAAAGATGTCGTCGTTCGAAGCTCTATTCCAGAATATTACTGAAAATCTTAAATGAAATCCTATCAACTTCCCGGAGAACGTTCTTTCAAGCAAACGAGAAATTATAACTACAGGAGCAAGGAGAAATCTGGACAGATTTATACTTCCTATGTAAACTGGAAGGAGATCAAATTTAATTTTCACTTTACGGTCCTCTTTCACATCTGCTTCGATCCATACCCATGAAATATAAATTTGATCTCTTCAATTAGCTTCCATATTTTTCTTGGAATGTTCACCATAAAACCGAAAATCACCCTCTAAGTCACTTAAGGAATCCTGTTACAATCTTGCAGTATCGTTATCATGTAACTGCGGACGCTTAAATTTACTTATTCCTTTTCCAAGTGGCTTTTCCAGATTACCGATGGAACGGGTCCGGTAAAATTGAAGCCTGGACAACATCGATACTCTGAACCAGCTGCATTTGATAGCCTCATAATAACGTCCTTCGAAATTCCCTTTTCTGCTTACAGCAGTATAGTGGGATATTGGCAGTAGTTGGGTATCTCAAGGACACTAATCCTTTGGCTTTGAGCAGGAAACCCTAATTCAAGGTCCAATTGCCCACCAATCGGTTTATTCGTCCTTGCTATGTATTCGAGTGTATAGCGAAGTCGTAAAAAGTTTTTTGATTGCTGGGCAATAAACACTTCAAAGTTTTTTCCCTTTTATTTCGGGCCGGTGCCAGGATAATCCGGGAATCTGTTTCTCCTGAATGCTATCAAGTGTTTGGCCGATATCCTTGCGCTGGCCCAAGTTTGTGGGTTTCAAGTGCTTAAACAAGGCTGTGATTGTGCATTGATTGCTCGGTTTTTATCAAGTTATAGCAGACGTTAAGGAGGGGTGAGTATGGTAAGGTGGAGGACTTTATGGTTCAATCAGCGCGAAAAGGAAATCCAGGCCATTTCGATTTGACGAACCATTACTACCCCAATTTATATTCACTTCCTGGAAGGCCAACTGAACGTGTCCTTAAATCCTGTTTGGTAAGTTGTCCTGCCTGTCTACGGGTACAGTGTTCCTTTCCATCTTGCTCCCTTATTCGGTCAATGGCTTCTTGTTTCCGACAACCTCTGGATCCTTCTCGCCGTACTCCAAGGAACAAGTTCTGAATCCCGGGCTGGTTAATTGGATTGAGCTTTTGTACTTGAGAATTCAAAGTAGTTTAAGGAAGTTCATATGTGAACGGGAAGGCTAAAACTATATGCGGGCAGAATCGATTATCTTGCGTCTTCTTCATGGCCTAGCCTCGAGTCTCGCCGCAGTTCTGCAACCAACTCGGGGAATGTTTGAGGTCGGCATCCGCAATTGAGCAACGAATTTACCAGAAACTTCCTGCGGTTCCTCCAGCTCTTAAATGTACGGACGTACGTTCTGCTTAAGACTTGCCAGGAGCATTGCATTTATTATCCGCCATCAGACCATCCTCGCAGGTTGGACCCATGGTAAGATGTTACCAATTCGACCTTCGCGTCTTCTTGATTTCACTCGCTCTCTACTACATTTCAGCTGTTATTTAGTTCGGAATAATTTCGGTTCTCGCTAGCGGTTTATGCAATCTACTTTTGCTGTTTTCATTTCTTTGGAACGCTTTAAGGAAACTCTTTTGTTGAAAATAGAAACATAATAATAGTTTTGTAGATGTTTATTTACTACACGGAAAAAAATATTCATTGCTTACTTTCCTATTCAATATCGGAGGGTGTTTTAGGGTAAAATCACTATAATAATAGCAAATTAAGCGATTTCCAAAGGCAAATACAACTACAATGTTTTGTAATATTGCCCATGAAAATTGCAAAATGCTGTTTTTCCTATGTACATAGTTTTTAATACAATTATTATGAAAAACAAAAATTCTCGTCCCATAGCCAATTCATAGAACTTCTTCTTGGAATCGTCTTCATGCGATACGCCTATGATCATAGGAAAAAATTCCAATGAACATAGCATGTCTTCCAATTTTCGGAAAAGAATCGCCTATGTGAACGGGAAAAGACGCAATCCATTAGAGCGAAATTTAAAAATGTTTGTTTCAATCGAACTCTTCGCCAGTTCAGTTACGTGTTCACAAGTCACGGAAGGAGACATACTTGCATTTAAGTGAATTTTTAATTAGGTACGAGGTAAATTATTAAAAAGTGAGCTCAACCAATTCAAGTGAAGTGATTTATTGAAGGAAAAATGGGAGATCCCATTTATATCAAGAATATCTTAACTGGATGGGAGCTGCCACAATTTATTGACTTATTTATAGGTGAAAAATATTGATACATATAATAGTTGTTAGTTTAATGTTGATTAATGTTAATGAATTGTGTGTGCATCAGCTGAAGAGTTCGATAAGGAAACATTCGAAAAACTCGATTACGAAGCACTTCGTTCTATAATTCCTAAGGCCGGGCCTCGTCAAAAATTTTGGCATAAATTTAAACATGTATATGTTCAAGAGGTATGTAAATAACAGTTTCTAATATTAAAATAATGAATATGATTATCCGAAATGTTTTTACGATATTTCTACGAAAGGTTCGAGATTTTTTTATTAACAGTGTCTTGCTTCTAAACAGTAGTTTAAATCGTGTACGAACAACCTTTTTTCATGAATTTAACAAAAGTTTTCTGCCGTGAAACGTATCAGATTTTTATTAAGTTTTTGTTGTTTTCCGGCGTCAGTGGAGTTTCTGTTGCGAAACCCCAACAAGAAATCCCCGACTGTTGATTAATCGCTGTCCCTGAGGACATGACAGTTGGAAACTTCACTAGATAGGCCAGTTTTTATAAGACTGTGTTGGACTGGGTCCGAAGGAGCTATTTCGTCATCGGATGGCATAGACTCGTCAGAGGGTGTATCATGCCTAAATCCGAAACACCCTCACAGGTGGTGGTATTACTGAGGATTATTATATATAGCGATATCGAAACCTATTTTATTATCTACGAATTACATAGTTACTAGCGAAATTCTTGCCATCGCATCCTTTCGCTAGTATACGAGTATGTGGATAATCCGTAGATAATAAAATAGGTTTCGATATCGCTGTAAGGGTGTTTCTGATAGTTGGCATGATACACCCTCTGGCGAGTCTATGCCATCCGATGGCAAAACAGCTTCTTCAGACCCAGTCCAAGACAGTCTTAAAAAACTGCCCTATCCAATGAAGGCTTTCCAACTGTCATGTCCTCAGGGACAGCGTTTAATCAACAGTCGGGGATTTTGTTTTGGGGTTTCACACCAGAAACTCCACTGACGCCGGAAAACAACAAAAACTTCTTAAAATTTGCATCTATGGTTGCTTCTCACCATATGAAAAATTCGATTCTTACAGATTTTTATTTTTATCATACTTTTTTATATAGACGAGCTCTCTCTGTACAACGCTATCTCAACCCTCCACTGACTCGCTTAGTTTAGTTGATAACATTAATTCAAATGAAATGAGTGAAGTATCTGTCAATCCAGGCAATACTTTTCAGACATTAAGAGAGGTTTGTTATTATTATATTTATGACCATGTTTTTTTTTATATTATGATTTTTATGTTTACAGTTCATTTCAATATCAGATATTCCATTTGCTGATTCAAATATTACAATCTTTCCAAAAGAAGTGCAATCTCTTCGTGATATATTGAATAGAACAACGAATGGAGCACTAATCTGCAGTTTTTATAAGAAGCACAATACGTTGGATAAATCACACAAGAATCTTTTATCCAGAATCATAATACATGCAGAAGTTGATAATTGTAGCGATATCAAAGATTTCAAAATAACAACTTTACGATTCCAAACACTTACTAAACAAATAGTAGAAATATTTCCCAAGGAAAATGAAAATACGTATTTTGTACCGTATAATAAAATAACTCAACGTAACGCAACAGGAAAGTTATGGGAATCGTATAATAGCTTGAAAAAGAAAATCAAAAGCTCAATAATTCCAGTTACTAAAACTGTCCAAGTTGACAATTCGAATATTTCTGAGTCGACGGAAGCAAAGGTATCTTTTTTGAAGAAGAATATTCAGCCTTTCGATAGGATTCAGGAGTTCTGGAGAGACACTACCATTTTTCGAAAATCGCTATTAAAGTTATCTATTCACGAATATTTTGAGTACTTCCCGATTTTAAAATCACCAAAAGGATGGCGATTACTGAGCCAGGATTTTGATCAGGAATATCCCGATGCTTCAAACTCAATGTTTCTTTTGTGGCCGAAGCTAAATAAGTATTTGATTACATTGGCTGAAACACTTAAAAAAGATAAAGAAATCGAAGCTATTTTAGGCAGCACGACAGATATAACTGGCTTATTTCTTTTACCGCATCTATTACCAACAGCTTATAGTACAGTAAAACGGGGAGTAGCTGGACATGCAAAGCGTTTCAAATACTCCAAACAAGAGATATTTGAAAGTTTCATTCTCCATGTAACGGTACTTACGATTTATTTAATATAATAGTTATTTATTATCAGTATTAACTTCTTACTTTTTTTCATTACAAGGATGGCAATCTTGTCACGGAAGCTGTCAAACAGAAAAGGGAGGATTCAGCTGTATTTAAAAAGACGTTGCAACCTACAATAATTTTAGTTGGTGACACAATAGGTATCTAATATCTAATATTAATTACAAACAAAAGCTTTTATCTTCCAACTTTGATTTCAGCTGAAATCAGAACTGCATATATAGCGGTCAACGAAACCCTATATTCTTTTGAAAGTCCCCTTCAAGCATTGGACGAATGTTTCAAAGCCATTATTTCATTGGATGCTCAGTATCCTGAGCCTAGCATGCAAATATGGACATTCTTACAGTTATACGTCTACAATATAAAATTTAAAGGCCACGATAAACAATTTACCAGCGTCCATTCTCTTATGTCAGAATTAAAATCATTTGAAGATTAATTTGAAACATACATACAAAGGTATTTTTCTATTCTTTATATACATTGTTATATAATTCATTATTATTTAAATGGAGTGCTTTAAATGTAGTATGGAATTTTTTAATTTAAAATCTTACGCTAACCATTTAAATATATATCATATTTTGGAAACAGTTAAAATATGTAAAATGTGTATTCCAAACAGAAAGTTTATTAATTTCAGTGCATTTAAAAAGCATGTAAAAATACATTTTAACGAGATTGAAAAGGTAAAGCAAGCAAATTTAGAAAATTTAAATTCAAAAAAGGAGTCTTTAATGCTTTTAGAAGCAAGCAAGAACTTCGATGTTACTAATATTAACACTGTAACTAAGGATAATATCACTGAAATGAATTCAGAACATCTAAAAGAAATAATTCGAGCAGAAAATATTAAACTTATTACTGAAATATATAAGGAAAAAAACATATGTAGGAAGTCGATACAAAACATAATTGAAAATTTTAGCATTTATTTACAAAGTGATATCTTTACAGTAGCAAAGAATTTAATATTAAATCAATTAACGGAAGAAAAGTATCAACATGAAATTTTGAATATTTTTAATTTAATTCAATCAGCGCTGTTAAATATTTCTACAGAATATCGTCGAATTCAATTATTGCAGAGCAAAACCCTTTATTCAGAATCTATTACTGTCGTTTTAAGTGAACGATTAGAACCCAAGCATAAAAATAACAATACAATTCTTCAGTCAATTTCTAACACTGCCAATATGGTCTGTATCAAATCTGTTTTGAAACGCTTTTTGACTTCCGATGGAGTCTTCAAAGAAATTTTAGATTATATACTCTTTCTCAAAAACCAGAAGCACGTTGTTTCAAATATTATGCAAGCCAAACTATGGAAAAAGAAAACACAACATCAAAATATAAATGATATGGTTTTACCCTTAATATTGAGCTATGACGATTTCGAAACTAATAATGGGATGGGATCACGAGCAGGCTTGCAAAACTTAGGATCGGTCTATCTATCTTTCCCTTTTATACCACCATGCTACAGATCAAAGTTGGAAAATATTTTTTTAGTTTTTCTTTTTAATAGTTTGGATCGCAAAACAATCGGTAATAAAGTCTTTCAACCTATTATCGACCAACTGCAAGATATCGAAAATAATGGGTTGGAAATTAATGGAAAGAAAATATTCTTTATTCTTTGCCTGTGCGTAGGAGATAACAAAGGTGTTAATTCTATGCTTGGATTTACAGAATCATTTGTGGCTACACATTTTTGTAGATTTTGTAAAATGAAAAAAATTGAATGCCAAAAATCATGCAAAGAAAACACTAGCTTAATACGAAACAAATCTAACTACCAGCTTGATCTACAAACTAATAATGTGTCATTAACAGGTTTAATTTCTGAATGTATTTTCAATCAACTTGCTTCATTTGAAGTCACAGAAAATTTTGCAGTTGATATCATGCATGATATATACGAAGGTATCGCAAATTATGAAATTGCCCTAATTCTATATAACTTCATTAAAGTTGAAAAGTATTTTACTTTGGAATCGTTAAACAATCGAATAAATATTTTCAATTTTGCTAACTTAGAAAACATGAATAAACCCCAAGAAATATTCGAAGACCACTTAAAAAATAAAAAACTTAAATACTCTGCCTCAGAAACACTTTGGTTAACAAAGTATCTTGGAATTATGATCGGAGATTGGGTTCCAGAAAATAACCAATATTGGGATATTTTTTTAAAGCTTAAAGCGATTATAGAAATTATTATGCTTGATACCATTGATCTTGATTCGATATCCATTTTGAATGTATTAATTTCTGAACACCACATTTTGTTTCAAGAAATTTTTCGCTTACCACTTAAACCAAAGCATCATTTAATGACACATTATCCATCAATTATTAAAGAGATTGGTCCACTTGTTCATATTTGGTCAATGCGTTTTGAAGCCAAACATAAAGTGTTAAAAAATATTGCGCATTCAACTACTTCTCGACGAAATATATGTAAAACCATTTTTAACAGATATCTGCTGAGCGATAGTAAGAAGCATCATAGTGGATATGCTATGTTCAATAATGAATACGAATTCGGTAAAAATGTTAATCAACCTAATAGCACAATACAATATGAGTTAGCTGATATTGAAGTCGAATCCTTGAAGTTTTTTTCTTGGATAAGATTCAACAATATAAAATTTAAGCGTGGTGTTGTTTTAATTACTGGATATGAAGAAGATTTCCCACAGTATTCTACCATTGAATATGTATGTATTTCTTCTGTCGATAAAGTGTACTTTTTAGTAACGCCTTTGCAAACTTTATATTTTGATTATCATATTTTTTGTTATGTAATTAAAAAAACTGATCAATATGATGTTGTGCAATTAGATAAGAGTATTATTAAAACCTATTCTTTGCAAAAATTTAAGTCAAATATCTATGTTGTATAAAATTTATGATAGATATCTAATGCTTTGAAAATGTGAATTAGTAGTATTATATTATTTGTAATTGAATTGAATTGAGTGAATATACGATTTTATATTTTTTTAATCTACTTGTTTTATTTTAACCATTGTAATGAAATAAAAATCAAGGTGGAATGATACCCAATAGTACAAAGGATATTCGTCAATTCTATAGGCATTTTTTCCTGTTTCACGTATAAATCTTCGTAAGATATTTTGCAAGTAATATTGAAAAAAAACTCCATTTACATTGGAAATTAGCAATGATTATTGTGGAAATTTTAATGTAAGTATTGTGTAAAATGCAATTTAATATAGTGTGCAGACCTACGTAACATAGGAGAATCTACCATACCATTGGAGAAAAGCGCCAGAAATATTCCGATATTTTACCCTTTAGCATTGGATATTTACCTAAGTAAGATAAGATCATTACCCTATAATCATATGAAAATTCGTAAATTATCATGGTTAAATTGCCAACAAAATTTAACTATATCCCCATGAGACACTCGGTAATTTGGCAAAATTTAATAGCGTTATTTCCAAATTTGAAAATGGTTTAATTTCCGATAAATTATCATAAAACCAAATTAAGCAATGCCAACGGGAGTATACGTATATAAAAAATGGGAAATCCAGCTATAATTTTTTTCCGTGTACTCAATGAAACTGAAGACACTGAGCTAAACTCCGGGGAACGAGCAAGGAAAAAGTAAGCCAGAAAAACGGAAAGAAAAGTCTCAACAAGGTAAATGTGTATTCCCTTTACTTGGAGTTTTGAATTGTTCGTTGCTACTATTCTTGAAATGAATTAGAATCTGAAACTTTATATATTGAATTCAAGAAATCGGAGGATAAGCCCGGAGGAGCTCGCTCATCACCAGGTGTTCCCACGTAACCGGTTTTTAAGCGGTGAAATTATACTTCGGTTGATATATCCATGGACATTTTTGAATTTCATTTACATTACAGCATTCGATGCTTGAGTACGTTACGCGGTAATCGATGTTTAGCACAGTTATCATTTTCAATTTTTTTTACTATTTTTTTAACCATCTTAACAAATAAGTTTTATTGTGTCACGGCCTTGACTCTTAAAGGTTATAGAAGCTACGCTGTTAACCGTAGTCTCGGAATTAAAAGAAATTAATTCAGAAAAGACCAAAACATGAATTTCAAGAAAGCATGAAAAAATAAATTCCAAAGAGATAACACCGAAACTCAGTAAAGATAAAATTTGGATATCCAAAATAAAGGAATTTTGAAAAAAAAAATCAGAAAATATAACAAGAAATTCGGATAGAATAAAATTTAAAACCAACGTTTCATATGGGCTCCTGGTTATTCTTTGGGATCTCAGAATTAAACGCAATCCAAGCTTCTACCAAAAAATCATAAAGTTAGTTAAACGCATTCCAGAATTCTAGCAAAAAATAATAAAGTGTCTCGTAGACTGTTGGCACATTTTTGTTGTTAATTAATATTTTTCAATTTCACTGAAAACATAGGGTGTGAAATATCGGCATAACTGATTTTTAGGCGTTTGTATAAAGGGCCCGCAAATATCTAGAATTCGTGCGTAAACCCCTTCGTTCCCTTGGTGGCTGCATATTGAAAAGTTCTGAAATCGCTGATTAGATGATTTTATAAAAAGGCCGAGGAAGTGAGTACCGAATCGATATCCCATCGGAGCTAAGAGATATGTTGGAATTCGTAAAAATTTAAAAAAAAAATCTGCCAATGGTCTGGGCGAAACTTTATTATTTTTCGGGTCAAAGTTCGGGAGCGGTCAACGTCGGAGTGTATCATAAGTTGCTTCGAGATTATTAGATTTCTTGGAAAATTATTTTTGTTCTTAATATAAAAATATTTAAAATAGAGATTTTTAGCCGATTAAACATTGAAAAAGTCCGTGTAGACTATTCGAATTTCAGTATACTATGTACACTAAAAGCCCACAGAAGCAAAAACGAATTTGTTGCCTTATCAGAATTAAGAGATATGACGAATTGTTAAAACGTATACAAACCCATTACTTCCACTTGGGGTTTGAATTTCGAAAAAATTGTGAAACAGGTTTTTAGACTATTTCATAAGAAGCAACTTGATATCTCATGAGACAAGACGGATTTTGGAAAATTTGTGAAAACTTAAGCAAACCCTTCACACCTCCTTGGTTCTGGAAATTCGAAAAATCGTGAATTGGTTGGCCGTAATAATCAATTTTATATCTCATCAGAACTAAGGAATGGCAAAAATTGTGAAAACATATTGGTGGTTGAATATCGAAAAATTGAGAAATGGGTTTGTAGGCTATTATATAAAAAGTCGGTGGTAATGAAAAGCGATCTAATATCTCATCGAACCTAAGAAATATGTCAAAACTTTGAAAAGCATACAACCCCCTTACACCCATTAGGATTGAATATCTAAAATACTGAAATTGACTTTTTGGCTTTTTTATATAGGAAACCTTAGGAAGTAAAAATGAATTCGATATATCACCAGATATGCAACCTCCTTACACCCACTTGGGGGTTTAATATCCAAAAATCCTGAAAGGAGTTAAAAAATAAATATGAAGACAGCACGAGAAAATAGGAACCAATTCAATTTCTTATCACTTCTAAAAGAAATGACGGAACTCGTGAAAACGTGTTCAACCCGTTTATACCCTCTTAGGGGTTGAAAAACGAAAAAACTTAAAAACAAATTTTAAGCGATTATTACGCAAGCACGTGAAAGTGGAAATATATTCGATATCTGATAAGACGTGGGGATATAGTAGAATTCGTGAAAAAGTTTACAACCCCCTTTGCACCCCCTTAGGGGTCGAATTTTAAAAAATCCTGAAAACGCTTTCTAGGTATTTACATGAAGAAGCCGTAGAATAAAAATGAATTCAATATTTGGGAAAACCTAATAGATATGACGAAAACCGTGAAAATATATGCATTCCATTTTCACTGATCATTTTTTTGCCCCCTTTCCGAACGCCAATGGATATTTAAAATTTTTTTTTACTAAATTGGTTTTCTAGTTGATTTACATAAACGTACCGAGTTTCAACTTTGTAGCATAAGCCGTTCTATAGATAGGAAAAACACCCCCCACCCCCGTACCATACTACCCCTATAAAAAATTATATTTTTCCAAGATGCTACTAATATAGCTCTATCTAAATATCAAGTTTCAGCTTCATATCATTATAGGTTGTCGAGATATTAAAATCGGAACTTTTTGCTTTTCACCCTCGCCCACCCTCACCCTCTGCACCCACACTTCAAAAATTTTGTTTTCTGCTAGGAGTCTATTAGGCCTACTTCTGGTAAAAATTTGAAGCATCTATCTTACACCGTTCTTGAGATATGAGACGTGATTTTTTTGAAAAATTCTTATCCCCTCCACTTTCATGCTCCACCGCCCCCTTGAAAAATTTTGCTTTCGTCAAACTTCTTTTGTCCACCTTTACACACAAACCAAATTTTATTTGTCTAGTGCAATTGGTTCGTGAGATATTGTAATCTAAAGTTCCCCCCCCCCCACCCCCGTACGCCACTGCCCCTACTCAAATTTTTATTTTCGATCTATTTTCCTAGTATACCTACAGATATTCATTAAGTTTCAATTTTGTGAAATTGACCGTTTAGGAGATACGGATTTTAGAATGTGTCGATCTCACCTTTTTTGCGTTTCGGACGCATTATTTTACCCCCCACTCCCAAACCCCTTCACCTATATCGGCAATTTTTTTGCAAATGGGTCCACTACTGAAGCTCTATATAAATTCCAAATTTCAGCCTCCTAGCATAAGCGGTTGCTGAGATCTAGAAACCAAAATTTTCCGTCTAAAACACTTCCCCCTCCTCCCCCCTTACACCACCAGCCCTCCGAATTTGGCCACTTTAAGGGGCCTACCCAGTCTATTCATAAAAAAAATTTCAATTTAATAGCTTAAAGGGTTTGGGAGCTATGAGCCTTCAAACGATTTTGCGTACAGCGGTCGACGTACGGTGTACGGCGGACAGACGGACTGAATTTTTTTTTGCTTTTTTCGTGTCTACTAGTCATGAAACGTGAAAAAAAAAATTTTGAGGGTACCAAATTTTTTGAAAATCGATAACAATACTGTATTATTAAAATAATAAAGTAAAAACACTCTTCTAGGTATTCATAGCCCGTGCCAGTAAAAGCTGATAAGATACCTCATCAGACTTAAGAGATATATTTGATAAAAACGTGTACAACCCCTTTACAGCCCAATAGGGGGTTGAATATTAATATATACTGATATCAATTTTTTGCCGTTTAAAATGCTTGTCAATTTAATCACCAATTTTATCTCTCATCTGACCTATATGATGTGACGGAATTCGTAAAATCGTAACAACAACCACTTTAAAACTCCGTAGCGGTTGAACTTCCCAAAATCCTCAAATTGATTCTTAGTCGATTATATAGAAAGCCTATTGAAGTAAAAGCCAATTCAATATTTAATCAGATCTGGTTTGGGGTTTGAATATCAAAAAATTCTGAAATTAATTTATGAACGATTGCACATAAAGCCCATAGAAAACTTCGGAAACCTAAGATATAAATCGGAATTCGTGAAAACGTACACAACTATAATAGTTTACAGCCCCTACAAGTTATAGACGAGAACCCGAAGAAGTGAAGTTAATTTGATATCTCGGCAGACCTAAGAGATATGACAAAATTCGTGAAAATGTGTACACTGTTTTGTCTTTGTTTTTTTTTACCATGAACCGTTCCAGAGATAGCACTAAATACCCCTACCTCCGCACCTTAAAAAGGTTTATATTTTTGAACGTGACATATATCGGCGCTATACAAATAACAACTTTTTTCGAGATAAGAAATCTGGATGTATTCCTTTCCACGCTCCTCCGTTCCCATCCTCCTACTTTCCCACCCTCACCCCTTACAATACTTTAACTAACATTTCTTTTATTGGGTCTAACTCCTGTATAAGTTTCAAGATCCTATCGGAAACTGTTCCTGAAATATAAAACTTGATTTTCTTAAAATATGGTTGGTTCCCATTTCCATGCTCCGTGGCACCCCAGAAGATAAGAATTTTAGTTCAGCTTTCGAGGTCTCCAGACTCACTATTTCTCGTACCAGTTCCACAAAGTCAACATTTCTTAAATGTCTCACTTCTCCAGTTTTACAGAAACTTTCTACCTTAAGCGGTTCCTGAGTAATAGAATCCTCACTCTCCCGTTCATACCCTCTACCTCATTTATGCCCTTTTAAAAGAGTCCTCCTAATCTACTCACTATAAAAATTTATCTTAATAGCTCAAAGAGTTTATGAGCTTCGAACCGTAAACGTGTTTGGGTACGGTAGAGTCTCTTACGGCGGCGGACAGGCGGGCTTTTTCGTTATCCATTAACTCAAAGGTAAAAATTCAAAATTTGAGTTTGAATCAAATTTTTTGAAAATTTCGATCGTCATTTATTATTAAAACTTAAAACATTCAGAAAAGATAAAACTTAAAAAAAGCACAAAAATTTAAAAATTAAGAAATTCGGAAAATAACTGAAAAAGTAAATTCAGAAAAGTAAAAATTCAGAAATTTTGGAAAAAAACAAAGGTCGGAATGGATAAAATCCTGCACTCCAGAAAAATTTAAATTCAGTGAATTCAAATTCGAATGAAATAAAATTCAGAAATTTGGAGGAAACAAAATTCAGTAAAAATAAAATCAAAAAAATTGAATTCAAAAGGTATAAAACTAGATAGTCAGATGAAATTTTAAAAAAACAAAATTCAGAGATGATCAAATACGCAAATTCAGATTACTTTCATTGAATTAATTCAAATTATTCTTCAATTAAAAAAATATATTAAAAAAATAAAATGTAGATATTTGGAAAATTCAGGAACAACCAAAATCCAGAAAACATAAAAACAAATTAAGAAAGGATTAAGTCGAGAAAGATTATAAATGCAAAAATTTAGAACAAAAAAGTGAAGAAATTCATTAAAAGTTCAATTGAGAAAAAATTAATTTCAGTAAAAGGAAGATTGAGTAAACTATCCAAAAATTAAGAAATCTAGAAGTTGAAAAAAAATTAAATCTTTGGAGTTTCGTATTAAAGTTCCGGAAGCGGTTAAAGTCGGAATGCAACAAATTCAAATTTTACAATCCATCTATTTATCATTAAAAACTTATTCAACCATTTGAAATAGGACCGCTAACAATTTTTTCCACATAAAATGCCAATTAAATAAAACTATTCCGTACTGTTGAAAAGGCCAAAGCATCAGGACCAATAAGAACAGATAACTTTTTTTGAATACTATTCAGGCTCAATGGATTGTGTACGTTCCATTCTTCTGTCCGTTCGGTCACACAATGGCCACGACCATAGAATAAAAAAGTTTTCTCCATTGCCGGAGCTCGGACACAACTGCTTATCGAATCAGCTCAAATATTTCATTCAAATTCGGACGCAATTCTGTTGGGAAAAGAAATTTGCATTTGAATGCACCCACCATCACTCGTCCTGGATCTGAATGGAGGTGTCTTTTATGGTCGAGGATTGAAGAGGTTGTGGTAGCCGTACGGGGCTATTCTTCGAAGTCTTGTGTGTCCCCGTCTAAACACGGAGTTCTTATAGCTGCTATAGAAACGTATCGATCCTTTTCCCAGGACGAAATCTCACCGAACTACCTGGGAGCACACATGGCTACATGGACGTTATGATTTTATACATGCCGGGGGTGTAGGTAGTAGGGTGCAAGTGATAGGACCCCATCCCAGCAGCGCATACCTTAATGGGAGGAAGCTGCCATGAAATCAAATCCTGGCCCCATAGGTGGGCTAGTGCTGGTCAGGGGCAGGTTTATTGCTTTTTAAAGCGACAACGAGCACGGAATACAGGTACTCGTTGGCCACCTATTGACCGGTTATTGTGCTCCTGCTGAGTGGTGTGAGGAGCAAAATTGTTGAGGTTTTAAAATTAATTTTCAGCTGAAATTAAAAAAAATGCCTTTGTTGGTTGGTGGTTTTGGGCTTCTGTTGGGTTTCGTAATCCACCCATACTGTTGCTTCGAAACGCACAAATGTCCTTTCTGAAATGAGCAGCTAGTTGCTTCGTTGACGAAAAAATGTATGCCAATCTCTCGGGCTAGTAGGCCGGGACGAAATATCGAAGATTGTTCGCTTTGGAATCCTTTCAATCCTGGAAAGTCCAGCCGGCCACTATGCCCAGATGAATAATTTTAATTATGTGCTTCCGGTGTCGAAGCTATGAATATGCAATTTTCCACTGACAGAGTTACATAAAGCAATCCTGGCAGCAGAGGTTAAGAACGTGGTGAATCCCTAACGTCCTTTTACCTATGGCAACCCTATCGTCCCTTAACATGTTTGCTTTTACGTTATTTAAATTTCCTCGTGGATCGAATTATGTTCTAAAGCTTCCCTTTATGGCACCTTTCCGAAGCCACCTGAAGACTCTCTACTTATACGAGATAAATTTGAAATGAGTTTTATGCGTTGTCGAGAATCCTGGATGAGACTCAGTCGGTTTTTATCTATTGAGGTAGGTCGCTCTCGTCCTGCCTTTCTAACAACCGAGTCGTCTTTCGAGGTGTTATGAAATTTTAATAAGGAAAATTTGTTCAGTTACACGTTTGCTTTTTACTTATCCCGGTTGAAGGTAGGATTTCATCCTCGAAGGAGTGACAGTGATGTCCTCGTTTCCTTCCTCGAAGAGGGGTTGAGTAGAGAAGACATAGAATACAGACTATCAAACCAATTTGTGGTCTCTTAGTACTTTGGTTCAAGGATGGTTCTATGGAGGATGAAATCAATGAGAAAAATGCTTCTGGCAGGGTGGTCCTTTCCGAGAGAAATAAAGCCATTTTTGAACAGAACGTCTTCAGAAATTTATGACAGCGATTTTTGATCGAAAAGATTAGTGATAAAAGAACATATTTTTATCTCAATTTGCTACGTAATTATTAATATTATTAGGTAATTATACGAAAAATTTAATTTTAATTTTGAAAACAAAAAATCTTTTTGTTGTTGTTTTTCATCTTTTAATTTATTATTTTTTAATAATAAAGTATTGTGATCGACCTGGAATTTTAAACTATGGATTACAATATATTCCGAACTAGGATTGGTTTTTTTATATCTCAGAAACGGCTTATGATAGAAAGTTGAAACTTAGTAAATACATGTAGATACTCTACATGAGTAATTAAAGGAAAAAAAAGTTCAAATTTTCATTGGCGTACAGAGGCGGAGTAAAAAACATAACTGTGAAAAGGTTTTTTTCATATTGTCACGATTTAGATTTTTTTTGATATTAAACGCCCTGGAAGGCATTAAACGCGTTCCGGACTTCTAATCAAAAAATAATAAAGTTGCGCCCAGACTGTTAGCAGATTTTTTAAATATGTTATAGCACTAATGCTATTGTTGTCAATCGTGGGTACCTGTGGATTAGGACTGCGGTTTAAAAATATAACTACGGCGGTCGGATGTTCGGTAGAGAAGAAGGGTTTATTATTTATGACTTCGTTTTTATACAATTCGTAATACAATGTTGCCCGATCTACTTTGTCAAATACAAGTTAAAAAATAAAGGGAAATTTACTTTAAGGAATAAATTAACGTTTAATAAAAATAAAATGATAATGTTGAATTGATGTTTAATAATTGAATTGATGTTTAATAATTGAATTGATGTTTTAATAATTGACGGGCTTAGAACCAGAGGGGTACAAGTGACAATTTCGCGAAAATTAAGTTAATAGCAAGAAATATCTCTTTAGAGTGTCTGCTGTCTATTACCAGTGGCGCACAGGTGCAAGAGTAGCTTAAGGCTGCTATATGTTAGGAAATAAATCCATTACTAAACGGAAAAGCACCAATGATACGAGCCAGAGGGGTACAAGTACGACTAGCACTACTTTTTAACGAGCGCAAATTAAAATACTCTCCGTTTTTTACATTTCAGACAGATGAGCCGACCGGGTACGAGTCGGACTACGAGTAACCGTACTTAGTTTCATTATTCAGCCCTTATGTTCAATATATTAGTTAGATTTTTTTTGCGTAGTAGTTTTATTAATAAAGACTGAATAAATTATTAGGTAACTAACATACTGTGTTACAAAAGTTGTCTTTCCTCGAAACCTTAAAGAACACTTCATCATATCGTTATATTCCGGCGAAGAAGTGCTTGTAGTGACAAAAATTCTGCCATCAGTCTGGGCACAACTTTATTATTTTCCAAGTTTCAGCCTCCTAGCGTAAGCGGTTCCTGAGATCTAAAAACCAAAATTTTTGCATCTAAAACGCACACCTCCCCCCCCCCTCACACCACAACCCCCCAAAAAAGATACCACTTGCAGGGGTTTACTAAATATACCCACCATACAAATTTCAAGTTCATATCTCAACGGGTTTGTGAGCTACGCAACTTTTTTTTTTTTTTTTTTTTTTTTTTTTTTTTTTTTTTTTTTCAAACGGTTTTGCGGACGGCAGACAGACATTTTGTTTTTTTTGAGTTTACTAGTCCTAAAACGTGAAAATACAATTTTTTTTTAATTTCATATCAATCACACTACTTTATTATTAAAAAATAATAATGTAAAAATGTGCCAAGTATATACACGAACGAAGTTTAATCTTTACTGCATAATTGGTACGCGAGATATCATAATCCAAAGTTTTTTACGAGGCAAAACTTTTTCTTAGAAAACGTCTTCCCCATTTCCCCCTAACACTCTTCCCCAAGGGTACCACTCGTAGGAGTTCACCCAATCTACCTATAAAATTTCAAAAATAATAAAGTAAAATATATGGAAATACATCAAAGTTCAGTGCCAGAGGGGTACAAGTACAATGTTTCCCAAATTCAGACCACGTTAAATAGTATATCTCGGGAAATTATATATATTTCTTTTTGGGGCCGCTGTGGGATTTAGAATACTAAGACCCTAAGAGGAAAACCGATCAACCCGGTCGATAGGTCTTAGCCATAATTATTGACACTTAAAAAACTTTGATATGATTTTACTCGAAACTACTTGAATTGCACTTGTACCCCTCTGGTTTTAAGCCCGTCAATTGAATTGATGTTTTAATAAAATTTAATTGATTTAAGATTGATGTTTTTGGTATCGCCACAATGTCTTCACACTAGTTTTTTTTCATCTTTTCTTGAACTGTTTTAAAAATTAAACTTCTTAGCGTAATTTAAATTGAATAGGTCGAGAGTTGTGTAGCTCAAATGGCAACGAACATTTAGGGATTATCTCATTTTCAGTTGATCTCCATTCCATCACCGGATCAATTGCTACAGCTAGTCCAGTGATCGCCAATAGATGGCACTATACCTTTTTTCTATCAGGTTTTGCATTGTAACGCTGGTTGTTCCGGTTTAGAAAGGCAAGTGGTTTGCGATAAATAAATGACATAGGAAATTAATACAAATACAAATTAATACTCCTTCCCATCTGATTTAATTTCTGTCGGTAGTCTCTGATCTCATTGCGACTTAAACCCACAACATCTGATTTAGTAAACAATGCACTTCTTTAGAATGTTTTCAGAATTAACAACTTATGGAAATACAAAACCGATATTCGATGCCTCAGCTAGGAGACTCTCCTTAAGAATAATTATTCAGAACGGTCCACTGTTTGCTCCTTGTCAGCCTCGTTGCTACTTCTAGTCCGAACTACGTTAAATGTCGTTAATGAATTTCAATTGGCCGAACTTTCGCTATGAATTCTATTTAAATATCCTCCTCTATTTGACTAGTCTGTCCGAAACTGATTCACATGTCCTTTTCAGTGATGCTACTTCAAAATTTTGCTCATGCATTAAATTTGCTGGTTAAATAGTTTTCCTGTTCTGGTCAATAAATGCAGGGAGCTGAATATGTTGAGACGTGACTATGATTATCACATTTATGTAACCAATTCGTCCGAAAGGACCCTGAAGGGAGAACAGCAAGGCCCGAGGGATGGAATACTCATTCGAATAGAAAATGTTATTTCTCCGTGATCCGAAACAGTAAAGTTAGTGGTTACTGAATGAGTCCAGTTCGGGGAGACAACCACCTTTCTATCGTCTATCCTCGGTCCACATCCTTTCGAACTCTCACTGGCTCCAGGATTATTCATTTTGGATTACATTACCCGTGACCCCCGTCACATTACGTTTACTTTGCGGACTCAAGCTATTGGGACTATCCATATCGGTTTCGATGGAACAGAACATTTTCGGAATTATTGAACCATCAGACCCTATTCATTCGTCGCATCCTTCGTACAAAATGTTTACCACCGAAAATTCGATAGCCAAACAACTTCCGAAATATGTTACTGGCCTGAGGTCAGTCCACTGTAAAGGTACGGTAATGATTGTCCTGTCCAGGTTCGTGTCCGTGAACGCTGTAATGAGAGAGAAATGATATTGTTGGTTGGGAGGTCAGTTGAGGACAGGGTGAGTATAGGGATGAGGACCTTTAGTAACATTGAACGGAACGATGATTGCCCCAATTGCATGTATGCATATGGTAATGGCGAACAAGTTGTAAACCTCTGCACTCTGTTAGGTACGTTATCATAACAGAAGGTCCTTTTCATATTTCCTATCGACCACCTAAACAGGATCAACTAATTTTGTTATGACCGGTATTAAATGGAATTTTGTTCATTAATTTCTTACTTATTTGGACCAGAGTTGTGGGCTGACGAATTGAAAATGCACACACTGCATTTAATTAGAACTCGATTTTGTTTCGGGAATAAAGGGTACATGGCAGAACCAGTATTTTGTCCAGTGTAGAAGAGTACGAATAAAATCTATATCTGAAGAGACATGGCAGATGATTCAGTCCCGGACGTCACGTGGCTAACCACAAATGCAAATGCCTACGATACCCTACCATCGTAACCCACTTATACTCGTACATACACGAAAAAACCGGGATAGCCAAGGAATGAGATACGTAGGTGGGTATGGTAAGATGGTATGTACAGTGAGTATGTCGGCTGTGAACGTATCCTACGGTGGTTTCGTAGGGTGAATACGTTGGGTAGGTGCATTAGGCTGGATATACGGTGGGTACGTTGGTTATGAACGTACCATACGGGATTTAAGTAGTGTGATAACGGTATGAGATTGGTGGATACGTACCTTATCTACGTGGTTAACCAGAGTTTTTGCTAAGTATCGCTTTCCCTTGTCTCCTCTAACTTCAGGTACATTAAAATTTCGCCTTCGTACATCAAGTGCAACTTGTAAGGTTAAGTTTATTAGTGGGTTAAATCATCTTACTCCTTTGAATAGCTGTTATACAAAAGTCCTTAAAACACGTGTTCACGAATATAGGCCAATATGTTCAGAACGCTTCAGGCCAGAAATTTTAAATTATTTTTCAATGGTTGCAGATAATTTAATATGAAGAAAATCGAATGAGTCTTTCGTGTAGCCACCATACAAAAGTCATTGATCAATTTCTACATTCATCTACCAAAACCCACTTTAACTTAGAAATCGATGTGCTGGCTAGTCGAAATTTTGGTCCAGCAACACTTGGTTCCTAAAACTATGTACACTATTATGCGTATTTCTAATCAGGGTATGGTATGATATGGTATGGTATGGTATGGTATATGTGGTGGTGATGCCATCGTCCCCCTTCACTTAGACGTTAGTGCTCGTCCGTTGTGCTCCCCGTTTGAGTGTGATTACTCATCCTAACCTAAGACCACTTAGTGGATTTTATAAAACTTGCTATGTTACATAGCTTTAACTTATCGATATCACCAACGTCATCGAGGAAATAAGCGTCGAGGTTCCGTCTTCTCATTCCCGATATGGCCGGACAATCAGGGTATCTGTCCTTAATATCCTTTAGGTGTTCATTCGGGCTTCTGGATGAATGGTATAGTGGCAATCCTGAGCCATAGAGAGACTCTCGATTTGAGTGTACTTGCAGGGACAATGCCGCTCAAAGGCTTGTAAGAGAAGCGGTACTAAGTGTTGTAATATCATCAGTCTAATCATCTATCAGTCTTTTACTTCCATCGCAAAATCTTTTAATGGGATTTAATTGTTTAACACTATACAATTAATCTTTTGATTTAAATTAGATTGCGTAAATTAAATTTTTAACACTATATGTACTATTTATTAGAACTGACTTTAATTGTCCTCTTCACTTCACTATTCATTTTCGGAATGATTCTATAATGCACTTTAGCTTGAGCCGTCCATGCGATAATTAAACTCTCGAGGAAAAAGAATTCAGTTATTTTTGATCCGTCGAGCCGCATTTGAACTAGAAGCCAGAAGAAGTAAGGTAGGTTTTATAGTGAATCTTAATTGGAAAATAGTAGTCCACATTTGGTTGGAAAATTACTTTCAATGGTAGAATCTAAGTGCACTGGTCCCTTCTTGCCCAATCTCCCCTAAGGGAATACAAACAATGCTAGTGTTGAAATTAGTCCAAGATTATTCAAGGCCAATGTATTGTTTTACCAAACTCCCATCGAGGATACAAAAGGCTACGAAACCAATTTGCATTTGTTTTTATAAATCACAAAACTTCTGCTTTCGAATTCCAGCGAAGCGACTACGAGAGCAACGAAGCACTTCTTATGGCTTCAACTGCGTGTAATTAACGAGTCTCTGCGCCCAAGTGCTCTTTAAAAATACACAAAGCTGTCAAACTGCATTTTCTCGTTTCAAAAAAATATTTAAAGCCCAGCCATCTGCGAAGCACATTTTCATCTTTCTGCCATTTTTTTTCTCGTTATGCTTTGATACGTCCTTAAAAGGATTTCACTTCGTTTTCCGGGTTCTGGGGATGGTGGGAGGAAAGAAATTTTTCAATATTAGCCAGGAACGATTAATTCTATAAAATTCCGTGAGTAGTTAGACGAGTCCACTACGTTTCACAAATGACAGGACTGCAGGGCTTGACTTCAGAAATTACGGGACGACCTCGATCCAAAGCAGAACACATCAGACAGACAGGTCGAGCTGAGCGCGTTCGGCCAGCGGCTTCCATTGAAAATGCTTCGAGCAGAAGAGCTTTTCGTTTTAAGGACCTTCCGTCCGTCCTGAATGCAGTACAGAGCAGCGCTTCGATCATATGGCTATGAAGGCAAGGACGAGTGGTAATCCTGATTATGAAAATTTCCTGACCCGTTCAGGTAAATCTGTTTGGCGGGATAAGGGAAAAATTGTGAAAAGAAAAGTAAACGTGATGGGGTAACATGATTTTGATTGGATTTTCCGCTTCACGTGCGTTTTTTCCAAGAGAAGGTTATCGTTGCTTGATCCTCTTAGTCAATTCTTTTTTGGACCAGCAAATTGGTTTAAAATGTTTAAGCGGAATGTATTCCCCTCGCCATTCTTGATGACATGTGGACGACTTAATTGACTTACTCGGTCTTTAACTCGGGCTGCTAATTGAAATTTTAAGGTATTCATCACACTGACCGGATTAGTTCCTCGAATCCGATTTTAGGTACTTCAACAAATTTTGACGGATAATTTCGGCAAATGATATATCTGTGGTCACAGGGAATAACTTGGTAAGTCGAAAAATAGTAAAATGGGATAAGTGTACTGTGGTCATCTCCCAAGGCTTACACGCACTGTGAAAAAGGTTATTTGATCACTGAGATGTCAACAAATTTAATTTTTTCACAAAAACTGGATTTATAGGAATAGTTCAATAGTAAAAATAGCAAAAAAGTGCTGCCCTGAATAGTTTCGTTTTTAGACTTACCTACTTATTCCCTGTGGCCACAGATATGATCCAGACAGTAGCGTAGATCTTACAGTTTAAGTTCTTCCAATTTTCCATGCAAAAATCTTTGCGTAGACCTCCATGAGTAAAACTTAAGACGAAACAGTTGAAAGGTGCTGAGATATGGGGCATAGTTTCCATTTTAATGTACTACTTGATCACTGCTACCACTCCAAATCGCTTTACACATACTTACGAGTAGAAACTGTTCGTCGCTTCGCTGCACCGCACTAAACTGTCTTGGCTGCAAACTCGGTCGTGCTTATATACTGCATGTGTTGAGCCGAGTGCTTTCACGAATATTCGATGGCGTGTGGGAAATATTCGAGAGGGCTGGAGAACGTGCGAGGAAAGAGTGAGAAGAAGAGTATTCGAGAAATGTACAAAAGTTTTCACGTTGGATATTGTGAGGCGTGGCTTTCTCACTGGAACTTGATCGAGTTGTGCGCGTTGCCCGCGTATCTAGTAACAATATACTTCAACATTGATATATGTCTCTAATACGTGTCTCAAATTTCATTACAACCATATCCAAGCAGCGTTATAAAGTATACAATCTCGTTGACTTCGTCAGCCGTCGTAAAACTAGTCACTCTAAGGAGCCTATATACCAACAAATTATAATTTTGATGTGACTCTCCTATGTCTTACTGGTCTAAACTGGTATTACTAGACGTAGACGAAGCTATGCCATACCTTTACTTCTCCCTGCAAAATATTGTAGGAGCGGCCTTGTCTATATGTTTACCAAATTCAACATTTCTTGAGCAGTTTTTACGCCAACTTGCAACAAACATCCTGACAAACAGAATAACAAAGCGTCGTTTTAGGTATAAGAGGAAGATAACACCGATCATCTGTAAGCATCGAAACAAGGCCGGTTGGATTTCTTCAACTTAATCAAAGCAAATAAATTTTCCACGGTGGCATCCCTATCCACAACCCCGAGATGCACCCGATAATCAAGTCCCTGCGTATCGTGTAATTTCCATGAAAATGGAAAATATTCTGTAGGTAAGACTACAAGGAAGCTCCCTCGAATAAAACTCTAAAGCGTCCATTCACATCCCTTAAGCGTATCCTCTAATAAATTGTGATTTGGAAAATTGTTCGGATCTAACGTACAAACTCTGTCCGTTCGTTGGATAGGCGGACGCGGCAAGCCAACAATTTACGAGAAAAGTTGTGAAAACTGTTTCAGGTGTTTGGCATGTTTTCCGGAGAAAAGAAGCCAAAGAGTTGGACGATTTCGGAAAAAAAACAACTTTTTTTTCACCAACGACTTGTACAGGGAACTAAAGTAAAATACTCGAAAGTTTTTATTCTGGTCGGGAAGAAAAGTTTTCAATTACACTTGAAAGCGTTTTTGATCTTTATGAGGGCGTACCGTACCCGCTTCAACTCCATGAACAGGTTCGTATTAATATTTTTGAAGGTTTTAAGTACTGAACTTTGCCAAGTCCTTTACAGTGCGATCACCGCATCTTAATCCCCGCTCTCCTTTCAGATATGGAATTTTACTTCTATTAATTGAATCTCATGCTCCTTATTATGAGTTCGTAGCCAAGGGAGCGGCTGCGGGTTAGACTACTTGTTGTTGTGCTCTAGTGGTCTATTGAAATCGAGTTCGGCAGAAAGACTTCTTCGCTTAGTCCTTGCTCCTTGCGATAATGTCTTTGATCACCATTTGGATATCGATCGGAAAATCAACTTTATCCAACGATAACTACAAAGAACCACTCGTCCCATAGAATCATGAACTAACTCCAGGACATAAATGAGGGTGACTCCAGTTCTATGGCTTTTCTGGTCAATCTACTCCGTATTTTGTGCTACACAGTCGTGGGGGTGAAATCGTCTTTAAAAGAACGATGAAGAACTTCTGGTCTAGGAAACGGTTGGAAGTCAATAAGGAAAGACAAAAGGATCGAAGTCAATTTATGAAGCCATCGAAGAGCTCCTGGCAGACTAGCATCCCTTTACTTGTGAGTCACTAACGATACGCCAACTCTATATAGAAGGTAGCTTCCAGTTTTGTGGAGCAAGGACCAGGCTCCACTATAGCGTATTACTTGGTGATACAATTTGAATCCATTAGCCTAATGATGTGTAGCAAGCCATAGTAGCGCTATAAGGCATTTCGTCGGAGGTCAATTCTCGAAATTGATTAGAAATCAATAGACTTTTTGACTTTATAGTGCGAGTACCCCATTGAAATTATTCTACCTGAAATACACGAGTACCTGTGAGCCTGCCTATTTTTTTTAACTATCTTCTGATTTCGATGAAACGAAATGAATCTGAACTTTTGTGCGATATTTGAAAAAGGCTTTAGTTAGACACGGTCCGATTGTGATGCCCAGTGAATCGAGTACTAACCACTGCCACTGCGTCGAGATATTTTGCGAATCCATTGGTCAAGCAATAATTGCATTATTTCAGTTTGATGGAGATGGACCTTTTCGGCACATTAAAATTTCACCATCACTGCATATGTAATATATAGCCGGGGTTTTTTTATCTACGTCCCTGCGGAACAAGGCGTAACTATCTCATATTATTTTCCCCTTTTTTTCAGAATGGATTAAAATTCTAGATATTGAATTGGGCTTTCGAAAGTTCTGAAGGCAAACCACCTTGGTTACAGAGAATCGGACGTCCTGCGTCCGAACATTGAGGAGGAAAAGGACTTCGGTAAAATAGGCTCACATTGGGATACAGTCTGTCTGTATGAACGCACAGTACCACTGACCTGAAGTGCTGAAACTTGGATCCATTCGTTTCATAACAATTTGTAAGGATAAGTACGCATCAGAGAAAACTATTCACTTCTTCTAGTAGCTCCCATACAAAAGTGAATAAATTATTATGCCCAAAATTATTGACCTATAATTTCAGAACGCTTCAAGCTCAGAATTTGAAATTTGGCACATATATGTATATTTTTTAATAATTGCAGATTAGTTCAAAATCCACATGGAGACAATAGAATTCGACGAATAAAAAGCTCCGATCGTGTCTTGTGGAGAAGAAGTTTTGCTGCCCTAACGGTGATAACACCGAAACTGAAAAGACTGAAACTGCAGGAGTTCGCCTCAAAGCAGCCTTATAGGAACCCTGGATCCTGGACGTGATGGTTTCAAGCTGCACTGTTTGAAATTGAAGGTAATATTCCTAGAAATTCTGAAGAAGTTCTGGCAGGAGCATCCGCTTATGGTGGGAAAAAACAGGGTGATTGACTTTCTTCTTGCCCCTAGTTCCTTTAACTTCGCTACTAATGTTATTAATTCATTCGTATTTATATAAGTAATCCGTAATATTCCAGTTGAAGAAGAATCTCACAAATCGTAAAATTCATTAGCCTGAAACCAATCAAAATGAAGTGATAAATTCGATTTCCATGAATAAGTATCTTCGCTTCTTTAAAACTTTTCTTTTTTATGATCCTCTGGGATTATCATAATTTATCGAAAAAGAAGAAGATAAAAGTATATCGTATCCGCAGCTACCCTTAGCAACATCGATACGTCCAGGGTATATTTACCCAGAGAAAAGGGACGCCAGAAGGACGTAAAGTTTCCGCTAGTTACCATTTTTTATTATTTTCAAATGCAACTTCTTTAATTGAGCAAAAACTTTAATTACATTGAAGATTTACGACGAATGCAAATGAGGAGCAGCGAAGATGCATCTCGTCGTGAACACCTTTTGCAGAAATCTTTTTTTCCATCGCGCCCCTATCTAAAAAGGTATACGGGGGTGGAATGATGGAATGGTGCAAGGGAGTTTTGCTCATTATAAAAAAGCACAAGGTATTTAGTTCGAAGATGGAACGTATTTCGTAATGTGCACCGTAAACTCTGCTAGTGATAAAAAAGATTTATAGACCACATAAATTAAGCAGGTTCCCGGTGCGGTGCATCTTGTCGATGCTATTTTATGTTTAATTCAACGGAATGAGGTGGAGATGTTCTTCGGGTATGTTTGTTGCTGCTTGCTAGTTTTTTCTTCACTTAGCACTCAGTGCACTTATAACCAGAAAACGGATTTATGTACATCATTTAGTAAATGTCGTCGGAGACTCGGGGCGAATTATGAGCAGGTGCCAGACTTGGGGTAGTTTCTACAGGGAATCTAACTAAGTACGCTCTACCGATGTCCTTGGAATACAATCTTCAAGAACATGGTGCTGAAGATCGTCTTTGTCATCAGCATCCTCTGAAAATCAATCTTGAGTTCATTTGTCTCACCCCACCTTCACTTCCCGAACTTTCGCATCAACCTCATCTGAATTAATCAAATTCAATTTGGGCAATAATTCAGATGAGAAAAATGGGGCACTGATTGCATGTTCCACTACGCCTAGATCATCCATCCGGTAGCTTCCATTGCAATGCATTCCGCATTAGTAAGTTGGGGGAAAAGATTGGTCAAAACATTCTCACCCTTGCTCCGACTGGTCTAACGCTCTACCTGAAAAATAAATTGATATGCTGGAACATTTGTACACAAGAGGCTTTTAGGGGAGTTTGGGGATTCCAGCGTCTCTGACTACCGGATCTCCAGAAAAGGTGGCATTTGGAAGAATCTGCAGTCTATGGGCTTCATGGAAAAGGGATTCCTCTGTCTTCTTCATCTAGATATAGATGAGCTCAGACTATGCCCTGTGAGGAAGATCCATCGAGGTTCGCTAGCAAGTCGTCTCTTGGTCTAAACTTGAGCCAGCTTTCAGACTCTAAGAGCAAAAAAGTTCTTGGCCTGCTAACGATGCAGAGCGTAGGTGTTCCAATAGTAGCGCTACGACGGACGCATCTCAAAAAATAGGTACCAGAATGTATTGGGTTTAAGGACCAGGAGAACTAGGATTCACCTGAGATGAGGCAGCTTTGAGTTGTTGAGGCCAGGAACTATTATCATAACTGGTAAAGGCCTTAGTAGCGTAGTGGTTATCGAACTAGTCTACTTCCGCAGAAGCCGTGAGTTCAACTGCGGTCTAAGAATAAAAGTGTTTCAGAAATATCAATAGTGCCTCAAATATGTTATATTACTCCCTTAAATAGTCGAAAAAAGATACGAGTAATCACTCATATGACGATTGTCTTTCAAATGAGATCTAAAAAATAAATTACTAATTTATGTAACAGTCCTTTTTTTCTATCTTTCATATATGTATATTGTTATATGCAAGCCTGGCAACCGCGCAACTCGATCGGTTTCGCATAATGGAAACAGCAACAACCGAATACCTAGCTGCAAAGTAACCCAATCAGAAACCTAGTTGAAGTATTTAAGGGGGCGGAGCAGCTCGATTGTACCTCCCTTCCAATCGAATATTCTCGCAAGTATCAAAACAGTGTAGAAGATCAAAATCGAAAGCTCTAAAGCTTTCGAGAACCGTCCACACACATCACCGAGCGAACATTCAAGAACAGTCTAGACTATAGCCAACTAGTATAAAAGCATGCGAAGCTTTCAGCGAGGGACATAGTAATTTTTATTACGTGGACTGTGACAGTCAACTAGTACGCGAACGTGTTAGTGAAAAGCGATTGATATAGCGTGTGATCGAGTCAAGCGATATATAAGCGGACGGTATTGCCATACAGTGCGAATAATTGTGCGAATAGAATTAAAGTGCGAAATAATAAATTAAAACTTATTTTGATTTTAAACGAATTGTGTTTTACTTGGAATTGCGGCGAACCCCTAGCTCGCAACAATATCATCCTTTGTATTCAATACACTGCCAATAACAATGTAATATTTAACTACACAGTAAAAAAAAAATCCATTCAATTTTACATCTTTTGGATAGTAGGCAAATATGCCTCACCTTTTCAAGTAAATTTACATTGGGATGTAATAGTCAATTTGAATGTAAATTTCAATTTTCGATCAGTAAATTTCAATTTGTAATCAGTAAATTTCAACTTCGAAAGCAGCAAATTCACTGGATATTCTCTTGAATTTACACTCTAAAAAAAGTGTATAATTAGCACTTTTTAAGATACACTTATTTCTACTTCTAATATTATTTCTTACTTACTTACTCTTAATAAAACCCTTGGCTATAGGTAAGAATCGAAGCCGCGATTAATTCTGGTTTTGTTGCGTAGGTTCGGCGCGCGTAGCCACTGCGCCACCGAATGCGTTTCATTTTCATTTCAGTAGAAAAGAATCGAACGAAGCGTTCAACTTCGTGGTTTACATGAAAAAGAACGTAATTTTCAATTCATATATAAATATAGTTAATTTTACACGAAATGTTGCGTAATTTTGTTAGACTTTTCATGTAAATTGTTCGGTTCAGTTGAAAAGTACTATTTACTAATAAGTACCAGTAATTTCGTGTAAAAATGCTTGCAACTTTTACTTTTACTTGAAAAAATTAAATAGTCTGAAAATTTTAGGTAAAAATTGGATTGAAAATTAAAATTTTTTTAAAACAGTGTAGCTGCGTTAATAACTTTTAAAAAGCCTTGCCTTTTTTAAGTTCAAAAAATAAACTATTTAATTTTTTTTGTTGCATCTACTCTTCGATTATCTGCTTAAAATGATGGTGCCAGGTCACTTGAGAGCTACTAGGTTGACCACTGCATCACTGTATGCTAGCCATAGAGCTAATGGAGACGACAAGCCACCGGTTTTGTATAAAGAGCTTTGAAGCCAGAGAAGCGAGACAAAACAGGTTCGTTATATCAAATTGTTGTTGTTTAGCGTGTATCAAGAGCGGGACAAAATATAAATGTGAGTGAGAAAACACGGGTTCGTTATGTCAATTGTTGTTGTTTTGCGTGTAAGTGAATGCAACGATGTCTGCCTTCAACTCAATCGCTTCTTGTCATATCCAGTATATATATATCTATGATGCTAGCAGAAATTTATGAATGGATAGATATATGGATGTGTATGGCAATATTAAGAAGCATTGAGGATACTATTCACAGCCAGTATAAGTGTAAGGATATGTCCACGATATGCATCAAATTTGTAGAAAGTTATTTCTTAGGTTTCACAGGATTTGGTAAGGTCAGTAATATTTCCGCTGATTTTCGGAAAGTGAGCACTACCCACTGGGTTTGAAGCGCTCATTAGGCACCTGGTAAGCACAATCTAAACTCGCTTCTTAAACCTCATTCATTTCTTATTCATACTGATTCTCCACGGGATCATTTTATCTCGTCCACATAATTAAAATCTCCTTGAATCTTTAATGAAAACATTTCAGGCTACCACCTGTGGTCGATATACTAGTGTCGCCCGCAATTATTCACAACTCCGTAATGAACTACTCAATTAACGGATCTACATATGTTTATCGGGAGTTGTGTTAATTGAATTCCATATGAAACAGCTACGCACATACAGTCACATGTGATACGTTAGATGAGAAGCCATGCATCCGTTCAAGACCGGAATTAAGCTGGTGCACAATGAGCCATAGGTTCGGATCAAGAGAACAGGTCGACGAAAGGCGACCAACCCTAAAAGCGATGCACCTTCCCAGCTTGCTTTCGCATATATACAGAATCTGATAAAAGTCCTGTACCCGCCATGTTTACAAGGAAATTTACGAGGTACCAGGAAAAGGAGCAGCGGACAAGGACGATGAGAAGTCGTCGAAACGATGTGAAGCACGAGGATGCCATAGATGCGGTTGTGTATTAAAATCTCATCTATAATACATTATACTGTCATTTACATATCCCAGATTGGTATCAAGGATAAATGTTTCGGGAGGGGAGCTTTCCTCCGGCAAGTACCGTACGGTAGAGAGAGTCCTGTAGTTCGTTTATTCACCACATTTACCTTAACCCTCAATCCGTCATAACTTCTTGTCGACGGTGAATATACATTTCAAACGGGTGGGTTATTGCCTCCAAGGACTCGTCGTTATTTTGATTCGGTACGCTGATAAA
The DNA here is from genome assembly GCA_951812415.1 of Beris morrisii. Taxonomy (NCBI): domain Eukaryota; kingdom Metazoa; phylum Arthropoda; class Insecta; order Diptera; family Stratiomyidae; genus Beris; species Beris morrisii. The sequence continues at coordinate 6,769,074 of OX638313.1, forward strand.
CAAAAATGGAAAATCCTTTTCGAACCGGGTCTCTATTCAAATTCACTACCAGGTCCAATACACGTTATTTTCTACTATAGATGTGAATGTTCCGTACCACTGTTATGTTTCTCTCGGTCCTTTTGATCCGACTATTTAAGAAGCCTGCTATCAAGCAATGCCATCTCGTTGTCGAAAAAAAGAAAGCTGAAGCACTTCGAGCAAGCAGTATCCTTCATGGCCTACTTCGAAAAAAAGGGCAACCAGCATTACCAAAGTAGAAATAAATCAACCAGCACAAACATGGATTCCATTCAGATAGCTTAAAAAGGACGAGGACGAGGACGAACCCTTAATAGTTTCATTGTTCCTCGCTCGAAGACTGGAGCACAATTTTATATTTTATTGAGATGAAATATTATTTTGCATGGCACAATATCAGAATAAATATTTTTGCAAGCCTTCCAAATGCGGTAAGCCGCGGATAAGAAAGAAGACAAGACTACGTTCGAGATGAATCCAATTCGTTTAAGGATACTCAAGACATTCATTGAATACGTTGAAAAATCAAACTGATCAAAAGTAAGAAACGGCGAAACGGAGCCTTACGACCGTTGGCATGATTTATTATTTGGAACTCAATACAAATTGAATTGCAGCTAAGATGTACATTTCCGATGCACTTGCTCCCGAGGATCTGTTCAATTCTTTCAAGGATTATCCCACTGTATTCAATGGACTAGTGAATCGAAAGATTAAGAATCAAAATTCTTCGAAGGATTCTGAAGCCAAAACCATTAAGAGCCATTAAGGCTGCATTGAAAAGTAGTATACCCCGTTCCGCATGGCATGATCCAATAACTTATTGTGGTTTTAGGTCATGGAGACCAGAGTCAATTTAGATTTACTCTACGACTACGATTAACACCTACCACCACGATTCATTATCAAACCAATAAATCTTAATTTCGGAAAATTAAAAAAATGCCACCTAGAGGCTATTTCTCAAAATGGTATTACTATCCCCTTCGAAAGATGTCGTTGGGCGTAGTATGAAGAGGTATTAAAACTACTGCCGTGGTGATAAAGGCAGAATGACCACTAATTTATTCTGAAAATGATTTTTATGAAATTATATAGAAAGCCCATTAAAGTGAAAACCAATTCCATATCTCATTAGACCCGGAAGATATGTCGGCATTCATGAAAACGTACACATTCAAAGCACACAAAACTAAAAGCGAATTCGATGTCTCTTTTGAACCAAAAGGATTTGTCGGAATTCGTGAAAACTTACACAAGCACCTTACACCCTCTGGTAGGTTGAATTTCGAAAAATGCTCAAATCAGTTTTAAGGGGATTTCTTGTAAACCCTTTGGAAGTAAAAGCGAAATGGGTATCTCATTAGACTTAAATGATATTATCGGTATTCGTGAAAACAACTAATTTACACCCCGTTAGGGTCTGAATATCAAAAAATCGGCAGAGCAGTTTCCGGATGGTTTTTTTTATAAAATAATAATTGATTTGATCCCTTCATGCAAAATGGAAAACGTTCGCAGCATCCTCACACCCCCTTGGGGATTGAATGTCGAAAAATGCTGAATCAGCTTTTAGAACTATATCTGAAGCGCATAGTAGTCAAAGTAAATGCATTATCACATTAGACCTAAGAGATATGACGAAATTCGTGAAAACGTGCATAACTATTTTACACCACCTGAGGGGTTGAATAAAAACAAATACTGAAATCAATAACAATTTATAGGCGCTTGTATAAAGACTCAACAGAAGTAAAGCTAATGAGTTATCCCGTCAGACCTAAGAGATATCATGAAATTTGTGAAAATACTCGTATATACACCCTATTTTGATTGACAATTTTTCTTGCCCCAACTCCATCTGACAAAGTAAATCTTGAAGAAGCATTTTGTTTAAATTACTTTTCTAGTATATACCATGTTTCAAGTTTCTAGCATTGGCCGTTCCAAAGATAGGAAAAACACTTTGATCACTGTATCTTCCTACTCAATCAAAATTTATTTTTGTAGTGCCTGCCCTGCAGTGACTCGTTCTGGAGATAAGAATTTTTTCATGGCCCGATTCCAGCCTTAGATCATTTTGGACATATTGTTCGGCACCCCAATCCCGAACCTCTCCACCCAAGTTGACAATTTCTCTGTTAATGATTCCACTATCGTAGCTCTATACGAATTCTAAGTTTCAAACTGCTAGCGTAAGCTGTTTATAAGATATGAAATCCAAATTTTTTTATATAAAATGGTTCCACTCCCCTTTACAACTGTACCCATGAAAAGTTACCACTTAAAGAAGTAACTTACAATCTATCCCCCAAAAAGTTTTTATCTTAATATCCCAACGGGCTTATGAGCTGTATATACTGCGGACGGCGTATACGGCGGACTGGCGGATTTTTTTTTGGTCCACTAACCCTGAAATATGAGGGAAGCGAATTTTTTACTTTTTGCCTAAAAAATTCAACTTGCTTGCTTTTTATTTTGATTAATTTAACAATAGTTTCGAAATTTTCTTTGCTAGGATTTCCAAGTTGCTTCAGAACCGCAAGTTCAACAATATTTGATTTCCTTCGAATTCACACAACGAATTACTCTCCTAGACGTTCTGTACGAGTACTTCCCAAGAAATCGAAATATGATCCATATGTTCTTCTCATAATGTCTAATCAAATTCCGATACAGAAACACTACTTCACTAAGAATTCAGTTGGAGCTATCCCTGTTTTATTCCCTGCCCCCCACGTCATGCACAAATTCAATTTGTACAAGCTGATGCGATCCATAGAATCAATCAGGAGCTACTTCGATGGATGCAAAAGGCGGAAACTTTTACCAGCAACCTCCACCCAAAAGTGCTTCCTTCTTGCAGTCGAATCCTGCCTAAAACAATTGCCTGATAGATTGCTTACACTTATATTCCGTAGTATTTCCGTTGTATTTCCGTGCGATAGGAGGGGTATCGATGTGAGTAGTTCGAAAGGATGAGGTACTCGTGGTTGTTCCAAGTTTCGTCCTTCGGGAATGTGTCGAGAACTTCTTCACCAGAAGTTCATTAGTCGAAGTGGTTGTCGATGTCACCAAAGTTTATTTTGTTATAAACACACATTCGTGGAACATCGCCATGGTTCTAGAATCAACCAACCTGTCGATAGCAATTAGGAAGTACCGAACGAAAGGCATACCTTGAAGTTGGTACTTTCGACAGTCATAAATGAGTTAGGTGTCGACAGTTTCCACAATCCTCTGATGTATTCTCGGAAAATTTGGAATTCGAGTAGTTCACAACATTGTAGAGGTTTCAATGCATCCTTCTGTTAGTTCGAGTCCGGGTAACCCCCGGGCTCAAAGGGAAAGTTCCAATGCAATTGGGAATGTGCTGTTCTACCATAAATTTAATGAAAAATTTTTAAAATTGAATTACTGATAAATGGAACAAAATACGAGATAGTGTAGAAGTTCGAGAGTCAGAGGAAACTCAATTTCCAGTTAAAATAAAGTTTTCATTGAAACACGATCAATAGACACGCTTCGCACTGTTTGAATAGTTTGGTTTATTGCGTGTTTATAATCACGTGTTCTGTACTTATCCAACGTGCGCCATCAAATGTCGATGGGATTTAGACCGAGGCCTAAGACTAGTCCTAGTCATGGGTCATGGCAAGCTTTGAGATTTTCCATTGAAATTGCGTACCTTCAGCACACAAAACCAACGTTTTTGGTAAAATCAGAGAAGTTTTCCACTTTTTAGGCTCAATCAATTTTAAGAGGTTCCGTTAAAGTCTCATTGATAGTTCTTCAATGGCGCTACAACCTATCTTAAAGAGTATTCTTCTTTTCCTTAGTGAGTGTTGGAATGATTCCACGTAATTCCGTATAAGATGATACAAATTCAATTGAAGCATTTCTATAAAAAAAAATCTGCCAAGATTCTGGGCGAAACTTTATGATATTTCAGGTCAAAGTTCGGGAATCGGTTAAAATGGGGTCGCGCTGGAATACTTATGGCACTGCCACATATAGCACATGAATTACGTAAGGTTTCAGGTTTGGTCTTGGTATTCCTAAAAAAGCTGTACTCTGTCTTGGCTTCGGCTTCGCATAGCCTCGGTATTCACCTCGATCTTGCACAGACGAATCTTGATCTTGATCTTAATTTTGCACGCAACGTTGTTGCATTCATCACTCTTCTTGGATGAAACCGCCAGCTTAAAAAAATTTAAAGAGAAAACCATCAAGAAAGAAATGTTCCACTTTGGGATACAATAGCGCAAAAGTAAGGAATGCGGCATATTGAACTGTTCTGTGATTTTCGGGGTCGGGTATAGTTCAGTTGCTGCGTACTTCCTCTTAAAGATTTACTCTTTTGAACCCAGTCCAACAAAATTCGAAACTGGATTTTCAAGAAGAACCGAGTTGCGATTTCTTTGGTTATAGTTCACTTGCAGTTTGCACTAACTCGAAAAAAAAAGTTTGCTTTGATGGGAGCTATGACTAAACACCTTTGTCAAAAGAGAACTTCCATTCCAAGGGCTGAAAGTAAAATTCGATTTTTGCTTTTATGGAATCGGAACGTAACGGCAAATAGAAAACTTGGGGGTTGCTTCTCCTTTTTTTTTCTTTTAGGTGGATTACTGGGCTTTACTAGCTACGAAATATACCGAAATCCATCCAGGAGTAGCCTCCACCTTCATTAAGTCTCACTGCTAATCTTGTACCATTCAATCAAGTTTGCGTGGAAGGACATCTGATCGGTTTTATTGAAAATACTTTCTGCATTGTCTGAAATCTCGCTTTAGTTTTAGCCAACATTTAGCTGAGAGACTGATTACGTGCAACTCTGTGCCAGGAACTTATGAAGCTATCGTGGGAGTCGACAGATGCAGTGGCGATCCTCAACAGAAGCAAGACTATCCTTAAAGTTTGCAAGGATATGGCATCATGTCCATAATATCTAGTCTCTGTCACAGCTATGCGGATGATGTGCATGACCGATTTATCAACATTCGTCTGACACATTCACTACAAAGCGATGCGTATGAGCTTCCCGTATCAGACCCACTCCTGATAATTAGCCGTACGGATTCAAATAGGCAAAAGGAAATTGCAGTGACTGCTTCATGGACCACGGTGCTGTGGCCAAGCACGCCCAGATTGTATATTCAGGATGTCTACAGCTCGTAGTATCTAACGAGGTCCTGGCCCAACGAAGGAGCCTCGGTGTGAAGCCTCTGTTGGGCTTTTCACAGTTTCCGGTATGCAGTCACCGAGTGCAATTCATTAAGGCGAGTGCACACTGCAGCGCAGTCGAAAACCGACAGAAGCGTAATCAAATACGAAACCCTGATGCATCTGAATCCGTGTGGAAGGTGGGAAAAGTGGGAAAAGCAACCACCCTCTACTTCGGGGGATAGGAACGCGAAGCCGTTCAGCCCAAATCCAGTACACGACAGACGACACCGATACGACTCGCAATGAATCAATGGAAAGCGTTCTCCACGTTTCCATGCACAAACTAATCGATTCCGCGTTTTCATGAAAAATAAAGCATAGGGAGGAAAGCATAAAATTGTTCTATTTTTTCAATTTTGTCGCCATAATTTCCATGGCACGTCTACTTCCAGTAATTTTTAGTTATTCATTGTCAGGATGTTTTTACAGAATTGTAGAATTGTCACTACCTATGTTCATACTAAATGATCTGTCGTGCTATTTTATTCGACACACAACAAATTCTTAATTTTAAAAAATCAATCCAGCAAGAAACTGATTTAACTTTAATCAGCTTTCAATTTGATTCCTACTACATATTTGTTTTTCCTTGAATTTAAATAATTAATATAATATAATAAACAAATAACTAATTTTAGTAAAAATTCAAATTGTAACTACAGATGCAAAGATGTAAGATCTGATCACTGAAATTGTAGATAATTGTATGAACTATTTTTAAAAATTGAAATAAATTTATGTTATGTTACTACATATTTGATGCGTAGGACTACTCATTTCTGGCTTATTGCAAGCTGTGGAAAAGAAAGAAAAGCTGTGGAAAAGAAGGAAAAGCGGTTATTAAAGTGCATAAAAAGGAGATTATACAGCCCTTGAACTGAACCCCTTCGAGATTTAATAACAAATTCAAAGTTATTCCAGTAATATACCTATAAAAAAATCTAATTTTATTGGACAATCAATTCATAGAGATTGTGTTCTTAAAATTTGAATGAAACTGTTGTCTTAATTCCAAGTTAGTTGCTTTAGTTTAGTTGCTCTGAGCAGAGGACAGAAACAATGACCTTGGCAAAGCATTTCTGCAATGCAAGGTCGCTGCCAGGATATTGGCTGGAGTGGTTGTTTTCCATCTCAATTTTGTATCTGGTGGGGTCAAGTGACTGTCTACCTACCACCTTCCATTGAAACAAAAAAGATCATCTAGATCTCAAAAAAATATCATCTTGAGTTTGATTTCGATAGAATTTTACCCTAAGCTATCGCCAAAAATATGGAAAATAATAAATTTTGCTTCTATTTAAGACTAAACTCTGCCATAGGCGGTCCCAAGCCCGGTTGAGAAAGGAGGAGGGAGCATGGAGTTGACCTGAGTCAGTAACACCAGTGCGTCTCAGGAAGTAGGAAAAAAATATGACATAGTTGGACTCGCAGCATAGCTGTGAGAACTCCAAGCTGAAAGCTCCCACCTTTTCCTACCAGGATCTAATAAATAAGTAGGACTGGAACTCCAAGTCGGGGGTTGGGCGAGGCGCCGACATCGCATCACCGGAAAAAAAGACCACTGTTCAGAAACCTGAAGAACAGCCTCGGAAAGGAGTGACTAAACGGCAACAACACCGCAAAAGCTGGAGGACGCGTGTGGGCCATTTAGACGGACTTCACTGTGTCCAACTAAATGGCTCCCAATACCCATATACCAAAATGGTTCGAATGCACTTTGCATTGTGAATTGACCGTTAGGTCATCTTTTGTATTCGATAACTAAATTTGTCAAAATGCACTTAGCATTAGAAACCGACCGTTAGGTCACGTATTATTTGAATTTGAAAGTTATGAGAAGGGATTAACCAGTTGTTGTTTCAATTTGTATAAATAATTAAGTTTTATAGAAAATAAAATCAGTAGTGAATTTAACATCGGACGAACAAGTCGCCTTTTCTTTGGAGACAAATCGCTTTTCCAAAAGCAAACGCAAACCCTTGCAAAGAGCTCTTCTCAGAGCTGGGGAGTAAAAGTAAGTTATTGAAGCCCATCACCAGCTCTTCTCAGAGCTGGGGCGCAGAGTAAACGAAGGAGCGTAAGCCCATCACCATCTCTTATCAGAGCTGAGTAAAAGTTCTTGTTAGAACTAACTTAATATACGCCCCCGGACGCTGGCGACCAAGCAGACCCATTGCAGCTCTACAAGATTCGCCCCCGGACGCTGGCGACCAGGACGCACTTCCGCTGCTTTACCGGCACTCGCCCCGGACGCTGGCATCAGCGACTCGACGTGGTCTGGCGAGCCGGACTTACAACATTCGCTCCTGGACGCAGGCGACCGACGTCCTTAGCACCATTCGTGTACTAGTGTGGCTCACCGCCAACCGGTGACGTTACAACGCGGTCTTAGGATCGAGACGATTGGTGGCGACGACTTCAGGAGGCCAGGGCCCGATTTGGGCAGTCGCGCCATTGATGATAATGAAGACTATGGTAAAGCGTTCGTCTATCGACTTTATCCTTTTTTCTCAAGTTTTTGTATAATTTTTACCTCTTTCTTAGTGAAAAGGTTAAACATGGTAACGATCGATACATGCGCTATTGTGAGGAGAGCGCTGAATAACACACCCCGCAGTCCACCCCACTCCAGCTAAACACAATGAAAATTTGAACATCATCTCTTAAAATGTTCTTAAGGGGTAATACCTAGTCGAAATTTTTTTTTTTCCACATATTTTTTATTGGCTTAAATGGTGTAAAAACATGTCAAGAGTGATGTCTGACATCATTGTTTATTGAAAACAAATTTTAAGTGGTCATTAAAGACGAATTTTCGAAGCAAGGCGGAGCGCTTGAAAATTACAAATTGAGTTTCGGGGTGAGTTTCGCCCCTTTTACTCGTTACCGGCGGTGCAAAGGTACACTATATAGTTTCTAAATGAGGCATAGATGGCGTTAATATGTAGTTTTAAGCAAATATTGAACATACGTTGTCTGTGTAGCCAAGCCTGTATCTTTAAAATTTCATGTAGTAAACACATTGTGAAACTTTAAACGCGTTTTTCTCGAAACCATGTTTTCAAAAACGGCTAGCAGTAGAACTCGAGTAATTGTTATCCGATCGATATGAAATTTTGGCTGTACCTTCTTAGATAGATTATCTAGTCTAGAACACACGATTTTTGAGTTTCATAAACAATTACGATTTTTATAAAGAAATTAAGCCCGATTTATTAGTTGAAAAATCGAAATTTTTTTTAAAGTGCCCTCAAATTTTCAATAATTAAAATTTCTGAAAATCCATGTGTACTTAGACAGTAAAACTCGTGCATATCATGAAAAAATTTTTTTCAGTGTTCCAGATACGTTCGTTAAAGACTTGTGCTGCTAGCCGCGGGACGCTTACAAAAAATCGACCTTCGTTCCGTGCACTGCTCAGCCGCCATTTTTTCATAAAAATTAAAATAAAAAATGTTTTTTTGTAGTTCAAGATAAGTGTAATGATCCCTGAATATTTCGCATTAATCAATTTTTTAATAAAGACACAAAAAATTCACAAAAAACCGTCTCATTTTTTGCTTCCGACTAGGTATTACCCCTTAAGTAATCCGGCATCAAAAGTGTTTTGCATACGGCGTAAAAACAGAAAAAAAAATCTTCTACTCCTTGATATAGTTCCCATACAAAACTCATTAAAAGACATGTCCACAAATTTTGACCGATAGCGAGTAGATTTCAAAATCGCAAAAAGCGTTTATTAAATTCCAAATCTTGCACTCCGAGGAAATAATTCAAAAATTTTATTTAAAATATGCGACAGTGAACATTGTGGTGAAATGTGAACGTGGTGAAACACTAATTTCAGACCGATTTTAGAAGATTTCGAGCTGGATGCTCGCCCTGAAAGCACTCCAAGAGATTTTAAAATCACTCAAATGTACGTGAAGTCTAGTAGATTTCGGTAGAGATTTGTCGAAATCTCAAGCATTCGCGAAATTCAGTTCGATATCTTGCGATTTAAATCAGCTACATATGTATTAGTTATTCTCCTAACTTAATTTTGCTAGTACATAAGTGGGGTATGACATGATTGGGAGAGTCTGACAAAATACAAATCCAATATCTACTTAATGGGAACTAAATCAACGATGTCCTCGTAATTGACCTTATTTTCAGAGGACATTAAAATGGAAACAAGTTTTAAGTCCTCAGTAACCAACATGTAAACCTCCAGCCCGTAGTGTAACTAAAATAAATTGATACTAGTAACAGGAGCAGTTGCGCGTCCTTCGGCTTGAGTGTTGTTGCTGTCCCATGCCCCAGAAGTTAGTTAGGAACAGAAAAATGTAAAACTATTTTATTATAGGAATAATAAAGTAAATTTTCATCCTTTCATCTAGCAGCACAATACCACCAAATAATGTGTAAAATATTCTACTATTCTCACCTCACACGATAAATTTTCACCTGGTCAGAACTGTTCCTGTTACAATCGCATTTTGCATTGTTCTCCCGAATTTGCTACGTTAATTACATTTTGTAAAATGAGTGTGTTAGGGGCATATGTGGTCCGTTGTAGTGAAAATGATGTGATTTTATTGTATTCTACGGGACACACTACACCACAGGAAAATTAAATTATTTTGTTGTTTTTTTTTCCTATTTTATTTCTTTCATTCAATGAGTGCTTTTCCATCGAAAAACTCTGAATGGGAAAACACTGAGATAAAAATCGAAAAATAGAAAATCCAATCGAAAAGTTTTCAGATGGCGATTTCAATAACTTTTCCGGGCATTTCACAGAAAATTGCAAATTCTTTTTTTTTGCTTTCAGATATGCTGCAATTTCTATTTCCGAAGGAGGCTTCGGACCACCCCCAATAGCCTCCGGGTGCAGGTCTTTATCACCACCATATCATCGACAGTTGGACCCAAGGAATCGAAGGGATATAAGCGAACCCGGTTCTGATTTGGCTTTGTGTGGAAGAGGATTTTGCATCCCCAATTATTACGTTGTGCAGTTGCATGTGTGCTTTCTTTTGAAGCCTGAAATGGGAGAACGTGAGTCGTCCTTATATTGCCTTGAAATCGAAGCCTATTTTTTATTTGAAGCCCAATCAATGGGAAGGAGACTTGGTCCTTACGCCCGGGGATTTTCATTCATCACATTTTTGACATCCGTGATCAAATTTCTATTTCATTAAGAAATATTTTCTTTTATGCTAGCGGAAAAATTGCTCTGAGGTAAGAAAACCTTCGTTCTTTTCATAGACCTAAATCGATTTTGTCCATAGATCAGACAGACTATGTGATCCCGACGATTAGATAAAAAGCCGACCGAAGTAGGAGTCTGGGCGCAGATTTATTATTTTTTGCGTAGAAGTTCGGAACGCGTTTAATGCTGAGATGCGGAGTAGGATACTGACAACCTAAGATATAACGTTCCAAATAGCCTTCTGGTTATTCTCTATAGTGGCTCTATATAGTTGTCCATTTCTAGCTTTCTATCCCTTGCGGTTTTTGAGAAATAAGAATCAACACTTTTTCTTTCCACCCTCTCCTACCATCACAATCACAACCTTACCCCCCTCCCCCCACCCACCACAATTTGTTTCTCTGCTAGAGATCTACTACGTCTAACTTCTGTAAAATGTTTAAGATCATACCTGATTCAAGTCTTGACATATAAAAGATATTTTATGAAAAATGGCTATATCCTCCACTTCCGTGCTTCACCTCCCCTCTCAAAAATTTCAATAGACTCCGCTATATGAATTCTACATACAGAAACCAAATTTTATCTTCCTGGCACTCATTGTTCGGAAGATATTGTAATCCAAAATTTGTTACCCCTTCAAAATTGAAATTCTTGTCTGGGCTCCTAGTATCCCTTAAGACAACTTTGTGGTTGTCCTGCTGCTGTCTACAGTTCAGGAGATATGGATTTTAGAATGTTTCAATCCTAGCTTTCAAGCGTTTCGGACGTATTGTTTCCCCCGCCCCCCCTCACACACCCCTCAACCCATCCGGACCATTGTTTTTGGCAAATGCGTCCACTATCATAGTTGTATATAAGTTCCAAGTTTAGGATAGGATAAATGGTCCTTGAGATCTAGAAACCAAATTTTTCTCCCCCCTCCCTCCTCCCCTACAAATGAATCATTCGCTTTAAACAACGTAAAAGATACAATTTACTTTTGTCCGTACGAAGGGCTCCTGTGGTCCTCCTTTTGAGACTGCTACTGAGCCAGAAGGCGCACAAACAGATTAGTTTTTACTTCGACCTCTGTAAAAGGAGCAACAATGCCTCAAAAGAGGCAAACGAGCCCTACAACTGCCTATGAAATGAATATCGAAATGTAACAGCCGCAGCTATATCTGAGTGCTTGCGAAATACAATGGCAACAGCTGTTTTACCGAAAAAATCTAGGTGAAAATGGATCATAACGATTTCAACGGATTACTGGGCACCATTTTAGATTCCCAATTTTTCACAAAATATCGGTCGCTTTTGAAACGTTCTGTAACGAACAGCAGATGAGACGACCCAGTGTCCGCCCTTATCCAACCTTCTTCTGTCGTAAATCTTCGCCAATGAGAGATGAATGAAAATTCACACGGGTCTTTTTGTCCTCACTCGAGTGCAATATTTCCCTATCTTCTCATTTTGTACATGTACACTGCGTTTCAAAATTACAAAGTACATGGAGTTGTTCGTGCATCGGCATTTTTTGCGATGAGGTGTAGACACATTGTCAATTTTGGTCACACAAAATCTATAGGTGATTCATGCGATTCCAATTCATTCTTAAGAAGCAAAAACCATATCTTTTTAAACGATACTGGTATGTTGTAACGGTAAACGGTTCTTACCACCACAACATAATTACGGGGTTTTTTTGGCTTCAGCTGGTTGGGATGAGGAGGAAGAAAATGAAGTCCCTTCTCTTCACTTAACAAACAAAGCTGTAATCGTTGCGCACATTATACACTACAGCTAATAGCAATAACATTTTGCTGAAACATGACTGCGAAGCTGCAATGACTAATACCACCTAGCACAAACTAATTTAGATGAAACCAGAAAATAGCTGTGGGAATTGTTACAGACTCTGGGTTAGGGAAACTTGCAACAGTTGAACACATTTCCCACAGCCAATTACTCGGATGATTTGTCTCGACTAGGACGAGATCTGGATTTTTAGTGAAAAGGAAGGCACTTCGTTGTCCTTTGTGGGATATGGTGAATAGTTCTACAAAAAAAAAAAAATCTGAAAAAAATGTTACGCCGTTAATTAATTTGTTAATTAACGCCAGGACTCAGTCTGTTACACAATCCAGTTTCCATCGAAAATGAATAGAAGCCAAATGATTTTTTTTTTCATTCATTCACCCAATTAGATGCCGGACAGAATCGCACGTGCAAAACCCCTTGACAAAATATAAGCTGCTCACAGTTGAATAACATTCGCTTTCTGGGGAATCCTTTTCAGCCACGGTGCGACTACACGAATTGCATCCTTTCAGACCTACGAGGATAGAAGACCTTGGAGCCGTCCCATGCCATCATCCGGGAGATTGCAATTTCCAGTGCAGTTGGCATGAATGACGCCTCGCAATGTACGTAACGTATACGCTCCGCTCGGTTTCCTCATGAATGCGATTCGAAATTGAAGCGTCAGTCAAGTCATAAACAGACGCAACGTCGCAAAGCCCATACTCCCACTCGATTTCTAGAAATGTGAATACTTGGATTGAAATTCCTTGAAGGATATGCCCGGGATGGAAACATACCAGCCCCTAGTGCCTCTACATTCATCTTGATGTCAGGATACAGGAAATGTACGCCCTCCTCCCAACATGAGTATTAGCTGTCATTCACAAAGTATTTTGAATTAGTCGGGTATGCAGCGGATTAGAAGAAATGGAATTCAATTACATCATCTTTGAAACTGAATGGCTAACTAAAAAGGAGTTAAGCTATAGCCAAGAATACCTTATCAGTCGGTGACTGAGAAATAGCAACGTCTTTGAGCGAATTGCCCGACTTGGAGTCTCATGGTCTCAGAAGAGATATCATGTAATTAATACAGTAGCATTAAATTTTCAAGGACCGCAAGGACATGCTTAGAATGAAAGCGGTTGGGAAGGCTGGAGCTGATGTATTGACTTGAGTTGTGATGACGCATGCCTCAGACCTCATTAAAATTTACACAAGAACTAAATTGCTTTAAGGAGTAACATTTTCGAAAATTGAAACTGAATCAATCCCGAACTGAACGTAGGCTGGTGTGGGGCATAACATTTTCGAGGGCGAAATCAATTTTACGCAAGTGTTCAATCTCTTGCAGTATACAGATGACCCTCACCAGAAGTAAAATATTTGAAGGTGCAGGTATTATCTATTCATCTCCGACCAATGGTTCAGATGTTTGTCTATCAAAAACAAAGTAAAAAATCTGCCAATGGTCTGGGCGAAACTTTATTATTTTTCGGGTCAAAGTTCGGGTACGGTCAGAGTCGGTGTACCATGAGTTGTTTCGAGATTATTAGATTTCTTGGAAAATTAATTTTGTTCTTAAAACAAAAATATTTAAAATGGAGATTTTTAGCCGATTAAACATTGAAAAATCCCGTGTAGACTATTCCAATTTCGGTATATTATGTACACTAAAAGCCCATAGAAGTAAAAAAGAATTTGTTACCCAATCAGACTTCAGAGAATTGACGAATTGTTAAAACGTATACAAACCCATTACTTCCACTTAGGGTTTGAATTTCGAAAAAATTGTGAAACAGGTTTTTAGACGATTTCATAAGAAGCAACTTGATATCTCATGAGGCACGAGGGATTTTGAAAAATTTGTGAAAACGTAAGCAAACTCTTCACACTCCCTTGGTTCTTGAAATTCGAAAAATTGTGAAATTGGTTTTTAGGTCATTACGTCAAATGCCGTAATAACCAATTTATATCTTATCAGAACTAAGGGATGGCAAAATTTGTGAAAACATATTGTTACATGTAAACCTGGCAACCGCGCAACCGTGCAACTCGATCGTTTTACATAATGGAAACAGCAACAACCGAATACATAGTTGCAAAATAACCCAATCAGAAACCTAGCTGAAGTAAATAAGGCGAAACAACACGATTATATCTCCCTTCTTATCGAAAGCTCTCTAATGTACTAGAATCCAATGAGGATCAAAGTCGAAAGATCTCAAGCTCACTAGAACCCTCTACATACACCACAGAACGAAGATCAAAATCGAAAGCTCTAAAGCTTTCTAGAACCATCCACATACATCACCGAGCGAACATTCAAGTACATCCTAGACTGCAACCGGCTAGTATAAAAGCAGGTGAAGCTTTCAGCGAGGAGATAGTAATTTTTATTAAGTCGACTGTGACAGCCAGCGTGTATACGCGACCGTATTGGTGGAAAGCGATCGATTGCGTGTGATCGAATCAAGCGATATAAATAATCGAGCAGTATTGCCATATAGTGCGAATAATTGTGCGAACAGAATAATAGTGCGATTGAATAAATTGTTACTTATTTTGATTTTATACGAATTGTGTTTTACTTGAAATCCCGGCGAACCCCTAGCTCGCAACAATATGCAAACCCTTAGAGGTTGAATATCCAAAAATTGAGAAATGGGTTTGTAGGCGATTATATAAAAAGTCTGTGGAAGTGAAAAGCGATCTAATATCTCATCAAACCTAGGAAATATGTCGAAGCATACTACCCCCCTTACACCCCTTAGGATTGAATATCTGAAAATATTGGAATTGACTTTTTGGCTCTTATATGGGAAACCTTAGGAAATAAAAATGAATTCGATATATCATCAGATCTAAGCAATATGTAGGAATCTGTGAAAACATATGCAACCTCCTTACACCCACTTGGGGGTTCAATATCCAAAAATCCTGAAAGGAGTTAATAGATAAATATGAAGACGAGAAAGTAAAAACCTATTCAATTTCTTATCACTTCTAAAAGATATGATGAAATTCGTGAAAACTTGTTCCACCCTCTTAGGGGTTGAAAAAGGAAAAAACTTAAAAACGGGTATTAGGCGATTATTACGCAAGCCCGTGAAAGCGAAAAGATATTCGAAATTTCATCAGACCTGGGGGATATGGCAGAATATGTGGAAAAGTACACAACCCCTTTACACCCTCTTAGGGGTCGAATTTCAAAAAATCCTGAAAACGCTTTCTAGGTACTTATATGAAGAAGCCGTAGAATAAAAATGAATTAAATATTTTGGAAGACCTAATAGATATAACGAAAATCGTAAAATTATATGCATTCCATTTTCACTGATAAATTTTTTCGACCCCCCCTTTCGAACGCCAATGAATATTTGAATTTTTTTTTATCTTAATTACTTTTCATATACATACCAAGTTTCAACTTTGTAGCATAAGCCGTTCTATAGATAGGTAAAACATCCCCCATCCCCGTACCATACTACCCCTATAAAAAATTATATTTTGCCAAGATGCTACTACTATAGCTCTATCTAAATACTATGTTTCAGCTTTAGATCATTATAGGTTTTCAAGATATAAAAATCGGAACTTTTTCATTTTCACCCTCCCCCACCCTCACCCTCTACACCCTCACCCTCAACATTTTTTTTCTGCTAGGCATCAACCTTACACTGTTCTTGAGATATGAGACGTGATTTTTTTAGAAAAATTCGTATTCCCTCCACTGTCATGATCCACCGCCCCCTTGAAAAATTTTACTTTCATCAAACTTCATTTGTCAACCTTTATACACAAACCGAATTTTATTTTTCTAGTGCAATCGGTTCGTGAGATATCGTAATCAAAAGTTTTTTTAATTTATTTCCTATCAATTCTCCTAGTATACCTACAGATATTCATTAAGTTTCAATTTTATGATGTTAACCGTTTAGGAGATATGGATTTTAGAATGTATCGATCTCGGCTTTTTTGCGTTTCGGACGCATTATTTTTCCCCCCACTCCCACACCCCTCCACCCATATTGACAATTTTTATGCAAATGGGTCCACTATCAAAGCTCTATATAAATTCCAAATTTCAGCCTCCTAGCATAAGCAGTTGCTGAGATCTAAAAACCCAAATTTTCCGTCTAAAGCGCACCCCCTCCTCCCAACTCACACCCCCATCCACAGAATTTGGTCACTTCAAGGGGCCTACCCAGTCTATTCATAAAAAAAAATTCAATTTAATATCTCAAACCATTTGGGAGCTACGAGCCTTCAAACGATTTTGCGGACGCCGTACGGCGTACGGCGCACAGACGGACCGGAAATTTTTTTTTGCTTTTTTCGTGTCTACTAGTCATGAAACGCGAAAAAAAATGTTCAGGGTAGCAAATTTTTTTTTTTAAAAGTTTTTTTTAAAAAACAATACTGTATTATTAGAAATTAATAAAGTAAAACTTAAAGCCCTAAGCTGCAACCTTAAAACTCCAACGTTTTACCTAATCTAGTCATAACTGGATCAATGAGAACAACTAACCTTATAAGTCTTCTTTAATCTGTATCCGCTTGATGTACTTATCAAAACTGAGTCGGCACTATGATTCAAAAACAGTCTGGATCGTTTTACACATATATACCTTAAACTCAATCCGCACTTTGCTTATGCCGTAGGTCTCGAAGAGGCTGTCTACTATTGTTGAGGTAGCAACTTTGGTCATAGAGTGGACGCCTCATGCGGCCTCCACCACGAGGAGACACCCGGGAAACGCCAACTCATAACGCTTGCTGTTCGGGGTTAGTTGTCAAACTCCCTTGGGCACTATATAATACACTGTATGCAATCCTTTACAGGCCTTAAATGCAAGTGGGGAAAGGTGAAAAGGTATTAGAGTTCTTTGTCTTTTTAGTGTTAACATTAAAGAAACCCAAAACGGAGGTTAGATGAAACATGGAGGTTTCAGGAAGGATGAAAACTCAGGTAGGGATATCTAACAAAGTATCGATAGAAGTAACTGCGAGGGCTCACAGTTCGTGCCAGCAGCTACAAAACAAAAACCACTCCTGCGATGATTGATGAATGTCGTTCTGCTACCACAACTAGTTCAGTGACGGAACCAGACTGATTTCAACGTAAACCACGACTCTTTGAACTCTTCCGATACCAAACAGGATTTGAATCAACAAAGTGCCAAGACGGCTGCCGAAGAAGAGAGGAAACGTCTCTTATTGTCACCCAAGAGGATAGAGGATACCAAGGACTAGCCCGCAATTAAAAAAAAGGACGAGCTTGGAAAAACAGTAAATAAATTGCTGGACACACCAGGTAGGGGTCATCACATCAACTCAACGCAAAAATGAATCCTAGCATTCATTCATGGAACAGTTCACCCATTACCGTTAATGACTACCACTCTTAGTCGAGTGAATGGACATCATGTAATCCGATTAAGGACTTTCCTTTGCTAAGAGCAAGACTACTGAGACGGTCATCTCGTGTGTGAAGTAACTAAGAAAGCATTTGTCCAACTTGTCCTCATAGCACTAATTGAACTAGTTCCGTCTAGCGTTTAACACTCTTCGGGTAAGACTATCTCTATTATCGCTTGTGTACACGAAATCTTCAGTTCCAAACCATGACCAAAGTTCTGTTGATGCTTTGCTTACTCCGAGAACAGGATGCAATTATCCTTGCAAAATGGTAAGGAGAGACCACCAACCCCGAGATGGTGAATATCACGAAATGCAGGAGCCGGTTCAAAATGTGCCATATAACGGAGAAACGAAAAAAGGCAAGTTTTAGATGCGACCCGGGTCTGAAGAGCCACAATCGGATTTGTTGCCATTCAGCATCAGTCGTGCTGACCACTTTTCTCAGACGAACTGAAATCCTCGACCACTCGAAGGACACTTTCCTACAGCCCAGGCACTTTTCCAGCATTCGTTTCCCGCATAGACTTTCGGGTTGACGACGTCGTCATCATCCCAGTAATCTGTGATGCCTGCAAGATGTACACGACGCGGTCGAAATGCACGACTGAGCCCTTCCTTGCGGAACAGAACGGATCATAGGGCACCGTCCCACTAAGTATTCTGCTCGAAATTTTTGTTGGACTCTTTTTGATCCTTCCGAACTGTTGTGTATGCCATTGTGTTTCTGTTGTCCTTTACTCGGTCGCCTTCTCTGGCTTTTTACAAGCCAGGGAATGATATGGCACATATCATATGTGAGCAGTATGTTAGCTTGATGCAGTGGAACGAGGAACAGTCCGTTGCTTAGAAGCGAACTATGCTAGCACGAGGAACCTGTCCTTTTGGATAGCTGTGCTGTAATTTGGATCAGCATTTCATATTTTCGTGTTTATATGGGGAGCACCCACCCAGTCCCAGCAAAACTACACACACGACTACAGGAATCCCAAGCACTCGAATGGGTGGAACAGGCCAACCGAAGAAGGTTGCATCGGTGTAGCGTGCCTGTGGATAACGTTGCTAAAATTTTAGTAAAAATTATGAAGCTGTGGTGTTTGTTCGGGTAACTTTAACAAAAACAACCTTACCGGTGAAAAACATCGGGAAACCTTCAGACCGGATGTTCCAATGATGAAGGTCGGTCAGGAATTGTAACCACCACCTAACATGACTTCATTTTGGTAGATCAAGTTTCGTGTGGGTATGTACTTTTTGCCCGATTTTAATTAAGAATAATGGAAAATTTGATGAAAGGATTTTAAAGGACATTATGAGGTCGTGGCTGTGCACTAAAAGTTTGTGCTACAAAATTAATCTACCTGATGTGAAACGAACTGCATGGAGCTACTGTAGCGTATGAATGGTTTTTCGATTAAATTTTTCGAATTCAGAACTTCAATGATGAATGTAGCTAGTAGCATTTCTATATTTAGCTTATTTCCATACTGTTTACTTCAATTCAGCATCAAAAAAGTAGTGATTAGACTTGAAAAGCCCGGACTCTCAATAATAATTCGTTACCGGTTTATAAATAACGATTCATTATTAATTCTTTACAAACGATTCATTAACGAGGAACAATTTTGGTATGATCAGTGATTCATAAAATTTTCGAACTCGTTAACGATTGCAGCAAATCATTAATATGTACTTTAACGATTTATATATGAATCTCTTGGTTTGCTAGAACTGAGGACATTTGAATTATGTATTGGAGTTTGAGTAACGAATAACAAACGACATGGTGCGGCGTACGGTGGACAGAAGGGCAATCTTTTCAGGACATACCATTTTTTTAAAATTTCAAATATTAGAAAATAATACAAATTGTTTTCGAATCTTTGAAAGTTCTTGATTCTCGAATCAACTGTTCCGATGTCTAAATTTGGCGTACACCTCATCAGCTCTTAATTTCATTCTTTTAGTATTGGATTATGAGCCAGAGAACTTAATGTCTCAGCACATTACACCTGTTACACATTATGCTAATTGCAGTATGGTCCCGTGGAAAATAACCTTCATAATTGAGACACAATGGTCTGTTTAATGATTTGAAACGGTCAAAACATTCGTTCGTGGAGATTTTAACTCCGTTCTAATTACCATGAAAAATACAAAAACCGCGTAGTCAGGAATCATAGAGAAATTACCGGTATCTTCCCCCGCAATATGGTCCACCGTTGTCCATATCCGCAATAAAAATGATTTTGAAAAAACGCGCCACTTACCTGTGTACAATTTCCCCATAGGTACCCATAAAATCACGCAAAGCTACTCCCGGCCACACTATTCCCATCACCTCCGCTTCATTTCGGACAACTGAAAAAGTGTGGCAGTAATTTTGCGTGCCAATGCAAAAACAAAGCACGGCCATTGTGGAAGCGATTCAAGCGAGTAGGTCGCCCGATCCGTCCGCTACGTCCGTACGCTCCGATTGGGAAGTTGTTCTGAAAAGAGCCGGAAGCACGCATGAAGGGATGACTTCTGAAGTGTTTGGACATCTGTGACAACTCCACTATACCGCTCTACCGCCGAACCAGCTTCACATATGTGAAGTGTGAGGCAGGCAGGGAACTTCCCATATCGCATGCATCGCATATGTGAAATCAATGGACCGACATGGCCCCTAGATCACCTTCCAAATGAAAATTCTGTCGCTAGCGTTCTGCTGCGGCGTTCTAGTTTCGAATCGTGAACTGCCGTGGCGTGACCCAGCTCCCGAACGTATTTTTCAATTCCGACTAGAGTTTTTCCTCTTTGGTTTTTCCGTCATATTTTCCGTAGTGGCGTCTAGGATATGTGCGAGTGATGCAAAGGACAACGTACACCGGGAACTGTGCAATCCGAAGCTGGAAAACAGTGAAAATCGCCGCTCTAGTGCAACGTAGCGGAAGTTACGCGCGGGAAAACGTAAAGTTTGAAGCGGATATTCAGAACGGGGGGCAATTGTTTAGGGACTTTCCCCATATTCGCGCTTAACGTCCTGGTGTTCATTTGCCTTTTGTTCTATGAAACTGGTGAGCTACGAGTGCTGGCGTAGGGGCGGACAGTAACACGACATTGTCAAGGATACAAAAGGACTCGGGTGGCTCGAGTCGTTGATTGCGTTTATTGAAAAAGGCCTTGACGCTTGTTAAGCGAATAGAGCGGTGTACACTTCTGGTACGTATCCTGAGGGAACTGCGAAACAATTGCATGCATTTACCGAGAATTTTGAACAAATAATGGCTGGAATCGAATTTATAGGAGAAAGGATCTTGGACTTTACGAGCTGAATTCCTCGCTGCCCTTCCCTCTATTTCTACTAACGCGTTGTTGGTCCCATTTTTTGTAGCTTTTAATAGGAAAAGAAACGTCTATTTGCTGAAGGTTTTCGGATTCTGTAACCCCTTCAAGGGCATAGGGCAGTAACAGCGCTCTTTCGAAGACACTGTTACTGCTTCAAATTTCTTTTTTTTACTGATACCGCGGCCCCTTGGTGTAGGTGGTCATAGTGAAACACGCTCCTTCTACTTTACTATTCTAATATTTAAATATTTTCAGAGGCCTTTAAAAAATCAGTCTGATTTCATCAAAACATATTCAACTCCTTTTACGTCCGTTGGTTGAATATAAAAAATACCGAAATTTATTTTTAAGTACTCGTATTTGTATAAAAAAAACCAAAGGAAGTTACAACTAATTCGATATTCCATAACACAAGAAAAATAACGGAATTTGTGAAAACTATTACACTCATTTTCATCTCGTTGGATGTGAAATATCGAGAAAAATGTAAGTTGATTTTTAGTCAATTTTACTTTAAAAGCTTGGAGAATGGAATGTGTGTCATCTTTATGCAGACTCTTTTCATCGACTATTATTTGCCGACCTCTGTAACGCTTCAGAATTGTTCTTACTAAAATAATTTGTGTTTTACTTTATTAGTTTTTAATAATAAAGTATTGTGATCGACCTGAAATTTCAAAAAAAATTGCTACCCAATTCTCCAGATATGCGAGTAGTAGGTATATTATTTTCTAAAAAACTTTTTTCCGCACTTCAGCAAAAATAAAGAATTGATCAATTATGAAAATGGCATAAACTGAACTACAAAAGTTCTTCTGCTAGAGCAATAAATTTACCCTAGTATGAAAGGTAACAACCTAGGCTTTTATAATATCAGAGAAAAAAACTAGGTTAACAATCCCGTTTTCCAGTTAAATAACCGTGAACAAAAATTGTTCGTCTAGAATATTATGAGAGCGGATAAAAGTTGCTACACAAAACAATAAATAAAAGCATTTTTAGAAGCTTCAAGCATTTTTCCTGCAATTATTTAAATATTATTACCGTTTCGGATGTTATCGATATTAAATATGAAACGGTAAAAAAATTCTAATAAATGGCTGATCTCGAAAACGGTACGAAAGCGGGAAGATAATTGTAGACGTTTTATTCAGCTTTTCGAGCGTCCCGATCATAAATTTATAACAATACACTCAGGATATTAGACTTTACAGATATGCATATAAACAATCGACAGGTTTTTATTGCGTGAACCGTTTGGGAAATATAAATTTTAAAATGTGTCTTCTCCAATACTCCAGCAGAACTATTTTTCTATTCTTCTCCAGCGGAACATTTCTACTAGTACTGTTTTAATTCTGCTAAACTTAATTCATTCTGTACTGAACACGGTTACCCTTACAGTAATGCGTGGCCACCGTTATAATAGTGAAATTTTATAATAATAAAAAATGTTCTTTTTTGGGGTTCTCTAAAGTTTTTTTTAATTTTTTCTTTTCAATTTATTGGGGGTTTTGTTTTTGCCAACACATAACACATAATGTATGTTAATTAATAGACTTCTATCACGGTTTGAACCGGGAATTGTAACATTCTGAAGATCATACTCTATCCCCGAGGCTATCCTGTTTGGAAATATTCTGTAGCATTCCTCATACAGAATATTTTTCTAATATAACACATCATAGTTTGTAGTAGATATTAATACAGTTCTGATACAGTACTAATTTCAAGAATTCTAAAACATCAATGACTATGAGTAAAAAATGCACAGGGTGGGGTACTATCACCCATCCTCTGGTGCTTACTAGTGGACGACCTTCTTCAAGACCTAACAAATTCCGGAGTCAGGGTACAGGGTTACGCTGACGACCTTGCCATCCTTGTTAGAGGTAAATTTGAAGAGACGGTGACAGGTCTAGTTCAGAATACCCTAAACCAGGTAGAAACCTGGTGCACTAAAGCAGGATTGGGTATCAACCCAAAGAAAAGCACAATTGTTGCATTCACCAAAAGGAGGTGTAAGGACAAGTTATCTAAGCCTACTCTTTTTGGAGAATCCATAG
Organism: Beris morrisii; assembly: GCA_951812415.1. Taxonomy (NCBI): domain Eukaryota; kingdom Metazoa; phylum Arthropoda; class Insecta; order Diptera; family Stratiomyidae; genus Beris; species Beris morrisii. The sequence continues at coordinate 6,792,117 of OX638313.1, forward strand.
AGTATGCTAGTGAGGTAAAATTCCTGGGTACCATCTTGGATGAAAAGCTCACTTGGAATGCTCATTTGGACAAAGTTCTTGAAAGGGCCAGAATCTCTCTCTGGACCTTCTCGGCAAAAACTGGGGACCGAAGCCAAAACTAACCTACTGGATGTATACCGTGGTTACTAGGCCCATTATAAATTACGTGGCATCCGTCTGGTGGAAGAAAACAAAGCAGAAAACTGCTCAGCTTAAGCTGACTAAATTACAAAGACTGGCATGCCTGGGTATTACTGGGGAGATGCGCGCCAATTCCACAGCTGCCTTAGAGGTGCTTCTCAACCTAGCACCTCTACACTTATAAATACAAAAAGAAGCTACGTGCCAATGCCTGATTGAACTCGGAAATAAGAACAGAGTTAATCTCATTTGGATTCCGAGACAAAGCTGCTACGAAGGTAATGAAATGGCCGACTTAATGGCTAGGAAAGGTTCAGAAGCTGACTTCATGGGACCATATCCATTCTGTGGGATACCATTAAACACAGCCAGAATGAACATCCGAATGTGGCAAAAATCGCAAAGTGCCATTCACTGGGACTTGGCACCGGGCAACAGGCACTCAAAGCTTTTTATGCCAAAACACTCGGAAAAAAGAACATCCGATTATCTAAAATTAAGCAGATATCAGACCCGAACCCTAGTGGGAGCTCTGACTGGACATTGTCACATGAGGAATGATCTCAATAGGATTGGTCTCTCTGAGACTAAAATTTTCAGAATATGCAGTGACGAAGACGAAACACCAGAGCATATCCTCTATGAATGTGAGGGTTTAGCTCACAAAAGACTTCGTCACTTCGATCAGGGTTTTATGGACCCATCGGAATTCCTGACCATTCCTCTTCAAAAAATATTAGGCTTCATTGAAAGCGCAGGGATTGAAGAGGAATCATAGTCAAACCGGAGGGAGGTCACCATAGGCCCAACTGTGGCTGCAGTGACAGAGGTTAACCATACCAACCCCTATTTCCAATCTATCTATCTATGAGTAAAGAAAGAGATATAAGAAAAAATATAAGGATTTCAAAGTTTCACTAATTTTTTTTTCTCTGTATAGATAGGTATTTAATGTATTTTTTTCTTTTTGAAACACACAAATTCCAAGATTTATTAAGTCATATTACAGTACTGATTTCTTATAAAATTTCGCTCACTTTAAACAGTTCTGCTACGGTACTGAAAATACACTTGGAGCTGGTAAATGCAATGCAATTGCGTTCCAGCATTGAAAAACAAATTACCCCCTTGAAATATATTTTCTTTACTATGTCTCGTTCGAATTCAGTTTTATCATGTCCCAGTTCCAATACAATTATGATTTTCAGTATTGCTAGACCAGTGCCGCGTATACGGGTTCACCCAAAACAACTCGCCATAAAAATTTAAAAAATATAAGGAAATAAGCTACAAAACGTAGAAAGAACTTTATTCAGATAAAATATTTTATTCTATTAAAATAATAGAAAAAAATTTCAATGTTCAAAATTTTTAATTCCTAGATTTGGTAATCGGGCAATAAATGTAAAATATTTATTTTAAGGTATCTTGTATGGGAACTACTCTCGGGAGTAAGGAATTATTTTCACTATTAAACCAATCCAGTGTTTTTAGCCTAAACTTAATCATATCAAAATAAAATGTTATAAGCTCAACGCATTCTAGTTATAAGTTCGGATGGGTGCAATCAATGTACTAAAACATTTGTGAAGTAGTGAGGAGTACCTTGAATTCGTTAATTTTTGTTAATGGAGGTATTCGCCCATAACTAACTTAGCCTTATGAATTCCATCTACCTATATGTTATCGAATGACTTCGTGACGAATAGAATTTTGAATGAGACACTATGACGATATTCTTTGATACGAGCATTGTTATCATGGTGTCCCATTTCAATGTCGCATAACCTTTGCTATATTGTCCATAGTGTTGTTACCACTTGGATTTTAATCATGTGGGATTCTATGAATACACTTAAGCAACTAGTATTGCGAGCGACTTTCGGAAGGACTAGCGACTAGGACTTCTTGAAAACGCAGCGAGAAATGTCGAAGAATTATCTGAAGAGGGAGCTCTTTTTTCGGGACCTTCTTCTGCCTTTATTTTCACGAGCAATGAATTAAAAAATTTAATTGCCACGTAAATCAATCGACCATTATAAAGCATTGTAGATTTTCGTTTCCTAATAAAATTTCAGATTTTTAAATTAAATCATCCGAAAATTCTTCAAAGAAAAATCAACATTTGAGAAGGGGAGTCCAGTGAACCGTAGCGCGCTATAAATCTAATGATTCCCGTTGGATCCGATACTTCTCATTGGATTAGTAGAGCTACAAGAAATAATTGATCTGACGACAACTCAGATTTATTGGAGTTTGCTGAGCAAACTACAGCCCGGTATAATGGCCGGTCCAATACTATTTGCATTTTCGGTTGTACTAATAGCGAGCGATGTGTGGTGCCAAGAAAATCGAATCAATTTAAACCAGGGCAACATTGTTGGTGTAAGTTATATCCTTTACGAACTTTATATTTCTGCTCCCCGTGGTCTGAATCGGAACAATCTTAAAATGTTTCTTTAGCTCAAAGTGTTTCCAGAGTCGTCAGCAAGTCCTGTGTATGCTTTTCTGGGTGTTCCGTATGCAGAACCACCGATTGGCAATCTTCGATTCGCGGTAAGGAAGAATACTGAATTTCGCTTTTGGTTCTGGGAAATACGTTCGTCTTTTTACATATTCGATTAGACTTCTCGAGCACATGGTGGATGGAACGAGACACTCTTTGCCAAAGATTTTAAACCCTTGTGTCCACAACCGTCCAATAGTATCTACGATGAGACAGGGGATCGAATGATAAGACGTCCTTTGGAAATGAACGAGAACTGCCTGTACTTGAACATATGGACGCCTGAGGTAAGACCTGTATGTGTGAAAATTTAAAGTCTTCCCTTTAAGTGATCCTTTCAATTCAGACAGGCATTCGGTACGGTAATCTTCCAGTCTTGGTTATTATTACGGGCGAAGAGATGTCCTTCGATTGGCCTCAAAATCGTCCGAGTGGTCTGGACCTATCATCCGAGGGAGTAGTAGTGGTTACTGTGCAGTACCGAACGAACATATTCGGATGGCTGACAATGCAATCAGCCGAGCTGTCGGGAAACTATGGGCTCCTCGATCAAGAATTGGCACTCAAGTGGATTCAGCAGAATATTCAAAAATTTGGCGGGAATCCGAAACAAGTTACAATCCTGGGACATGGAACTACCGGAGCAGTGTGTACCTTTATTCATGTAACTAGTCCAAAATCCGATGGACTATTCTCTAAGGCGATTATTATGTCCGGAACGGTGTTATCCTTGAAGACGTTCCTGGACGCTTCGCCATCGGAAGAGGTCATATCCAAACTAGGTTGTACCTCACATAGTGCTACCGAAACAGTGCAATGTCTTCGCCAAAAAAGCACGGACGACCTACAGCAGGCATTTGAAAGTATTTACAATCATGGGAATTACTCGGTTGTACTTGGTCCTACACCGGACATACATCGTGAAATACAAGAACGATACCTTCCACTGGATCCTCGAGCTGCACTAAAGACCGGAAAGTGTCGACAGATTCCAATTCTCATTGGTATCGCCAGCAACGAGGGCGCCTTCATTCGAGACTATTGGATGGACCTGGCACGTGAAGGATACGCATCGCTTAAAGCCTACATTAACTCGACGATTTTCACGTACGTCTTAAATAAGTTCCTCTACACGGACAGATCGAGCCAAATTCAAATTTCGGAAGCAATAAGCTGGCGTTTCTTTAAACAATATCCCGAAACCCCAAGCTACTTGCTGAATTCGATGCAGCGTTTGATCTCTGAGGTAGAATACGAAAGTCCCTTTTTCGATACCATCGAATTGTTAGCTCGAGCGCGAGAGAATAGTTCAAAAGCGGATTCCCAAGAACTTTATGTCTACTCTTTTCATCAACCAAACTCGATGGACATGCGTGGAAAAATTAATTTATTTGGAGGATCATCGCATTCATCGGATCTACCGCTGATCATGGGTCCAAGCTTATTTCAGCAAATTGCCAGGCGACGCTTTACAACCGCCGAAGATAAGCTTTGTCGCCAACTCCGGAAATTCTTTACCGATTTTATGAAAACTGGGTTTGTATGAAATTCTATACGGAATCCGGTTCGCTTCATGATTATGTGAAATTTTAGGAACCCAACTCCTGGACGTATCTACGACGCCTGGCACACCTACACAACCGAAAGGAAGTTCATAAAAACACTTGGTGAAAATATGGATACGGAAAAGGGTTTGGCGCTGAATCAGTTCGAGCAGAACCTGCCCGTTATTGAAGAAATGCTGAAAAAACCAACGATTGGAAGTCCGGCTGTAGCTTCGCCTGGAAGTCGCGAGAACCTAAATCCGTACCAGGTAACTGGTCGTGAGTATTCGAACTCAAGAACTGCAAAGAATTCGTATCTAGGGAATCGCCAAGACTACGAATACTATCGTCATCTGAAGAAAGTCTACTCTTTTTGGAATATCCTTTTGCCGAGTCTGTCACCTCCAGTAACCGAATACAAGGCAATCAATATCTCTACCGAACGAAGTGGTAGGGAGCTACAATCCTACGGTGAAATTCACACAATCTCTTAGACAATGTTGTTCACCTTTAATGTATTATCTTTTTATTTTCCAGATATAAAATATAAACATGCTTTCTTCTCGATGCTAACCGTTGTCTGTTTGCTTCTTGCTATTTTGGGCGTTTGTGTCTACATCCTGAATAAGAATCGACATCATTTCGATACGTCCTTATGACAAAGACTGTGCATTCGATCGAATCTCTTCGATCGGAAAACGTGGCAACGAAAACCGCGAACGGATCCACTAACGCCGAAAGATCAACCTCCGCCCGTTTCTCAACGACGTCGACCACGACAACGATCCGATCCGCATAGTCACGATCGACCTGAAGGTCGACGTAACGAAACACTCGATTCAATTTCGTGTGCTTTCGACGAAGATCTCGAGGTTAAGAATTGGAGGTATCATTTGACCAATGATCGATTGTGATGGGAATTACGAAAGGCAGTGATCTTGAAATGACCAAAGAATTGTTTTGCTCAAATATTAAATTATATTTAAATGTTTAGATTTGTAAATAAATTTTAGAACTGTTTTTAAAAAGATGTGTAAAATAATTTCTTTTGAAATGAAGTCTCTCAGCTTTACTAGAACCCTGTTTTTAAATCATCTCCAATTGATCCTGATCCTCAAAGAGCATAAGACATCTACATCAGATTTTACTTGCAACCAAAACTTGATCACTCCTTGAGTTTAGTTCTCGATTTCAGTTGTTCCTGAACGATCCACTTTATGACATCATTGCGGATTCCAGCTTTTTGGAGATTCTTTGAGACCGAATCCTTAAAAATCAACTTAGTAGCTTGTGATTTGCAGAATATCATTGACATTTTTAAGTACAGGATTGATATTAGGTAGGTTCCAAGTAAGGTTAATTCGATCAATGAAGAAAGAGGAAAACAACACGAAAAAACCACTGGTTAGGTTTTGCTTTTTGGCATCACTAATATGTTTTTCGCTTAACATTCGACAGTTTATATCTTCAGAACATTGGGGTGGAAAACCAATGGCCCCTGCCAAAATACCCAAATATTAGACGAACTCGCAGTGTTCTTACACTTAACTATAATTTTTTTCCTAAAATGTTTGTGCATAGACTTAAAGAGGTTGTCCTTGCAGACATTTTGCTGGAATATACTGAGGAAGAAGACGAATGGAAGGTAAAAAAAAGTTAAAAATTCAACCCAATGTCGGAATATTGGCCCGAACTAAGACCACACTAATTTTTTCCCAAAACATTTTCGGATAAATTTTAACTGTTTTTACATGTACACATTTAGGGTGGCAGGCAAGTAGAAGGAAGACGCTAGAAGGTTGTGAACCATAATACGATTAAATTAAAAATAAAAAGAATCGTTGATTTGATTTAGAAACATTTGATAGTCCCTCTTACGTCATTTTATTTCAAAGAAAACAAATTTTTACCGTCTTTGTTAAAGATTCGGTTTAAAAAATGGATTTATAAGTATAAAAAATATTCATATTATGCATGTGTTTACGTAACGTTAAGTAGGTTTGTTATGTAAATTAAAACAAAAACGAGTAAAGTTTACATTGAATCGTATAAAAATAAATAACTTTCATTTCTTTTAAAGTAGATTCTGTGAGGAAAACAGGAGCTGCACAATTTTAGGCTAATGGAATGATAACACAACAAATAGAATATACTTTAAAGTAAACGAAAATTCGAACATATTTGGAATAAAATTCAATAACAATGTAACATAAAAAAGTCCAGGATTAAAAACACAAAGCCTAACTCCTCTAATCCTCACCTATATTAAAATATTATAAGATGAGTTCCCGAAATATTCTTTCAATCGTTTATATGCGTATATAATATAATACATTTTAAAAAGTTAAATATACTCGATGAGAATAAAATATCAATTAGGAAAATCGATCGTCAAAACAAACCACTTCTAAACATCGGATACAGCACGATCTTCCTTTATGAGAAGTTCGTGAATGTAAACATCTTCGTCGGTTGTAACATCAACCAATTGCAGTTCGATAATTTTCGAATTCGCACAAACTGCATCGGTCGAAATATTTTTGATAATCGAAACGAAACGATTTCCGACCACCAATTCCTTGAAGCGCATACAATCATTCATCGTCCAGTCACCGTGTTTGGGCTTAATACCTGCAAAACAAAAACAAAGTAGATCCCAATTGGTTTTTATTCAAAATTTTATTTATTTTGGCTTTTACCGTGTAATTTAGCCACAATGGCTTGCTTTGGCAATGTACGATATTTAGCAGGTAAGGTTTTTAGTTTATCGTTGCTTAAAACAGCAACATCACCGTAATCATAGGAGCACACCAGAATCGTCGAAGAATCGAACATATTTTCGACTACTACGCTGAAAAGGTTCCAAGAAAAATTTTCCAACGGTTAAGTAAAGTAAAGAAAAAATTTACAAAAAGACCTACCGATTAAAAATCCCCTCACTGTTGGGAGCAGCATAAGCTTGTCCCACTTCTACCATATCTCCAGGAATAAATTCATCGTTATTCAAACAGTACTCTTGCAAAGATTTCATCATTTCAGCAAGTTTTGATGCTTCAGCGTATGGTTGAACCTTGAAAACGGAACATCGAAATTAAGCTATTCGAATCACAGCAGGGAATTTTTTGTATACATACCAGAAAATTGCTCGGATTTGAAGACATTGTTACAAAAACTTCGAAATATTCATCTACTGGCGGAACCGAAACATCAAGACTGAGCTTCGTTAGATCACCCTTATGTGTAGATGTCGGAACAGTAATCGGCGACTTCAAACTACCGTGAGTAGATACAGCCGAATTGCTACGAGTTTCAATTCCAATCGAATCGTTACTTACGCCGTTCGCTTGTAAATCTTGAAGATCTGACGAACTGTTGAATAAATAAGTGTAAGCGTCGCGATTATACTTTCAAAAATCAAATAATTTAAACACATCAAATTCATCCTCCATTTAGTTATCATGTTTCGTTTGGTGCAGAGATTTTTAATTAAGAGCTTCGTGGCAACTGGATTCGTTCAACGACTGTGGTGTTAATAGGATAACGCATTTGCCGATTTACCGAGATCCAAATACTGTTTGGTAGATCAAAATAAAGATCGATATCACATTATCACTGAACACAGTCTAAAATAAGTACAAGGGACCGCCTTCGAAAAATTTCTGTTTTTATTCTAATGCTGCTAACCCGTGCGATAACGCACTCCCCTTGTCCATCTTTATGGCAAATTTTATCCAAAATATTTTCTGTGCACACGATTCGAGTTCTTTCGGATCCCAAGTAGGTACATGACTTCATTTCTACCGGCCGATCAGAGTGTACACACCAGAACGCACCCTGCCGATCGCATTAAATTCTCGATGATTGAATTTTATGCAATTTTTCCAACCGGAAAAAAATATATATGTACATCACGAGAACACTACAACCTAAGACGCCTTTGAACAAAGTTGTACTGATTTGGCAAACCAGCAGCATAAAGCTACGGAAATTTATATTAACTGGTCGAGCGGATGGACTACAGAAGAGCTCCCAGAATCATGCCACATATAGAGCAAAAACGACGTTAAGGCAATGTATAACTTTACTAAGATTTTTCAAATCATTGACGTTACAGAGAAAAAAAGTTTAATAGATATTTAAAAGGTTTTTCTAGACCGCACTGGCTGGTTCCATAAAATAAGCAATAAGCATGAAATATTTTTTTAAACAAAGCAATAAAACTTACCCATCGTAGTCTGATAAAATGGTTTTCCTATGCTTAGTTGAATACAACCCTTCCCAATCAGGTAAGATATTTGAAGTCCAAAATTATGTTTCATTGCAAATAGTCTTTTTATTTCGAAACTATAGATTACCTTCTGCGCGCTGTGAATAATTATTTAAAACCAGTTTTTCGCCAAATCCTTGATATTGCGTAAATCAGTTTTCACAAAAATCATAAAAAATACTCTCTCCTGTTCATAATTTCCTAACAAGGGTGTGTACAGGAAGCAACTATATTTTAATGTGCAAGCATCACGTAGATGCTTACTCGATACACAATGTTGAAAAGGGAATTTAAGATTTGTCAAGCCTCCTAAGCTCATTCGTTACTTGAAGTGAAGATCATTAACGTAGTCTATAACAACATTTTTGTGTTATTTAATAAAGTTAAAGTCGTGTACCTGCTTGCCAATCGGAAACAACATAAACTATCAATCGATCATTAGCTCGCGACACCGTTCTCTTCCCGAATTAAAGAAAAATGCAGTCTTATAAAAATGTTGAGCTAGATCTTTTGTTTAGTTGCAAGAAATATGCCAAAGGTCTCACTTTAAGTGAAACAGAATTATTTACGCTATCCTATTTTGCTCTGCCATACACCTCACAATAAAAAAAAAAATATTTTAATTTTTGTCTGCTGCATTCCAGAATCAATGAAGGAAGGAGGTGAATCGGATACAAAATTGGAAAAGGACAAGTAACGATATGTGCCTCGATTGAATTGTTGCAAATTACTTTCACTAGGGTAAACATAAGATGGAAGATCATTTCACAAACGTGCATACGACCCAAAGCCGTAGCCAAGGTGAGAGATCGAAACGGTCCAGACCACGGCCGCCCAAAAATTTCTAAAGAATTCAAAGAAACTCTCAAAATCAACCACCTTTTCTTCATTTATACTAGACTCACACACGTACAGTTTCGTTTCTCCTGTAGCGCTTCCTGGATATCTCCATTTTTCATCGAAAAATGATGATCGGTATCCAACCCCATTTTTATTTGGGCTACTGACTTGAGACGACCGATGAATCAAGGAACAATATTTCAGTGAACGATCGAAAGGTGTTTTGAGAACATGAAATACCGGTATCGCAAGAAAATTGGGACCCCGGAGAAATCAAGTAAGCGAGTTCTTCCGAACAATCGCCATGGGTTTTGTAAATGTTGTCCAGTTCAGTGGAGAAAAAGAAACAGGTTGAACATCTGTAGAGAAATCCTAGGCATTGTATGTTGCTTTTGGCGATGCTCATTGCAATTCAAAGAATTTTGACACGGCAATACCGACACCTGCGAGAACTCATTAAGCATTAACGGAAAGGTAGGTTTATTTTTGGTTTCAGATTTAAAAGAAAACTACGTTTTCAATGCATTGAATTCGAATTTTTCTCACTGCCCCGGTGGAGACTTTTAATAACGTCGGGATTCAATGAACCGATTATCAGTCGTTGGCAAGTAGAGTCAAACGCGATTTTTAGTGATAGATCTGTAAGAGTATGAGAAATGCAGGACACCACAGGCAGAGTTCTGGATTGAATCGAGAATACTTAACGGAAGATTATTGATGAAAATCGAAATGGTGTAGGTGGGATATCAAAGCCTTGAGCAACACAAGCATTTACTTCAAATTTTGCAAGACATCTAAGTGATCAAGGGATTAAAATTTTCAATTTATTTTCAGAACGCAAACTACTTTAGTCTATAATTATTATTAACAGAGGCTGTACACAACACAGGGAATATAAAACATTGCAAAAAATAAACACGACAATTAATTTACACTGTAATATACATATGTATGTATTCAGAAAGATACATAAAAATTGAATTCATTTCGTGAATCGATCCGATTCTCTAGCGAAAGCTTTTCATATTTTGAAAAAGTAAATAAGAAGCGTAATACAACAAAATAAAAAAAAACAAAAACTTAAAAAAAACTTATAAACTAGGGAATTCAGTTTCACTTCATTGTTCATTATTTGTTATTTTTTTTGTTGCTCATTTTTAATGATAATCACAGCTTAAATTATGATAAATTTTGGTTAAGAGTATTATGTAGTCGGTTAGATTGTATTATTTTTTGTTTTCATTTTCATTTTGCATTTATTATTGATTTATTGATTAGTTAAACAAATTACTAATTTTTAGAATTGAATCTTCAAGGTGTTTTCCAAAAAAAATTTCAGTCTCGATGAGCACACGCATTTTACTTATTCGATAGTCATGGGATATCTGAAAATGAAAATAGAGCAAAGCTAAAATGTTATGTTTGTATGGTTAGTCTGCAAAGCAACAACAGAACGAACAACAAAAAAAACAATGAATAATTATAACGTTGAAATCATATTTGATACAGATGATCATAAATTCGAATTAATATTTTAAATGTACCACTGGCGATCGATGCATAAATAGCAAATGAAATCTGCAGCATACTGGAACCGTGCTCCAAAAAATATTCCAAACGAAATTGTATTGAAAAAATATTGCCAAGCCGGCTTGAGTAGACAATAAACTTTTGTTATTACTACTGGCCGCTGCAAAAGGATATCAATTTGTTTGCTAGCTTTTTCAACAATAACGGATTCTGTTTGATTCGGAATTACTCAATAATCTTTACGATCCCGACATATAGTTGCTAGGCTACACGTTCGCTGATAAAGCATTTGGCAAATGTAGCCTAAGAGCTAATGACTATTTTATTTTAGTGGCTTTTTTAAATATAAATTTCGTATCTAAGCTGAGGTTTTTGATATTTTAAAATACATCTTACCATCGTCTGTACAAAAAAACAATAGTGAATCTAAATTCCCAGAATAAAACACACGCATAGCAAAGTAAGCCCACAAGTCCATAAAAAAGCAAGAGTTGAAACGAGTAAATCTAAACTACGTAAAAATATGTTAACGCACATAGATTTTATTTGTGGTAAAGCTAACTTTAAGAACTTGTGTTGTGTTTTCGGCGTCAAAATAGTCTGTAAAGACCATCACATGAAAATTTTGATCTTTGAATAGCACTTTGTCAAAATTGTTGGCAGTCAAAGTGTTAATGGGGTTTAAATCGCGCGATAGATCACTGGTTGTACCTCTCCATCATAAGGCATATTCCTATTTATGGTGAAATTACGTAGCACTGAATAAAAACCTACATCAATTTCAATAGCTGCAATAGGTTATGCTGTTTCTGTAATTACCAGTGTTGCAGACACTGAACATGTTAAAGTCTGCTATGTACGGCTCACTGATCTTCATTGTTGTTTGGTGAAAAAAATAGAGACACGTGGTTTTAGTTAATTTAGCTCGATCTTTTTAAAGCTATTGTTTCTTTTACATCAGATTGAGAAAAACCGAGCGGGATGAAAAATACGCCCTAAAAAAATGGTTGTTTGATGGAAATTCCGTCAAACCATTTCCACTTTTTTTATGGAAGAAAAAAAAACGAAAATTGTAAAATATGAACAATTTGTCGTGATGAGAGATATCAACTAAATTAAACTGTTTGTCATTAACTCAGCTTAAGATCAATCAAATCGTTAAGGCCTACTTTAACTGTAGTTTAAAAAATATAGAAATTGATGACACATCTCATCGTGTCTGCGTTTTAAATGAATTTTCTTCTGCCTTAGTTACAGACGACAACGTAAAATATATCTAAACGTCTCGAATCTATAACTTAAATTATAAATTGAGATAGGATGCAGTATGATTACTGCAATTAAACTGACTCACAATTGAAAATATGGAATTTTTAACTATTCAATTCAAATACTGAACATCTGTCTCGTTATAATAAAAAATAAATAAATAAAATGTATAGCAACATTAATATTGACATGTTCTTACAATCGGTAGTGCTAATTGACTTCGTCACTTTCTTTCCCGAAGAGACATTACTTTCACTAAAAGAGAAAACCGAAGGAATTATTATTAATGAAATATAAAAATTGTCTGTTCGAATTTAGCTTAAATTTAAAGACGAACTAATAGTGTAACCCTTAGGATCTAATCGATAAATTAAAACAAAAAAAAATCATCATTTTTTTTCAAATCATTCAAAGACCCAGTTGTGGCGTACCAACGAAACATAAACTCTTCCTTGCAAACACATAACTTACACCAAAAGCAAAAATTTCCTAAATTACAACCTCCTACCTTTCAAGTTCGTATTCTATTCGAATAACTTCGTTCACATTAAATAGTCCTTCGTTGCCTCGTCGATAGATTATAACATGTGGTACAATGGCATGAACAGCTAGTTTCACCTACATAAAAAAAATACTTAATCACAAATTTCAACCGGATAATTTTCGAACTTACAATCGTTGGACAATCAGTTGGTAGCAATCCTCGAATTCGTGCTACGATTGATTCGTCAATCGGCGGCAAATTATGCAACTTAACTTTAAGTGCTTGTCGCGGAAACTTACTTAGCGCCGCGCTCAACGATTCTAGTCGAAATATTCGCGAAATATTTGTCATTTTCACCATACCGAAATCGACATAGGAAACATTGTACTGATTGCCACCAACTTTATTCTCTTCGCTTACAAGTGCCCCGCGGTACCATTTCAAATCGTCCATATCTTGAACCAGAAATAGACTATCAGTTTTCTTTAAGTCGCCCAGCACGACTTGATGTTCTTCCTCTTTGAATTTCGACTCAACAAGCTGATTAATCAGTTTCTGAATGTACGATAATGCGACATTTTTTACTTGTACGAAGATCTCGCCATTGGCATTGACATGCGTTATGTTAACGTTTGTCGCTCCGGTTCGTTTCAATTCGGGCGGTGGTGTATCGTCGCAAATTTTCGTCAGCATTAGTGGATTCAAGTTGACATCTTCGTTCGACGACGTGTCGTAAAGAACGACTTGAATGCGAGCATTAAAATCGACCTCAGGATCGTTCATCAGTTCGAATGTTTCCTTCTTGGTGAGAATCTCACCGATCAAAGTCTTGCCGTACAGCATCTGAGTTAAGTGAATTTTTGCATTGGGATTTTCAGCGAAATCTTCCAGCCCGTATAGAATTAATGGAATCGCTTGTGGTGGCAATCGGAGAAATCGCGGCTCACAAACGAACAATTGATCCATCGGTAGCCATTCTTCGTCCCCGAAATCGATAAAGAAGCAAAAACATTTGCCTGCCGATTTGTTCATGTTTTCGACACGAACTCGATGCCAACATTCCGATACGGAAACTAAATAGATCTGACCGCAAATGATTGATGTCGGTCGCGTTTTCAACGTCATCATCGATAAATCGACATCGGTCATTATCGAATCTAATTGGTCACTGTATTCCTTGCCGACAATCCGAGCCCATACTTCGATCGTCGAGTTGCAATGCGTAACGTACAAATTCCAATATTTCTCCTTCCACGGTAAGGAGATTCGATCTAAAACAATACACTCCGTGTCAGATACGGAGGATGTCGAGCCTGAAAACACAAAAACAAATAGATTTAAAAAAAAAAATTATATTACATAAATCAGTGACTTACTCGAATCGGAACCATCGAAATTGGCAAAAACAATCATATTGTCAACAGCTGTTGTCTCAACGATAAATTGCCGCGACGATTGTATAACGGAAAACCAATGATCGGGCAACGTTTCCTGGAAAGTGGTTTGAAACAGTTCCGGAATGTTTTTACAGAAAATTCCGTGCGGATGATTTCGTAGCTCCTGGAATATTTTCATAGCTAGTTCCATATCAGAATCCATGCAAATCGGAAAACGATTACGTGCTTCGTTGATTTGAATTTGTTGAATTGCATTGTTCGCGCACGCACTCATAGCTTGTTCTTTTGTTTCGAAATCGTCGGGATATGTGGAATACATGATTTCGTTGACAAGTACTCGACATTGAATACGAGACGAAAATTTCATCTTTAAGATCTTATAGTCGGGCTCGGCAATTCGACGTACTCGACAATAGTGAGCCAGCGATGCAGTTGCGTCCATTTTCGGATCGAATTCGAAAACAACGGGCGGCTTCACAATCTGTACAAAATAAAAATCGAATTTCATAAGTGCAGCATTAGAAATTACATACAAAACTTACAGGTTCCATTGTTTTTACGTCCTTCACTTGTTTATTATCGCTTTGCTTGCTCGATATCACAGAATTATTACTTATAACACTAGGAGAAGAGTTTCGTGAGGCACTGATTTGTTCAATATCAACCGTTGCGGTTGGCATTTGTTGCGTGATTCGTAGACGATCTTGAATCGAAGTTCTTGACATGGCGGCCGAAACTCCTCGCAGTCTATTGTTTACATTATTTGAATTTTTTTTCATTTCGTCCACAGTTGGCTTTGCCGAGGAGACATTTATGCCAGTCGTTGTTGGCGGCGTCTTGGTAACTGGTTTCTTTTGGCTTGACGATAACTGAATAACCGAATTTCGAATATCATCGTTTGGCGATTTAATTAATCCCTCGAGATTCTGAAAATCAGGAGTTTTTTCTTTATTGTTTTGTCCGAGTATAGCACGTGACACGATATACGAATCAATCGATTCTTTTGTGCTTTTTTTCGCATTCAATCGATCGCGTAAATCTTCAACTGGCGGAATTAGTTCACGCTTGGTTTGTAAGCGTTCACGCAAATCGAATTGCTGATTGTTTTTCTGTTGCTGTTGTTGTTTTGTATTTGGATTTACAAACGTCGTCGTTAAGGACATCATTTGTCCGTTTGGTTTCGCCTTATAGTTTTTATTATTATTATTTTTGTCGCCGTAGCTCGATTTCATACCGAGCTTGGGAATTAGTTTCTTAGGCGATTTCTCCACCAGCTTTGAGTAAACTGACGTTGAATATGAACTTTTGTTCCAGCTTTGATCACTAGCATAGGGCTTGCGATTTATCTGAAAGAAAATTTATACGTGCATTTTTAGTTACCGACACAAATTCAAATGTGGGAACAAAAGAAAAAACCAAATCCAAATTTTCGATTATACAGATACAATTTAGCATCACCTTGGAGAGATCAGGAAAGGAAAAACATTTATGATAAGGACTTTATTAATTTAATGAAACTTTACATCACCCATGAATATATGAAAAACAAATGTGTGCATGTTTTTTATTTTCTTTACATCTACAGTCGTTAACGAGAGTTCCTTATGTTCCAAAGTTGTCAAAAAATTTAACAGTTACGTTTTTGAAGAAGTTTTCAGAATAACAACATAGTAGGTGGGTGTCGCCTGTGCCCATGCTGGCAGAATTCTTTAGATCGACTAGGTCTTGTATTCACCTAGTACTGAGCTCGCACTCGATATGGACTAACACCTCAATGTAATGTCTATGAAGGTACGATTCTTTGTTATTTACTTGGCTAATCACTCCGCGTCGTCAGATTGTCGTGGGATTTAGAACTCGTTTCAGATATACACGTTTAACGATTTGACTTGTAATCTGTCCGGTCTATCAGGTGTTCCCCACGTCTCTAAATATAAGAAAATTATACTCAGCTTCCAAACACCTTTATTTATTTTATTTTGTTGTATTCCCCTCAGCTTTATCTTTTCGTACGTAGCAGATCGTTCCACTTTGATGTTTCATGTCAGAGGTTTACGTTTCTGATAATTTTTTATAAACATTGTTCTCACGAGTATCTTTTACTATGTTAACTTGAAAAAATGTACTCAGACTTTTTATCGCTCACTGATTGCGTGTGGAAGCAACAAATGAACAAATGATTGTGCTATACTCAAAGAAATTACGATAATTTTAACAAGTTTCATTCGATAATAAATGCATCACCCACGCAGCCGAGCGTGTCATTGCAGTTGATACGCTAGTCTGTTCACTTCTGGTTCTGAGATGTGAGAACTCATATTTTAAATTTTACTTATTTTTTATAATTCAACAGGTGCGAGTACCACGACGAACCACACTTAGGGAATTCTACAACACCCTTGCTGCTTATTTTGCAAAGCCAGATTATAGTTCGGGTGAAATTTTGATATTGTTTTATCGTTAACAACAATATCGAAAGGAATGATCCTCAAAGCTTCACCGATGAAATGAACGAAGAGCTAACGAATACTTTCGAACGATTTTATGTTAAAAAGTATTGATCGAGATCCGCGTTTCGTGTTGATTGCCTAACGCGGATTTTTTTTATAATTCAGCAGCTCTAGGCACAAAGCTCTCATTTTCGTGTTTCTTGGCGTCAAAATAGTTCATGAATTCCGTTCAGCGGTCACTGTACATCATCCCCAAACTGGAAAATACAACGCGCATTGCCTTCCATATAATGTGTGCCTAAGTGTGTGTTACTTTATTATTTTCTAATAATACAGTATTTTTTATTGTTATTAATTCGCCGGAGTTATAGGAATTTTTTACTTTTTGAGAAGCACAGCACCGGCAAGAAGGGGAGGAATAATAACTGTTTCATTACATTTTTGACGTATCATAGATTCTATCTTACAACTACCGATTGATTAAAGTTGTACAATTCAGAAAACACAGCCCACAGTCCGGACAAACGGCATCAACTAAGGGCTTTTATTTTTCTGCAACCCATTAGAAACTTTAGATTGGTTTTTTATCTGCTCCGAATTTTCAAAAATTTGATACTGCTAGCCCATTACCATGATAAAATAATAAAGTAGGCACTTCGAGCATAATGCTGAAGGTGATGAAGCAACTTTTAGGCACGTTGCTCGCCATAAGATTTAACATGGTAATGCAAGACGATGTTCTATCGCAAAGTTCACTACACTTAAAATCCTATGTTTATCGATTTAACACGATTTTTTATGCCATGAATTAGATGATTACTGGTAATGCGATAATGAAAAAATTGACAAACACCACTAAGTGTTCATTAGCCCAGGACTCGTCATGTAAAATTAATCGATACTGATAATCATATCGTCACCAGAAGTGAAGATCCCATAGATCTAGCCACCATGTGAATTTCGTTAAGTAGAGTCATCTCTGTTCTGCATCCAACTAACTTGGGAAAAGTGAAAAGGCAATTTTCAAATTCTAAGGCTGTTAACTCATACCACGCCTGTGGGAACTTTATTCCATATCAATAGTCAATATACAGTTCTGCGTCTTGTACAACTATTTGAAGCATTCTAACAAAATACTAAAATAATAAAAATGAATAATATAAAGTCAAATTGAGTACGTCTTTTTAAAATTCATAAATTATTGCTCATTTTTTCTTTCTTACCCAGTCTATGATACAAAATTTAATCGATTATGTTTGGATCAATGGAAATGCAAGCAAACATTCGTTTTATGTAATTAAAATAATTTTTATTTGAAGAAAATATTTGAGCCAATTAAAAGACAACAAAAACCATTTGTAATCTACCGAAAAAAAACATCCAACACCATCAACAAGAAATCAGTAGTTACAACATACCTGCTTTTTAGTTGCCTTCTGTCTTTGGACCATTTTGACCAAATGTTCAGTTTCTTTTATCGGTCGCGCTGTTATACAAGTCTGTAAAGCAGTGCAGTGATTTAAGAAAAAAACAAACAAAATAATAATAGAATTTCTAACATTGCAAACATACATGCAATAAAAACTGAACTCGAAACAAAATTATCTTTCACTTACCTCTCCTTTGTATTTATTCAGAGCAAATTCACCCGAAGCAACTAGAAAATCTTCCACTGCATTGAAGCCATACTTCCTGAAATTCATCGGGCCTCCTTCCACTTGCCTGTATTCCCGGAGTAGATCCTGAACTCGGGTCGGATTCTTTTGGGAAATCACTAAAGCCCGACATTGCGAGATCACACCTTTAGCGTCTGACGAGAACGCGGTTGACATTCTGCTTCGTTTTAAATCCAACACTTTCTTGCGGAAATTTTTGTCAATACGGAAAAGTGCTGCAGTAGGATTTCGTGCGATTTTTTTTAATATTATAGATTAAACCAATTACTTAAGAAAAACTACAAAAGAAACATCCACTAAACGTTTTCAATTCAACAATAGATCAATTGTTGTTCGCACTGGAACTGCAACGCTCCATAGTGCAACGATTTTACAATAGACAACTGAAAAACAACAATTGTGATGTGGGGCACACTAAAATTTTGATATTACGTTTTGTTAGATCAGTCTCTAGGCAAGACTCGTTTCGATGAGATGAACACGAAAGCGACGACCTGCATTTACCTGCAAACAGAAACGAAAACCGATAAAATACAGAATTGAAATGTTAGGCCGAGATGCTAGTGCAAATCCGCCAAAGTGAGAATCTTTTTCGCGATTGCCACAGTGAGACCCCGTAAAAAAGACGAATGGATATATTTTGGGTGAAAGTGGCTTCATTGCTGCCCACCGTTACAACTCCAAATAGAAATATACATCACCTCCTTGTGCGCTTCTTCTACAACTACTCGCCACAACGGCAGTACTTTGAACGAATATTTCCGGTTCAACGAACACAACAATTGCACATTCTTTTCGATTTTGTCCGTAAATCAAAAAAACAAATCTGTACTTGCATTTTATTCAACTTGAAAACTTTCTTACGTTGACCAAAGAAACAAGACCTTCCTCTTCGCGTAGTCTTTTGGATCATATAAGACGAAAATTTCAAATTATGCACTCACTACCATTCACATTTGAGCGCATAGAAATTGTTACGTAATTTTCTTTTAGAGTAGTTTATTATAGCTTAATGGATATGTGGCCATGGGTCAGCTGAAACTTGAATAGTGAGCTGTAGAAAAATCAAAGAAAATTAATTACACAATTTTCAAATTTTTGGTAGAGCCGCCATAAGAGAGATAAGAAGATACCCAAGTTTTGTACGTATTCAGGGGCTCTAGTATCGTAACAGTGATTGCAAACATATTTGGATGTTGTGCGACTAATTAATTGCCTTTTTAAAGTATTCATTCAAAAATGGTTAAAATCATTCGGAAAAATAACAAAAAAATTATTTGTTGAAAATTAAGAAGTCATGATTGATCGTAATGGCAATGGGTCAGAGAGTTCAACGTTGGTTGGCATTTAGCAACGAATAATTTGATGGTAGATCCGATTTTAAAAGCATGCCACAAGATATGAATTTTATTTATTTTTAACTAATTCTTAATTGAGGACAAATAAAATCGGAAGATAACAATGACAAAAGAAAAACGGTAGAATCGTATCTTGAAGAAAATTATATGATAATTACAAAAGCGAACGCTTCAAACAGGCAGGTGAATCTGCGAAATCACACATTCAGGAGGATATCGCAATATATTTTAAAATTCTGAAGGATCACGGCCACTAATAGGATTTCTTTCTGGTGACTATCAACTATTTAAGACTACTACTGTTGAATAAGCGTTCGTGCGCACACTATTTAAACGATAGTCATCTGCTTACTAAGTGAACTCTAGAACTCCGCTGCGTGCGGAGATTTCATTTTGTTTACTCAAAAGCGCTAGAACGGTTTGTTTGGGCAAAATAAAAAAATAGTTTGGCCCTAATTTGTGGATTAATCAAACATTAATTGTGAGAGAACATATAACTTGAAAATTTTAATCGATCGTATAGAACAGAATACTCACTCAGGAAAAAACCAATTTTCGAACAATTTCACTAACACGAACAATTTCGCACTAAGAAATGGATAGAGACACACTTTTTCGTAACGAAACACTGACTACAACTGGTTAAACGTCGAAACCGAATGATTCAATTTTGTAATGATAAAATCCTTTCAAGTATAACAAAGGCACTCAAAAATCGAAAAGGTCCTTATTTTTACATTTGGAAACAATAACAAATCTTCTCAGTTGTTTATTTAAATCAAAAAAACCTCGGTAAAGATATGCTACATAAACAAATTTTTAAAACATCTAATCCCATTGGGAGAACCGAGATACAAACTAAATAAAATATCAGATGGAATAACCCATTGACGAGACCCTAGCTTTAATTGCCTGCAATAAAAGTAGAAAAACTGAATGCATCTCAGGCAATAGTTAATCTTCAAATAAACGGCATGTAAACTACTACCTGTGTTACTGAGGGACGATTGGTAACATAATATTCGCGGATCGTGTTTTACAACCTGTCTCGCAGTTCAATTTATAATTTAAGCTTAGAATGTCCGGTACCTGTTCATTCTACAAACCACCTACTGATAATTTTGAAATTGTCTGAACTTCGAGAAGGACAGCCTTCGAAGGAATTACACCTAGTACATATCAGGTTGTCCGTTATCTCCAGTTCTGTCTCTGATGATGGTAGATGATTCTTGAGACACCTCAACCATCGTAACGACCTCAAAATTGCATTCAATCTGATATTATAAAAAAATATGTGCGAAAATGCAGATACATATGTGTACCAGATGCACAAAATGTGGAAGCAATGCAAGAATTTTACTGCCTTCAAGCATCTATGAGATTGTGAGAATGAAAAAAAGGTAAAGCTAGCATCAATAAATCTTAGCAGGCCCTCGATAAACTTTCTTATTTCTTCGCACATCGTTTCATGTGTTGGACGGATGTGTTCTGGTCAAATTCAAGTTTTTATTTTGCTATACCCCCCAGAATTTGAAATATGATTTATTCGTTGTAGAGGACAAAGATAAAAAATGATTTCTTAATAATTCTACCAGCAATGAAAATTTGTACATCTTCTTTATAAATAAACTAATGACCCTGGTCTTAGCCTGAACAAACACTGAACCATTCAGGGTATCAGCCCGAAGAACCGCTGTACTAGGCAGGTTAACAGTCAAAATAACCTCTCCACTATTCAGGATTTTGTAATTACGTTACGAATTGTACGCTTGATCGGTTCGGTTGTTCATTCCCACAACCAACCAGAATTAAACCGGAGATTTTCACGCAATTAGGATACAATACTTATATTAAATGACTAGAAAAGTTGAAAATTCCTTACAGAAACAATAAATCTTACATCCTTCAAAGTTAACGTTCTATTCAATTTGCTCGTAATGATTCTCGTTACATAACTTTTACTATTCTTGGGATGCATCCATACGCCTTAAGCCCGAAACACAATGCTCCCGTTCCGTTCCGTTCCGTTCAGCTGTCAAAGTAGACCTTATGGGTTGATCATGTAAATGCACACAATGGTCGTAACGGAACGGATCGGAAAAGTTGACCAAAATTCAACTTTTACGGATCACATAACCTCACTTGTCGTGACGGAACGGAACGGAACGGGAGCATTGTGTTTCGGGCTTTACCGGTAATACAGGAGTAAGAAATGAGAGCCAAATGTTATTATACACTTCCTAGTCTAGGATACCAATACAAAGAAAACGCATAAACTGAAAATGGAAATCCAATGCATGAATACCCTTCTATTAAGGTTTCAGCAATTTCTTGCGCAGCCTAGCATTAATAAAACACGAACAATAAACAGCTCGGCTGATCCTGATTTATAAATGAATCGCTGAATAGCCCCTGATCGTCGAATTTTAAAACCAGTCGGTTCAAAAACGAGGCAAATAAATAGAATTCCTTCGCTTTGGGGAATTTTTACATTAATGATTTCGTGGTCCGCTGGAAACCTGTGAACATTTTGCCGGGGTTTTTCACATTCGCCTGTATTAATTACTATTGAAATCTGTTCGAACCGATCGCTTGTTTTTACTTGCTTTCTTCCCAATCGCGATAGCGGAGTGATATCAGCCCCAATTTGTGTTGTCGCGTGATTGAAGAAGACAAAAAATATTTAAAAATTTGCAATTGACCACCGGAACAACTTGTAAACAATGCTAGAACTAATAACAAATCATTGTGAAGTGAACACTGATTAATTAGTAGTTTGTGTTTTTAACCTAGTCCTCTAGATCTTTCTTTAAAGTTCAGTTAAAAATACTGTAGAAAATGAAATCGTATTGCTCCTTTAGATTATGATGTGGGTTTACACCGCACACGTTGAGCCGCGACTTTACACACACCATACAAATCGACCAATCAGGCGATGAAAAATTCCAAAAGTGGTTGACTTTTCGGAAGTAAAACCGGTATGTGATGGGCTTCTGAGAGTAAGTCGCGCCGCAAAAGTTTGGTGTAATTCCACCTTGAAGTAAAAACCAAATGAAAATTGTATTTATTTGAGTAAAAAAATTATTTATTTTAACCCAAAAAAACTGATAAAATCGAACATATCGGAACAAAAATCGTATCGCACAACGTTTTTACCCAAAAGACTCAAATATATAGTGAAGCAAATCCAAACATAAAAAACAGTAAGCCTGGGAATGGAAACAAGATAAAACACATGCCTGTTTACAAGCTCAGTCAAATCTTATAATCTTGAAAAAAACGAAAAACAAACCCCAACAGATTGCTTTGAGGAAGCCACCTTTTGCTTTAGTGATTCGTAATATAGTCACCAAATACGGCATCCTTTTAACCTTTCCCATATGAAAATTTTAATTTAATTGATCAGATACTTAAAAAGATACCCACGTATAAATTTATTCGGTATAATTAATGACCTTGATTCCAAATACCACGTTTTTAAAATGGGACCCTTAACATTTTCGGTATTTTTACAAAAAAAAAACTATACCTGAGTAAAATTTAGTAGATATCAGACATTAAAAATTAGAAACACAAATGTGTAAGTTAAGCAGGTAACGAAAATGAATCTATATTACAGTGCTACCTCGAAAATTGCAACTAATTAAAACCAAGTTGGGCTCGGCTAAGGAAAAACAAGTGTAGCAGATACAACTTCTGTGAATATATTTTACTTACTAAATACAAAATATATGATAATTTTAAAAAAATTTACTCGATTGAAAAAAAAACATATATGTAGGTACTATGTGCTAAAGCACGATAAGATGATCCAAGATAGCGTTGATTTGATCCATATTTGTGCGAAACTATCACTTCATTGACAGGATCATCGATCATTTCCAATTCACTTTCACCGTCACTAGTATCGGAAATAGTTTCGGATGCAAGGTTTGATTCCGCCACCCACTCGAAAATTTCTTTATTAGAAAAGGCTAGTTCTAGCGGCATCCAATGCACAGGAAGGCGATAGTGGAAACGCGGCCTTACATTCTTATCGATGTGCTACTGTTCGGATTCATGCCTGTACGTTGAGGTTACCACACAAGTTCAGGAATGCAAATTTTAATTATGTCATCAGCAGTCGAGATGGTTCAGGATATCAAAGGGCTCCAATCGACGATTTTCCCAAATTCTCAAAGCAACTTGCAGGTATAAAATTTTTTTTTTTTTAATTAAATTCAGTGCGAAAACAGAGACGCAATTGCAATTTATTTTCTACTTGTCTGGGATGGAAGTGTACTAAGTATCTAAGTATCGTCTTATCACATTTTTTAGTTTGTCTGATTTTTATTTTCAAAGACTGTATGAATCATGTTTTATCGTGTTCCGGTGTGTTTAATGGTTCAGATAAATTCCTTTACGTCCAATTAATTGTGTTGTGAACGGAGGCCTTGGAGTGAATATTTTGTCTTGAAAAAGTCAAAATATTAAATTGGCCTTTAGCCTGCCATCTTTAATAGACCCTCACGGGAAATTGTTGCTGACCCTGAAACTCTATATGGGGCCACGAAGCGAATATTATTTTTTGGAATGTCGTGGCTGAGGCAGGGTGGGCAGACAGGGCGCTACAACACCAGAGCGCCCTGACAAGTCACGAAGTCGCGCAATCCATCGTTTCTCGGTCTCTCATGACCTATTGGGAAAGATATCCCAAATTTTAATACCCTGGATAAGTCGGAGCGACTAATTTTTGTTGTGTAGGCCCTAGGGTTTATGGTCTGATTTTTCGAGCAACGTAACCCCCCCCCCCCCCCTACAGCCACAGCTGTGGCCCGGACGCGAGGAAGCGTGTCGCTCCAGCTCGAACTTCAACCACCAATTTGGACGTAGGTGAAATTGGTCCACTGATTCCCGTACCTTACCTTTCCCTTCGAATATTTTGACTTTTTCAAGACAAAATATTTTCTCTAAGGTCTCCGTTCACAACAAATTGCATTCAAAGTCTTCTTCAATTTAAAATATTTCTTTTCTTAGTACCTATTTCTTCAGACAAGGGTACAACATAATATGCAGTTTGGATTCAACGAAAAAATCTACAGTTCTTATCTGGTAATCAAGTAGGTTTTCTCATTTACTGTAAATAAATCTGGAATTCACCGAATAATACATTTTGCGGTGTTATTCATATAGCTATTGTCGTAGTTAGATAGATAGATGATTTATTGAAATGCATTAAGTAGTATAATAACAAGTAAAAATAGTTCAGTGATTAGATCTTAATCTTTACAGCTGCAATATATTGTTGTAGCTATTGCTCTTTCATAAACTGTACAGACTTTGTTTGCAGTTGTTGACGCATTAACAAGTTTAGTACAAAAGCGCTTTTATTTTATATTTTTACAGACACTTCTGCTTGTCTGTGACGCCTTGTATGTACTACCGTAATGATAAACAAAATTATCTCAAACAAATTATTTTGCATCTCCAAGGGAACGTCAGTATTAGTCCACTTTCCACTATCAGTGAGTGTCCTTTTTACTCGAAGTTCGTATTCTTAAGCTGAAAATATTGATGTGAGGCCTGAATCGTAATAAATAAGTAGTTTATTTATAATTCTTTTATTATTTCATTGAAACCTCAATCAATACGAAAAATCGGATATTTTACTTTGTATGACTTTCTTTTTCGAACGTATGTCATTTAAACCTACTTGTACTTTGCTCAATTGCTGATGGGCTTCATTTCCACCCTCTCTTCGTCAATATAATTTTGTTAAGGTTTCTGTTGCAGGGTGAACTCTTTTGTTCGATCCTATTGGCGTTTGATTGATGCAATCAAGCAGATGAATGAATGCCACGATCTTGGATCGGTGTACGCAATCGCCGTCGTTGTCGAAGAGAAATTTCCTTTGCCTAGTTGATGCAACTAAGCAAAGTCGAAGGTAGTTAACAAACACTAACTGGGAACAGAAGAACTCCAATAGAGAAATTAAGGTTTCGGACGAGATAACTCAACTTGAAATCACTGTGACAAATATTCTTGACTTAACACAAGAACGTTTGAATTTCAACTAACTCTATTTTATTTACAAAATTAAAATGTACAAAAATTAAATTGTTGTAGTTATCAGTTCCCATGCCTCGTAGCCGTTAAAAAGAATCAAATTTCGTCCGGGCGACGAGGACTGGGACACTATGACACCTAGCATTTAATTACATTTTGGAGAAAGAAATACGTTAGGAATTTGCAATATGATGATTCATCCAGTTTCATGAGATCTTAGCGCATATGACATAGTAATTGCAGCTTCAACGGTTTTCGCGCACCAGCTCCCCATCTAATTTAGATACTTGCCAAAAATCAAGGAAGTCATCTAGGCACTTCTATTAGAAGCATACTCGATCGGAAATATTGACATCACCTATTATTATCAACAAATTTCGCTTTTCAGTGTTCATAGCAGTGACTCGATCCTGTTTGTTTCCGCACGGTTTTTCACCTTTGAATTTCAAAGTTTTCTTGGAAGATCGTTTAAAAAAAATTCCGTTTGATCATCCAGATGTTTTTTTTCTCATTATCTCGGTCTAGTAAAGATCAAGTTGACGACATCCAGTCATTGGTTACGTGCCTATTCACCTTTAACGGACATTGCACCAACAACAATTCCATGCTTTTTCTGAATCGATCTATCAACATTTGAATACATCTCATTGGCTCGTTTCTGAAGAAACCACTTGAAAATGATTTAATCGATATCGCGTTGTGTACCAAAGGTGCCAAACATTTGACTAAAAAAATTTTACGAAAAATTCAGTCAAATATTTTCGGTTAAAATAGACCTTGTACAGAGGAAATACAATAATATGACAAACAAAAATTTGACAATTGACACTATCTGATAGCAATTGTCAGGAAAAATAGTCAAATATTTTATAGCGTGGGATACAATTTAAAGCTAGTATTACACTGTATGCCATGCTGTCAAATATTTGACTAAAACAATTGATGAAAAATTCAGTCAAATTATTATTTATACTCTTGCCAGCCAGAATAGTCAAATATTTGGCATGGTGGCATACAGTGTAATACAAGCTTAACATGCATTCTCTTCTTTCGCTCTGGAACCTAATCATCATTTGAACAAACAACTTGTAGGAATCAACAAACCTAACTGAACAGAATGATAGGATTAACTGTACTACGGATGGTACTAGATGACATGGCGAACTGAGGCAAATTACCGGATTATGTGAGAAAAATGGAACTGAAATAATAACAGGAATAACGTACGCTGCTAGATGACCTCGCGAACTAAGGGATATCCACCCCGAACTAAGCGAGAAAAGTTGAACTGCGATCGCATACAATGGACTTTAAACGAATTGTTCGTCCATATTATGCAAAATTGGTTTACATAGCTTTAAATGGCTCGAGTCGGGACTTTGTAAATGGGTCCAGGAGTTTCCCTTATAAGTAAGTTAACCTGTACTTTTATTTCGCGATCTTTTTGAATTTCAATTCTTAGTTTGACATTAGATTTGAAATTTTGGAAATCCGGAATCGAAGTTGGCAACAATTCAAAAGGACAATTAAACCAAGAGTTCTGAATGGTTCCTCATGAGAAATTCCGTTCCGAGGCCTTGTCGGAAAACTTTACGAATTCCGATATCGTAATTTGAATCATAATAGACCCACAATCGCCGACAGTAGAATAAAGTCTGGGCAGACGATTGGAAATTGAATTAAGCTTTGAATAAATAGTATAAAGAGGGGTAAGATACATCAGACAAAACAGACTAAGTCCCGAAGACATATAACAACGCCGAATTCTTATCAACGCTTTTACAGCCAACTTATACAAAATCTTTTCAGAATGTCAGCAAATACTTCATGTTAACCACAACAAAAATTCTATTTCGCTGACTTCAACATAGATCAAAAAATATCTCACTGATAACGCGATACGTCTGTGAACTGAAGTCAAAAATTCAAACCCAAATTTTCCTGCACGATAAATTTAAAACACACTTCCGTCCGTTCCCATGCAAATTGTAGAGGCTGACCGCATCGAACGGAATTTGGATAAAAAAAAATACAGCCGAAATTAAACGGGAGGATTGTCTTGCTCTAGCCAACTTATGTATGAAATTCGCGTCTTGTTTGCTACCACGGAATGAGCTTTCCGATTATCGCAACCAAATCATATAGAAACGCTAGGTGGCATGTGGTTCACGTGTCGAGACTTTTGATAATCACAAAGTTGTGAGACTTGCAATCTATGAAAACGATTTAACGGTTGCCTATTGCATAATAATATCAAATTGAGAAGGAAGCATTGAACTTTGATGGGGTTGGCCAATAGACCACCTGTAACATAGTCCCAATCTCGCGGGAAGGTAATTGAAAAAGCTAAAGCCGATGACTTGGGCTAGAGTTCCGTAAAAGAAGGATCAAATAATTGGACAGATGGATTGGTGGACCAACCCCTGAAGCAGATGGGGATTAAAAATTGATCTACCCAGTAATTAGCTTGGCATTCAAGCTTCTAGGTCACATCGATTAACGAGGCCTACGCATTGACATTTTTGTTTCTCTATTAATTTTGCATTCGTTAACCGCTCGGAGCGAAGTGGTTGACCGCAAAAGTGGGTCTTCCATTACTCAGGCCGCCGCCGCCCGCGTTTCGTAAAAAATGCCAACTTTCGACAGAAGCAATCGGGAACGAATCTTGCGCTGACTTTGCACTTTGCATGAAAATTGAAAATAGCTTCGCGACACACCGTATCCCGTACGGTAAGCGGAACGGCAAAGTTGTATGCAACTCGACGACGAGCCAAAATGTAAACAGAATCTTCGGCCGTTCGGGGAGTGTAAAGTTCGTGGGACCCCTTCGTCCGGATGCGCTTTTCTTTGGATTCGTGTCAGAAGCTCTGCCGCGCGCGCGATACACCTTCCAAGACGTTGCGAACCAGACTTTTTTTTTCTTTTTCGCTCTTGCTACAGATAAAAGAGGCTACGAAAAAAAAGTACACAAGTTAGAAAGGCATAGAAAAAGTAACAGCAAAATTGGGGACAAACCGTTCGGCCGAGAGTTCCGATGAAAATTTCAGTTTCACCCCAACGGCACGTACCAAGCGCTCACTTTCGGAATACCGAGTACCGACACTTGAGCAACTCTGGACGGTGGCCATGGTGCGCCCGCAGTTGTAAAACATCCCCCCGAATCCCCGTAAAACGCATCGGAATTTTTCGAAAAGCACAGACAACACAGACAAAAAAAACACGTCATTGAGGTTATCAAAGCAATTTTATCGCTGGAGCTGGAGCACGATTTGTGGTGTTGTTTTTCAGCGGAATTTCTAGCGTTCCTGCTTCCTGAACTTACCTCTCGTGGAGCTCAAGGCCACACTTTCCTTAAGCTGCACCTCCTCGACGATTCACACACTATATCCACAGAAAAAAAAATCCGACGTATCAAAGGAATTTTTCCGCAATTTTCTTGATAACGCTACGCACTTACTTCGCGCTCCCAATTCGAAACACAAACAAACGCCGTGATAAAGTTGTAAAAGGGATTTTCTTTTTTTTGTATTTTTCGCGTCTGCCGTCGACGGGGCAGTAGCGGGACGAACGTTTTCTTCGATTTTACGACGTGGACGGGCAACGGAGCTCGAATCGAACTCGAATAAAAATCCCAATGCCTGTCTGCAGTGTGCAGCCTGTGCCTGTGCCACTGCCAACCAAAAACAAAACACGACAACCAGTAGTCGTGCGGTCCTTGTCGCTCTGGTGCGATCCATCGCCTATTGCCTTCTCGTTCGATCTCACGCGCGAAATATGCGCTATGCTGCGTTACGACGGCTGCAAACCTTCAAATTCTGTTTTTCACTCAGCTGTTCAGTCCAGGGTTGGCCAGTTTGGTTTATCGCACAAAATTTAAAATGTGATTGCAATTTATTGCAAAATTTTTATGGACGCTGTTCTTTTTCGATTTTGCTTCAACACGGTTGTCGTTTTCCGTCCGTGCAACTTGACCCTGTAAAATTAAGGGCACAGTCTACAAAGGCCGTAAGATCCAAAGTTGATCCAGCTAAGACGTTAGTCTGGACTTGAACCAAATTCCGAATATATGGAGATTTGTCCGTTAGTTTTTTTGGATTAGCGGTTGGTGCACACAAAATCTGTGACGTGGTCGTGGTCACCGCGACTAAACTCGTTACATTTCCGTGGCTCTGGTAGAGTGTATTGAGTAGAACGCTTAACATCTAGCCAGGTACCCGACGAACTGCAAAACCGCGCAAGTTCCTCCCCTTCTCGGTCCTTCATGACCATTTGGGAAAGATCCCAAATTCAATCCCCAGGAAAAGAACAACCCATGCGAAACCACTAACGGAACAGATGTAGTCATGTATGTAGTTGGACATGCTGCTACAGTTTACCAGGCGAGAAGGTTAACCGAATGATTCTATTCTATTTCTATTCCTATTCTATTTCTCTTACAACCCCGCCGGAGACTCCTAGTTACAAATCATTCACCAGAAACTAAAGATGCTGACTGGAAGAGATATGTATATGTACTCTCAGTTGCACAGATCAGGAATGACGTCCCAAGGATGAGAGCAGATAATCTCGGTAGTCCGACCTATAGACTTCTATTCCATTCGTAGTCAACTCTATACGACGCAAACCTATTTCCCTGTCTGTTGGTATTCAAAGAAGCAAAGCGTTAATCTCGGAAGTCAAGAGGGTGGTTTGTGTCCTCGAGACATGACAACTATTCCGCGGTGTGCAATTGTTTCTGCGATCACAGAACACATCGATCATGCGTCCCCATATATTGGGTCTGGGCAGGGTCGCCAGATAATTGGCTGCAGAACCCGCCGAGCGAGCTATATGAAATAGCCCAAAACCCGCACGAAGACTTGTAGCTCAAATACCGCGCTCAACTTCGCACTTTATCAGACCTACTTAAATGTGTTGAGCACAGATATCCTGCGTCTAAAGAAGATCAAGCGTCATACATTGTTGCACACAAGCGGTTCAACTTAATGTTGCTACCTAGAGGTTCACTGAGATTTCAAGTAAAACACAGTTCGATTTAATTTACTACATGATCGCTGTTATCGATGAATATACAATTTCGCGCAGAACTGATCGTCGTTTCATTCTCGCAGTAGAAAAACATATCCCCGACTCTGCAGCGCTTATATACTGCATGTATTGAGTTGAGAATTTCCAGTATATTCGATTGTGTGTGTGGAACGCACAAGAAGTAACCAGTACATGCGACAAATGTCTAGAACATGCTCTAGAGCTCTCCAGGATATTACAAGGTTGTTGTTTTTCTCTGGAAACTTTAATACCAATAAGTGAGTTGTTTGGGTTGCCAGAGTACACATGTAACAATAACGTTGTATTTGAGCCGGTAACACTAGCAGATTTAGCCCAAGAGACGACTAAAACTCAGTTTTCTAATTTTTATATTTCTATTTTTTCCTCGTAAATCGGCTCTGTTGTAAACTAGCTAACTAACACACTGCGTTTACCGAATATCCCAAAAAGCTATAACTAGCTTTTTGAAAATTGTACCAGCGAATTGAATATTTAAATAGCCCAAATCGCGGTAAATAGCCCAATCTGACAACCTTAGGTCTGGGAAAAATTTCGTGGCGTTTTTCCCAATAGATGGGGTCAATTGCAATTAACTCAAAAAACACGGGGCGCAGCGACACCGTATCGCTCCGTATGGAAAGGTGATAGGTCGAGTGTTACTGTGTGTATAAACATCGATATTGGTGCAGTGGTCGGAAAGTTGTTTGCGTTTGAAAATGGAGAAAAGTAATGAAAAATTGCGCTATATCTTGCAATATTATTACTACAAAGGGAAGAACGCTGCGCAGGCTTGTGAAAAAGTTTGTGCTGTGTACGGTGAAGGTACTTTATCAAAATCGTGCTGGGCGGAAATCAGGGACGTCATTTGTGGGGGGCAGGGGAGGCATTTGCCCCCCTGAATTATGTATTTTTATATATTATTTATAACATGTGTATATTTATATATAAAAATATAAACATACATAACATCCTGCCCCCCCCCCCCCTAGAAAAAACTGAAATGACGTCCCTGGCGGAAATGGTTCGCTCGCTTTCGTTCTGGTAATTTTGATGTGAAAGATAAGAATATGGACATTATCAACTGAAGAGGAGTATCTTATATACACGATTTCCTTTTACCGTAGTTTCTTTATTCAAGTACCTTGTTGTTATCTACTTTTTTATTACTTTTCTTTTTTATCCTTTTTTTTTTATTTTTACTGTATTATGTTATTTCAAATTGTTTTTATATTACATTTAGATTTTTTCTTTTCATATATTCTTTTATTAATCATTTGGATTATTTCTTTTATTTTTGTTTCCGTTTATGAATTATTTATGTCCAACAAAATTACATTTACTACGATTTCATTACACTTATAAACCACTTTGTTTTTCTTTCTATTTTAACGTTTATTTTTAAGTTTTATTGATTTAGCACGCTTTAGCACGCTTGATCGCACGACTTAACCTCTTTCTTCGTTTTTGACAGCCCCTTGAGGTGCTCTCGCTCACTGCACTCAAATTCTATCGAGTGCATTCAATGTAAGAGCTGAGCGAAGTCACCACAAACGGTTACATATTTGAATTTAAACTTAGTCTAGTTTACACACTATTAATTTATATGTACGATATACTTTTGTAAACTCAATTATCTTACTTTGGATTTATTACCACTACTTGCATTATACCAGCTTTTGCTGTCTGGGAAGTTCAGAAGAATAATATAACCACGAAATATTTACCTTTTGTATGGAATATTGTATATAGAAGGAACTAATAAATAAATTGAATTTTGAAAAAAAAAAAGTCACGCTCTGGTCGTCCATTCACTGAAAAAGCTGATGAAATTCTTGAAAAAGTCCAGCAAGATAAGCATATCAGCAGTATCGATATTGCTATGGAGCTAGGCATTGACCACAAAACTGTTTTGAACCATTTACACAAAGCTGGCTACAAAAAGAAGCTCGATGTATGGGTTCCTCATGCGTTGAGCGCGAAAAACATGATAGACCGAATTAACATCTGCGATGCGCTGCTGAAACGCCATGAAATCGAGCTATATCTGAAACGTGTCATAACCGGTGATGAAAAATGGATCACGTACGACAAGCGGAAACGTCAAAGATCGTGGATAAGGGATTGTGAGCCGTTACAAGCGTTCGCGAAGCCAGGATTGACGCCGAAAAATGTGATGCTGTGTGTATGGTGGGACTGGAAAGGAATCGTCCACCATGAGTTACTTCCAACTGGCCAGACGATTGATTCTCAAGTCTACTGTGAACAACTAGAGAGATTACGCCAGGCAATTGAAAGAAAACGGCCCGAATTGAATAATAGGAAAGGTGTTGTCTTCCATCATGACAACGCCCGACCACACACTTTGATGATCCGTCAAAAATTGCGAGAGCTTGGTTGGGGAGTTTTAATGAATCCACCGTATAGTCCAGATATAGCACTCTCTGATTATTTCTTGTTCCGATCGCTGCAGAATTCTCTGAATGGAATGAAGCTGCTTTCAAAAGAAACCTGTGAAAACCACTTGGTTCAGTTTTTCAACCAGAAACCACAGAAGTTCTTCTTCGATGGCATCATGGCTCTACCCGAAAAATGGCGAAACATTGTCGATAATAATGGAGCATATTTGGTTTAAATAAATTCATTTTCACACTGTAAGAAAACCAGTTGAATTTTACTAAAAAACGCCACGAAATTTTTTCCCAGATCCAATATCAGCCAAGCACCGCGCATGAAACACTTAGCGAATGACTCACAACCTATCCCCAGAAAATCAAAATTACGTCAAGCAGGTTGAAGAGAAAACTACGATAGCACGAAGGGGCGACCGTAATGCTCAACTGTAGGTACGATCGGGAAAATATTTCATCCCAAGAGGTAAAGGTCCAACTTCGGCTGTCGCGTCACAGAAGACAAACCAGCATGGGGAGGCCTCGCTGCATTTATCCTTTGATCTTAGGAAAAAGCACCTTATACATTTGAAGCTAGATGGAGGTTTGTGTGAACACCTTAAATTTCGTCACGAAACAGGGTGTTGACCATCTTATTTGGTCTCAAGAGCTAACACCTCCGCCACGCTATTGGTGGCATATCCTTCCCTCAGATCCGTATGGCACTAGCAGTATAGAAGAATACGAAAATGTTATGTGTACCATACCAGGCCATATGTGTTTTGTTTTTTTTCCTTTGCTCTGTTTTATTCTTAGGTAATGCTTTCCACAAGTTTCGTTCGTATTCAATGATAACATCGAAGGAAATTTTTCGTACCACACTTTCGAGATGTATGGAGGGGAGGGGGGCCAGGACAGATAAATAAAACACCTTAAGATATTTCATCGAAATGGAATTTTATTTGAATATTGTTTTTTCGAATATAATAATCAACACCAGAATAAATTGAATGCGAAAATAATAATAAAAACAATATTAAAAACTAGAATATAATGTGGAATAAAATAATTAACGTTATTAATAATAGTAAATCATGTAATTAAGATAAAGAAAAAAAACATTCTTGGCTTGTGACCCACGCACCCAGTCACGAGACAGAGGCGAGGCTCGACCAAGAACTCAATTGTATTCAGAGTCGTTGTAGAAATTTATGCAAAGATCCATTGGTTTTTATTTAATAATTTAAATTTTAAATTTTATTTAATAATTTAAAATTTGCGAATCGATTTTTTTTTAAATAATATACTCTTCTAAGAAAAAATACAAATTCCAATTCGGGATAATTTTGTTGATATTAACAAATTTTTTTTTCTCAGATTTTAGTTTTTTTTTTTACAATTTTTATGTGATTTTTTTATGATTTTATCTTGAAATTTCTTTCAGTTTTTTTTTTATTTATTTTCAAGTATTTTTTTATAACTTTTCTTCATATTCTATCGGAAAAAAATCATCCAATAAATATCGCGCGAGACATGATTTTAGGACTTGCGGCTTGCAAACCCAAAAAAAAATTCATGAATTCTTTTCAACGTTTAAAGAGAGACAGACGTAGAAATTTGTCAGAAAGAAAAGAACTGAATCAAATTCCCGAGTTCAATTTAAAATGAAACGGGGAAAACAACGAAAATATTGGGTGCAAGTAATAAAAAAAAATAATTGAATTTTTTTTAACGGTACAGTGTAGTATACAAAAAAATAAACACTACACTACACGACCTGCTGTTTGGCCGCGCGCAGCAACATTTAAACAAACAAAAAATCACAAACGAAGCAAAATGCAAGATTTTAATCATTCGGGTGGAGATCGGTCGGTAAAACCCAAAAGAAAATTCGAATCAAAATATAGAAAAAAAAATCTCTCGCATCGGCGTCTCTTCACACTTCTGGGTAATATACTGCGTAGGCACAAATTTCTTTATTTTTTTTTTGTTTTGTTTAGAATACAAAATTGCTTTTGTTTGGTTTTTTTTGTTTTTATTTTTTTGTTTCAGTCACATCTTTGTAAAGCGTACGCGAGAGTTTAAACCAATCACGTTCACAAGCTTGGCGCGGCAGGATTAAATAAATCAATTCCGAGCACGAAAATTACTGTCTCGAAAATCGAGAGGAAATGAAAATATATAATTTCAACAAGTCCACACACTGGCAAAAATCAATTGCCGACTAAAGGGGTGTATTAGATTCCTATAAAGAAAGCATTGATCGCAAAATTCGATATAGGACCCAAAGAAATATATTAGAAGTCGACAAGGATTTTTTTGAAGTATAAAAAAATTATCCGTGAAGGATTTTAGGGAAAATACAAGTGTGTGCAGAAAAGATAATCGAGAAAGCAGGATTCCATCGGTTTATTTATTTAATCTTCACCTTTTGTAGATGTGCGGAATTTGGTGTTGTGTCCTTTCATTTATTCATTTTTTTTTGTTATTTAATTGGCATAAAATTTTACGATTTTTTTGTTGTATTTTTTAAGTTTTCAATATTTTTTATAAGTTTTTTATGTTTTTTATTTTTATATAAATATTTTGACATTTTCGATTTCCTTTTTTATAGTTTTTTTTACTTTTTATATTTTGTAAATGTTTTCTTCTCACGTTTCCAAGAAAAATTGTTTTTTTCATATTTTTTATAAATGTTTCCGTTTTTTATGTGATTTTTTCATTTTTTTTATTTTTTAGCAAAAAAGTAGACTTCTAGAGTAGCGTCCCGTTTTTTTCTTCAAGTTTATGTGGTTTTATTCAATGCAATATTTTATATATATTTATTTACAGGGTGTTCGAATGAAGATTCGATTTTTAATTAAACAGCAAATCTAATGCCCTTATCGGGAGACTCTTCATATGGTTCGGTTCATACGAACATCCTGCGGTTAGATTAAGATGTTTCTTCTATTTTCATTACTTTTTTTATTGTCCCGTATGTTAAAAAACAAAACTTTGGAGCATCTAGTGAATGGAGCACGGAACTAATTTCACTTTTTGTCGTATTAATTTTTTTGTGCCACATCTCAACGAGACACGTACCATTTTCGTATTTTAAATTGAAACAAAAATAGAGCAAACATTTTGGGTAAAAAAAAAATACTACGAAGTAGAAATGAAAACTTATTGTAAATCAATCGAAGGGGCAATCAAAAGTCACAGGCATTATAAGCCGGACGGACAAAATCGACTGGAAATTCCATTGAAGGAAAACGCGTATAGGAAAGCCATTAATGAGAACTCTGCCACAATCAAAATTCCAACTCTTAACGCAAAACACGGAAAAATACAGAAGTTTTTTAACAGTTCAAAACATTCTTTCGTTTTTTTTATAAAAAACAAATTATGCTAAAACAAAGAATGGAAAGAAAAAAATAAGAGGGCGAACACATTTCTATATATAAAAAAAATGTGGTTAATCGGTCGACGAGTCCGCCCTCAATCTACCTTTCATCGAATATTCCACAAAACACGTTTCACAAAAAAAATTGGTTTCATATGTGCAACATATTACAGCACGCATCATATTCCATAATTATTGTATCGGATTGTGTTTTAGTGCGTATTATTTTGGATGTCATTTTGGTTTATGCAGTTCAGTTTTTTTAGTTTGTGTTTTTCTAGTTTCGGATTTGTTCTCTTATGTAAATTTTGAAACTAAACTAAGTTCTCTTAAATTAGAACCAAAGTGTGTATAGTGAAACATAAGGATATCTAATAATAATAAAGAAAAGAATGACGAATAATATCAATTTAGAGAAGGAAATTCGCTATACCATTCGGTTGGAGATTGTGGCTATTGATGGTATATTAAAAAATGGCTGCCCTTTAGGCTATTTATTCGATTTTGGGGACGTTTTGCTGCTTGGCCTGATGGGCCTGGAGTACGGCAACAGCTTCATCGACCTTTGCCTTCAACGATGACACATCTTCGAGCATGTGCAACAATTCGGAATTTTCAATTTCCAATAACATGCCAGTAATTTTTCCGGCCATTGTTGGATGCATACGTTCGATCATTGGAAATAGTCGTTCACCAAGAATTTGCTTTTGATCGGCTGAGGTAGCATTGGCCAACAGACTTGCAATCAGAGGTTCTGGACCTGTAGAAAAATAAGAGAAAAACACGATTAGTTTGCAATATTGATTATGTTCTAATATCTGAAGGGGTTAGCGTAGTAAGTGGGATCAAAAAAAAAAAAAGGAAAAGGCATGATATTTTGCAGCTTTTAAACTCTCGGTCGGGTGAGATACCACGGTACAGCAGTAACGTGATTTCGAGCGTCGATAGCAATTGAACTCGAAATGGCACCAGCAGCTCACAGAATTTCTACGTCGACGAGGCGCTAGAGTGCAAATGCGGAATTGGGTCCATTATTACGAAAAAAAAAAAACTAAATCCACAGAAAAGGCCAGCTATTTTATCTTATCGGATTTTGGGCATTTCATTCCCAATAATTTGTAGCAATGCAGACCACTACAACCCCAAAATTAAAAAATATTTGAATTATAAAAAAAAGCATATAAATTACCTTTAGGATGCATTTGTTGTTGCTGTGGTTGATTTTGAACAGGTTGAACCGGTGGATTGCGCATATTAGCTGTGTACTTGTAGTTCGGTGCACGTGCCTGTGGAGCAGAAGCAACTGGAGCAGTCATTTGTCGAGTCTGAAATTGATACGTTTGATTTGAGGACCATATTCTATCATGTTCACATTTTTTTCAATTACCTGCATATTAGTTGCATTAGCCTGTTGACCGGTTATAGCGCGTGCCGGATTACGTAGAGCCGACGCAGCCGCGTGAGCTCCCTGTGCAGTTTGTTGCGCGCCCCGAACAGCTTGAGCTCCGCCACCCGGACGGAATTGAGCCGATGATGCAGCATTTGCGATACTCGGAAAGCCGCCTGCGGCTGCTGCGGCGCTTGCATTCTGACCAGCTGGACGTACTTGAGTCTGTGGAGCCCATCGCGGTGTCGAACGGATCTGTGTAACTTGTGGCCCGAAGAATCGCTGCGGTTGGGCAATTGTCGGCACAAAGTAGGCAGCACTTGCACCGCCCGATTGGAAGATTTGACCCATCTGTTGCATACGCATTCCAGACACATGACGAATGTATTGTGCTGCCAAATGTGCTTTACGATCCTCTTTGCGTTGCGCAAGCGCGACATATAGAGGTTTCGAGCCAATAATACGACCGTTCATTTCAGTAACGGCTCGAGTTGCTTCATCAGCCGAATTAAAGCAAACGAAACCGAAACCTTTCGAGCGTCCCTCCTCCTCCATCATAACCTTTGCAGAAGTAATAGTTCCGAAAATTGAGAACTCTTTGCGAAGACGTTCATCGTCAATGGTATCATCCAAATTCTTCACGTACAAATTAACACCGTGGAAACTGTCCTGTCGTTTCTTCTTCAATTCTTCGAATTTGCGTTTCAATTCTTGTTGACGTTCAGCCTTCTTCTGAGCACGTCCGACGTATAGGGTCTTGCCATCGGGCAATTCTTTACCGTTCAATGCGGTCACAGCTCCTTCGGCAGCTTCAGTTGTTTCAAACGCGACGAAACCGAATCCTCGCGCTTTACTATCTTCCTTCATCATAACCTGAAAAGAGAAGACGATTTATTTATTAAATTACGCTCGCACTAAAATAGTCTAAAGACAAATGGAAATTAGCAGACTGTATCGAAACCTACTTCTGTTGAGCAAATTTTATCGCAGAACATGGTAAGGCGTGAAGTTTTTCTAACAGCTTTGAATCTTAATCGTAGCATAAGATTTAATTTGCTCGACCAATGGGTATAAGCTGTATGTTTAATAAACTAGTAGTCTGTTTAAAATCACAACATTTTTTTAAGCGGAAATAAATTAAACATCCAAGGTGTCTAGTGCATCACTTTATGCCCACAGACCGTTGTACACCAGCATCTTCGGTGAGTGTAATGAAAAGACAGAACCACATGCGCAGAAGGAATTTTTTTTCCTAAGATTGGCGACACTCAATATGGAAACTATAAATTTCAAATTCAATGGTGCAATCGATCGAGAGATGAATCTTGGTAGAGAGTGAACCATTCTGTCCGTGTCCGCGTCTGGGTCCCTACTCTTCTGAATTGACGGCTTGTGATCTCTGACCGACCGTTCGGCTCTACAAGAAAAATACCTACATAAAAAGCATTGAATTGAACGATTGTTTCAAAACCTACTTCTGTTGAACGAATTTAGTCGCACAACATGGTAAGGCGTGAATTTTATCTAACAGCTTTGAATCTTAATCGTAGCACAAGATTAAATTGCTCGACCAATGGGTATAAGCTGTTTAGTACTGTGTAACGTTGAGCTCCTAGCTAATCCTGTCTGGCTTTTCATAGTCAATCATTTCCAGTCCGCTACTCCGTTCCATTGCTGAGATATGTTCAACAGGTAATACAATCGTTTGCTACCTACTGTAAAAAAAATCCCGACTACCGCGAATCGTGAGAAGTCAAAAACTATGTACATGCAGCAGCTGAAACTTTATCTCAATAGTTCGATTTCTCGCCAGAACTCGGAAATGGTGTGAAAAAAAAATTTAAATGATTGTATCAGTACCTACTTCTGATGAACGAATTTAGTCGCACAACATGGTAAGGCGTGAAGTTTTTCTAACAGCTTTGAATCTTAATCGCAGCATAAGTTTTAATTTGCCCGACCAATGGGTATAAGCTGTATAAAAATCTACAAGAGAGGACTTAATAACTAAAGCAATTAAAACGAAATGTTTGAAACAAGATTAAAACTTCGTTTGGGCATTCGCTAACCTCGACACAAAATTATTGAAGAAAACCCGAGATAAGCAAAAAAAATTTGTCTGAAAGTCACCTACTTTTTGTCGATCAAATAAATCATACGACACGATAAGATATTTTGAATTTTTTTTAACACACGACAAAAAAAATGCAAACTCCTCGACTATTGCGTATAGACTCTGTATGTGATTGTAATTAATTTATGTAAATTTACTAACTTTGTGCATATGAAATGTCGACTTGAATGCAATTGGGGGCAATTAAATTCATTGCTGAATAAAATAGAAAGAAACCGACCGGACAATTAAATTAATAAGCTAAGCTGTAAGACAGACCACCTACTTTTTTCTGAACAAATTATTTTACACTGCATAGTTAGTAGATGGGCTAATATTTTTCTTAACAGATTTGAATATTGGTTGGTTGCGAGAATAGAGAGCTGCGTATTCCTAGCGGTTAGAACAAATGAATTTGAAGAGGATGACAAAAACTACATTGAGAATCCTGTAAAGCGTATTGAAACTGTTGTCGTCAAAGCATTGAACGTGATTTAAACAGATCTTTGTATTGACCGAAATGAAGACCGCGTAACTTGGAGGTGCGAAGGCTGTCACGCCAATGATTATAATAAATTTTAAGTGGTACCTTCTTCATTGATGACATTCTTTTGCGTCTGACCAAAGGAATGGAGCACGCTTTTCCGTGTGACCACCCGTCAAATCCAATGACGTGGTACTAAATGAGTCGACGGAGTGGTGAACCATGTGCGATATATTTGAATTTTGACTAGGGTGGCCAATTGCTTGCTGCAAATTTTCTTGTAAATAAATACAAAAAACGAGGCTTAAGTCTAAGCACGAAAATAGTGCAGCCGATGTAACAACACCTACTTCTGCCGTACAAATAAGATCGTACTGCACGGTAAGATGTGCTAAATTTATCTAACAGCCTTGAATCTTAATCGATTGACAAAATAATGAAATTGTCCGACCAATGGGTATAGGCTGTAAATTAAAACAAATAAAAGGAACAAACAAAAACGTACCTTATGGCTTGTAATTTTTCCATACGCTTCAAACATCTCCTGAAGCTTAGAATCATCGAAATCTTCGCCGAAATTCTTAACATAGACGTTTGTGAACAATTTTGCTTTCTCGCCCAATTCCTTCTCGCGTTCCTTGCGCGGAATGAAACGGCCAACGTAAACTTTCTTCGAGCTCAATAACATACCGTTGACTTTTTCAATTGATGTATTTGCCGACTCTTCGGTTTCGAAATGTACAAAACCGTAACCTTTTGATACGCCCTTCTCATCTTGGGCTACTTTACAACTCAATATATTGCCGAATGCCGAAAATGTATCGTAGATAGCTTTGTTATCGATCGATTTATCCAAATTTTTGATGAAGACATTTCCAACGCCCGATCGACGCAATGATGGGTCACGTTGCGACCACATTATACGAATTGGACGATGCTTAATCAAATCAAAATTCATGGTATCAAGAGCACGTTCGGCTGAAAAGACAAATTAAAACATAATTAATAAATTGAGTTCGATCATAGAAGATTCGATATTAGCAGTTCTTTCCCCGAATTCAGGGCTTAGCTTATATCCCCAAACGTAGTTTTAAATACTGAAGCAAAAGAATCAGCGTGATCTTCGTTGCACGCGTAATGGATCAACAATTTTAGAAACGCATTCGACAATCCCTGACAGCGCGTGTCGATGCAATCTTCTTTTAAACACTCCACCAGACTACTCCTCTTTTTTCTCCTGCATGTACATTGAGATTTCCCAAAACAATAACATGGTGAGCCATGCCTATATCCCTATGAGCAGGAACCCAGTGCATGCTAAACTTTGAGCCGACCAACTTCCTAGCTCATAGCAACACCGTTCTATTAGCTTAAAGAAAATGAAAGCCGAATGTAACGACTATTTGTGAAAATAGTGATTTCGCAATGCGGTGGCATGCCTCACGGATACCCAGTATTGCGGTACTGGCACAGTCCGCAAGAACATGATGTGTATTGTTTTTAGACAACGAGTTATCTAAAACTGGGTCGGACTTGAAAACTTGGTTCTATCGATTGATAAAATTAGTACAATCATCGCTAATGTTACTGCCCAGAGCCACCACCCTATCTCTTCCAAATAGGCAAATTGAATGGCTGATAGCTTCGTCATG
This sequence comes from Beris morrisii, assembly GCA_951812415.1. Taxonomy (NCBI): domain Eukaryota; kingdom Metazoa; phylum Arthropoda; class Insecta; order Diptera; family Stratiomyidae; genus Beris; species Beris morrisii. The sequence goes on from OX638313.1 coordinate 6,834,102, forward strand.
AGCGTTGACAAATAGTAGCATAATTCGGAACACGTTGTGCAATCTAAACTCAAATAGGAATCGATATCATTACACAGTCGCCCACATCATTCACCTACATATTATTTTCATTTACTGATCAAATTTGCAAACAACGCGATTAGCGTTGGTTAAATATTTCTCACACGAGTCGTTGCTCTGCATATTGATTATGACATGCGCATGTTAGGAGTGTGGAACTAGCATAGAAACAGCAAACTGTATCCAAATACCGAAACACTATCCAACAAAAACGAATCGCCAAAATCTCGGTGACTGGGAGTACGACGACGATCACTGCTACCTTTTTTAGTGAAAGAAATTAACAAATCTCCATATTTCAATTGATCATTCAGAACTGGTTTCTTTTTCTTACTTCCATTCATCCGAACTCGTACGAATTGAAAACAAGAAATTTTTTCATCATTGCATTGTGCCACAATTCCTCCCCGTCACTCAGCCGAAGTGGTGAGAAAGACCTTGCATTGTCGTTTATTATTTCGTTAAAGCTCTTTACATCGAGTAAGTAGGTACACGAGGAGATGTGGTGTATGTGTAACCTCTATCTCGCAGATCATATCATTCTTGTGAGATCGCGCGCGCACATATTTTCGTGGCCTCCTTTCACCTGTCCATTTAAAACAACAACGAAAAAAACTAGGTACCTGCTTTGTGTAACTACTTACACTATTTTTTTTCTAAATCGCCACTTATTTATAGTAACTGAGAGCGGACTAATTTCCGTTGTAATCAATGTCTGAATCAAAAGTATTTCCACGGCGTTATGAAAGTTCATTTTTATGGAATTACTAAACTGACTTTCTTCCGGTACAAATTTTCGTTGGTAATGCAAATTTAGCTGTTTACTTTCCATTTATAGCGACTGCAAGTTCTTTGACCTCGACTTTTCGAATGATTTGGTCTGAATTTTTGCAAGCAAGGTTAATTTTTAGCAGCAGATTTTTTCGCCATTGATTTTTCGAGAGTGCTGCGCACATTTTTGAACCGCTTTATTGTCTCAAGTAAATTATATTTTAATTTTGCAATCGAAAATTATTATATTAATATTGAAAGGTCAGACAATTGGTAGATAATTGCGTTGTGGAATTTGTCATTGAGTTAAGTTTTTATTCTGAGAAATCTGTGAAGAATTTGCGACACTGATCAGGTGCAACGTATCACTTTCCATTTTTCGTGAACGATATATCTCTTCAGTAATAATTTGAAACAATGTGACGCATAGAGAACCGATAGCTTCTGTTGAAATTGTTTCAATACTAACCGAGGTAGCGTCTTCTTCAGTCGATCTGTCAACACATTATATCCCCAGAAGGCAACCTAATCAAAACTTTACAGCATAACTGCAACCTTATGAAAACGATGACGCATTTTGCCAAACGACGACATTACTTACCACCTTACAGACATACCATCCAACAAAATACTGCGGAGCCTGCAAGTATTTAAAATAAAAATTCAAAACCAAAAAAGATAAAACTTAAAACCGGAAATTTGCTATTTCCAGTATAATTTCTGCCTTGGAGACTGCACGGGAATGTGATAACTAAAACGTTTTTTGAAAGGTCATTTCGATCAGGGAAGAGACGAATTCCGAGCTCGCGTGCACAACCAACTCTCGTTTGCCTTGATCTTATTTTAGGCCTCGCCAACAATAATTCCGAAATTGGAAACTCCCAGCCCAAAGTGCGTTCTTGTCGCCGAAGCTTCAAATATTGCATTTCCGACAAGGTTCATTGCAAACTGTGAAAGTGACTTTAATGCATTCCATCATAGCAGCCTGTGCTAGCAGACTACCAATGGTTGTTTATCGCTTTGTTTGGCAAATAGTTTTGCATACGCGATATTTGTGTGGTGAATCACTGATAATCCCCACTTGGTGAATCATTAGCTCAAGAGAAAAAAGATATAGGAAACTGGTCAATTTTATTTGTACTTGATATGCTCGACTGGCTGCACATAGTTACTGCGATAAGAATCCAAACACTAAGCCATGGTTTAATCTTGTTCTCGGTTATATCACGTGAGAAATTCACTAAAAAAGAACATCAATTTGTGTAAAGTTCGTTCGGTTTCAATTTAAAAATACAAATATGTAACAGAAAAATGAATGCGGCTGGTTCCGGTTTATCACTCTTATGAAAGGGATAAATTTCATCAGATTTTTTAAGAACAAACAAACTTCAATCCCAGACAACATTAAATTGTGATAAATTGAAAGGAAACGGACCAAAATTCCAAAGATTAAATTTCAAAGTCTCGAAAGCCCATCTTGATCACTTTTCCACGGTGGTCCGATGAGAATAGTCACGATGATTGGATGGAAGCACTGATGTACTGTGAAGCACATGACTGTAAGAATTCCGAATTAAACTGCTACCTAGAAACATGAAATTTTGGCAGTACGTTCTATAACGTAGGAGATTCCCTCTCCTTAACGGGATGAGAAAAGGGATTAAATAAGTTGTTATATTCCTCAATAATCGATTAAGCCTAATGAGATATTAAATTGATTTTCTCATATTTAGGCTACTTATACACGTCTAAAATATATTTGTAGAATTTTTCAGTTTTAAACCCCTCTCAAGGGGATGAAAAGGGTTAAATGTGTTTTTAGGAGTTCCGTGATATTTCTTAGGACTGAATATATAAAAATTGGTGTTGACTTCTACAGGCTACTTATATAAAAGTCAATTAAGTAATTTCGAGATTTCTCGATGTTCGACCCCAAGTCAGTGAAAAGGGGTTTAATATTTACCGCATTATCTCACCAAATTGTTTTCCCCATTGTACGTACTATTTATACAAAGGCCTATAAATTTAGGTCCAAAGGGTGAAAAGTTTTTACTAATTCATCAATCTTATGAGAGCCGATTATATATCGAATTGATTTTTGCTTCTAAAATATATTTATCGGAATTTTTTGATAACATCTGGAGGAATCTTTATGAACAGTGATTGTTTGAGGAAAAATCGGACGACACTAGGGCTCTGGCGAATGTGATGTGAATTTATTGTACGTGTTTTCGTCAAAACAAAATCATTGTACATTAAAATATCATGTGAAAAACAAACCGTAGTCACAGGGTAAAAAATTGATGTCTTTGTTCTCATAAAACGTGACAACAAGAAATGTACAGATACAGACAGTAGCGATTGAATTAAAGAGGGAGCAAAGTACTTAAATCAAATTAACTTTTTCGCCAATCTCAAGTACAAATTAAAATCAGACCTAAAACATATGGCGATATTCGTGAAAATTCAATTCAATGCATCAAAAACGCAAAACTATATAACCAAAAAAAATTTTTTTACACGCTTTGTCCGACGCTGAAAATAACATCGAGGCTTGAAAAAAAAAGGAGATGAGCGAAAAATTTTGTGAACTGATTTTTCTGCGTCGAAAGTTTCATTTCAAAGCGATGGCCTTCATATCGTGTTGTCCAGACGATAATTTAAAGACCGGCGAGAGAGTTTTGTCTTAGGCCGCGTTCCGAATTATGCTTTCTGCGCTTTTAGCGCGCCTACAACATATATGTGTTAGAACTACATATATTGCTAGCTGTCATATTTTTCCATACAAAATCAATAAGCACGAGTTGAATTGGAAAATTCAGAATCAGCTGTTGATTTTGTCTCAAAAATGTAAAGAATCAAGGAAGAGGAGTACAAAATTTTAATACAAATCAAGTTTTTATTAAATTTGAACATTGTAAATAAAAATATTTAATTGCAAAAATGTGTTTTATAAGAAATTGTACTGTTCATAATTTCAAATTAGCAGCACTTACATAATTTTCACAAAATAATATATGTAACTTGAAAAACAGTGTTATATTTTTTAAATGTTTCACAACTATTTGAATTATAAAAAATATTATAATATTAAATTAAAATCCAGTAACGTTTAAACTACCACTATATTGAATCGGCAAATTCAGAATCAGCTGTTAACAACGATACTGACTCTGACAAGTGCCGCTAGCAATATAGTTTACTAATATATATATGGCCTACAATCGGTCCGAATTGCGCTCACACCCCTACAATGTGCATGGAGGGGTAATTTTCTGGCGCTTTAGTCGCGCAACTGAATTGAACATTAAAAACCAGAGTCATAACAAACATGACAGCTCCATACAAATCGCAACAATTTTGAATGGGGGATGCATGACTTGGATGATAAAAACCAAGTTTTCTATTAACACTTTGACTGCCGCGTCACCCGTATTCGGGTGACGCTTATTTGACTACTTACAGGGGATCTTCGAAAATATTTGGACAAATATTCCACAGTAAATAATAAAACTATTACATTATTATAAAAATGGTTTATTTAAAAAATTATTTGCAGTGTAAAACATTAAAACATTCTCTGCAAAATTAAGGTTGGACAAAAAGTTGTTGGTTTTTTCAGATGTTCTCGTGCCTTTGATCGGTCCATTTCGTATCTTTTATTTGAGTAACATCGGTTGCATGCGCGTCTAATGTTTTTTCCAAAATTATTTTTGCGAACGGCGATATAATGCCTTCTTTGTGGAGCAGAAGGCTTGGTTATATCTTCAGGCAGTCCTAATAATCAAGCTATCAATTCTCTAAATCTTCTAATATTTACAGTTTTCTTTGTCACAATTTTGTAAAGCACCAAAGCGTTTACAACTGAAATTCCCAGCAGAAGTTGAGAGTTTTCGATACCATTTAATCCCTTTTCTAATCGCCGTGGCATAAGAAACCATTTGGTCTGAATAATCTATACCACGCTTCCTACAGCGGCACGGGTTGCCTGACGGAGATTTTATTGCAAATACGCGTGGCAGTCAAAGTGTTAAAGTGCAAGATTTTGTTAGACAAAGCAAAGTGAAATAATTTATAAACATATTTAAAAGTGAGGATTATGCTGTTATGACACTGGCTATTTTTGCAGCTTTAAAGCGGCTAAAAAATCCAAATGGAGAGGGATAGAGACTTTAACATACAATTTAGACATTGGTGTGAGAGAGACAGCCTGAACAGCAAAACTATGAGTAACTGTCAAAAAAAAAACGGCAACAAAGTGCATTCGAGCAGTGTTTCGCAACATTCTAGCAGTTAATCCAAGAAAAATCCACTGGCGGCTAGATTTTCCAGCCGCTACAGACTTGTTTTTGACAATTTGGTACGTATAAATTATGGAAAGTGCCATGTGGTGTTATGAAACGCGCCAGAACCGGTATTTTTCTTAACAAACCAGTTGTTAATTTCGTTTACTAGATGCCGTTTGCGTCGGAAAGAGTGGTATCTCTTTCTTTTAATGTTTTCGCCTTGTCGCACGATTGGCTATTATTGTACTTTTTTCTAGCGAGAAAATTGCCAGTGTCAGAACAGCATAAGCTTCGGTTATCAGTTGTCAAAAAACCCAAGGAGACTGATCACATGTTGGGCTTGTCTGCATTAGGGTTACTGTATACACACTCACACCAAAACAGCCTCTAAGAGGGGTTTGGCAGATGCGTACCAAGGTGAAAAACCAGTAAATTTAAATTTTTTCCATGTTTATGGGATTTCACTTTATAAACATAGAAGAAATGAAAGAAATAGGAAAATTTACCATTGAAAACCACAATTTCGCGCACACACACTTCCATATCAAAGAAAAACACGTACTAGAATTGTGGAAGGGAACCGACAGCTGTTTTTCCGACTCTTCACATATTCGCACTAACACACTTCAAAAACGCAATTTGATAGCAATTCCCAGTAGTACAAAAACAGGCGAACTAGTACATAAACAGGCGATTTTTGTGAGGTTAAATTACAATTTCTAGTACAGAAACGACCGAATTAGACGTATCTGCCAAACCCTAGGTAGAGAGTGTTGTGTATATAGTGACCCTAGTCTGCATTTGCTCTGGTTGGCCCAACATGTATTCGATGTATAAAACTAATCGCTGGTTTACGAGAAAAACAAAGTTACAAAATTCGGGTTTTTCCTCAATTCCATGGTATCAATCGTTAGTGAGGTTATGACTGCAGTAATCACCATTCTTTTTTGTTCATCATTCGTGTCTCGTGATATAAAAACCCGAAAATACGTCTGTCCATTTGAATTTAAGCGGGTACAAATAAGGCATTGAAAATGGCGGGTAAATACAAAAATGCGTTTCTTGATAATTCCGAAGTTGCCAGCAACAAAATAACATGTTGCCGGTGTTTGACATCGTATGGGAGGTGAAGTAAAAAAGTAAAAAAACACATTTTTTGCCACTTTCTAGAACTTTTGCTACAAGCCGTTGATTTCAGATTGCATTAATCAAGCGATAAAAAATTAAATCGCGACGTAATATATGAAATTAAGAAAAAAATATGTTGAAATTTTCCGACGGGCAACATTTCGAAAACAATCGAGAGCGCATCAGAGAGCGAGACAACATAATCTCCCGTTTCTCCCACTACACAGGCCAGAGTGAGACAAAAAATGTGCTTTTCGAATTCCGACGACATATTTCACGCTATGGAAACTTTTCGAAACTGAACACGTGTGCTAAAAAAAAATTCGTACGATTCACACCGCGACAAGAATTTTACACACCCTTTGGAGGACAACCAGCAACAAAACAAAATCAAAAATTAAAACTTACCATCAGCGGGCTGTTGAAAATTGACGTAAGCGTAGCCGAGCGAACGGCGGGTGCTCACATCGCGACAAACTCGAATCGAAAGGACGGGACCGGCCGTCGAGAATTTGTCGAAAAGTACGGCCTCGGTAATGTCCTGATGCAAATCGCCGACATAAAGCGATGCCATTTGATAATTGGGACCGGCTGCGGGATTCATTTTTCAATTAGATCGGTCGGTCGAGCAGACGGGGCGGACAAGATCTCGGCTGTCCAGTAGATTGGGGGCGGCGGCGAACTGCGGGCTTCTTTTCCTCACCACAAACACAAAAATCGAAACCACAAAATAACTGCAAGAGAAAAATAATAAAATCAATTTTAGTATAACCCACAAAACTGAAGAAAAAACAAGTTGGCATCGCCAGAAAACAAGAAGAACCCACAGAAAAAAAATGCGAATCACATGAAAATCGCCACGACCCATTTTCTACGGATCGCCCATCACGGAAAATTTCTACTCACTTTTTTTCGGTTTCGACGGATAAATGCACACGTTTATTTTCTCAGGCGTACAACACACAAAAAAAAAGAAAAATTTTTTGTTTCGGTTTTTTCACTACTTTTTCGATTTTTTTTAAATAACTTTTTAATTTTTTTATATTTTTTTGTATTTTTAATTTTTTTTTATTCACAAAGAATGTGGGGTTTGTTTCGCGAAATTCGCTCCACTCATGGAACCACACATCACCAGGGACTCTACTCGTCTAACGATACGAAGGCAACGGTGGCGGAATAATTCGAAATATGGCGTAGTGTAGCGGTGAGTTCTCGAAAATTGAAATGCGCATGCGCTCCATGCGCGAGTTCTCTCAAATCAAGATGGCGGTGCAAAATACTAGCGGCTGAATTTAGTATTGCCCGATCTTAGGCTGTTGATCGGGCACGAAAGTGCGACTTTGTGCCGGTTGGGATAGTGGCGCGGTTGTTGTTATGTTGCGGAAAGGAAACTATTGCGAATAAAATTGGCGATTTTTATTTTGAAGTCGGTGTGTTTCGTTTAAAATTTACACAGCAAAATTTTGTTCATTCGCTAGGTGGCGCGCTTGGAAATCATTCGTTCAATGGTTTTTTGGGGTCAAAATCATATTGTTGAAAAGTATTAGAAACTTCGTAACTATTGTGCGTTGTATCTTTTGATGTGCCAAAGAGACCGCCATTCGAGCTATCGTCTCACGTTTAATGCCGTTAATAATGCGGTTTTGAATTTAGCGCGCTAACGCGTGGCTATATTTGCGTTTAACGTAATATCGCTTCACTTTAGGCGCAGGTATGGTCCCCGTTCTACCGGCTTTGACGTCCCCACTTTTATTTTTAATGCGCTAAAGGCCGTGACACATTAAAAGCAGAAAGAAGCGGCAGAAGCAGAATTGGTTTAGAAAGCACAGGATCATATGGCGCCTGTTTAAATGAAAGCACCGGCAGAAGCAGAGACGAAAACAGTGCTGCTTTTTCGTTCTAAATTCTAAAATTTTGCCTCTGCTTCAGTACTGCTAAAGTAAATCCCTTAAGAATTGGGAATGTTGTCAGCAATGGAAATGTTAAATGTGTTAGTATTGTGCCCATATACTCGTATTTAATGATCATTTTAAACTGAAAGCTCAGAAAAATTAACGGAATCAAAATATTTTCATTAATTCATTAAAGCAGAGCAAAAAGTAGCACTGACGACGCTGCTGTTTCTGCCGCTGCTTTCTGCTTTTAATGTGTCACGGCCTTAAGTTAGTAAAATTTGAAATGGTCGCAAGTGAACGCATCGAAATGTCAAATTTGACATTATCATAACCTAAAAAGAGGTGTGTAATTTTAAGAAGAAAACAATAAAATGGAAAATGGAAGACATTTCGATGAGCATTAAAAAAATTTCACCGATTTTGGCGACTATATCGTTTTGCTTTTATTATTGACACTGATAGAACTGCGAACTCAATCTGGTCATTGTGTTCATGCTGCGTTTACACCGTTTGATTGCATCTCGTTGCGACATTTTGACATTCCAATCCGACTGCGATGCGTTCATTCTGTGCGGCTCTTAGACCATAGTTTTCTCATTTGAAACTGAGTCTTATTTATAGAAAGATAATTTTTGTTATACGAAACTCATTAAATACTGCTATGATTCTAAATATTTATTATTCAGTATAGACTCTAGGAAGTTCGTTCAATTCAAAGTTTTGTATTCAGTCAGCGGCCTTTGAAATTACAGTTGCTCACAAAATTATTTGGTCACTCTGGCATTCGAACTTAATTCGTCATTTTGAGACACTAAAATGCGATATTTGCAAAAGGTAAAAACTTGGATTTATTCTCGGTATAATGTAAATAAACAGACAATATTTTTTATAATGTTAAAATAAAGTTATAAAATTAAAAATAAACAAAATTATTTGGTCACTTCTATTTTCTACAGTTATTAATCGGCAGTTATAATTTTTTGGGTTTATTTTATCTGCCGTGTTACTTCAATGAGTTCCGTGAACCAATTCTTTCAATCTACAATCAGTTCTGGCAATGAATTTCATCGAAATGGGTCGTGGCACGGAATTGGGTAATGATTTAAGGATAATAATATTCAGTTCAGCCTTAAAGGGAAAACCTTATCGCGAAATTGCTAGAATTGTTGATAAACCGTATTCAATAATTCAATGCAACGTAAAAATGTTTCAAAACGAAGGAACTTGGTTTAATAAAGACGGTCGTGGACGAAAAAAAGATACCAAACGGTCGTGATGAACGAAATTTGGAAAAATCCCAAGTTAAGTGTACCAAAACTAAACCAAAAAATGAAAGCAACTACGGAACGACAAGTGTCGGATGAAACGGTACGCAGAACTCTTCGACGACATGGATATAACGGAAGAGTCGCTAGAAAAGAACCATACATTTCTGCTGCAAATCGAAGCAATCGAATGGAATTCGCTAAAAGATATTTAGATACAAGAACAATTCATTCTGGGAGACTGTTATTTGGAGTGACGAGTGTAGATTTAATATTTTTGGTGCAGATGAAATTCAAAAAGTGTGGAGAAAGGTTGGGGCTGTATGGCAGCAAACGGTGTGGGAAATTTGCATTTTATTAATGGAATAATCTATAAATGGGTGTATTTAGTCATTTAAACAAAATATTAAAGCCAGTGCTGAAATTGCGAATGCCAAGTGTATGGAATTTTCAGCAAGATAACCCAAAGCACATGGCTTTTGTAATTAAAAGTTAGCTGCTGTACAACGTGCCCCAACAACACAAAACGCCTCCACAGTCTCCAGACCTATACCCTATTGAGCATCTATGATCAATTTTGAAAAAAAAGGTTCAGGATCATAGCATATAAAACAAAATTCATCTGAAAACTATTTTAAAAATAGGAGTGGAGTACTACTGCTAATTTAGTGAAAAATATGCAGAATAGACTAAAGACTGATATTAAAGCAAAAAACCACCTCACCAAGTACTAAATACATAGCTTAAGTTTAATAAAGTAAATGTATAAAAACTAATATAAACTGGTGACCAAATAATTTTGTGATTTGAAATTCCAACCTTTTATGTTCTTTTTAATTTAATTAATTTATTTGAGCTACTAAGGGCCGTTCCTACGATGTTAAGTTACGTTCTAACTGGAACTTTAACCGACAGATTTCATACAAAACTTACGGTTAAAGTTTCCTGTCAAAGTTTAACTGACGATCGTAATAATGACCCTTAAAATTTTAAAAAATATTGTGTTTATTTACAATATCCTGAGATAAAATCTTATTATTTCTTTTTTTTAAATATTGCGTTTTATTGATGAATTTAGCTCGAATTCCAGAGTGACCAAATAATTTTCTGACCTACTGAATAATATTGTTACGATTACAGTTCCAAAAAAGGCACTCGAATGAACTGGTATTTTAACAAATGTTCACCTGACACACAGTACCTAATCGGGCAATTCATTATTCCCCTTGTCAACAAAAGTGTCCTTTCCGTCAACAAAAGCGTTCTTTATGCTGTTTGTGTTTCAAAGACTATTTTTCATTTCTTTTCTTAGAAGAAAAAAAGTTTTATTTCGAATTGTGACAATGTTTCTATCCAAATCAAAAGTAATAATAAAACATAAGAGAGGATTTAAAAAACAGAAGATGCGTGTTTATTTATGAAAAAAATCTGAACAAAAATTGCCTTGGAAAATAATCAGCAAGTCGTTTTTTCTCCTTTCCTTTTGTTTGGATCTACTGTAATAAGCAGAAATTTTATAAATTTAGTTTCTCCAGCGGGCATTCCTATCGATTTTGATATAATCGCTATTTTGAAATAGAAAAAAATCTTAAAAATTGAAAGTACTTAACTTATTTTTTTATAAATTAATACAAAAGTACGTTATTCTTCTTCTCACAAATATTTTCGTTGTTCAAAAAAAAGTATCCTTGACTCGTACAAAAATTCTAAATAATCTTTCCTTTGGTCGAAATTATTTTTTCTTTCGTAAAAAACACAAATTAAATTCAATGAATTTGAAAAATTTTAAAACAAAATTCGATTATTTTTTCTTATTATTAACGTTATTATTATTTTTTGTCAAATATTGTTAGCGTAGATCCTTCCCTCGGCCTGACGCTCTTCGAGAAAAAATTTATTCTAATTAGATTTTTCGATTTCACCTTTCTTATTGCATACTAGCCGCGTACCGCGGCTACGCTTGTTACGCTCACGTTTGTTTGGTGCTTACTATCGTTACTCCCGTTGCTTCCATTTCGCCCGTTCCTTCCGTTGCTTTCGTTGCTCCCGTTGATCCCGTTGCTTCCATTTCTCCCGTTACTTCATTTGCTCCGTTGCTCCCGTTGATCCCGTTGCTCCCATTTCTCCCGTTGCTTCCGTTGCTCCCGTTGCTCCGTTGCTTCCGTTACTCCCTCCTCTATTCTCCATCCTCTATCCACCATCCATCATCCACCATCTTCCATCTTCCCACCAAACATTTTAACTCGTATGTAACTTGTCGGCGGCTTATAGTAGGCAAGCAAAACCCTTGCGGCAACAATTGCAAAAGCCTCGATAATAAGTTATACGGCGGACTAAGATGCTTCTTGCCGGTAAGTTACAAATGGCAACTCGAACGCAAGTTGCCTGATTATCGCTTTGAGCAAGGGTAGTTTATCAGTTCCCTTGCTCAAAACGACAATTCTAGACTTGGCGGCAAGTCTAAAATTTAATTTGGTCACAGGTTATTAAAAATCACTTTCACTCGTAACAAAAAATTCAATATATAATACAATAGTTAGAACTCACAAGTGTTCTTTCCGACTGATGCGCAACTAATAAATACCTAATGAGAATATGTAATATGGTCTCTATCCATTTGCGAAAAGCGTGACATTTCTAAGGGTTAAAAAAATGTTATCCTTACAAATTGCAATCTTTTTGCAAGTATTTAGCAAGAATTTTTAAATCATTGTCTGTGGCAATTACAATTCGTTGAAAGGGCGAGCTGATCGCATTTTAATGCTTGCTGCCAGCAAACCCTCGCCAATACGTTTGTTAGGTTCCATCATCCATCTTCCATCTTCCATCCTCCATCCACTATCCTCTATCGCCTATCCAACATCCATCGTCCAACTTTACAATTTAGTAATAGGAACGCATAACTAATACACCAAAAACGAGCGACCTGCCGCTAAACTATATAAAATACACTTAAATGTTGAAATAACTCGCGTACCACCAATTGTAAAATGATTTTGTTAACGCAGAAACCTATGCGGGCGTGCGCTCAACATATCAACAAAGTTTCATCGCAATCGGTTGAATGGTTTAGTAAGGCATACTGGACAGACAAACAAACAATTAGAGCACTAGGGTACTAAAATCGTGAAAAAATTGGAAAAATGTCGAAAAAAACATTTGTTTTTGATTTGATCGGTACCACATTTCACAGGAACCATCCCAGGACTATTCTACATGTTTCCTGAAAATTTGATCAAAATCGGTTGAGCGGTTTACATCCTCTTTTAAGCCAAATTATTTATGTTTGTATTTCGTTTAAATTTACAACACAATCGTTTTAGCTCCTCTCAAAAAGTTTACGCTAATTTTCTTTTTGGGTTGATGGCGGCGGTTGGCCGATATTTTTTCTTGGGTTGTTTTAGAGGTAAAGCACTGATAATATTATTTCATATTTTTTAACTGAGTTTTTTTTTAAAGTAAAAATATTACAAACTTCATCAACACATTCAACATTAAATTCGGCACTAAATTATTCACAAAATTGGACACATAAGGACGCGAGAAAACATGGAGGCAAAAGCAAAAAAAAAAGGAAAAACTTGTGATACTCATATATATCATTAGACAAAACAATGAAATTGAGACAACAAAAAATCGAACTATTTTTTGTGTTGAATATTTTTGCATAAACAATTTGTATGGAATTTTGTTAGGTGACGAAAAACTCTACTAAAACGCTAACATGTTGTATTGGAGATATCGAGAAAAAATTTTACTGTCTGGCAATTGTTCGAAGAATTACATTTTCGGGTTGCTAAGATTTGAAAAAGTTCACTTTAATTGAGACAGTGTTTTGATAGTGTTTCAGGCTATCAGTATGCGTCAAGTAGTTTTCAGTTGTTGAAGTACGATGTTTTTTGTCCACTCTTAAACCTCGTTTACACGATGATTGTTATTGCGATAGTTGATGTCATGATACCTACTGCCGTGATACCTGTAGTGTTTAGTAAAAAACCATAGTATCCGAGTGATAAATGCTGACTTCGAGAATTTTCTAGAATAAAAATTTGTATACGAAAACAAATGCTCAAATAACATTTCTAGTAAATATACTTACTCAATTTCAACTTTCTAGCATAATTCCTTTCTGAGATAGAAAAACACCCCCAGCTCCGTACCATTTAATTTTTAGAACGTGCCACTAATAGGGGGCTACTATATAAATTTCAAATATAAAAGCTGAATACTTGGCTTTTGATCCATCCTTCCTCATACCCCTACCTCGGGGTCATCTGGGCCTACCTGTTGTATAAATTCCAAGATACTATCTGAAACATATATTGAGATTTGAGACTCGTTTTCCGGTTAGCCCCGGCTCTGCCGTGCTCCCCCTCCCCCTACAAACAAACCAAATTTCATATTTCCACTTAATTTATTTACCAGATATCGTAATTCAAAACTGTTCACTCGCAACTCCCTTTTTATATCTTTTTCCTTAAGTGGCTCACACTCCCCCCTTCTCCCTTACTCACCTAGTATACATACAAACATCCATGATTTGAACCGTTAACGAGATGTGGATTTTTCAATGTCTCGATTCCAGCTTATAACTCATAAGGTATATGGCGGCAATCCCTTTACACACCTTCAGGTGTTTACTAGTTATATACATACATCTACGTACAACTTGTACGTATATATATGTATGTACTTGTACGGTACAAGTATATACATATATATACCCTCCGACCCACACACCCCAAAAAGTCATCACTTGAAGAGGTCCACTCATTCTACCTACAAAAAAATTTTAATTTAACAGCTCAAAGCTATTAAAGCACTTCCAATCAGCGGTTAACTCCAGATGGAAAAGCCTAACCACCTGGGCCATATCTAGGAAGATGTGGCCATCTTACAACCGAGCCAAGTCAGATGAACTTCTATACAAGACCCGGGCAGACATCTCCAGAATCACAACGATTTGTACAGGTCACTGGCCAATTGGGGATCATGCAGCCAAATTGGGCATTCCGTTCAATGTACACTGCCGCAGCTGCCAGGACACTAATGAGCGAGAGTCACTCGTTCATTTCCTTTGCGACTGTCCGGCTTTAGCTAGAGCCCGAGAGCGAGCACTAGGCAAACCCTTCTACGGGGACCTGAGGGAGATTTCGAGGAAGAAAACTGGAGAGTTATTACTCTTCCTAAACAGTACAGAATGGATATAACGGATCAATTTTCCTCACACTCATCCTTTAAATTCCCCCTAACTTCCGGGTTTAATACGAGTTTGTGGTTTCAAAACGGCCATTGAGCTCTGTCTAGAGGATAGAACTGCCACTTAAACCAACCAACCAACCAGCTCAAAGCTACGAGCCCTTCAAACAATTTTCCGTACGGCGGACAGACGGACTGATTTTTTTGCAGTTTTAATGTCTACTAATACTAAAACGTAAAAAAGAATTTGATGAATAGCACATTTTTTTTAAAGCTGATTATAATACAGTATTATTGATATAATTAAATAAAACTCAACTTAATAGATCAACGGGTTTATGAGCTACGAACCTCCAAACAGATTTGTATATGGCGTACAGACGGCCAAACTTTTTTGGGTCTATTCTTCCTGAAACGTGGAATTGGTTTTTTAAAAAGCAAATTTTTTTATGTTGATCACAACAATTATTCTAACACATAATTAAAATAATAAAATAAAAATGATGCAGGTAAATTTTATTTCAATACACATACATTTAATTCAATTATTTATTTATGTTAGTTTTAGTTAGTTAGTTAGTTTTAGTTCTTGTTAAATGTTTCGGAATAACAATAATTATTATTAGAACTAGCCTGCAAAACATTCGATTGATAAGCATTTTTTTATAATTTTTAATTTATTTTTAAACAATTTTTCAGCCAATAATCAAAATGAAAAAACCAAGCTAAGACAGAACACCATGTAAGAATAAAGCTGTTGTCTGCTCTCCTAGTATCTCTCTTACGAATAAAGGAATTTATCTTCTTATCGAAACAACAAATAAACCTGCAAAGAAACAAAAAGCCAAGTTATGTTAATTTAAATTATATAAGAATTAAAATGCAAACCTATGAATTGTGAAAATGGGTAAAACATTTTTTTACTCAACCACAACTATGCAAACTTCTTCTGGGTTTCACTTTGGTTTACCTTCTTTTTTTCTTCAATCAATACAACTATGCAAACTTCTTTTGGGTCTACACTTTGGTTTACCTTCTTCTTTTCTTTAGTCAATAATTCATCTAAAAGGCCTCTTAAGTTTTCATCGACTGCAATTGATTCTTGGCCGTCTAAAATTTTTTCCAAGCACGACACGAACCATTTTCGATCCATTCCTTTATTGCACAAATCGTCACCCACTTTTCCTACATCCGAATCACTAGAAATTTTCACTTCGAAGTGAAATGTTATTGTTTTCCCTTGTTCGAGCAATGCAAAGGCCGAATTTCGATCGAGTACTTTCTTTAATTTCTTTTCTAATTGCACACCCCTTTCTTTAATATTCATCACACGGAATTTTTGATCTTTGAATTCTACCATAATATCATCATCCGATATCAAATGTTTTTTTAACTCTTTGATTTCACTTTCTTCCACTAGAATCCCACCTTTAACTTCATCGTCCTTTTCTAAATAATATTTTGTCCAACCATCCGCCTCCTCGCTTTTAAGATCTGTTCCATAACAGATTTTAAGATGACGATCCACTTTCAGAGTCTTACTCTCGTTACAAACGTATAAAACATTTTTCGACATTACTTTTACGAGTATATCGCACCGCCGGATTTAAACAATTCCCAACACTTTCTAAACGTCAACTAATGTAATCGTTCGAGTACATACTTTCTTTCTTAAGACTTTCCTTTATTAAGACTCTTGAGATTACTTTATCACGTTCTCAGAATTCTTTTTATAAAATCTTAAAAATAAAATAGTGTAGAAATTGATTGCAAATAAGATCATCTAACTTGGAAGTTATAATGGGGACTCCCATAGAAACGTCGTAAAAACACGTGGCTAGACAAAATTGTTCTACTCCTTGGGATAGCTTTCATATAAAAGTCAAATATGGTTCAACTCACAGAACGTCATAAGATAGTAATCATTCTTTGTTAGCTCATTTCCAACTTAAAAACATGATGCCATTCTTAATAAAATTAGAAAGTTATTCAAACCCAACTTTCGCTTCTTCGCAAAGTAATAATATCGATAACGATAATTATTATGATAACGACTTTCTCCGGAAAAAATGGATTTAGTGATATGGAGTTACATTCATATGTCAAATTAATCTGACGCTATCACGATTTGCACGTCGTAGTCATATCGAAAGTTTTAAACATAACATAACATACATTTATTTAAATTTTGAAAAATAGTTCGTACAATTATCTACAATTTCAGTGATGTCCGGAGCATTACCCAAAGCTGTTTCCCCTTTCGAAAGCTTACTAAAATTTAACTTTGATAGTTTTTATCAAGTTTGACGTAAAGAAACATAGAGTCTGTAGAATTTTCTGCAATCATAACCGATTGTGCGAAAATTCTACTGATCCTGCATTTTTTGCGTCAGAACGGACAAGACAGCGAATTACTTTTAATTTCAGAAGAATTTTTAATTATGTACATATTTCTCAGCACAACGATTTTTACTTTATTATTTTCTAATAATACAGTATTGTGAACGATTTTTAAAAAAAAATTGCTACCCTGAAATTTTTTTTTTCATGTTTCATAACTAGTAGACACGAAAAAAGCAAAAAAAATTTCAGTCCGTCTGTCCGCCGTACGTCGTACGGCGTCCGCTGCACGCAAAATTGTTTGAAGGCTCGTAGCTCCCAAACGGATTGAGATATTAAATTGATTTTTTTTCATGAATAGACTGGGTAGGTCCCTTGAAGTGACCAGAGGGGTGGGGGTGTAAGGGGGAGGAGAGGGGAGGTTGCGTTTTTGACGGAAAATTTTGGTTTTTAGATCTCAGCAACCGCAACTGCTAGGAGGCTGAAAATTGGAATTGATATAGAGCTTTGATAGTGGACCCATTTGCATAAAAATTGTCAATATGGGTGAAGGGGTGTGGGAGTGGGCGAAAAATAATGCGTCCGAAACGCAAAAAAGCCGAGATCGACACATTCTAAAATCCATATCTCCTAAACGGTTAACGTCACAAAATTGAAACTTAATGAATATCTGTAGGTATACTAGGAGAATAGAT
Organism: Beris morrisii; assembly: GCA_951812415.1. Classification (NCBI taxonomy): domain Eukaryota; kingdom Metazoa; phylum Arthropoda; class Insecta; order Diptera; family Stratiomyidae; genus Beris; species Beris morrisii. The sequence goes on from OX638313.1 coordinate 6,851,741, forward strand.
CAAAAACAAATTTTTGAGTGGAGGCAGTGGCGTACGGGGGTGGGGAGTAAAAAACTTTAGATTAAGATATCTCACGAACTAATTGCACGAGACAAATAAAATTCGGTTTGTGTATAAAAGTTGACAAATGAAGTTTGATGAAAGTAAAATTTTTTTAGGGGGCGGTGGATCATGAAAGTGGACGGGATACGAATTTTTCTAAAAAATCACGTCTCATATCTCAAGAACAGTGTAAGGTAGATGCTTAAAATTTTACCAGAAGCAGGCATTAGGCCTAGCAGAAAAAAAATGTTTGGGGTGAGGGTGTAGAGGGTGAGGGTGGGGAAGGGTGAAAAGGAAAAAGTTCCGATTTAAAGCTGAAACATGGTATTTAGATAGAGCTATAGCAGTAGCATGTTTGAAAAATATAATTTGTTATAGGGGTAGTATGGTACGGGAGTGGGGAATGTTTTTCCTAGCTATAGAACGGCTTATGCTACAAAGTTGAAACTTGGTATGTATATGTAAATCAACTAGAAATATAATTTTGATAAAAAAAAATTTCAAATATCCATTGGCGTTCGGAAGGGGAGCGAAAAAATTTATCAATGAAAATGGAATGCATATATTTTCACAATTTTCGTCATATCTATTAGGTCTTCCCAAATATTGAATTAATTTTTATTCTACGGGTTCTTCATATAAATACCTAGAAAGCGTTTTCAGGATTTTTTCATATTCGACCCCTAAGAGGGTATGTACTTTTTCACGAATTCTGCCATATTCTCCAGGTCTGATCAAATATCGAATGTCTTTTTGCTTTCACGGGCTTGCGTAATAATCGCCTAAAACCTGTTTTTAATTTTTTTTCTTTTTCAGTCCCTAAGACCCTCTCTAAAAGGGTTGAACAAGTTTTCTCGAATTCCGTCATATCCTTTAGAAGTGATAAGTAATTGAATTGGTTTTTACTTTCTAGTGCTGTGTTCCAATTTATCTATTAACGGCTTTCAGGATTTTTGGATATTCAACCCAAAGTGGGTTTAAGGCGGTTGTATATGTTTTCACAGATTCCTACATATTGCTTAGATCTGATGATATATCGAATTCATTTTTGCTTCCTAAGGTTTCCCATATAAGAGCCAAAAAGTCAATTTCAGTATTTTCAGATATTCAATCCTAAGGGGTGTAACGAGTAAGGGGGCTGTATACTTTTCAAAGCTTCGACATATTTCTTAGGTTTGACGAGATATTAGATCGCTTTTCACTTCCACAGACTTTTTATATAATCGCCTACAAATCCATTTCTCAATTTTTCGATATTCAACCCCCAAGGGTTTGCATATGTTTTCACAAATTCTGCCATTCCTTAGTTCTGATGAGATATAAAATTGTTTATTACGGCATTTGATGTTATGACCTAAAAACCAATTTCACGGTTTTTCGAATTTCAAGAACCAAGGGGCTGTGAAGAGTTTGCGTGGTGTAATGGATGCGTTGCAGTTTGTGAGTTCTGCTATGGAGAATTTAAGTTACGAAGAACTAATATGTTTGGCGATCGTTGTACACAACAATAAAAATCTGCCTACAGTCTGGGGGCAACTTTATTTTTTTATGGGTTTTAAGTCCGAAACGCGTTTAATGTTGAGATGCGGTGTAGGTTACTATGCGACTGACAACCTAAAAAATAACGTTCCAAATAGCCGCCTGGGTATTCCTTAGGTTGTCGATCGCATAGTAACCTACACTGCGTCTCAGCAAAAACGCGTTTCGGACTTCTTCTTTTTTCTAGCATAAGCCTTTTCTGAGAAATGGAAAACCACTTCCGTACCTTCGTACTCCTATCAATAATTTTATTTTTCTGTGGCTCTGTATAGCTTTAAATTTTTAGCTTTCTATCCTTTGCGAAGGATTAAGAATCAGAATTTTTTCATTTCCAACACCTCCCACACCCACCTCCTACAACCACATCCTCCAAATTTTTTTCTCCGCTAAAGGTCTACTGGTCCCATATAGCTACTGGAGACGACAAGCCACCGGTTTTGTATAAAGCTCTTTGAAGCCAGAGAAGGGTCGTTATATCAAATTGTTGTTGTTTTAGCGTGTGAGTGAGTGAGACAAAACAGGTTCGTTATGTCAATTTGTTGTTGTTTTGCGTGCAAGTGAATGCATCAACGTTCGCCTTCAACTCAATCGCTGCTTGTCATCTCCAGTATATATATCTCTATGACTGGTCCTAACTCGTGTAAAATTTTCAAGATCATATCTGGTACGGTTCTTGAGATATAAAAATGTAATTTTTTTTTTAAAATCGCTGTAACCCATTTCTTCGCTTCGCCTTTCCCCTCAAAAATTTTACATTTACTAGAATCCACTTGTAATTCTATATGCAGAAACCAAATTTTATCTTTCTGGTACAATTGGTTCAGAAGATACTGTAATTCAAAGTTTTTCATCCTCCACCCCTACACCCCACCACCCTTTCTAACAACTTTAACCCTTATCTAATCTCCTAGTATCTCTTAAGACAACCATAAAGTTTCAACTTTCTGACATGAATCCTTCAGGAGATATGGATTTTAGAATGTTTCTATCTCAGCTTTCAAGCGTTTTGGACGTATTGCTCCCACACCCCTCAACCACTATCGAGCATTTTTTGGCAAATGTGTCCATTATCATAGTTCTACAAAAGTTCCAACTTTCAGCACCCTATTATAAGTGGTTCTTGAGATCTAGAAACAAAAATTTTTCGTCTAAAACGTTCCTCTGAACCGACCATGTCGATTGAGCACAGCTACTCGAGTGACAAAATCACACCGAAAAAAATTCCGGACACACACTTGTAGTCCAGCTCATACAACTCTGTATAGTCTGTATGTTCTTCAAATTTAATTCCGGATAGGTCGAAAAATTCCGGATCAACCGTCCGGAGAAACCTATGCATGCTCAGGTTTTTTTCCGGACGTGCGTTTTTCCGGAGTCATGTAGTCGAAAAGCTAAAATCTCATACATTTCTATGGGACATGGTTTTCATTCTTTCCGGAAGGCGGAGCTTGATTTCTCCGGAGTGGAAAAAAACCGACCATGTAGTCCGGGCCTTCCTCTTGTTCCAAACGTATGAAACATTTTTCGACATTACTTTTATATCGCACCGCCGGATTTAAAAAATTCCCAACACTTTCTAAACGCCAACCAATCTAATCGTCCGAGTACATACTTTCTTTCGACTGGCCTTTATTAAGACTCTCGAGGTTACTTTATCGCGTTCTCAGAATTCTTTTTATAAAATCTTAAAAAAAAATAGTGCGGAAATTGATTGCAAATAAAATCATTTAACTTGGAATTTATACGAGAGCTCCCATAGAAAAGTCATAAAAACACGTGGCTAGACAAAATTATTATGCTCCTTGTGACAGCTTACATACAAAAGTCCTTAAAATATGTGGTCTAGCTCACAGTATGTGAGTTGATAGTAATTTAATTTTGCGTACAACAACCACTACATGCTGCCAATCAGTAACGATAACGATAATTGTTATAATAACGACTTTCTTCATTTCTCCGGAAAAAAAAATTAATACATATGTCGAATAATTCTGACAAATTGCTCGATAATTTTCCTTATTTTTAAAATAAAATCACCTTTTCAGCGTCTGCTAAAAGATAGTGAACCATATAAACAATTATATAACTTATGCTTATAAGATTTTTATAGCTTTATAAAATAAACGTACACGCTACACGGCCACTATTCACAATTAGTAGTGACCGTATACAAACAAGTTGTGCTGAATACCAGGGGAAGAGCATTTACGAGTTTGTAAAACCACGTTGAAATATGTGCTGCGTTTATTGAAAAGCTTATAAATTAAAATTTCGCCGAGAAAGACTAGTCAATATTGCCATTAATTGATGATTGAAAAATGAAGGGGATTCAATTCAGTCGACCACTCAACGGTAACCAATAAATAGCCTTAGAATAGTCAAGGAGTAGTTTTGTAGGACACTGAATAAGCTTGATTAGTTATTATGTTAACATTCAATTGAGCGAGCTGAGAAATCCATTTTCATATTGCTTTCAATACGATTGGCCATTTTAAGAGTAATTTACTGCTTTCAAATCGACACAATTTTGCAAAATGTGCTAAAAAAAAAATTCGAAATGAGTTCGTCTGAGCGAACACTTATCGATACTTTCTCGATAGTTTTTATTCGAGAAATGTTCGCCCAATGTTTCCACTTTCTAACGGAAACTAGTTAATTCAACTAAAGACAAAACTACTAATACATTTGAACGAACTTTTGACACCCTATCCTCTAATAGCGTTAGAATCGTTTTAAGGAATTTCATCGCGGAAGTGGAAATGCAATCTTTCCGAAAACACCATCGGCATCAATAGATATCGTTAAATGCGCTGTAAATACCGTCTTTAAAAACACAAAAGTTAAGTTAATGGTTCAGTAGTCTGTAATTTGGGGCTTTAGACTAATGTTTAATGAAGTTTAGGTGCCGTTGCCTTGCAATATAAAATTTTGGAAAAGAATGTCTTTAACATTCAGAGGAATGAAGGTATCAAGAGTTGCAATAATTTATATCAGTAATGGACTCAATCAAGATTGGTGGTGACGATTATTACCGGATTGACGAGGTAATGACAAATCGGTGAGCATTGCTATCAGCCCTTATGCAATTGCAAAACTCGCAACGTTCTTAAAGAGAAAAAAGAACTCTTAATGAAACTTAAAACGATAAAAGAGCAGAAAATTTTTTTTTTAATTCTTTACACGTATAAGAAAACAGATTGATGGCAATCATGCAGGTAGTACACACTTATGAAAAGTTGTGTCCAAAATGAAATCTGAGACGATCTTGAAATTGAACTCCAGCCATAAGGATTTGCTTTGTGCAGATTGAAGGAAGAATAATAAAATTCGTTCGGCAAGAATTTGTTTAATTAATAAATAGCTACAATATAAAATAAAATATTCAGAAAAATAAATTACACATTTCAAACTATCTAAGTCACTAACTAGCTTACATTAAATCGAATGGTTTTGAGTGTTGACTAAAGAAACAGAAACGCATTTTGGTATTTTGAAATAGATCGCTTCGATGGAATGATCGGTTTCTTCTTCTTCTGGTTTTGGCGTCGTTTCGAAATCGACCTTGGTATCAGGAAGCGGAAGTGCTTCCGATAAGACTCTATTGAAGTCAATCAGAATCTCGTTTTCGTCCAGTTTCCGAGTCTCGGGTTTCTTGATTGCGGTTTTTTCGGACATTCGGACAAGAGCAATCCGATCCGATTCGCTTGTTACAGTTGTACCCACTCGTCGTAACATTGCGATTATTTTCCCATCGACCATCGGTCGAATTCGCGAGTAGTTGACTAGATTTTCGAAATATTGTTGCGCTATCAGAAGTGGGATTTTGTTCGTTTCGTGGCGCCATCTTGTCTTCAACGAATCGAGTTGATTAGGCTGCCATTTTCGATTGCTCGAGCAACGTTTGCATCGAACTTTCGTTTGGATCGATTTCTGCATCGGTGCGAATCGACAAGTTCGTTTGCGTACCGATCGACCACATGACGAACACGTTCGGAATTTTCGACGCAGTTTTCTTATTCGATGGCTACTTAGTGATGATCGCTCAGAAAAATAAAATCCATTTCGTCTTTTATTTGGATTGTTGCTTTGGTAGAGTTGTTGATTGTGATGGTGGTGGTGATGATTCTGACAATTGGACGGTGGTTCTGAACAGTTGTCGGTCTCCTCTTCGGGTATAGCGTCATTGATTCGTGTTCGTGATTTACCCGAATGATTGGCGCCTGTTTCCCTGTTTATATTTTTCAGCGAATGCCAGTTTATTAGCCAATTGTTGCAACTGAAGCAAAGATATTTATCTTCGTTGATGGGCTGAAAATAAAAAAAATATTGGTCGATTAGATAAATAAAAAATTTGACAACAGTTTGGGCGCAATAGTCGGGGTTAAGCATAGAATTTGTTACACTATTTCGATTCTTATTTAAGTATATGTTGCTGAACCGGAGAGTTGAGAGAACTCCCTAAAATTCTGTTTTAACAAATTACTTTTCTAGTACAACAAGCAAGTTTCATCCTTCTCACATAAGCCGTTCCTGAGATATAAAAAATATTCTCAACAACTGTATCCAACCGATCAAAAATTTTGATATTAAAATTTTATTTTCAATGTTTCATTTCTCAAGATATTTTTTTTTTGATTTTTTTGACACAAAAATATATTGAACATAACATAAGTTTTTTTTTAAATATAAATATTCTATAGCAAAATAATATAGTAACAGAAATTATTCTACAAAATAAGAAAAGTTATCAAATAAAACAATTAAATCAAAAAAAAAAAAGGTTAAATAGATTCATAAAAAAAGGATTACTTATTTATTTATTTATTTATTTCAGTTTCATCAAAACCTGATTACTTAAAGTTCTTTACAGTTTTAAAACAAATAAAAGCGACCATTAAATATAACAAACACATAGAATATTTAAACAAATTATTTAATTATTTTATTTAAAGCTGACTTCAGTTGTGTCGCGCTCAAGTCAAAATCAATAGCTTGATAGAAACGGTTAACAAGACGCGAAATGGATGTGATCGGTTCATGTTGCCCATAATTAGTTTGATGATATGAAATGTTTAGTAGCGTATAGTCTCTCAAAGTACGACCCGGAATACGGAAAGAAAATTCTTGTAATAACATAGGGGCATCAATTCCTCCAGTGATAATGTTAAATGCGAAAACAGTCCCGAGAACTTTCCTTCTGTTATCAAGCGATTCAAGACAGAGAAGATTAAGACGTTCAGAATAGGGAGGAAGATTTTGAGAGTCAAGCCAGGGTAACCCCTTAAGCGCAAACATCAAAAATCTTTTCTGCACAGATTCAATTCTGCTCTTATGGACCTCATAATATGGAGTCCATACCTGGCACGCATATTCCAGAATTGATCGAACAAAAGCACAATATAACGCCTTTGTGACGTAAGGATCATTGAAATCCTTACACCATCTTCGCACAAAGCCCCAGCTGGAGTTCGCTTTATTCACAATATAATTAATATGATCGTCGAAAGTAAAAGATGAATTAAAGTAAACGCCCAGATCAAGTACCTTGTCTGATTTTTGTAATGAGTTTCCTTCAACGGTGTAATTAAAATTAAATGGGCATTTCTTACGCGAAAAAGAAATAGTTGTACATTTATTAACATTAAGAGGCATGTCATTTAACGTACACCAATAAGATAAATGGCTAAGGTCCTCTTGCAAGAGAATGCAGTCGTCCATATCCGTAATATTGCGGAAAAGCTTTGCATCATCAGCATAAAGAAGAATTCTAGAGTTCAAAATCATTGAACTCAAGTCATTAATAAATAATATAAATAATAAAGGATCTAAGTGGCTGCCTTGTGGAACTCCCGATGTGTTAGAATTTTCCGAGGATAATACCCCACGAAATAAAACTCTTTGAAATCGGTTGCATAAATACGATGTTATCCAATTAATAAACATAATTGGGAAACCCAAATGCTTAAGTTTGCATATCAGAATGTTATGATTGATCTTATCAAACGCCTTACTAAAGTCGGTATAAATACAATCTACTTGATGACCCGCTTCGATTACTGTAATGGAGAAATTTGACAATTCCATCAAATTTGTCGTTGTAGATCTGCCTTTGGTAAATCCATGTTGGAAAGGTATAATAATCGATTTACTATGAAATTTCAAAACTTCACAGACAATCGATTCAAAGAGTTTATCATATATACAGGCTAGGTTGGCAATAGGATTGAATTTGTTGAATTGAAATGTAAAATTCAGAATAGTATAAAAATTAATTAGTATTATCGTATTAGTGTCGGGATCACGGTTGCTTTTCACGCTTTCTTACCTTCAACCCTCATAACTCAACCCTAAGATGGAGTTTTTTGCTGGTGAGCGTTTATCCCTTACATATCTTTATGTAGGTACATAAGTACGAAAGTGGTTCGCGAGATATCGTAATCCAAAATGTTTCATCCCTACTCCCACTTCTGAAATTTTACTTCTAACCCTGCGTCTACACTGGCAATTTATTAGACAATGGCAATGACAACGACAATATTGCCATACACAAATTGACAGTGTAGAGGAATCAAACGCATATGGCAATATTGCTCGCAACATTGCCATGGCAATTATTGCCTTGTCAATTTTGAGAGCAATATTGCCAGAAAACGCATCGTTTGACATAAGTGAGCGTCGCTTGTCGAATGGCAATCGGGCATCTGGCATTTGGCATTTTTCATTACGATTTGACCCTTAACGCAATGGAAATATTCCCATTCCCATTGCCAGATAAATTTCCAGTGTAGACGCAGGTAGAGATGGTAACGATTAATCAAATGATTGAAATAATCGATTATTATCCTTCGATTGATCATTTGATACTCTTGGTTACGATTAATCTTTTAATTTATCGATTAATTTGTTGTGATTGTGGCCAGCTGTTAAGTTAAAGTTTAAAAGTCCACACGTCAAAGTTATAGATACGAAAATAAAGACCGTATAAAAGCCGGATAAACGCCGTAGAATTCTAGGGTACGATGTCCGCGGTCGCTGTGTACATATGTCTATACGTATAGTTTGAAAAAGCACTATACGTAGAATATTTACTGCGATTCTACGTATAATATTCTACGTGCTTATATGTAACATACGTACGTTTTTTGTACGTACAAAATTCACTTCAATTCTACGAGTGTGCAACGTATTAACTCGCACATTTTTTTCATTTCCGCCTTTTACATAGAGAAATGAAGAATTCGAAATTTGACTTATAAAGTTCTGACGCTGAACCAGCTGCTAAATTTCCAATCCTTCTATTCTAAATGTAAGACAGAAGTAAAAGAAATGTGAATGAATAATTTTCCTGAAGTTACATCAAAAATACGATCCTAACTCGAAACTTTTGTCGCATTATTGGCTTGTGTTCTGATGCTGAAATGAGTAAAATTACGATTAGTTTTCTACACGTAAGATCTGCCTGCTGGGTAATAGCGACTCTCTACATCTCATCGGCAACAGTAAATGCGACTCCAGTTTACTCACGCGTAGACCGACGCCAAAAACAAGTGTTCGTTCTTAATAATCAATCCCATTTATTATTATCTTTATTATTGTTTTTGAAGTAATGCTTATTTACAGTTTATATCCCACAAAATATATACATATTTATGGATCAAGATTTTGTTTTCTTCGATTTCTTCCTATAATACATGGTACCTTCGTTATGAAATAAAATGTTATAGCGACAAAATTAATCGATTATTTTCTACATATTTAATCGTAAATCGACTATTGCATGTCGATTAATCAAATGATCGATTAATCGATTAGTTCATTTTAATTGCCATCTCTAGACGCAGGGTAATACATATATCTATTCTCGGAGTGTGCCTACAAACAATCACTAAGTTTTAACATTGATGAACCATTCAGGAGGTATGATACCGCAATGTTTTACCTTCCCACGGTCGATAAATGGACAAACAAATTTTTTTTTGCTTTTGTCACAAAAAGATTAATAGGAAATTTTTATTATTTAAATCGATCAGAATTCTGTACAAATCCGGTAATTTGCCGCTCGAATAACCCAAGCTTGATAATTCAGCGCTTGATAGTCCACCGGTCGATAATCCACCGCTGAATAATCCAATATACACTACAGTTCGTAATTTTTTAGATACAATACAAGTCTCTGTAATCTGCCGGTTCTTTGTATCTCAAGTCCAATAGTCCGCCGTCTATGATAAAGTATCTACTCATCTACTCTGCATAGTGTCTGTGAGCCACGGCTTTTTCTAATCCGCCGCGTTCTAGGTTTAGATGGAAGCGGGTTAGAGAACTTAAATCGTATTTTCTAAGTAAAATATTAAAACGTAAAATGGATTAATTACAGCTCTACTAAGGACCTAAAGAGCACGTTTTGATACAAATTTACATACAGTTACCAATTATCTGCTAACTTTCTTCGCAAAACTGCCACAAAGTGAGTCAAACAAGTTTATGACAGCGATTCGTAGAAACCAGAATATTGAAACTTAATCGAGCGATTTTAATCCCACATAATCGTGCTATAAAAAATAACGATAATTATTTTTATACCGACTTTCTTTCTACGACAAAATAAGCTGATTGAAGATTTACGATCAATTGAGTGAAAACTGATATGGAGTTAATAATGTATTTATATCAAATTAGTATGACACCGTATATTTTGCAATCATATCAGAAATTTTCTTTTATGAATTACCTTATTATTTTGTAATAATAAAGTTTTGTGATCGATGCTCGGATTAAGATATTCTAAAATCCATATCTCCTGAACGGTTCATACATAGAGATATATGTACATATATACTGGAGATGAATTTCTTAATTTTTAACCCCTTAAATGGTGTAAAAGGCTGAAATGAGTTTTCACGCGTTTTGTCATATCTCTTAGGTCCGTTAAGATATCGGATTGGTTTTTGATTCCTCGGGCTATCTATATAATCGACTGAAAACTGTTTGCAGGATTTTTGTATATTCAACCCCAAGGGGTGTAAGGGGTTGTATACGTTTTCACAATTCTCGCCATATAATTTACGTGCGATAATCTCGAATCTTGAATTGGTTTCTGCTTCTACCAACTTTTACATAATCGCCTACAATTTAATTTCAGGAATTTTTGCGATATTCAACCCCAAGGGGATGTAAAGGGGTTGAATACGTTTCCACGGACTTCAACAAACCTCTTAGATGAGATATAAAACTGGGTTTTACTTCTACCTATTTGACGACTTTCCGAAATTCAACCAACACAATATTTTCACAAATTTCGTCATATCCCTTAGGTTTTTATGTAATAGCCTAAAAATTAGATTCAGAACATTTTGATATTCAAACCATAAGGAGTGTAGGTTTTCACAAAGATATGACGAAATTCGTGATGTCGACACAGGCTTTTTATATGAATAATCGGCCAAAAATCGATTTCAGGATTTTCATATTTCTACTTCTATTCTTGGTTTCTTGGTTTTTTATTTCATCGTTTGTATTAAGGACCACAGATTAATGTTGGAAGTTGTATCTTACAATGGGCTATACTAGTGACACAGTCAAACCAGTTTAAATCTGTGTTAGACTAGGTCCGAAGGAGCTGTTTCGTCATAGAATGGCATTGATTGACTCATCAGAGGGTATATCATGCCTACTATCCTAGTCAATGCCATCCGATGACGAAACAGCTCACTCGGACTTAGTCCAACACAGTTTTAAACTGGCTTATTCAATGAAAGTTTTTCAACTGTCATGTCCACAATGGCAGTAGCCAGAACAACGATCGATCCCAGTAGGGTTTTTCGTGTTGGTGTTTCGCACAAGAGACTCCTCTGATGTCGAAAAACAACCATAAAATCCTTTTTGAAAATTTGAGAAACCATCTCTACATAATTGTTAACCATTTTACTTTTGAAGATAATTATGAAAATGAAAATTACGTAACGTATCAAGTATGCTTAAGGGGGCAGTCTACTTTGGACGCCCCAAAAAAGGGCTCTTTTTAGGAATTTTTTTAGAGTTTACAAGAATAACTATCGATGCCATTCTTTTTGGGTTTAATGAATATACTCTAAAACTAGCTAAAAACATTTTTTTTTATTTACTTTTTACATTTTGTGTTGTTGAAAATACTCGTTAAACGTAACTGCGTGAAAAATACATAGGTGGCTGACGGGATTGATTTTGTTCAGCAGATTCATCTGACACAAAAAAATTAAAAAGTTATAAATTCTGTATAACTGTGATTCTGTCTGGAACTAGAAGATTTAATATTCATGCATAAATAACAAAATGGCGGACTTTTTCGGAAAAATACCAAAAAATGGTACTTTTTCCACTAGTTTTTGCATCAAAATTAATAGTAAAAATAAAAATTTTCACTTGGTTCTAGTTCCAGACGAAATTATATATTTTAGGGATATGTGGTCTAATTTGCATCAAGATCGGTTGAATGGCTTTGAAAATTTCAGTCCCGTGAGCCGAGAAAACGTTGTTTCGAGAAAAACGCGGTTAAAGTTTTTTTCTACGAAATCGTGAAAAAATCTTACGTACGCCTAATCAGCGATGCCCGGACCATACAGGATCCCTTCTGCCTTTCCAGAATCTCTTACCCTTACAGTTTCAAATGTGGACATATAACTGCCGGTGAAAGCAGTAGAGAAACCTCAAATGTCGAAATATAACTGCCGGTGAAAGCAGTAGAGCAACCTTAATAATAAGTTTGTGTTAATACAAGCAGCTGCTCGACATTGGCACTTAGACTGCTCGGATCTTTATGAATTTTTCTCACAATATTTTTGAATGTACATACTTTGGAAAAATGCAAGAAAAAAAAAACGTTTTTTTCAAACGGTCACAACTAGACTGCCCCCTTAATGCCAGTGGCGCAGCAAAGGTTTCGCTCTGCGTGGGATTTTCATGTTGATAGAGAACATGAAAAAAAATATGACAACATTCTAGGGCATCATGATCATTTTTTGGGAGAATGTCAGGTACCAACGATACTGCTATTATATAATATTTTTTTGTGTACAGCCTTTTCACCTCGATATCACATAAAAATTTTTTCCAATTAAAACACTCAAAGTCCAAAACTGAATCATTTAAAATTTTCGGTCTATAGCTCAAAGCGTTCTCGAGTTTGGGCGAGTCCCATTACTATTTTTTTTGAGGACTTAGTTTTAATTTTTTTCGAAGTAGCACTTTGATTTCACTTGTTTTTGTTCATATTTTTGAATTGTGAAACGTTAAGGCCGGTTTACATGTCGAATGCAAACATTTTTTACAGAGATTGTGAGGGAGAAGGAAAATCTCTAATGAGAAACTGATCAGGAGTGAAACGAACAGAAATTATATCCAGTAAAAAATACTGACGATATTTCTGTGAATGTGTGTGTGAAAATATTTTTCGTTGCCATAAAAAGTTCTCGAACTGAGATATTTTTATGGTTACTGCTCGTAATTTTCTACTCTGGTATCTCTAGTTCGCAATAAATTCGATATTTGTAACTACTAGCAACGCGAAATTTTATAGTTACTTTTGCGTTTATGCATGGCCGACATTTTTTTAACCAAAGATAAGGACTTTTTTTTCTTTTCTAGATTCGGAGTTTTCAAAGATAATTCAAACCAAAAAATTAATTTCTTCTTCGCAATCTATTTTTTATTTTTTAACATACTGGATTCACAATTGGCTTCAAGCCAATCGTATGTTCATCTAGATGAAATACTTAACTGCGATTTATATTGTAGTTGGAGATAAGTTTTAAGTAGTTTAATGTTTAAGTAGTTTGTCCTTTATTAAGAACTTCTATTAGGTTGCTACTCGAAACTAAAAGGCAATATCATCAGTGTTTAATTTCATGTCTGGAAATAGATGAGTCACCGAAATTTATTTTTACTTTTTCAAGGATTTCCTTGTGGGAGATCCAGAAAGAACTCATTCGAATTCTTATATATTTATCCCTTTACCTGGAACGATTTAAAAATAAATGTGTACAAAATTTCATATTCCTAGCATGAAGCAATCGAAAGCTATTGGAAAATATTGTTGGGAGCTAGCCGAAGAAGTAGAACGATTTCGCTGAGTAGTAAACTTGAACCTTGTTTTCACTCAAAACTAATTTGTACAAAATTCCGCATTCGTGGCTGACCGTTTTCTTAAGTATTAGTGAGTTCCGTAAATGGAGTGAAGGCATTTTGACAGGATATTTTCATGGCAGCTGCACAAAGGACTAATGAGATTTTATTCATAATCGTACATTTAGCTCGAACTATTGGAAAATCAACACATAAAAAATTTTGAAGTTATATGCCAATATTATTAAACACGTGTTTTAAGGACTTTTCGAATGGAAGCTACCCGAAGAAGTAAAGGAATTTTACTGACTAATGAACGAAAACTTCATTTTCACTCAAAACTAATTTAATAACTTTCAAGATTCTAGGTCAAGGCGTTCTTGAGTTATCGTCCGCACGGACAGACGTTAAGCGGATTTGGGGTTTTGGCCACTAATATACAAACATAATAAACAACCTTTTCTTTTTCTAGAGTATATATTTAAATATTTATTTATTTATTTATAATCATGTCCTGCTTAGATAAATCTGCGCAGGCATCGTTTTAAAGTGCCAAGCCCATAAGGGGGCAAATTGCACTGCTTATATAATAAAATAATATACTCTCAAATTTCATCTAGAGTATAAACAGTAGACACGATTGCAAACCATAAAAACCGTTGAACACAGAAAATTCTTACAACGCTTGCTTCACTTCCATTACATTTCTGTTAGTTGTCTCGCTCTTACCTAAAAAAATTTGCCATAAACAGGTGGGGAATGTATGTGAATGACATCACAGCGGTTGCTTCTACTCCATTGAAAATTCGATAAGCTAGCTCCCTCACAATCTCAGTAAAAATTACTTGCAACCGACATGTAAACCGGCCTTTATAGTGTTCAAAATTTTAAATTAAATTACCCTTACAAATTCGATCAAAGGTCGACCGCCTAGCTAAAGGTGTTCTCGACTAATTGTGTTTTGAAAGATAAAGTCATAAATTTGTCAAGGACTTTTGTATGGAGACTGCATGTATGCTGAATTTTAAAGTAAAAGATCGTAACACGTCCTTATATGAACATCAGTGAAATGGAAGAAAGTGCAAGAGCGTTAAATCGAGACCACGCCAACACCAAAAGCCAGTAAGACTAAACTATGCCATGGTGTCAAATAATTGACTAAAAAAATTTGACGAAAATTTCAGTCAAATTGTTACTGTCCAAATAGACCTTGTACAGAGTAAATAAAATAATGTGGCAAACAAAAACTTGACGATTATACTCCCTGACAGCATTTGCCAGGGAAAATAGTCAAATATTTTACTGCGTGGCATACAGTGTAATACTAGTTTAAGAATCCAATGTAAGGTATAAAAACGGTTGCGTACTTCCCAGGAACTATGGAGAAAAATTTATGATAAGAATTCGTGAGTTAATTGATAGGAACCTACCTGAAACTTTGAATGAATTTTGTAGTGCAGAGTTCGTCTATAGATACTAAAGGATTGAAGGTGCAAGTATGTTGTATCTAAGTATCGAAATGATTTTTGTTGACGTACGGAAGTGCGTCCCAATGAATTAAAAACGCTGCATGCAATCGGCAATCCTAACCGCAACTCAACTCGTCAACTTCGAATAGAATTGGGTTACCACTTACCAGCCGGCAGCCACTAAAATCGAACACCTGCCTTGGCTCTTCACCTGGGCGAATTAGGTGAAAAACGCAGACGGAAACGTGCGTTAAGAATGTTTTTTTTTTGTTGAAGTAGGTAGGTACATACTCGCACTGCGTTACGTTTTGTTTTTATTTTTCTGCGTTTTGGTCGTCAATATTGCGTTCCGATTACTTTGCAGAGGTGATTCAACTCGCGCACAGGTAAAACGGACCAAGGCTCTGAGAAAAACCGACCAGATGACAAACGAGGACCGAGTCATTGGACTACTGGGAGCAGATGCATTTATCTTAGACCCCTATGATTAGATTTTTTTTGTAGGTCTGAACTTAAGGCACTTTTATCGAGACCTGCCAATTGTTTACCATAACATTTCGAAGGTGCGGATTTCATTAGGCATGGATTCTATTTCCTGTTTGTTGTTGGCTGCATCTACCTAAATGGCATCCATTTTTTCGAATATCCTGACAGAGTTCGCTGTAAAGTGAGATGGGTAAAGAGTTTTCCAACTGCAGTCCTTCACCAGTGGGAGCACACTTGCTTGACAAATTTAGCCAACTAAATGGTAAAAAATATGACAAACTACAGGACAAACAATTCAAATATGGTTGCAAAAGAGCAGCAGTGCCTCGGATACGAACGGATTCAATGCGGTAACGTCGTTTCATCAACGCACAAGGACTGGCTTCAAGGACCCTAAATGGCAGATTGAGATTCAAATCCATGGTTTTCGGCTCCATTTGGCTCAACAGCTACCATTTGGTAAAAGCTACGGCCTACACCACTGAGAAAGAAATGTAAGATCCGATGTACTTACTGATCTATGGTCCCGAAATTGGTGACTCTTAAGGACTAAAATAGTAACTTTTCCAGTGACAAAAATTAGAAAAGAATGAAGGTCAATCCCTCGCTGTTTAATCGATCGCGCGGAAGAAAGTTGAAATTTGATCCCCACTTCTATAATAAAATACATAAGACTATTATTGCGTTGCGGGTAGTGTCCATACAAAAGTCCTTAGAAAACGTGTTCGTGACTTTTACCCTTTAACTTTCGAATGCTTCAAGCTGTATGTAGCTGAGATTTGGTTTAAATTGACTTTGAGGTACGAGATTGAAAGCAAGCAAAACCTAGAAAAATTATTGAAAAAATTGTCAAATTTCCTTGCTAAGTCCATTATAACCCAAAAAATTGTAGAGCCACGAAGTTGAAATTTTACACGAAGTCTCAAGTAAAATATAGGGTCGAGTTTATTAGTGCATATTAGTACGACATTTCAAAATTGGAATATTTATTATGATATTTCTTCCTCAATTTCGATTTCTCGACTGCCCTGCCTATTCGGGCATTGTGTTTTAGATGCATTGAATTCGACCGGTTATGAAACAAAGTAGTAAAATAAAAGTTAAACTTGAAAAACACCAATAAATAGTTGTTAGGCGAAGGTACTATTTGGAGTAGCGCAGTAAGCAAATCAGAGAATCCGAAATCAAGGATAGAAATTAAACAAGGACACCAATTTTGAACCCAATACATTATATCACTTGTACACTATCTTCACAAAATTCACAACCAGCTGTAACGAACTTTGTCTTGAGTTTGATATGGAGGGTGCGAATTCAACGCAATCGCAGATCTACACGAGTAAAAGAACACAAGTAGCAAAGGATATCATTTTTCAAATGTACCGTCCGGTCGGCGTAATGCACCCTCCTATGAGTCATAGCTATCGATTTTGTTCCCCTTAAACTAGGATCAAGGGTGAATTAAATACAAGGCAGGGAAGCGTGAAAAAAACAATAAAAAAAATTTACCTGAAATTTGAATTTGGCCTGAATCAACTCCACAATATTTGGTCCATTCCTAGGCTCGTGAATGTCGATGGCCTGATTTGTGTGGCAGCCGCAAATCAGGCAAATCCTTTTCAGATCCTCGATTTGTTGCTCCGACATGATGGGCACTAAACTAACAAATTTTTCTAATTATCTAAAAACGTGACGTCACACAGAAAAAGTAACGATTTCCTCTTTGAAACCGAATCGCGCACTGATTCACGCGCCAACAAGACCACGCAACTTCTTCGACGGAAGTTTAACCCCGAATGGCACCATCCATCGAATTCGAACCACCAAAATCCCATCCACTACCAGCAGAACCAACACCACCCTTTTCAGCTGTCGCAAAGGGACCATATGCACAGCGCGTTGTAGCGAGGACAGCAGAAGGACAAAAAGAAAACAACAACGGGCCGAATCGAAGCCCTTCGGTTTCCCCCTGAGGAGGCTCGATACCGGCCAACTTCCAACTTCTTGTTGGCTTCTTTAACCCCTGGCTGGCTGATGATTGTCCGATCGATTCGCAGTCGCACATGGTGTGCGGTGCGGTGTCTTCGATGCTCGATAATAACAAAACCGTCGGCGCACACTTTCCACTGAACAGATCTATGCGCGCGGCGCGGCAGTCAGTGGCAGATGGTCGTGCGCGTTATATTCGACTTCTTTTGTCGTTTTACGAAAAAAAAATGTTATAAGAAAAATGTTATTTAACACACATCACACATGGAAGGTAGTTGTACTGTGGCTCAGCAAAGTATTTGTACACGACGAGATTAAAACCAGTCTCAATTCCAACATTTGGCGATCTTACCTTCTATTTTCGCGGTATAGCTTCCATAGGGTTTCGTGTTTTTTGCCTTAAAGACCACTTCGCGAAATCCCCGACTGAAGAGCACGCTACTCGAAGGTATGACAAAAGTCATTGATGGAACAGCTTACTTTGGGACCAGGTCTAACACAGTGAAAGTTTTTCAACTGAATCTACTATCAAGGAAACTAGATGAAAATGAAGTTGGATGGGTTTAAGGATCAGGTTGGATAGATCGTCCAGAAAACAATGCAGACGAACAATCGAGATGGGAATTCAAGGAGTGAATACGTTCTACCGACAGGTAAAAACTGTCGTCAGAGCTTAGGACGGTAATGATACGCTTCGAAATTAAATTATGACGTTGATCAATAAATTAACTAGACAAATTAAGATGTGTAAATTTTAAGACAACATTGCTTACTATCCCAGGGTATAAAAACCGACCCCAAGAGAGAAAAAATACTGTTTTCAAATTTGAATTGTTAGGGATAAGAAAAATTTGTGTCAATTGACTCTCTTGTGGGACACGTATTTATCGATATTTCGGAGTGTACAACTAATTTAATGAGTCGCGTTATCCATGATACTAAGAAATCGAGCCAATCAAAAGGAACCACGAACAGTCGAGGCTGAAAAGATGCGCAATGCTTGGGGATGATTGCATACTTTTTGGGGATTCAAAAATAAAAGAGCTTATCGAAATTTTGAAAATTGTATAAACTGCAAACTGTATGAATTTTGACCGCTAAAAAGAAGGGGCAATAACAAGCACATCGAAATTTTAGGAGTGGAATCAGCTTATTTAAGGCAAAAGGCCACCAAATTCGGATAACCAAACTTGACCAGCGCCATCTACCTATGTGTCAACGACCTTAGATCGTCCATGTTTCAGCAGGAAGAATTTTCCTTTCTTGCTTCCGTCTAATTAAAAAAAAACTTTGCCCATGACAGCAGGATGTGTAAGCTGGTCGGTGAAATAGGAATCAGTTAAGTGTTAACATTCTAGCGATAAGGACTTTTAAATTATTTTGAGTACACCGATTGTATCACAGATAATATACGAATTCGAAATACTGACGATGTAGATTACGTCCTTTTTCGTTAGAAATATCACGTGGTCACACACATTGAAGAAAACAGAATCCACATAAAATTTCGATTGTCAAATTTATTAAAAAAAAAACATTTAAGTTGCTCTGAAATCAAAAGAGAAACTAAATGTCAAGAAACGGCTAGATTTTTGCAAGATACATTCAACTTGGAGTGCAATAGATGCCAACAGTCTGGGAGCAACTTTATTATTTTTTGGGTAGAAGTCCGAAACGTGTTTAATACTGAGATGCGGTGTAGGTCACTATGCGACTGATAATAAATAAACTCCTGGTTATTCATTAGGTTATCAGTCGCATAGTGACCTACACCGCATTACTCCAGCTCTGTACATCAATAAAATGTTGAACTTTTTTTTGCTTTAATTACTCCTGCAGTACTTCTACATATGCATACTAAGTTTCAACTTTCTAGTATACGCTGTTTTTGAGTTATAAAAAACCACCCCCCACCAACGTACCTTGATACCCCTATCAAAAAATTTTTCTAGGATACTTCTGCAGTAACTCTATATAGTCGTCGATTTTTGCAGTTTTGCGGTTTTCGAGAAATAAAAATCAGAATTCTTTTCGTTCCACCCCCTCCCACAAACAGTCCCTTCAAACATTTTTTTTCGTGCTAGAAGTCTACTGGGCCTAACTCCTGTAAAATTTCTAAGATAATATCTGGTACCGTTCTTAAGATATAAAAATGAAATTTTTTGGAAAATGGTTATCTCCCCACTTTCGTACTCCACCTCCCCTCTCAAAATTTTTACATTCAGTAGACTCCACTTATATACAGAAACCAAATTTCATATTCCTGGTACAATTGGTTCGGAAGATATTGTAATCTAAAGTTTTTCACTCCCACCCCTACACTCTACTTCTCCTCTTAAAAATGTTAGCCCTTGTCAACTCTCCTAGTATCCCTTAAGATAACTACAAAGTTTCACCCTTCTGAGATCAACGGTTCAGGAGATATGGATTTTAGAATGCTTCAATCCCAGCTTTCAAACGTTTCGGACACATTTTTTTCCCCCCACTCTCACACTCCTCAACCCTTATCACCAATTTTTTTTGCAAATGGATGCACTATCATAGTATTACATAAGTTCCAAATTTCAGCCTCCTACCATAAGCAGTTCCTAAGATCTAGAAACCAAAATTTTTCGTCTAAAACGCGCCCCCTCCTACCCCTTTACACCTCCACCCCCAAAAAAGATATCAATCGTAGGGGTTCGCCTAATCTACGAATTGTTAAAAAATAATAAAATAAAATGGTGAAAGATTGTGTGGACCGCAAAGACAAGTTCAAAAAAGCGAAGTTGTGGCTTGAGAAAAAACACCAGGATGTTCTTCTTTGGCGAGCTAGAGAGCAGCTTGGTATGAAATACCTCTTAAAGAATGTCAGAATATAGGTTACTCCATGCCGGAAAGATGTAAATCTGTTATGAAGAATTAAGGACACACAACACAGTTTTGATTATTTAAAGCAATAAATGTGCGCGTTATGCATCCCGAACTGAATCCAAGTCAACTATGCAAACCTAAGGAAATCAAAGTCATTGTTTGGAAAATTAAAAACAGAAAAAGGCCCGGTAATGACCTGTTCCAAATATTCTCCTAAAAAATCTTCCGAAAAAGGCATTGTATACTTAACATATTCAACAGCTATTTTAAATTAAGATACTTTGCCATAGTTCTCCCAATAGCAAAATCTGGCAAGAATGCTTCTAACCCCTGTAACTAAAGGCCAATAAGCAGGGACGTCATTTTAGTTTTTTCTAGGGGGGGGGGCAAGATGTTATGTTTGTATATATTTTTATATATAAATATACGTATGTTATATATAATCTATAAAAATACATAATTCAGGGAAGGGGGGGGGGGGCAAATGCCCCCCCGCCCCCCCCCCCCCAGAAATGACGTCCCTGAAGGTTAATGTCATCAATTGGTAAAGCCTCCGAAAGGATTATACACAGTCGTTTAGAGTAATAAACACCATTAGAAATTCCGCTAGAAATAAAGCATCGGAAAAGTTCTCGACTCGGTTTGGCATAATGGTCTAGTCCACAAATTAACCCAATAAAGATCCTTCCAAACTCAAGTTAAATCAACCCTTTCGAGTAACCGCATTATACCAGCACGCATCACACAAGGATCATCCCTAAGCCCCTTGCTCTAGAATATTTACATGCTTCAGATCTGCCAAAGCAATCAAACTGTGAGTTGGCAATTTGTAATTTTCGTAACTCAATGGGATCAAAATCGTCAGTGAAGTTATCAGTCGAAAATAAAATAGGGCATTTTGCTTTTATGAATAGTAATGTATATTAGTTTATGTTACAAGATGCGCATCAATATTTAATAATGAAAGTACCTCATAATCATTTTCGGTTAAGTGATCAGATCCTGAGTCTAAAGAAGATCAAGCCGCCTCCCGATTAGCGTCATACATTATTGCATACAAGCAGTTCAACTTAATGTCACGAGCCTGAGGTTCGCCAGGATTTCAAGTAAAACACAGTTCGATATCATTTACTACTTGATCGCTGTTATCGATGAAAATATACTTTCGCGTAGAACTGATCGTCGTTTCATTCTCGCAGCAGAAAAACATATCCCCGGGCTCTGCACGGCTTAACATATATACTGCATGTGGTGAGTCGAGAGATTTCCAGCATATTCAGTTGTTTGTGTGGAATGCGCAAGAAGTAACTATTACATGCAAGAAATAACTAGAACATGCGAGAAGTATATGGACCTATCTACGATATTGCAAGGTTGTTGTTTGTCTCTGGAAACTTTAATACCAATAATAAGTTAGAGTATTTGTATTGCCAGAGTACACATGTAACAATAACTTTAATTTTTGCAACACATGTAACCCACCAATGCAGCAAAAAAAATAATTAATAAATTATGAAAAAAATGGAACTCTACGACAGTTATCAATATTGGTAAATCTATTATCTCTTGCATGTTATATTTCGAAGGGTGTTCTTAACTTGAAAGAAAGGGATTCATTTGTAGAAAGTTAACAAATAATGAACCGATTCTAAATGAATTTTAGTTTGCAAACACCGGATAGATACCTATCGTGTGTATTTTTCATTAGAGAGAACCGAGAACCGAAAATTTAGTGGCAACGGAATTTGTATTTGACCCGGTAACACTAGCAGATTTAACCCAAGAGACGACTAACGTTCAGTTTCCTATTTTTTAAATTCCTATTTTTTCCTTGTAAATCGGCTCTATTGTAAACTAGCAAACTAATTCAATTTGCGTTGGCCGAATAGCCCAAAAAGCTATCAGTAGCTTTTTGAAATTTGTGCCCGCGAATTCAATACTTACGAATTATATAGCGCAAATCGCGTTAAATAACCCAATCTGCCAATCTTATTCAAGGCCACTTAAAGTGGATTAAAGGCGATAGTCCAGTTTAGTTGATTTTATTTTTAAATAACAGGTTCTGGACAATTGTCCCAGAGTAAAAACAGCCAAAACTCAGTTCTTATTAACCATATAATGTATTTCTGCCTTATTTTCTATACCGGTGCTGAACATAATTTAATAACGATAATAAAAGAAAAGTGAACAGTAAGCGATTGATTAAACTAAACATAATATTTGTTGTAACTTCTTTGCTAGCTTATCACATTTAATTAATAGTATTAGGGAAGAGGGGGCAGGGAGGGAGTAGGTTGTATTTTAAAATTATTAACTCTAACGTTGGTTGGTGGTGGTTCTGGTTGTTTAAAGCTACTTAACAATAAAGTCATGGTGGTGAGTATTGAAGACGCTGGTATCACCAGCATTGTAGGGTGCACTACTGAACGGCTAAGCCATGTTAGTTCTCCTTTTCCTGGGCGTTACTAGCTAAAGCTGCGTCTGGAACTTTCTCAACTTCGATGTACTCCTCGTCATCGTCTTCGTTCTCTGCAGTCACTGCTTCATCGATAGCTTCAGCCTTGACCTGTTGTTTTGGCAAGAGGTCTTGACTCGGTTCTGAAGGTGCTACCCTTTCTACAGGTTCGGGATCCTTCTGTTGCTCCGATAGCTGTTCGTTCTTGATGGACACAACACCTCCACTTCCGTTCATTGCTACACCGTTGTGTTCGTGTTCGATTAGGTGGTTGTCCAGTTCGGCTCGGAAGAAGTACTTCTCGGAGCACAGGTTGCAGTCGTACGGGCGGGCGTTCAAGCCATGTTCGAGCATGTGACTAAGAAGGCCGGCTGGAACTGTGAAGACCGCCGAACAAATGTAGCAAGAGTAGCCGCGTTCCTCACATCCTACAAACGTGTGTTCGACCAGATGCTCCTGGAGCCGTTGAGCATGCGGTAAAATCATCTTGCAGAGATTGCAACGGTTCTCGACGTAGTTGCGCGTACCGTTACCTTCGAACCGCAAATTAAACTTGGCCGTTAGATTATGTTTGCGACAACATTTCTCACAGACACGAGATTCCGATGTGGATGGTAGCGTTTCCAGACACAAGGCGCACAGGTTTTCCGGACTGCTGGAGGATTTCGTGTGGAATCTAGAATTCAATGCGGAGTTAGCGGAATTACGGGTTTCGTCAGGGAAAACATTCTACTTACTTGGCATGAAGTCCGACTTCAAAGTCCGAGTTCAACGTTTGTCGACAGCATATGCATTGCACTGGAATTTGTCCCTCGGCATTATGTTCGCTCAGGTGTAACTTAAAGGCTGAGACATCGCCCAGGGCCGTCGAACAGTGCGAACATTTCCCCGACTGACCGACCTTGGAGTGCTGAAGCTTATGCTCAGCAAGGATAGCCGGCGATGGGAAGATCTCGTCACAAATCAGGCATTTGTGTTTCCCGGTCGAATTGTGGCACGTCTTCATGTGATGCTCGAGTTCGCTGCGCGACTTAAAGTTCCCATTGCAATAGGCACAGCGGAGACTTACACCCGTTTTCAAATTGTGCACGATTTTTCGATGCGAATGTACCTCGTTTTCCGTCCGAAAGTCTGCTCGTTCGCAAATTCCGCAACTAAATCCGCTTGTTCCGGAACGATCGACGGTTGACTTCTCTTCTTGCTGTTGGCGACTTTTAAGTGCAGCTGCAGTACGACTGCTGTCGAAATTACTGGGATTAAGGAAGTAGCTCGACGTGGTCTTGTTCTCCTGATTGTAATTGTACATATCCATCAGGGTCTTGTTCGCGTCGATGTAACGCTGTCCAAGTCCGTACATCAGGGCCGAATGCTTGCCGAGCCCTCCGACTGTGTTCGTGTCCACTTGCAGCGGATTGTAAAACTTGCTGCCCGGGATTTGGAAGAGCGTCTTGCCAGCTGCAAAGGTGTTGTAGTCGAGAATGTTGTTGTTGTTCGGAACGGAAGGCTGCTTGCTGAACGGCGAATGGTATGTGCTCGAAGGACTAGCAACTATTCCTGTTCCTGTAGAGCTTGAAGCTTCCTTCTGCGAATGGTGGGTTTGCATGTGACGATCGAGTAGAAATTCGACGTGAAACGTTTCGGGACACGATGGACAACGAAATTGTCTAGCGTGTGCGGCCAAATGGAAGTGCATTTCCAGCTCGGACGAACAAACAGCTCGACAAAACATACACTGTATGGAGGACGAACCGTTGTGTGAATGCCGGGCACGGACATGGTTCGAAAAGTCCTTCTCGCTCCGAAACGACTCCATACACGCCGAACAACGAAACAGTTTATTTTCGTTGGAATGCGTACAAGCGAAATGCACCTGAATCGCTACTTTCGTATCGAAAAGATCGGAACAGATCGAGCATTTGTACATGATCTGAATGTGGCTGTCGAACAGATGCTTCTGAAGATCGTCGGATTTTGCAAAGGCTTTCTTACAGCTGTTCGTGCACGAGAACTCTGAATTCGTAATAAGAAAATGTGAAATCACGTGCCGCTCATGCTCGCCTGGATCCCTTAGAGCCAATCCACAGTGATGACAGACCAAACTGGTGACTCCTTGGGCAATGTGCGTCTTCAAATGCGAACGGAACGTATCGAAGTCCGGCAAACCAGCATTGCACTGGTTGCACAGAAACGTACCTGGACCCTTCTCTTCAGCAACGGCTGATTCGCATTCGGCAGGATTCTGAAGCCGCTTCTTTGGTTGACTTAAATCGGTCGGACTGACTTGTTCCTCGTCCTTTTCGGAGTCGGTTTGACTGCGCCGATCATGACTAGGACTAGGCTGTTCGACTTTCACCTTCAGATCCTCGTAACGAGGAGTGGAGCTAGCGCTAGCGGCTAGCAAACGTGGACTAAACGTTCCCGACGCTGCCAGCCGATTAAAGTGCTCGAAGTAGGAATTGGGACTAGCCAAACGATCGATGTGGGTGGTCCGCATATGCTGGAACATAGTCGGTATGTTGGGAAATTTCATCGTGCAGTACTCGCAGGATAGTTGAAAAACAGGATTACTAGGATGACCAGCAGAGATGACGCCATCTTTCGAAGTGACGTGCTCATGCATCGACTGAATGTGCGAATTGAGCTGTTCCAGCGAAGTAAAATCAGCTTTTGTGCAGTACATGCACGGTATAAAAGGTCCGACGCGGTTATGCTTTCGGTAGTCGACTCTATTTGGACTGCAGTTGGTCATGGCGTATCGACGCTTATGAAAACTTCCATTACTCGATCCGGACCCTGTCGATCTTGGGCTGAAAAAAAAACAATCAGACCATTAGGGTTTGGTGCCGATACTAAGCCCTTAGCTAGTTCTGGACCCCATTCAAATTTCACACTTACCTGTAATTCAAGACTTGTCCAGTTCCCAAAAGTGCCGCCTGCTTCTTATGATTTTGCATATGCGAAGTTAAGGCTGCGGCCGTGTTATATCCTCGATTGCAGACCGTACATTGGAATGGCTTCTGGTTGTCATGAGTCTTCATGTGAATCTTAAGGTGATCGCTGTAAACGACAACAACAAAATTTAATCTGTGTAGTTACACGGTACCATTATTTATGTTGTTAACATTCTTTCATCGGACAGATGGATAATTGCATTGGAAGTTGGAAGAGGCGGTAGAAAAAATTGATGAGGTTTAATTGCTATTGACAAAGATTAGTGTTTTGTGTCGTGTTATTGTCATTCTCGTAATAGTGATGCTACTATCTATAAATTGGCAGAAAAGGAACAACTTACCTTCGAGAAAAGGCTGCTTCGCAATGTGGACAACGATATCGTCGGTCACCTGTATGCAGTTTTGTGTGACGGTCACGTGAACGTTTGTGTTTAAATAGGCGTGCACAATATTCGCATTTGAAGGGAAGATGTTCGGCATGGCTCTGAAAAGATAGACGAATATGAAATCGGATTTGAAATAAAAGAATTACCTAAAACTTTAAACTAATCTGGAACAACAGTCAAAATAGTCAGACCGCAGCCAATCGTACGATACCCAATATGAAAAACTGAATTCCAATTTATAATGTAGTTTTGCAAGGGTGAAAGATTTATCCCAATTAACCTGGTTCTTATTCTCGTACTTTCAAATGAGGAAAAATTACAATGCACAAAATTTTAAACTAACTTCACCGATTCTGTATTAAACATGGAACCTGTGTAACTATGTGATTTAAGGAGTTTTGTATGGACGCTATCCAAAGGAGTAATGGAATATTGTTCACTGGCAAATGCCATTAACTCAAAACGAATTCGTGTAAAATTTCCATTTCCAGACTCATCCATTTCTTGGGTTAAAGTTGGTTCCGGAAGATGAATTACAAATTACTTTATTATTTTTTAATAATAAATTATTTTTCAGTTGTATTTGTATGGGAACTACACAAACTACTAAATTTTCTACGAAGTAGGATATTAGTTACTTCTGCAACCTTCTAGTTAACAACCAACAAGTAAATAAAACGTAAGAAAGTTACTCAAATAATTTTCAAGTACATACATATATCCAAACCGTCACCCAAATAACTTCCAAGTCTTATTTCAGACCTCAAACTTATACTGAAATTATTATTGAGTTATATTTGTAGCAATAAATTTGTCAACTAAATTCTAATTTAAATTTGTAACCAGAAAATCTTCTAAATAACTAAAAAGTTATTTAAACGATTTTAGGTCACCATGACTAAAAAGTCATGTTTACAACTAAGACTACTCCTAGTTATAAATAAGACTAAAAAGTTACACGGTGCTCCCTACGATAGGCTAGCCACTATATATCAATTTACTTTTCAGTTATATCCCTGAAAGTAATTTGCTGAATATTCGCTACAGGTAAATCAAAACCAAATTTTGTTACGAAGGTGTATGTAGCATGAAAAACAAATCGCGCTCGCAGCTCAGCAAAAAATTTCTTAACTTTTCATTAAAAGTCTAGGTGACGAAAAATTGAATTTCAAACGAAGTAGAGAAATAGAGATGTGTATCCAAAGCGCATCTAGATGATTCTCGTACGAGCTACCAAGATGATTCATTCACTTATTGTCCACGTAGGTCGTAGGTAAATTCACATGAGCACTTACTGCACTTATTTTTGGTCAATTAAAGTTTGTTTTACTACGAGCAAAAATTTAAAATTGAGTTACAGCAAACTCTTGCAATGACTTTCTAGCTAGCACGTCACATCGATTTAACACTAAGAAAACCAAGACTAAACGACTAAAAGGTTGTATTTGCTTAATTTCACGACTTCGGGCTGACGTCGTTACCGAATATTATGACTTTAAAGCAATTTTGTGTTAGTTGGGATGATATGAAAGTGATTTAAAAATTTTCGGCATAAAAATTTGATTTTTTTACAAGTTCCAATTAATGACGTCGGCCCGACGAGGTGCGGTCATAAAAATATAACTTTTTGGTAGATAATTCAAGTTTTCTAAATTCGAAGTCGTACCACCGTCATAGATAGGAAGTCGTAACTGAGTTATATTATAAATCAATTTAACCCTTGTGTTATCAATAAAACCTCCAACCGACGAGAAATAACTGGCGAAAAATAATTTTAGAAGTTTCTGTCATATCCCATAACTTTCTAACATAGTTACGAAAATACCGTCTTCAGAAAACCAGTCCAACCAATCAGAAAACGCTTTTAAAATTGCGGCACGCACATTTTAAAACAAAAACATTGCATGAATAACCAACTTGTATGTTTTTAAAGTCGGCTGAGAGTCGGATGGTGGTCGCTACAGGGTCGAGATTGTGATAGTTATACCGACGTTGGGACGACCCTAAGATCATTCTCCAAATTGGGCGGAGCGACGTTTCGAATCTGATCAACGGTTATTTTCATTACGTCGGGACGATTTATTTGCAGTACGTTATTACCTTTGTAGGTGGAAGCATTTAGAACAAACAAACAAACTTTGAACAATTTCATTATCTCCACAATTTGCACGCTTGAATCGCAGTCCTATCTGCCTGCCAAGATTTTTCATTGATTGAAGTTTTACTCGACTGTTTGTTTTCTTGCTTTTTGTGCTCGATGCACCAACGTACTTTATTCTAATCTAGAGCCTCTTTGTTTAGAGCTTCATCAAGGTATGACCGATCTCTTTCTTTGAGCTGTGTTGTCGTCTCCAAAACTCGTTTTAAGTAAGAGCTACAAGTACCAAGCAATTGCCAATGAGAACAATAACTTAACCCTGTCTCCTGTAACCCTGGCAATCTTTCACCGCATTTATTTCGCTACCAAATGGGAGAATTTCTATGCAAAAGCGTCGACTTCGACGTCGCATTTAGACTTAAAGTCGAACTTCGGCAAATTTATTTAAATAATTTGTGAGCGACTGTACAAATCACTATGTCAGGTTTTCTTCTTAAATCCTAAGCTGACTTCAAAACTGACGGTGCAGTTCAACTTGACGTCGTGTTAGGTTCCATAATGTTTAAGAGGAAAGTTGAAGTCGACGCTGTTTCATCTTACGATCCAATTTAAATGGCATGGGTGATCATCAGGTTTGTCATCAATTTTTTTTATGTCTTAAAGTGCATAATATGCGAAATATTTCTTGTTGCGCTCTCTTTGTTCTGACATATCTGACGGTCCGTCTGAGGAAGAAGAACTGCATCAAATGCATATCGTGACAACAGGATAGCACTCCATCTTGCATACAAATTTCACTTCACCTTAAAGTCTTATGATGCAATAAAAACTGAGTTAAAAGAAAAATTCAAAATTTTTGCATAATGGAAATTCATTTTCGTGTCTGGCACAGTAATCGGTATTTAATGAAGGCGATCGTTGCAACAGGAATATGAAAAAGTATTGCGTCCAAATCAAATTGATTCGGAAGTGCATGAGTGAACATATGCCGGATTTTGTTTGTAGGTGGATTTCTGATCTTGATCTTATTGATCTTGAGTATCAGTCTCTTGTGCTTTCAAAAATCGAGCTCAATTAGTAAGCCATGAAGACGAATGCCAGCTAGTCGGGCGAAGTGTCGAGATAAAAGCGTAGCGAAGAGAATTCTTCAGGGTCTTCATCAGGACTAGATTCAGCAATTCTGAAAATAATTTGAATAATCCTATTGAAAAACTGCCAAATTTTCTGTTTTAAGGGTCAAAAACTGTGCCTCTAGGTGTGAATAAAATTTTCTGCCTCAAATCCTCTCCTCACCGATATACCAGTTCCAGTACTAATCTCCAAAATAGCTGGTGCCAAACTGCCGTCAAAGTTCCCGTCGTTCCTGTTTCTTTGACTTATGCTGGCGACATCAATGGCATTACACACCGCATCTTCAACTTTCCTTTAAAATTGACATTACCGAGAACCAACATAAACTGGGCACAGAACTGGAATGAAGACATCAACGGAAGACGGTTGGGGCGCGATCCCCAAAGCGCACTTGATGTCCATCAAATTTTGAGTCGCCAAAAGTTCATAAAGGCGAGCGGCGCGACATTGACTTGATGATGGACTCCTCTACTGTATTGGAGCTGTTCGCGAATGACCCCCATTTCTATCTCGCCGAAGTATCTTTTATGCTATGCTGCATTTCATCTTGTTGGATATAAAAGTGTTCTTGGACTGAAAACGACATGCAGTTAAGGCACAGTTCGTTTTCTAGAAATGACAAATGATAGGCCACAAGGTGCTGTGCTGTTTCTCGTTCTGTTTATAGTTTGCTTGACTTTTGTTGTTTTAAGACCCTACGCCCGGTGCATGCCAATGACACTTAAACTGCGTTGCGCGCATGATAATCGCGGCGGTCGTCCGTTTATAGTGCGCGACCGACGTGGGACCCCGAACCAGAACTAGTTCCAAAACGCGATCTTTATCGCAATCATCAAGTTGTCTGCTGTTGCAATTACATAAAGTCCGGGCCCTGTGCAATGCATCGGACACGGGACCTCAGAATTACGAAACGTATCCAAGCTTGGTGCGAAGATTGCGGCTGGATCGCTAAGAACAGGGTCACGTTCGCGATCCTCAAACGATCTTGTCTTCGTTTCCCCTAGAGGATCTCAAGGAAGATCATCAGCACCTGAACCATTGACAGAGTCGTTTATCGGGGGGGCTCATCTTCGTAAAAGCCTCCTCGATCGCGCTGCAGTACTCTCCATGGTGGTGATGATCCTTCTTCGCGATCAGCTACTCAGAATCCACTTTACTTGCGATTTGGCTTCAATAGATGCCGCGCTCGTTCGCTTCCCAGAATGGAATTATGGCGGTACCCAGCAGCACCAACTGCATCCATCGATCGTCGCCTTTCCTTTTATGAAACGTGCGGCAATCCAAGAAATTCGTCAAAACGATCATTTTTTTCACCGGTATATTCCGACAACATAGTCTCAGAGGTCGTTACGTAAGAACGCAGTCACAGTGCTATCGAGATCTAGGTGGACGATACACTGGGCACTGGACAGTGGAGTTGTTCTCCAGTCGATAGTGCGGTCACATATCTCCCTCAATTATCGAATGCAATCGATAATTGAGGCTCGGATCGAACTCCAAGTACACGTGAAAGGAGTAAAAACTTACGTTTGGGAATTTCAATTATCCGTCCGGTTAATAGGCGCGCAATGTGTGCTAATTACGAAATTCTGCTTTGCTAGTACCCGCGCGAGTAGTAAAGCGGCACGGGGAATGTCACTCACCTGTTCATGTTTCTTGAGATATCCAAGACGTGGAAATGATTTATCGCAGAACTGACACTGATAGGATCCATCCGAGGTGGTTTTAATGCCGTCGCTTGTCATCTTTTCTCCATCCCTTTCGATTTTTCGTAATTTCGTCGGGATTTTGCCGCTACCATCACCCATCCCAGGGTGACGGGCCTCATTGGTGTCGTCCTCGTCGTCATCATCGCCACCAGCCGCCGCGGTCTTATTATGACGCGATACAATAACCCCATCGTCGTGGGAATCAGCGTCGTCCTCATCGTTCTCGTCGTGCCCATCCAAGGATCCATTTGTCGCGGAAGTGGTACGACGACGATGATGACTTCCTCTAAGACGATTAACTTCACCATCTTTGTGGTGATGGTGATGGTGGAGTAATGAGGTTGGTGTTACAGCTCCTTCGGATGTCGAGGGTGAATAGCTCGATGATGTGTGCGTTGAGTATAAATCTGGAAAGGAAAAAGGGACGTTTTGTTAAGTAGCTGAAAAACAGGGCAGTTAATTCATTACGTAGAAATAAATATTAAAATTTGGAGGGTCGTGATCTGGACACTCACAACCTAGTTGATTAACAGGAGCTCCCTCCAGGCAGCAACTAAAAACTGGAATTTAAATCCTTGCGTAGTTTTGTACTGTGTCAATTCCTGTTCACCTTACGGTGTTCATATAACATGGGCCCTGGTTTCTTCGATGATGCTACTTCTCTGATCGAATATTTAATATTGCGGTCATCCGCAGAAAGAAACTCAGATCGGACGAAGCGATCTGAGTTTCTTTCATAGCTCCTCATCAACAAAGTAGGGGGACATTTTGTCAGTCTATCGTCAAACCCCAGTGAAAAGGATTTAAAATTGAATATACTTAAAAAAAATTTACCCTCAAATTTTTTTTTTCGGGAAAAAAATTGTCAAAAAAAATCTCAGATCGGACGAAAGGCTGGACGACGTTGTCCCAAATTAGGGGAGATGTCATTGGAGTGACCAAGGTCCGATTTTTGTAATGCTATTCTTAGTTGTTTTGCAACAAAACGGAAAAGGAACGTTCTTGCAGACTCTCAACACAAATGCTCAGATCAAATGAAGCAACGATGATAAGTATTTGAAAGAATGTTATCAAGTGGCTAAAGCGCTACTGAATAAAGAAAATAATGGAGGCGTATTTCTCTAAAGTCGATAAAAGAAAATTGTAAAATTGTCAGAAGAGTATAGTTAATAGCAAGAGGACTATGCTAATAAGAAAAAGAAAAAAACAAGCTATAGGTTTCAGATGAAGATTGTTAAATAAGGATTTCACTCAACCTATAAACTCAGAAGTTGCAGTAGCGTGTGCATTTTGGTCCGTCGAGCCGGATTTGAACTGGTCAGAAGCAATTAGTAAAAATTGAATAGCAAACATAGATAACATACTTGAGAAGTATGGTTGAAAAATTATAGGTTTTCTTATTTTATAATGTGCACTATTTTGGTAGAATACAGATGGTAGTAAGCGCCTCTTCTTGCTCTCTCTAAGGGCGCTCTGACCTTAGCATCTCTTATAAAAATTATACCTACATTAATTGATTAAGTAAATAAAGAAATTTACTAACACTCAGTCTAGGGTTCTTTCGAAGGATTCAGTAAATCATGTTATCGTTAAAATGAGATTTATGTTTATTCATACTTCTTCATATAATTTTTCAGCACCTAGGCATTAAAATAATACTGTTTACTGAATTTAGACATTGGAACGTTCGGTTACGTAGAAATTTACCAAAATACTAAAAACTAATTTCCAGACTCAATGTTGTACACATGTTTCCCAAGAATTTTTTATAAGAAGTTGAAATGCTTAATTTTAGTTTCACCCAAACGGAATATTGTTATGTGACTCCTTTAAAGGACAACAACCGCTTGTCCTACTAAAATACAGAAAGAATCCACCGGTGGACTGAAATATATTGTAATAAAGCCTATCGCCTAACATTCTCAAACATCGAATATTATCTTCTATGAACAACTCGCCAACAAGTACATGCATCCATTGACGAATAGAGGGTGCGTCCGTCATTTAGATGAAAAAAGGTTGGAGTTTATCTCAGAAACCGCTTATGTTAGGAATTCAAATTCATATTTAAATCCAGATGCCAAGAAAATAGTGTGGAGGTGAAACAATGTGTCTAGAGAGTGTCTGGAAGGCTAGAACCAACACATTTTATCATGTCTTTTGAACGGTTCAACCAGTAAGTTAAAACTTCGTTCTCGCGTGCTTATTCAAAAAATAACCGTTTTTGATTTGCAGTGGAGTACAGAGTAAAACACTTTGGATACGGTTGTTTTCAGAACCAATGGCGGAAGAAAGTTAGCATTCAGTTTATATGACATACAGGTGCACAAGTATAAAAAAATCTGCAATGGTCTGGGCGAAACTTTATTATTTTTCGGGTCAAAGTTCGGGAGCGGTCAAAGTCGGAGTATATCATCAGTTGTTTCGAGATTATGACGTTTCTTGGAAAGTTAATTTTGTTCTTAAAATAAGAATATTTAAAATAGAGATTTTTAAACGATTAAACATTGAAAAAGCCCGTGTAGATTATTCGAATTTCGCTATATTATGTACACTGCCTATAGAAGTAAAAACGAATTTGTTGCGTTATCAGACTTAAGAGATATGACGAATTGCTAAAACGTATACAAACCCATACTTCCACTTGGGGTTTGAATTTCGAAAAAATTGTGAAACAGGTTCTTAGACGATTTTATAAGAAGCAAATTAATATCTCATGAGACACGAGGCAAAGCAAACCCTTTACACCCCCTTGCTTCTTGAAATTCGAAAAATCATGAAATTGGTTTTTAGGTCATTATATCAAATGCCCTAATAACCAATTTCAAATCTCAATACTAAGGGATGGCCGAAATTGTGAAAACATATGCAAACCCTTGGGGGTTGAATATCCAAAAATTGAGAAATGGGTTTGTAGGCGATTATATAAAAAGTCTGTGGAAGTGAAAAGCGATCTAATATCTCATCAAACCTAAGAAATATGTCGAAGCTTTGAAAAGCATACAACCCCCTTACACCCCTTAGGATTGAATATCTAAAAATACTGAAATTGACTTTTTGGAGCTTATATAGGAAACCTTAGGAAGTAAAAATGAATTCGATATATCATCAGATCTAAGCAATATGTAAGAATCTGTGAAAACATATGCAACCTCCTTACACCCCCAACTGGGGGTTGAATATCCAAAAATCCTGAAAGGAGTTAATTGATAAATATGAAGACAGAATGAGAAAGTAAAAACCAATTCAATTTCTTATTACTTCTAAAAGAAATGACGGAATTTGTGAATACATGTTCTTATGGGCTGAAAAAGAAAAAAATATAAAAACAAGTCTTAGGCGATTATTACGCAGGCCAGATGTAGAACTTCAAAAAATCCGGAAAAAACTTTCTAGGTATTTATATGAAGAAGCCGTAGAATAAAAATGAATTAAATATTTGGGAAGACCTAATAGATATGACGAAAATCGTGAAAATATATGCATTCCATTTTCACTGATAATTTTTTTTGCCCCCCTTCCGACCGCCAATAGATATTTAAAAGTTTTTTTTATCTAAATTACTTTTCTAGTTAATTTACATATATATACCGAGTTTCAACGTTGTAGCATAAGCCGTTCTATAGATAGGAAAAACACCCCCCTCCCCCGTACTATACTACCCCTATAAAAAATTATATTTTTCCAACATGTTACTACTATAGCTCTATCTAAATACCAACTTTTAGCTTTTTTTCTTGAGATATAAAAATCAGAACCTTTTTCTGTGCACCCCCCACCACTCTCACCCTCTACACCCTCACCGCCAACATTTTTTTTCCGCTAGGGGTCTATTAGGCCTACTTCTGGTAAAAATTTTAAGCATCTATTTTATACTGTTCTTGAGATATAAGACGTGATTTTATAGAAAAATTCCTATCCCATCTACTTTCATGTTCCGCCGCCCCCTTAAAAAATTTTACTTTCAGCAAACTTTTTTATCAACCTTTATACAGAAACCGCATTTCATTTTTCTAGTGCAATTGGTTCGTGTGAGATATCGTAATCCAAGCTTTTTCACCCCTCCCCCCCCACCCCCGTACGCCACTGCACCCACTCAAAAATTTGTTTTCGATCTATTCTCCTATACAGATATTCATAAAGTTTTAATTTCGTGACATTAACCGTTTAGGAGATATGGATTTTAGAATGTGTCGGTCTCGGCTTTCTAGCGTTTTGGATGCATTATTTTCACCCTACTCCCACACCCCTTCACCCATATCGGAAATTTTTTTGCAAATGGGTCCACTATCGAAGCTCTGTATAAATTCTAAGTTTCAGCCTCCTAGCGTAAGCGGTTGCTGAGATCTAGAAACCAAAATTGTCCGTCTAAAACGCTTCCCCCACTTCCCCCTTCACCCTTCAAAATATGGTCACTTCAAGGGACCTACCCAGTCTATTGATAAAAAATTCAATTTAATAACTCATTTTGAGGGTAGCACATTTTTTTTTTAAAAATCTATCACAATACTCTCGAAAACCACGTTCAAATTGTATAGTCACCTGTGGGACTGTACTAATCTGTACTAATTCCATAAAGGCAGTTGACGCAGAAATATCGGCTTAGAGGCAGGGAGTTTTGACAGCTGCAGGAGGTGGCGGGTGTGGCAAAGTTGGATCGGAGAAGAAAAGAAATAAATCAGAAAAAAGATGAAGAAAAGTGGAAAACTCTCGCATATTCTTGTCTAGTGAGGCAATCAGCTAACTCATGTCTTTATTTAAAAAAAAAATAACTTAAAAACAAAAACAAAATTAATAAAATAGAAACAAATAAAATAAATAAATTAAGTTCAATATATAAATAAATAGACATACAATTGAAAACCGACGGCAAAATATTACAGAATCGTACTTACCGACCAACAGACGTAAATTGAACTAAAAATAAACCTAATTTTGCGGCAAATTAACATACTGCAGTCACGATCGGCTGCAAGCCAATCGTATAATACTCTAGATGAATACTGAACTTCGATTTATATTGTAGTTGGGGATAAAGTAGAATTACGTGTGTGCATGTTGTATGTCCTTTATTAAGGACTGCCATTAGATTGCTACTCAAAACTAAAAGACAATATTCAGTGTTTAATTTCTTATCTTGAACTGGTTAAGTCATCGAAAAAAAAAGTCCTTTTTGAAGGACTTTCACATGGGAGGTGCAGGAAGGACTCACTCGATTTCTTAAATATTTATCCTTTTCCTTGGAACCATTTAAAAATGAACGTGTACAAAATTTCAAATTCGTAGCTTGAAGCGTTCAAAAGTTATCGAAAAACACGTGTCTTAAGGACATTTTGTATGGCAGCTACCAGAAGGAGTGAAAGGATTTCGCTGACTAGTAAACTCGAACTTTGTTTTCACTCAAAACTAATTTGTACAAAATTCCGAATTCGTAGCTAAAAGATTACTTTAGTTATAGTAAGTTTCGTAAATTAAGTGAATACATTTTGACAGGATATTTGTATGGCAGCTACACGAAGGACTAACAGGATTTTCTTCATAATTATATATTTAGCTCTAACTATTGGAAAAATAACACGTACAAAATTTCAAAGTCGTAGCTTAAACCCTTCTGAAGTTATCGACCTATATTCTTGAACACGTGTTTTAAGGACATTTTGTATGGCAGCTACCCGAAGGAGTAGGACGATTTTGCCTGTTAACGAACTTAGCCTTACAAATTCAACCAAACATCCAGATTCAAAATTTCAATATCCTAGGTGAAGGCGTTCTTAAGTTATCGTGTTCACGGACAGACGGACGGACGGACGGACAGACGGACGGACGGACGGACAGACGGACGGACGTCAAGCGGATTAGAGGTTTTTGGCCACAAATAAACAAAAAATAATATATAACTTTTTTTCGTCCGAGGCTTGGTTCTATGCGTTACAAATTTTTGGGCTGGATGAAACTTATAATACTCTTTATGATTTCATCTAGAGTATAAAAAGAAGGAAATATGAAATAAAGTAAATTTTGTTTTTTTATTATTTCTATGGATTTTTTTCTAATTTTTTTTTTATTTCTATTGTTTTTTTATAAATTAAAATGGTGATGAAAGCCAGAAATATGATGGATCTTCTCGCTTAGAGACCGTCCATACCCCTCAATTCTCTTTCTACAGGTCATACAAAAAAATTTGCAAGAACAGTATGTCTTGGTGCGATAGATGGCGCACATCATCAGCGCCAGTGGATTTGAGAAGCAAGCTTTATCAGACCCTCATGACCGACTGGAAATATTATACCAATTTTATCACCCGGGTAAGCCGGAGGGACATTTGTTTTGTTGTACAGGCCAAGGGCTTATGGTCTGAAATGTGAACAACGTAACTACCCCCCTCCACAGCCACAGCTAGCCCGGAAGCGAGCAAGCACGTCGCTCCAGTTCATATTTAGTCAACAATTTGGACGTAGAAGATTGGCCACTGTTTTCTTAACCCTCATCTTTCCTTCGGTTATTTTGACTTCGTTGTATAATCTTCCAAATTCTTCAGGAAGTAACAGGAAATAAACACTTTTTCGCTATAAATCTTTGAGATGTGATAATGAGGAAGTGCTGACGGAAATATAACACAAAAACCACTAAATCTTAAAATATTATGAAAAACAATTTCCTTACAGAGGAGAGGCAGTTTTATTAATCTCATGATAGTGGAAATACTTTCGAATTGATTGGAAGCAAATTATACAAGTTAAAATATCATCAACAATTCGGAATAACATTTTTAATGAGTTTTAATTCAACTTAATATCCACAATCATAGGTCCCACCCACCCATAATAAACTTTTATTTTTAATCAATACAAAGGTTTTCATCAAAGATTTAAAGAAAATAAGCTATACAATTAATGACTAAAAACAAATTCAAATGTACAGAAATCGAAATAAATTGCCGACCCTTCGAACTAAGAAACCAACCAACCAAAATAAACCATAGTTGTAAAGGCTTTAGATCAGCCTAATCTCTAAACTATGAATATGTATGTTTATATCAGTAATGTATCTATGTATAATAAGAATAAAACTATGAACTATGATGATGAACTAATAAGAATTTTTATGAAAATTTTAAACATTGGTCTAAAAAATTTATTTTTGTTCATCGCTCTAAAAGAAATATTAATAGGGGTTCTCCATTATAAATTGAAAGAGCTCCAACATATCAATATAATAATTTACGTGGCAAAATTAAAAGGAAGTTTTTGGAGACTACTATAACATTTTTAATAGTCACTTAGACTTAGAAGGTTTTGAAAATTAATATCTCCCCATAATTTAATGTGGCAATCTTAATTCATATAACATAAATAGCTACAGCGGTATACACGTAGTTTTTAGTATCCCAAACATGAAATACTATTGAAACCCGTACAATAGAGGTGTTAATTGTTCAGAAAAACGAAAACAGTTAACGCTTTCAGAAATTAAATTGGATGGAATACGCGATGACAAGGATGGTTTTTCTTAAAGAAAAGATCAATAAAATAGCGCGCCGTCCAAATCAAAACTGTTCTTACACATAGATTGAAGCCCAATATTGTGAAAGCGACGTGATACTAATCAAGTTAAAGGCAGTCGTATATTTTCTATAGATTGAAGTCTTTAAACATTTTCTCCTCTGAAGGGTTTTATAATATAAATTTAATCCAGCCCCAAACACCTATAAACCGAAGCTCCAACGAAAAACCATTTATTAAATGATGGCCAAAAATCTCGAATTCCGTTTATCCGCATGTTAACTCATGCACATGTGGAACTAGAAAGTTGAAATTTATTCTGCTATAATTTTCAATTCTAAGTTGGTATGGTATATCCATACAAAAGTCCTTAAAACACACGGCTATTGGGCTAGTGCTATTCAAGCCAGAAACTTGAAATTTGAAATAATTTTCCAATAGCTCCAGATGCGAGAACGAAAGCAAATTAAAGGAATCCTTCGAGTAGCTCCATATAAAAGTTCTTGAACATTTTTTTTCGATCGCTTAAGGAATTTTACAGACAGGCCCAAGTTCTATATGAATTTTGGTAAAAAATTAATCTCAAGGAAAATCCAGTCCCTTGGAATACTCTCCAAAAGTCCTCAAAATAAACACGGAATTACCAAGAATGTTGTGAAGCATAACTACAATATTCCGCTATTTAAAAGAACGAGTCCAAATAAAATCGAAAAGTTCCCATACAAATTTAATTAATAAATTGCGTCTTTTTCACACCCGAACTAGCGTTAACTCAAAAACGAGATTGTTTGGATTCCATGACTAAAATTTATCATTGGCAATATTATCCCTTTTTGTAAGCTGTTTGTTGATGAGGGTTTGGAAGAGTAATTGGTGAATGTAATTTAATGTAGAAGCTCGGATTGTATTGAAGAATCAACTCGGCACATTCATTCGTGAATATATTCAGAACTGTACACTGTACCTACGCCACACTACTGTGAATTTTTGAAAAATTTGTCAATGGTTGCCGGCGAGCTGAGCCGTACCAGTCCGCCAATAGGCAGCATAACCGATGTCTTCAAGCTCCATTGCATGGTAGGTCGGAAATTTGAGGAAGGTCAGTACAGGACTTCATAGTCTTCCTATAAAGGTGACTTATATGTTGTTCCTCACAGACCCTTGACTAGCGGATAGCTGGAAGGTGAAGATAGTTCTGTTTCGACGGACGGTCAAAGTGATCTCCAAGTAAAAGCTATAGTCCACTTGTAAGATATCTGAATCACGCATAAGTGGCCTCGCTATTAAATCAATGAAATTGGTACTTAAAGTTTTAGTTCTCTAACTTGGTCATCTAATCGGTCGCATAACAGCAATCTCCCTCAACTTAAATCAAGATTGACCGGTGGTGGTGACACACTCGTGCTTAAATTTTGGATCGTGCTGGTGGCGCGGAGGTATTAAACCGCGCATCTACAAATCGCTAATTAAGTGAAATTGACCGAAATTAAGACGAAAGAAGGAGGAAGTCGAGTCCGAAAATCTTCCTCGGAATGACCACATGACTGATTGAACTAATTGGATTACCACGCGACAATGTGACACCACATACGATTCTCGAAGGCGTTGAAAACAATTAGACCGAAGGGAAACGGCAATTAAGACGGATAAGATATCCGACCACATATGAGACGACGAATGTCTCACGGCGTCTTAGATATTCCTAGCTACAGAAATCATGTAGGATCCGTCCCCATATCAAACTTACACACAGGCTAATTAAACGTTCATTAGACTCACCATCTCCGGCCAATGATGGAATTAATTAAAGCAAATCCACGAGAACCGGTGCAAAGTGTTTACCCAAGGAAGCTAAGTAGTGGTCAAGACAATGATAAGTTCGAATTAAGGAAGTTACATGACGACGAACGGATATGCGCTGGATGGTGGTGTGACGCCATGTGAAATACGACCATGTGATGAGATTCGCCTTGGGCCTATTTGATTCAATTCGGGATGGGTGTAATCATGTGAAAAATGACGAGTCTTGACTAGGACAGCTCCTTATTGAGACTAATGGTGTTCGCCACTTTTAGCTCCTTGCTTGGGTTGTTGCAATTTTTTAAGTGAAACCGCAAAAAAAAGCACCAACTTGAAAAAAAACTCCAACAAACCGACTGGGTGGTAATAGAAATACCGCATAAGAGATACTTATAAATCCTTGAGAAGGATAACGGCGGCGGACAAGGATACATAAGATGCTTTTGTACAGTGGATGTCAGGAAGACAAATGAGGGCCCATAAATGTATGTTCCGGTGAGGGTTCCTGCGATGCTTTCCCACATGCGAAAAGGGGTGAAGTGTTGCAAACGGTGATGGGATGCTCCTTAACTTGCCATCATAAGGATTCATTGCGGATTGATGGCACACGAAGACAAACATTATCAGCTTTCTTTACGATTTTTATACCCTCATTACCTGCCTTTTAGAGGATAAGGTAATTGATTGATTAATGTGGCTTCATATTTATTTTGCATGTTATTGATATCGAGCAGCAAATACGAGTATATTCACGACTGAAAGAATACGGCGAATGGGGTATACGAAGTATTCGCGTTGACATAATAAGATGCCATTCTTATATCTTGAAATATGAATGACATTTGGCTTAATAGACAACATGAATATTATCGCAAATCCATTTGCCGTTTTCCCTTACATGAGCTTGAGATGACAAAACCAGACCCCGAACCCACATCTTTGCCAAAATCGAAATTTTCAATCCAACAATTTTACTCTCGAATTTCTTCTATGCGGCCACAACCGTAATAGAGTCCTTAAATAATTTTCAAGAATCTTTCTGAACTATGTTCGATTGATTGGTTCATAGCCTCGCCACTCTCATAAAAAGAGTCACAATATTAAAAATTTTCAAATAAATTAACATTAACATATTTGAGATGAACTGTGCTTAAGTACAACAATTTAACGATACCCAAGAAAAGCCACAACATTAAGCTACAAACTACAATGGACATTATCGTAAATAGTACGCGACATTGAAATGGGACACCACGATAACAATGTTCGTATCAAAACATATGGTTATCGTGATCCATGTAAATTTCTTCTGCGATATTCAAACATAAAAGTTTGGTAACCATATGAATGATTTTTTTATGCATGTTGAAATTTTTTACTTGCAGAAACTACTCCATTCATAGAAAATAAAGCATATTTACAGTAGATTTATGTAAATAGCTAGGTAAGTTAATTGACTGAAAAACGAGACTGAAAACCGAGACTGTAAAACGAAAAACGATTTTTCCCATAAGCAATAATATTTGTATGGTAGCTACCTGAAGGAACGCCTTGAGTTTTTCTGTCTCGGTAACTGCAGTAGTGAATTATTTTATTATGTGAACAATTTTCGATGTTTTATCTGTACACATTCTTTAGCAATTGTGCAATAAGTGGCATCTAGTACAACGTTTTTTTCACTTTTACCATATGCGACATATCAACATGTCTTTGAGTTATCGAGCAATTAAGAAGATGGGTGTAAAAGCTACTCGGGGGATGGGATCGATTTTCAAAATTTATTAACAATTATTTAACAGTTATCGAACAATAGGTAGACTTTTGTATGGCAAGTACCCAAAATAATGGATTGAATTCATAGACAAGAAAATTTGGCCGTGTAAATTTACACAAAATTTCGAATTTGTAATTTCGACCTTCTTACTAAAAATCAT
Source organism: Beris morrisii (assembly GCA_951812415.1). Classification (NCBI taxonomy): domain Eukaryota; kingdom Metazoa; phylum Arthropoda; class Insecta; order Diptera; family Stratiomyidae; genus Beris; species Beris morrisii. Next base: position 6,894,181 of record OX638313.1, read on the forward strand.
TTTTCAATTATCGTGTTTTCGGGCAGAAGAATGTTCTTTCCTTTCCTGTCCGGTGAAAGTTTTTCATCCTATGTTAACCTCAATCAGTTGAAACCACGTTGCCTCAAGTTGAATTTTCCTCCAGTCGCTAGAATTGCGTTCTATTAGACTTTCTTCAAAATTTAAAACGATAGACATTTCGCTTGAAACTCTGTAAACAGTAGTAAACATTGTTGCTGGGAGTTAATTTCTAAATGCATATCAGCCGTTTACCGTTTTCGATTCAAAATTGGATCAAAAACATACTGCAGTCACAATCGTATAATACTCTAGATGAATACTGAACTCCGATTTATATTGTAGTTGGGGATAAAGTAGAATTACGTGTGTGCATGTTGTATGTCCTTTATTAAGGACTGCCATTAGATTGCTACTCAAACCTAAAACACAATATTCAGTGTTTAATTTCATATCTTGAACTGGGTAAGTCATCGAAAAAAATTTCCTTTTTGAAGGACTTTTGCATGGGAGGTGCAGGAAGGACTCACTCGATTTCTTACATATTTATCCTTTTCCTTGGAACCATTCAAAAATGAACGTGTACAAAATTTCAAATTCGTAGCTTGAAGCGTTCAAAAGTTATCGAAAAATATTGTTGAACACGTGTCTTAAGGACATTTTGTATGGCAGCTACCAGAAGGAGTAAACTGATTTCGCTGATTAGTAAACTCGAACTTCGCTTTTACTCAAAAATAATCTGTACGAAATTTCCAATTCATAGCTAAAAGATTACTTGAGTTATATTAAGTTCCGTAAATTAAGTGAAGACGTTTTGACAGGATATTTGTATGGCAGCTACACGAAGGACTAATAGGATTTTCTTCATAATCATATATTTAGCTCCAACTATTGGACAGATAACACATACAAAATTTCAAAGACGTAGCTTAAACACTTCTGAAGTTATCGGCCAATATTTTTAAACACGTATTTTAAGGACATTTTGTATGGCAGCTACCAGAAGGAGTAAAAGGATTTCGCTGACTAGTAAAGTCGAACTTTCTTTTCACTCAAAACTAATTTGTACAAAATTTTGAATTCGTAGCTAAAAGATTACTTGAGTTATAGTGAGTTTCGTAAATTAAGTGAATACATTTTGACAAGATATTTGTATGGCAGCTACACGAAGGACTAACAGGATTTTCTTCATAATCATATATTTAGCTCCAACTATTGGAAAATTAACACATACAAAATTTCAATGTTGTAGCTTAAGCCCTTCTGAAGTTATCGACCAATATTCTTGAACACGTGTTTTAAGGACATTTTGTATGGCAGCTTCCCGAAGGAGTAGGGCGATTTTGCCCGTTAACGAACTTAGCCTTACAAATTCAACCAAACATCCAGATTAAAAATATCAAGATCCTAGGTGAAGGCGTTCTTGAGTTATCGTGCTAACGGACAGACGGACGGACGGACGGATGGACGGACGAACGGGCGGACGGACGGACGTCAATTAGAGGTTTTTGGCCACAAATAAACAAAAAATAATATATAACTTTTTTTCGTCCGTGGCTTGGTTCTATGCGTTACAAACTTTTGGGCTGGATTAAACTTATAATACTCTATATGATTTCACTTGTTAAAAATTAAGATTTTTTACTTACTGCAAAATATTGCATTGTAATTAAAAGTATGGTTCATAAATAAAATTATAATAACTAAGGTAAGGTTATAACCTAAATGGAAGAGAGCCTAAAAAATTAAGTAGTTATAGTAGTGAAATGTTTTGTGTTACATATGAAAAAAAAATTGTTTCCTGAGAGAGGGTGTCTATCTTCTCACAGTATTCTTTGGACATATCCTTTCCACGTCGTCGTAAGAAAGAGATTTTTGGCAGAGTCGTCAAATCTGAAGTTCGACTGTTCTAAGTAGTAGAACCAGAAGGATATTAGTATGGGATGGAAATGTTCCCTTGGTTGCACTATATTAAAAAAAAGAGTTGCTCAATAACGATAGTAGTTGAGATTAAACGTTAATAACTTCCAAAGTTCTGAAGGTAGAGCAATAAATTTACACTCTTTTAGAAGGTAAGAAAACGGACTTTTAATGTATTGAGAAAAATAATTAGGTCAACAATACCATTTTGGTTTTGATCTTAAACAAAAAAAATGCACGTATACCTTTACGCAATGCTATAAACAAAAGCATTTTCTTGCATCAGTGAAGAAATGATTCAAGTGGGTTTAAAGGATAAAAATTTATTGACACTAACAGAAGAAATGTTACGAAAATGGTTATACGTCTGTAGTTCTATTTTGCTCAGTTTTTTTAGCTGAACACCACTGAATTCATTTTCATGGGTTATTTTTACATTTAGAAATATGGAACTAGAATAACTAAGTTCCATTTGATTTAAATAAAATAGGTCAAATCCTGGGTTAATTATTCTTTGGAAAATCATAAAATTTATAGAGTATGTAAAAACCTTTCTGGCGAGTGATCCCGAGATAAATTTAAAGAAAATGAAACATTAAATTACCATTGGTGACCTCCTTGTTCTGTTGAATTTTTTCGATTAGAGTTTCTAGCCTGGAACTTGGTCCTCGGTAGAGCATTTTCAATGCCATCGCTTGCAAAATTTGCATCCAACTGTATGAACTGTTCACACTGTACCAGAACACACTTGGATTCACTTTTATTTTTTGCACTATGTCCTTTTACGATAAGCAACCATCTTTTCAGTTTGCACCAAACAATTGGATTTAATTGAAGACACCAAAAACCAACTAACCAATGAAGGGAGAAGTCCTCCACTAAATCATCACCAAGACACGTCTTAAGCCGTCGAACACCAAAGAATAACTGACGGAGCTAGGGATTGCGCGAGTTCTCTATTGGGACACCACACACCATAGACTCGGGGAGCGCCCACATAAGCCGCACAAAACCCAGAAGCCCACTTGGAACTGGAAGTGCTGCTGCGATAGGCGACCACATCCGACGCGGACCACAAGATTCATTTACTTCGGCGACGCTATCGGGGATGGAACCACAACACTTTGGTATTGCCGAGCGACACACTGACTGCTATGTGTGTCGGCGGAACCATCGCCACACCAGTCCCCGGAACGACCTCGTTGGCTCATTGTCGTGCTTCTGTGGCTGTGCCGGTTTGCCGGCGATGCGCTGACGCCCCCAATCCACACCGACACATCGGCAGATAGAAGCGCCGACGAACTCGAGGTGGGTGTAGTAGGCCTGTCGTCGCGTTATATACTCCGACGCTCGACACCCACCACTTATCGAACGTTACATACATTATCCGGCCCGTAGAGCACACAAAGGCGACCTGGAAGGAACGAATGGCGCGATAGGTGAGAGACTCCCATCCAGGTAAATACCTCACACGGACAACCTGGCCTGTCTGCTTTGCAATGATCTTTTTTTTCCTGAACGGATCAACGAAGGCTTCCCGAAGAGTGGGTGGTTCACCATTAGTTTACCATCCCCGGGAGAGATTTCATGACAGCGAATCGGGATGGTGTGAATTTCGAATGACGACCCAGATTAGCGACAGTATCTCAAAATTGGCACATCCATTTGCGACATCATCGCGATGTCCTTATCCCGAGAAAAAAAACCAAGAGGATAGTCATCCCGATGTCCATTTCTACCCCATCCCGGAGCTCTGCAATGGAAAACTTTCATCGTTCCCAGCTTCGGATTGTCACCGGCCACAGCGAAATACACCTGACCTTTGTACCTAGACTTTCAATACGGGGAGATTTCGGGATTGGCTAATGCCTTTTGCATGTTTCCCAAAATTCATGGGGTCACTACCGTCAGTTAATCGGAGCGATAGTCACTTTTTCAGTTCGCATTGCACAGAGATACGGCGAGATGGTCCTGCATCCTGATTTATGTCGTTTCGCACGTTGCAGGGTACAAGGGAGGTTTCGTGTGAGCCTGAATGCATTTTTCAGTGATGTTCCTCTGGTCGGAAGTGTGAAGCATGCAAATCGAGTGCTGGAAGGAAGGGTTGATGGCTCCCGTTGTGTGTATGTGAACGAGCCTGAAGCAAAACCAGTTCACCTTTGCAGAGTTTCATGAAATTCTGGATGAGGTGCTTGAGGTGAGGGTTGAACAGGGAAGAGTCGTGATTTTGCTGGCGAGTGCCACACCACTTCTCCGAAGTAACTTTTACCTTTGGTTGAGAAGGCTTCTGCATATTTTAACTAAATTGAATAATTAAAGACCGTATTGATTTTTCCAGTTTTTTCACCTTTTCGAACACGGAGATAAAGTAGATCACAACAGTCTAATTTCGGATTATGCAGTTTGTAACTAATTGAAATTATTAAATCGATCACAGAATGACGTGACTGAATACAATTTCTACTGAGTGCCAAGCAATTATAGATTCATTGAATTCAAGCCGAATTCAATGCATCGAAAACGTAAAACTGTATGTTAATTTTAAACAACTTTAAATCAATTTATCAACTAGAATAGAGTTGGTTTTATTTGCCCATCAACTTCATTTCCACATCGTCTATGACTGTACAATTTTTCTATTCTCTCCAAAGTTTTGGTTTTATATTTATTAAAATTACTTAAAAATTAAAATTAATTTTATTAATTTTAGGTATAACCTACTCTCCACGGTTTTAGTAAATTTAAGCACATATGCAACAATAGTAGGGAATTAAAAAAGGACATCAAATTGATAAAGAAACTTCTAAGTATACTCGTGCCTTTAACTAAATTTCTACACCAGTTCAATTTAGGTTTGGCGCGCGTAGCCACTGAAAGCGTTTCATTTTCATTTCGTTAGAAAAAAAAATCGAACAAAGCTCCCAAATGCGTGGTATCATATATTACATATTTTTTGTCGTTAAATTCAAATAGATAAGTAGAATTACACGAAAAAGAACGTAATTTTCAATTCTTATATAAATATAGTTAATTTTACGAAATGCTGCGAAATGTTGCTTTGATGTAAATTGTACGGTTCAGTTAAAAAGTACATGAATAATTTACTAATACCAGTAAGTTCGTTTAAAAATGATTGAAATGTGTACTTTTACTTGAAAAAATAAAATTACTGGAAATTTCAACGATTGAAAATCCAATTTTTTTAAAACAGTGTACAAGTTCTCCATGTTTGGTTAATATTTATAAGAAAAATGGCAAAAAAGGGAACGCAAAGCGAAATTTTTTTCTCCAAAAACTTACAAAAATTATTCTGGTTCTAAAATAAAAAAAAAATTGTTCGCTATTTTACCGAACTGTTAGAATGACAGACTTTTGCCAAAAATTTTGTGGTTAGAAACCGTAAGAACGAAATATTGCGTCTCAATGAACATCTTGAAGATTTTTTCATAAGTTTTCACCACAAAATCATCGCAAAATAATTAAAAATTGGTTACTTTAAAGAGGAAGATTAGCACAATATAAAAAAAATTACGAATGAAATTAATCCTTGCAAATTTTTTCTTCTAACTTAACAAATTTGTCCTGTATCTTTGAAAAAGTCAATCTTAAAATATCGTAATTTTTTATAATTTTTTTGGTTTATTTTTCAAAAGATGTCAAAAAATTACTTTGGAATCTTTGGAATCATTTTGACTGCCAAAAATTTTGACAATGCTTTTTAAAGGGATGAAAATGTTCATTGAACGCGGAGCCGTGTCGCTGGCTACGAACGTATTAACGGGAACGGGTTTAAAACAAGTCGATCAAAATACTTTATTATTAAAAATAATAAACTAAAAAATCGACGAACATAAGTGGTCTTGAATTATTTCAAAGAAAAAATAGAAATTGAGCTATTTCATAAAGAATCGACCGGATGTGTAACCTTACCACCGCCGATTCATTTCAAAATTTATTCACTCGAAGAATTAGAAAAAAAAATTATTTTATAATTTAAAGTTTTTTTTCATGTAATTATTTCCGTTAGTACGCTAACTTCGTAAAAATTGTGAAAATTTAAATTTTCGTTAATGTTGAACATTTCACAATAAAATTACATTTTTAATTTGTATTTAAAACAAAATGCAAATGAAAGAATAAATTAACTTAGCATTTTTACCTTTGCCTTTAAATATCTCAAAATTTAAATTTTTCTTATTAAGGGGTTTAAAAAAATAGATGAACATGAGTGATCTTGAATTATTTTAATCAATAATTGCATAAATTACAATTTGAAATACTTACCCTTTAAAAAAATCCCAATATTATTATTATTTGTTCAAAATTAACAGAGATATAAATTTCCAAAGATGACCCGGACACCATTTTCATGACATATTATCATACTAGTGAAACAAATGATTTATTTTTCCTTGGACTTAAATTAAAATAATAAACAAAGAACTAATTTTAGTAATTACACTAGTATAAGCCCAGTAAACAATAGCTTAGAAATAAAGATAACAAACCTAACTTGTCTCAAAAGCTTACATAATTAATTTAAGGGCTCATATACCCCTGAAATTTTCAAAAAATTGATTTTTTTTTTACCGATTTTTATTTTTTATACTTTTAAGAATTAAAAAAAAAATTAGAATTTAGAAAATTCCACTCCATTACAAAGTTATAGCAATAAATGTCACCAGACATCGGTTTGGAACGGCTTCCTGGCTAATTGCCGCGCCACTCTCAACAGCAGCGTTTAGCATTTATTTTTTCGCAAAAGCTGGGTTTCATAGAAAACAAGGTCATTTATAGAAAACACGAAGATACAAGAGGAAGAAGGTGTACAGTACGAAGCTGGAATGGGAGACTAGTCGTAAGTTCACGTTGTACCTACCAAAAACTTTAAACGCATTTTTCTCGAAACTGTGTTTTTAGACATGGTCTCAGACAATTTTTAATATGTTTCAACTTTTTTTTTTAAATTTTTTTTTAACTATTTTCTCCATAGTCTGACGAGAGGTTTTTTTAATTTTTTGCTTGGAAATTTTTTTATAAATTATTAAACGCAAATTTTTTTAAAAAAAACTGATTACTAAAGTTTGAAATTCTGTAACTTATTTATTTTTGAAAAAAAAAAATCCCTTCGTGAGACTATAACTACTACATTATTTTACAAGATTCTTTTTTATTTTTGCAAATTGAATTATTTTTGGTGAAGTTATGATACCGACCAGCAGGCGCCTTGGTTTTCATAAGTAGTCCGTTTATACCCGTAAAAAACAATGTTAATATTAAAAAATAAAAAAAAAAATTCTTTTTTTTTATAGCTGAATAGTTAATAAGATATGTGAACTCAACAAATAAATTTATTTTTCACCTTACAACCTTTGTAATAATTTTTCAAATTTACTCGGTTTTCAGCGCGTGCAGGGGTATGTGAGCCCTTAAGATGATGGTCTAATTCACTAGTTCTTAAGTAATAATTGTGTATATTTATATGCTTCTTATTGAATTATAAATAAATAAATAAATAAATAAATAAAATAATTTTAGTAAAAATCTAAAATGTAATACAGATGCAAAGATGAAAAATCTGATCACTGAAATTGTAAATAATCGTAAGAACTCTTTTTAAAAATTGACCCGCTGATTCTTTCTTTCTCTACTGGATTCTCTACCTGAGTTACATGTACCTAAATAACGTAGTTTACATATATGTACGTATTTATAAATTAAACTTAGTTTTAAGTTAGCATTAAGTTTTAGTTTCGAGTTAGTATTAATTTTAGTCTAAGCACATAGTTTTGGGGTAATAATCACGGACGAGCGTGTAGCTGACCACTTCACCTCCTAGTGTTCCGTTGGTTTAGTAATGGAGTATAACTCTAATAACTCTAGCATTACTTTAAGGACTAGGCCCAATTTGGGCTGTTGTGTCATTGATTATTATTACATAGTTTTAGTTAACTCATAAGGTTTTGCTTTCCATTTTCCTAAAAAATTAATACTAAGAACTTTATTTACTAGCACATGCTAATCTAATGTAACCAATAGTTGAAGAGGCGACAGCCTGACCACTTAAAGCAAAGTTAACATTTAAGAGAAATTTACATTATTGGAAATAAATATGAATTTGAATTTGAAATAAATTTATGTTATGTTATGTTATGTAACAAATGATTGCTACATCATTGGTAATATAAATCCATAATAAATATTAATTTTATTTTTACTAATTCTTCTAATGTACAAAGTTTTGAAAATATCGGTGATGAAGGTGTTACAAATTTCGTCATTTTTGGCGATTTTTCATGGAATGACCCAATATAAAGTAACCGGAACACAAACTTCAACGTTCTTATAGCTAGGGTCCTACAAAACTTGTTATGCTTTACAAATTAAGGATTTTTGTTTTTATTTCTTGGTGAATGGAGACATTCTCCGCCTGTCGAGTAAAACTTCGAAAAACACTACCAAACAATAGGATCTTGCTTATCTAAACATAAAACTACTGTCGCGAATAAGATAACTAAGTTTTTCACTGCATTATACTCCGTGGCTTACGTTCTCACTTTGATACTTGTCGAGTTTTTTTACTTATTGTAATGGACATTGCTCTTACTGACACCATTCAACTGAAACTACTTAATTATTTTTAACTCTTCAAGCAGTCACAATTTTTTTCGAATTATTGTACAAAAATCATACTTGCGTTTAAGCGGTTTTTACGATAATTAAATCCCAAAACATTGAACACTTTATGGTCCGTCGATCCAGATATGAACCAGTGTTTTATGGATGTAAGCAATAAAAATGATTCGTAATTCAAAATTTTTCGGATTGCTGGAGTACGGCGTTCTTAATCAAATGAATTTTATTTACAATTTCTCGAAAATAGTTTTTTTTTTGTGTAGGAAATGGTGTGAGTAATGCACAATGAATTTCGAATTTTGTATCTAAATAGTAAACAACGAGATTTTAAAATATTTCGTCATGTGGGTGGATACAACCCTTATTATGATAGTTGTAAAACATTATACTTAAAAAACGAATAAAGCCGCACATTTTCTAAGAAACTAGTTAACACTGAAAATGTGTGGATAATGTAGCATCTTGGAGGGAGTGGGCAAATTAAATGTTTGCATAAAAACCATACGGAAAATAGCAACAAAAACAAATTTGTCGGTAAAATTCGTATATAAAATTATCGCCTTGTGCTTGAGGACATAAACCGTGCTAACCAAAATTCACAATTTAATGTATATTTTACTCCTTTTACGGCTTTAATATCTGAAGACGAATTGTATTCAGTCGAAAAATCTCATGTTCACTACTTTCAGCACTTCTATTAGTGCTGAGCTGTTCTTCATCCAGAATCAAGTCTGCGAAACCGATCGCATAAACGGTTTTGTTTTACTCCTTAAGATCCTTTGATTAATTCTTCCATTGATTGAAGGTGAAGCTGTGAATACCTTGATTCTCTTCCACGATGTATTCTTTCAAGCTTTACGACTAGGATTTAACAAAAAAATATATAATTACGGATACATGTATCCAGTATTGCCCTAGGCCATAATACCTGAAGTCAAAGTTATAATCATTTTACAAAAATATTTGAGAGAGTAAATTCTGCAGATACTTTGCTCCAAAACTTTGAATCATACTTACTTATTCTTGGTTCCAGGAAACATCAATATTCGAACAAGTTGCAAAGATGAAGGAAATAATAATGATAAAGGAAACAATCTTGAATAAGCAATGTAGTTGTTCTATGGCCCTTTTCAACTATTACAGGAAGACTTTGTGATATGTAGCATAAATCATAGATGGTATTATAAATTATTAAAAATATTTTGAGGGGACCAAGAAAAATATTAACTAAATTAACATCACTTTGCGAAGTCACAAGAAACTCCTTTAATGTTTCAACCCTTGTAGAGGCTACGCTACGAAATTCAAAAACAGCTCCAACAACAATTAAGAACTTTAATTCTTCCTAAACCACACGATCCGGTCGGTTTTTCTTAAATTTTTAATAACCTCTTTCAGAAATTTGGCGCATCCGACCAGTCTCAAAGTGAAAAACCAACTCAAATTCAACAAGTAGCTGACCGTCAAAGTCATCAATAATTAGCGGAAGTCCAATAATTAATTAATTAATTAAGACGTTTGCCGGACTGCTCACTAATCAGTTTGGACAGTGGTTGGTGCCGCACGCCCTCACCATCATCTCAACGAGCGACACAATGCAAATTGCACTAAATTTGAATTGTGGAAAAACGCTGTCCACTTTACCGCCATTGTTCAAATGTGTGAACGAAACCTGCACCGGATGCTGTAGTCCTAGAGCGGACCAGTTTTCCTTCGTTTCGAAGCTCGTGGCCGTCGTATGTGAACCACTCCCACCGCGTACGTTTGTATGCGAAAAAAAAGGTGGAGTCGAGTTTTATTCGACGCATGCTTCTTACCTTATGTACAGAATCACTATTAGGTGTAAAACGTCTCCAACACATGCAAAATACATTTCATGTTTGGTTGTGTGGCACGCCGCTAAGATTGAGTCCGCTTCAAAAGAGCCGTGTCGCGCTGCAGAGTCATGCGACGCGTCTTCTGACTGAAAACAAGTTTCTGGCTTGCGTCCAAGTCTTTCGTTTTCTCTCGCCGGAAACTAAAAATTTGACCAAGCGTAACGATTTCGTAAATGGAATCGGAGACTAACCCATTTGCGGGTGAGTGTCGAAGGGGTGGTGGTAGTAGGTAAATTTGGTGGATGCAATGTATTGGGGCCGTTCGAAGGAACCTTCTCTGATTGCATTGAATTCGTGCGACACTTTTTTACTTTATTATTTTTTAATAATAAAGTATTTGTATTCAATTTAATTGTAAAAAAAATATTTGTTGTACTTATTTGCAGAGGTTCGAATAACGGAGCCGTAGTGAAAACATGTACATAGTAGGTCGGTACTTCTGGAAAAAAGTGGCCGAGGTATTGAAATTAACTTACATTTAAAGGTTCTCCTGATATATTACAGATATTTTAAATTTATATGAGATTTTCGGGAGAAGAAAGGAGGTTACAAAATGAGAAAAACGTGTAAAGTTTTCGAGTATTTGGCATTCAGATTCACTGTAAGATTTTTGAACGACTCACTACTGTAGTTTATGGTATGTTAGTAAAATGAGATATCTGAGAAGGGTGTCTCATTAATTAAAAACTTTATATTGAGCTCTGTGTTGTTAAATACTGCCTCAAGGCAGGTGTTCCTCGGCATTTAAAGTAAATAATTCAATTCAGTTAATATTAAAAAGAAATCGCTTTATTTAAATCGAAATTTAATTGTTACACTTGACAATGCTGCATTCCGCAGTTCGCTCTCTATCCCCACTTCCTGAAAAACACGTTTGCGTGATGAATGAAATTCGCTCGGTTGTCGCTTTATCAAAAACTGATCTAATGTGCGCGCCCGTCCTTCGCTTTTTTACTCATGTACGGTGTTGCAAGATGTCAAGTACATTCGATGGTGTGTGGAGGAATAAACACGTGACGAGTGTAGGAACTTATTATGTACCTCGTTCGAATTGATTATTTGGCATGCTTTTATTGTGAATTGATTTAGTTAGTCAGGTTGGCAAGATATGCATTTCCCTTTTCTTACCTCACTGCAAAATGTTCTATGAGAAATTAGTTTTATGTTTCTTTATATTTCCCGGTGTGTGAACAGACTCAGCTCCATTCCGGTGGAGTTTCCTTTGAAGATTTTCGATCAGACATTCCAGATCAGGAGTGTATGATAAATTTTTTCTTCTTCTTCAGCCTTGACCTCAGCGATGAAATTTCTTTAAGATTGAATTTGAGACATTACGATCACCGTTTAATTTGAATTTCCTATCGCAGCTCTTCAATGTAGTTTCTTTCCGGGGATAGATTGTTAACCTATCACCCAACCGCAATAAGGATGGTGAGCAGTACCTAGTTGCAAGAAATATAACGTCAGATAGACAAGGAGGTGAATGACAATTTGATTTCCGGACGTACAGAATGGCAAGATTATAACAAAACTTTTATGAATTTTTATGAGTCTTGAACAGCTCGGTGGCACATAAAGACGTATGGTGGATGAAATACTGGACTCTCGAATTATAAAAGGAGATGAAAAAGAAGTGGTTTCTTCAATTATTAAATTTATATAATTTTATATAATTTCTTTCCACCTTAGCTGCCAGGGGATTTTTGACGGAAGTCGGGTAAATTTTTTATTTCATGAATAACGAACTCTGCTATTTTTGCGTTAATTCTCTACAAATTGAGGTGAGAGCTGTGAGATTTATCCGAAATTGTCAAATACAAACGTATTACAGTGTAGGACTCGGTGGGGCAGTGGCTAAATGAGCTAGTGTTGAAACCTTAAAGTTGTGGGTTTTAATCCCACCTAGCCATGGGCTTCTCAGGTTAAAGTAGAGCAATGGTATTTCAAACAGTAACAGTGCCCAGAGCGTTGTCACTGCCGTATGCCCTAGAAGGGGATCTTATAGGAATTAAAAACTGTGTAAATCCAGGTATCCATCATTGAAGACAAAACTATTTCAATAAATTCATTATTAAATTTCTGAAGGCTGGAGAACCTTCGATTCTCAAGTTTTCTGTTTGTAGTACTAAACAGGAGACCTCTTACTCTGAATAATTGTGGCCATTCTGGTTTTAAAAATCGTCCTACTTTACCTAGCGACTTAAACAGCAACATACGTGACCATTTATTGTGGCCTGGAGCCGGTATGGAGCCTCAACAAGAATGGCAATTGAAAAAAACAAAGATGGAGGCGACTTTCTATTCAAAATCTTCATTTCACAAAGTTCTAATTGTTTACAAATATACGAAAAATATAGAAAAATGGATTCATAAAGGCTTTCCTAAAGTGATTTATTATTTGCATCATTCACATTTATATGGAGGTCACCAAATCCAGTATACAATTTAGATTTTAAACTGCAAGAATTTGGTGTGGTTTTCAGTGTTGGAGCAGTCTGTGAAGAGCACCACACGAACTTCTCGACTGAGAGAAAACGCTGTCGTCGTTAATGCCATTGAGGGCAGGGCGGATGAAAAACCACCAGGGGAAGACTAGTTTGAAAACTTTAACATAAAATTCGAAACGCTCTTACAACTTATTTTTATGTTTCTTATAAAACCGTAGTCATAAATTAATTTTCGCGAATTATATCGAAGTAATTGTATTCCTCAGAAGACATCACTAGAGCCAAATTGAGATTGGGAACGAATAATTTAAAAGTTCGACTTTAAAACATCGTTTAAAATCAATTTAAATTAATATAAAGATAAAATTACAGCGAGAGCGAGTTTTTTAAAATTTTCCTTAAAGTTTTTTGGTATATAAATTCTTTTTAATTTTTATAGTCACAATAGGAAAGATATTTTAATTTTGAGAGGACTATTGTATGGTAGCTTCGTAAGATGATTTTACTTTATTATTTCAATAATACAGTATTTTTTTCTATTTCAACTCTGGAACTCAACGTGTGTAAGAGTAATGAATTTCATTATGCAAGGAGTGAAGGAATTTTGCACATTAATTCATCCAACCAATTTCGAAATTAAGTTTTAGTGATTTAAATTGAAAATTTAATTTTTAAAATTTATCGCGATCTCTAGTTACAGTGAGTTAAGTCAAATGAATTTACATTTATCTTAAGGACATTTGGTAGTTACTCTCACTGATTTTCCCTATTCGACGTAGTTGCGAATGGTGCAAAAGTGCAAGTAGGTACTATATCTAAGCCAATTTAAAGTCACTTGTATATCTTCTAGAGATTGTGTAAAAAATGTAAGCTTTTGAAACACTTTTAAATTTAATCTCAAATTTATTTAGTTCAGCAGTCAAAGTCCAAAGTCATTTGATCTTTTCAATTTGGCTCGCAATATCTCTCTCTGTTTGAACTCATTACTTTTACAAGGACTTTTATATGGTAACTAGATTAACGACTCGCCTGAATTCCTAATACTACTAACTACTACTACTACTACGAATAAGTTAGAATAAGTTAGTTAAAAAAATAAAAATAAAAAATAAAATAAATTACCAAATTTCATTGTCCTAGCCGAAAGCGTTTTGAAGTAATCGGGCAATAGCCGTGATTATGTGCTCCAAAGACTTCTGTAAGGAAGGTACCCAAACGATTTCGCCCATTAACCAACTGAGTCTCATAAATCTAATAATGGTTCGCTTTCGGAATGAAGTGAACATACAGAACCCCAACTATGAGAAGGTGCATAAAGTTCGCCTGTTAAATCAAATTTAGACGCACTCCAATTACCTGCAATTAGGTTCTTTTTGAAATCGTGACTTGCATTCAACCGCAAAACCATAGCCGCTCTATCGCGCTTGGTTGCTTTTACCGTGACGAAATTCCAGTGCGGCACGTGGTTTTAATCAACAGGAGTTCAAGCAGCTGAACGTTTAACCACCGAACGAAACGTACGTAAACCCAATAACACGGATGTGCCGCTCACCTGCAACAAATCCATCGAACACGTTGCACCATTCACAGGTGAATCAAAGGTGGTACGGAGTAGTGTTGAGATCAGCAAAAACAAAAACCGATTTAAAACGAAAAACGAGCAGAAATTTGTCTCCCACCAATAGGACATTGACAAATTTTCCGATCGTAATTGATTTCTGATGCACCCGGAATTCTTAAGAACGCGACTCTATTGTCTCGTCAACTCTGATGAAGATTAATTATCCCGAAATGGATTAAGGATGTGGACATCTCGCACGAAAAATTACCTACAAGTGGCCACAGGGCGACCCTTACTCGAATTTATCTCGTCCAGGACATCTTCAGTCCGTCAGTCAGTCCGAGGTCGAAAAGTTCGAGTGAATTACGTGGACGGACTTCGGCACTACGTCGTATAGTTCATGTGCCTTGAAATTATTGCAAATAGCAAAAACAATGCGACATGAATGGACTTCAAATGAGTAGGCTACCGGTGGCGTAGTGTCGCGTCGCCAGGTAACTAGTTTCACATTTCGTTAGGTTTTATAGTCGCACTATCGCTACACTTAAATCTTTTCATCTTTGAAGCGTCCGCTCGTCGTTGGGCGGTTGTGTAACCCGTAACGGGCGTAAAGTGTTCCTACAGATCGCATACGACAACGGACTCAATTACACTATCCGCATGCTGGGCCTGAGTTGGGGGCACTTGGCTGGCACATGTATGCCCCCTGGGGGACTCCACCACGAACACACTTCGACCCAACAAACCTTTTATTCTCGACTTTAGTGCGGAATGTGGTACGTGCCCAACATGTAACTATTTCAATTCCAGCTCATTGCAATGATGGGTCATATGTTAGTACCTAGAATACAGCATACAGCTAACAAGCATCTATGGTAAATGCGAGAATGCCACCTGTTTCATAAAACAACCAGGCGAAGAAGTACCAACCACAAAAAAATGCTTTTATGTGTTTTTTATTGCTTGGAACATTGGTGGCCTAGACTTTGTTGGTTTCCAAATGCCGCCCGAAAAACATACCCAAATTGTAAATCAGCGAGAGTGCTAGCAAAGATATCAGAATACCAAATGAGATAGTTTCAGCCTACAACATCTTATGTAAATTAGTCACCCAAGGTACGTCGTATTTTGTCAATTGGATTTTAAGTTTTCCAAGCTACTTATAGCGATTAACTTTTCAAAATTCACCACCGTTTGTATTTTATTACATTTTGCAAATAACCATGCGGACCAACATATTTCACATTTGGCGGTTGATTCTGCGAGTCAACTAGTTCTGCCTCTACACTTCAACACCTGAACTAGACATTTCTCATGAAGTCGGTTACCGGTAATTAAAGATATTTGTTTTATTTTTTGTAATTTCTTGACCATCCGATCACAATTCTTATTTATTGGCCAACAATAAATCTGCAGGAAAATCGTTTTGTGCGACAAAGCGACCAATATTGGAAGAAACCGATCAAAAATCCCATTTTCGACGATAGTGGCATCTAGTTGACGAAATTTACAACTTATTTTTAAAGAAAAATATGAGTTTCAGCGCATTTCATAACATTAAATGGAGAGTTCTATTAATTAAAAATCTTATACATAGCGTACTGTAAACGACAGTTTGGAAGATTTAAGCTGTTCGGACTGCCTCTCTCACACCATTCTGTAAATTGTATTTTAAATTCGCTATCTTCCTTCATTCGGTTTTTTCTACCAACTTTGCAGCCGCAAAACTAGCCAGTGTCATAAAATCGTAAGGATACTGCACTTAATTTCAAGAGACTTCAAAGAAACTAGCTTAAGTCGTTTTTGACAGGCAGGAAGATGTAAAGGATTGGACTCCTGAGTGCAAATCTTAGAAACCTGGACTGACTCAATTCTATTTTTATGAAGGTCATACTATGGCGCCCAAACCTGGTGGTACATTTGAAGCAGTGTTGCAATTCAATTTTGCTCTGATTGAACGAAAAATTTTCGTGTCTTTCCAAAAGAAGCTTTGAGTTGGAACCGTACTAACGCAACTTTATTATTTTTGGGTAAAAGTCCGGAACGCGTTTGATTCTGAGACGCGGTGTAGGTTACTATGTGACTGAAAACCTAAAAATAAGTTCGGGAAGCGGTTAGAATGGGATTGCGATAGAATACTTACACCGCTGCCACATGTAACATATGAGTTACATAATTGGGTCATACTCCCGGGACGCAGTCTAAGTCGTAGTATAATATCAGTTGTTACGTGATTAGGAGGTTTTTCGTGATTTGTATTTGGGCCATTACTTGAAATCAGAAATGTGTTTGTAAGCGATTATATAAAAAATCTGTGGAAGTGAAAACCAATCTGATATCTCATCAATCCTAAGAAATTTGTCCTCTTAGAGTTGGAAGGAATTTGCAGGAATTTGTGAAAACATATACACCACCCTTGCACCCACTTTCGGGGTGAATATCCAAAAATCCTGAAATTAGTTTTTAGATATATAAATATAAAGAAAGCCCGAGAAAGTAAAAACCAATCCGATATCTCATCACTCCTAAGAGATATGGCGAAATTCGTGAAAACGTGTTCAACCCGTTTATACCCTCTTAGGGGTTGAAAAAAGAAAAAACATGAAAAGAAGTTTTAGGTGATTATTAAACAAGCCCGTGGAAGTAAAAAGATATTCGATATCTATTCAGACCGGAGGGATACGGCTGAATTCGTGAAAATGTATACAACCCCTTTACACCACCTTGGGATCGAATTTCAAAAAATTCTGTAAACACTTTATAGGCATTTATATGAAGAATCTGTAGAATAAAAATGAATTCAATATTTGAGAAGACCTAAAAGATATGACGAAAATCGTGAAAATATATGCATTCCATTTTCATTGATAACCTCTTCCAAACGCTAATAGATATTTGAATTTTTTTAGTCAATATTACTTTTCTAGTTGATTTACATATACATATCGAGTTCCAACTTTCTAGCATAAGCGGTTCTATAGTTAGGAAAAACACCCCCCACTCCCGTACCATACTACCCTTATAAAAAATTATATATATAAATTATTTTCCAACATGCTACTACTATAGTTCTATCTAAATACCAAGTTTCAGCTTTTGATGATTATGGGTTCTCGAGATATAAAAATCGGAACTTTTTCCTTTTCACCCTCCCCCACCCGCACCGACAAATTTTCTCTGCTAGGCATCTATTAGGCCTACTTCTATTAAAAATTCTAAGCATCTATCTTACACTGTTCTTGAGATATGAGACGTGATTTTTTAGAAAAACTCGTATCCCTTCCACTTCCATACTCCACCGCCCCCTTAAAAAGTTTTACTTTCAGCAAATTTTATTTGCCAACCTTTATACAAAATCCGAATTTGATTTGTCTAGTGCAATTGGTTCGTGAGATATCGTAATCTAAAGTTTTTCACCCTCCACCTCCGTACGCCGCTGCCCCCTCTCAAAAATTTATTTTTGATCTATTCTCCTAGTATGCCTACAGATGTTCATTAAGTTTTAATTTTGTGACATTAACCGTTTAGGAGATATGGATTTTAGAACGTCTCGATCTCGGCTTTTGATCGTTTCGGACGCATTATTATTCCCCCCACTCCCACATCCCTTCACCCATATCGGCAATTTTTTGCAAATGGGTCCACTATTGAAGCTCTATATAAATTACAAGTTTCAGCCTCCTAGGCTAAGCGGTTACTGAGATCTAGAAATCAAAATGTTCCGTCTTAAACGCTTCCCCCACCTCTCCCCTCACACCCCCAACCCTCAGAATTTGGTGACTAAAAGGAACCTACCCAGTCTATTCAGAAAAATTTCAATTTAATAGCTCATAGGGTTTTGGGAGCTATAAGTCCTGAAACGATTTTGTGTACGGCGGCGGCGTACAGACGGAGTGCAATATTTTTTTGCTTTTTTGGCGTCTATTAGTCATGAAACGTAGAAAAAAAATTTATCAGATTTGCATTGCAGTAGGGAAGTGGAACAAAACAAGTGGTCAGTGAAAAAAGGATCCTTTTATTTTTACGAGTTTCGTCATATCTCTTAGGTCTGTTGAGATATCGAATTAATTTCACTTCTACGGGCTCTTAGCACCTAGAAATAGTTTTTACGATTTTTGAATACTCAACTGCTAAGGGGTTGCATAAAAGTTGCATTTACCAAATTATATTGACCATATCTGCCAAAAGAAGAAAATATTTCTGTGAGTATTTCGTGGTTATGTCTACGATAGACGACGCTAAATGTATCAGGTAAGTATACCTAGACCGTTTACTACTCAATTGCTGTGGTGTAACTTAAAAAAAAATTGTCTACCCTAAGCAGCTGACCAGTTCTCCATTTGATACAACATTCCTGATAAATTTTCTATATAATATTGACCGGACTACAGGGAGACTGATACTCGTATGTCCTTTGAAACAAGACATGATTAGACCAATGTCCAACTTCATCTCCATAAGACGCAAGGAGTGATGATTATCTATTTATCCGAGTCGCGAACCCTACTTGAGTATTGTTAATTGGCACAAACAGCAGGATAGCGCGTTGGGTTGAAAGTAAGGTCAGAAAATCAACAAATTTTGCGCCACTTTTATTGGCAGAAGAATTTGGATCGTAGTACTTTAAGAGCAAGTTATAACTCTATAAATATGTTGTCTTTAGGTTTAAATAAAAAAACAAAATTACATAATTTTTTACTCTTTATTATTCGCACAGCTGCATCAAAAACCATTCGTTCTTACGAAAGATTCGCGGTCGATTTAATCTATCCTTCATTGACTTGAAGACTTCTCTTCCGCAAATATACTTAACGGCTTCGAACAACTTAACAGAAACTCCTTATACCCTAAATCCCCTAATTCACACATCAACAAGAAACTTATCACCCTTCCAAGATTTTTAGTATCAACCCCTAAAAATTGCTGTACTTTCGTGTGCGGTGAACCCTATCAACAGCATTCTAAGGAAAGGGAAGCGCAAAAAAAACCATCGCCATTATATACACATTGGCCACAAGGACGAGGGACTCCTTGTAATGGAATCGAGTTCCTGTTATCTAGATCACGCGGAGTAGTTTCGTTTGGAGTTGCCTATGACCTTTACCAAGATGTCGAGTAATCGACTTAAATCGTTTTTGCAAATGGACTCTTGGCCAATAAAGACTTTGTTTGACCGGAAGTTCCCTTTTGTTCCGAGGGGATGTAAATCAAGAGATCTACGGTTATTTTTTTTTCTTGCGGTACGATAGGTAGGGCCTTATGCATTTCGAGCGATTTAAATCCTTTAGATAGCATGTTTAGCTCTAATTATTATTGAGATTGCGCAATAATTTCGTGATTTACTTCAGATACATTAGCACATACGAAGCTCAAGGGCACATGTATCCCATTTTGAAAGACCAAGGCGAAATTTCATTTTTTCGGTATTAGACCAGGTTGTCAAAAACTACTACAACGTTAACTTTGTCTGGAGAAAGACGTTAATCAGCATCAAAGCGATTCTAAGCTGTTCAGTACAACAATTGTGAAAAATACCAAAGACAAACCATTTTAGTATCTAAGTCATGTTTATTCACAACGATGTTTCAGGGATGATCAACAATCGAAGCTGGTTCTAGGATAATTTTTTCGGCATTAAAGACCTGTGTGCTAGAGCCAAGAAATGCTCAATGTACTTTCTGTTCAGCGGTAAGCTGGAAAAAAGAAATGCTCAACGAAAACTTTCAATTCAAAAATTTGAAGTCAAATTTGTTTAAGCATTAAAGCATTGCTTCCCTTACATTCTGCTGAAAAATATCTGAAATGCGTTTTTTCTAAATCTCGAAAAAATTCATGTTTCAAATATTTTCTTTGGCACAGTCTAAATAAAAGTTCGCTAGAAACTACTAGCGAATTCTCTCTCTCTTCTCTCACAACCGATTTGGTAACACCACAAAAAGGCAAGCGAAAAGAAACCAAGAAGAAGACACATGTAAACAATTTAAAAGCTGCATCTATGAGCGTTCATTTCATTCCGTAGTAAACCTGTGACGTCATGAAAAAAAATTTCGAACACAGGATGTTGGAAGCAATGAAGAATTTGCTTCCACGGGTAGTAGAACACATTCTTGGCTGCAGCGGAGAAGCTTTCAGCAAACTTGGAAGTGAGATCTGATACGACATAATAGTTACCAGAGTAGAGAGTAGGATAGGAATTTCATTTGGTTTTTAGATCTCAGGAACCATTTACGGTCGGAGGCTGAAACTTGGAATTTATGAAAACCTGTGAATATGGACCCATTTGCAAAAAAATTTGTGATAAGGGTTGAGGGGTGTGAGAGTGGTGTAAAGCAATATGTCCGAAGCGCTTGAAAGCTGGGGTTGAAACATTCTAAAATACATATCTCCTGAACGGTTGATGTCAGAAGATTGAAACTCTGTAGTTGTTTTAAGAGATAATAGGAGACTTTACAAAGGCTAAAATTTTTGAATCGGGTGGTGAGGTGTAGGGGTTGTAAGAAACTTTGG
Organism: Beris morrisii; assembly: GCA_951812415.1. Lineage (NCBI taxonomy): Eukaryota > Metazoa > Arthropoda > Insecta > Diptera > Stratiomyidae > Beris > Beris morrisii. Next base: position 6,915,126 of record OX638313.1, read on the forward strand.
ATTAGAATATCTTCCGAACCAAGAAGATAAAATTTGGTTTGTGCATATAGGATTACAAATGGAGTCCATTGATTTTTGAGGTGGGAGTGGATTGAATTTTTATATCTCAAGAACCGTACTAGATATGATCTTAGAAATTTTACAGGAGTTAGTCCCAGTAGACTTCTAGCAGGGAAAAAAATGTTACAGATACTGGTGATGGGTTGATGGTGGGAGGAAGTGGAAAGAAAATAAATCCGATTTTTATTTCTCAAAAACCACAAACCATAGAAAGCTAAAACTTATATAGAGCCATTATAAAATTATTAACAGGGGTTACAAGGTACAGGGGTGAGGGGTGGTTTTTTATATCTCAGAAACGGCTTATGCAAGAAAGTTGGAGCTTAGTACGTATATGTACGTGTGCTACTAGAGTAATTAAAGAAAAAAAAATCAGATTTTTATTGGCATACAGAAGTTGAGTGAAAAAAATATCCGTGAAAGGGGATTTTTCCACATTTTCACGATTTCGTTATATTTTTTGGACATGTCGAGTTATGAAATAAATTTTATTTCGGCGGGCTCTTTATATAAGCGCCTAGAAATGCTTTTCCAAATTGTTCGATATCGAACCCCTTAGGGAGTGTAAAGTGGTTGTGTACATTTTCACGAATTTCCATATATTGGGTCGAATGAGATATTGAATTCACTTTTATTTCTAAAGACTTTAAATATAATCGAAGAAATATCTGATTTAAGCATTTTTCGATATTAGTAAATTTTTGATATTGACCAATTGCTTCCCCTTATTGAATTATCACGCCACGCCACTGTATTCTAGAGCCAATTTGGAGAATTTATGTTGCTAGCTAAAAAATTATTTAGAAATGACCAACGAACTTTTCTTTGTTCCGATTTCTTGAGTATGCTAGAGAACAGATATGCTAAAAAAAAAAATTTCAGTTCAGAGCTAAGTAACAGATGTCACTGTCTTAAAAAAAATCTTAATGTAAATTTTCCGTGAAAGAATAAATATCTACTCCATACACTTATTACCTCAAGAATTTTTTTAACATCTGTGTTGTGCCACAGATCGAACTGCTTTTTTTAACGGTAAAATAAGAAATTTTTTTTCCGTTTTTTTCACCAATTTTACTTTATTATTTTCTAATAATACAGTATTGTTATCGATTTTTAAAAAAAAAAATTTGCTACCCTGAAAAATTTTTTTCTGGCGTTTCATGACTCGTAGACACGAAAAAAGCAAAAAAAATTTCAGTCCGTCTGTCCGCCGTACGCCGTCCGCCGTACGCAAAATCGTTTGAAGGCTCGTAGCTCCCAAACGGTTCAACATATTAAATTGAATTTTTTTTTATGAATAGAGTAGATAGGCCCCTTGAAGTGACCAAATTTTGAGGAGAGGAGGTGTGAGGGGGGAGGAGGGGGAAGCGTTTTATACGGAAAATTTTGGTTTTTATATCTCAGCAACCGCTTATGCTAGGAGGCTGAAATTTGGAATTTATATAGAACTTTGGTAATGGACCCATTTGCATAAAAATTGTCAATATGGGTGAAGGGGTGTGGGAGTGGGGGGAAAAATAGTGCGTCCGAAACGCAAAAAAGCCGAGATCGACACATTCTAAAATCCATATCTCCTAAACGGTTAAGGTTACAAAATTGAAACTTAATGAATATCTGTAGGTATACTAGGAGAATAGGTCGCAAACAAATTTTTGAGTGGGGGCAGTGGCGTACGAGGGTGGGGGGTAAAAAACTTTAGATTATGATATCTCACGAACCAATTACACTAGACAAATAAAATTTGGTTTGTGTATAAAGGTTGACAAATGAAGTTTGATGAAAGTAAAATTTTTTTAGGGGGCCGTGGATCATGAAAGTGGAGGGGATGCGAATTTTTCTAAAAAATCACGTCTCATATCTCAAGAACGGTATAAGGTAGATGCTTAGAATTTTTACCGTAAGTAGGTCTAATAGACCCCTATCAGAAAAAAAAATGTTGGGTGTGAGGGTGTAGAGGGTGAGGGTGGGGGAGGGTAAAAAAGAAAAGTTTCCGATTTTTATATCTCGAAAACCTATAATGATATAAAGCTAAAACTTGGTATTTAGATAGAACTATAGTAGTAGCATGTTGGAAAAATATGATTTTTTATAAGGGTAGTATGGTACGGGGGTGGGGGATGTTTTTCCTATCTATAGAACGGCTTAAGCTACAAAGTTGAAACTTGGTATGTATACGTAAATCAACTAGAAAAGTAATTTAGATAAAAAAAAATTCCAAATATCCATCGGCGTTCGGAAGGGGGGGGCGAAAAAATATATCAGTGAAAATTGAATGCATATATTTTCACGATTTTCGTCATATCTATTAGGTCTTCCCAAATATTTAATTCATTTTTATTTTACGGCTTCTTCATATAAATACCTAGAAAGTGTTTTCAGGATTTTTAAAAAATTCGACCCCTAAGGGGGTGTAAAGGGATTGCATACTTATTCACGAATTATGCCATATCCTCCAGGTCTGATCAAATATCGAATATCTTTACACTTTCACGGGCTTGCGTAATAATCGCCTAAATCTTGCTTTTAAGTTTTTTCCTTTTTCAGCCCCTAAGAGGATATAAAAGGGTTGAACAAGTTTTCACAAATTCCGTCATATCCTTTAAAAGTGATAAGTAATTCAATTGTTTTTACTTTCTCGTGCTGTTTTCATATTTATCTATTAACTCCTTTCAGGATTTTTGGATAACCCCAAGTTAGTGTAAGGAGGTTGCATATGTTTTCACAGATTCCTACATATTGCTTAGATCTGATGACATATCGAATTCATTTTTACTTCCTAAGGTTTTCTATATAAGAACCAAAATGTCTATTTCAGTATTTTCAAAATCCCTCGAAATCGTTTTCGATATTCAAACCCCAAGTGGAAGTAATGAGTTTGTATACGTTTTAACAATTCGTCATATCTCTTAAGTCTAATAAGGCAACAAATTCGTTTTTTCTTCTATGGGCTTTTAGTGTACATAATATACCGAAATTCGTATAGTCTACAGGGGCTTTTTCAATGTTTAATTGGCTAAAAATCTTTATTTTAAATATTTTTATTTTAAGAACAAAATTAACTTTCTAAGAAACTTCATAATCTCGAAACAACTGATGATAGGCTCCGACTTTGACCGCTCCCGAACTTTGACCCGAAAAATAATAAAGTTTCGCCCAGACCATTGGCAGATTTTTTGAATTGCCTCTGTGTTTCTTATTCTGAATTACTTTACTTCGAAAAGCAAACCGATCTTTGTCACTACACAACTATAAACATTTTTCGAAGGAGTTTGTGGCTACTTATTTCTTCAAGGAAAATTGACATATTATGATTTTTTTTATCAACAGCGACATTTATTGCTTAACACTGAACTATAATTTTTCCATGACCATTTCTATTCTGAAGCAAACCCCAATTATTTAATGGCACTTTTATTTGACACAGTTCTTAGGTCAGAACAAAACTTTCGCGAAGATCATCCAAATGTACGTTCCTGAACTAAAGTTCATATCCACAAATTACATAACAAGCCAAGTTTGTTAAATTCCGACTTTCAGCTACAGTTTTATTTAAATTTAAGTTTCAATCATATTTTTGGTTATAATTTTAATTTTGTTCATTTTATTTAGCTTTTAAGCTGTTAATATTAGTTTTATTTCATATCAATTTTTTAATTTCAAATATTGTTCTATTTTATCTTTTATGTAGTTGTAAGTTTTATTTTCGTCGGAAAAACAGCATTCTTTTTAGGGACTTCCGTATGGTAACAATTCGAAGGAATGCCTTAGCTTTATCTCTTTTGTTCCTGCACCTACTATTTACTGCCGAGAATGTTCTGTAAGTTTTTTTGATTTGTCACTATGGGTTTATGATCAATTGTGGAATAAAATTGTAACCACGTGTTCTAAGGACTTCTGTATGACGATTTTTTTCACGAACGAATTCGAAGTAAGATTTGTACTTTTCTTCATTGAAAATTTCATATTTTCCTTATCTTCAAGTGAGCTGGAATTTTATAGGTACAATTAAAAAAACCTTATTTTTCTGGTTTGTGACATATGACCCGTTCTGTACGTACCTTTTTTTCCTTTTTTTTTACTGAAACTTGAAAACGGTAGCAAGAAATTTTCAAATTTCAGCTCGATAAAAAAAGTAAGAATCATATACTTTTCGAAATCGCTGTTCTCACCTTAACCTTCCACCCCCAAAAAGTTTATCCCTGATAGGCATTCACGGAGTCTGTCGCAGGTTCTTTGAGTTATAGGGCACCAAAACCGTTTGCGTACTACGGGGCAGAGAAACAATTTCCACAACATTACTTTAAACTTCTGATTACTTCCACGATAAGCGGTTTTCAAAAATTTCGAACGTCTCAATTATATTTTATGAAAATTGCCTTCATACGAAACAACTTGCATACGAAACAATGAAAAATTCCAATTGGAGCGGATTTCTTGACCTCGCCATCCCATAATCGACCCCCGAAATTTGAAGACAGAATCCCAAGCACTTTGCTTCGTCTTCTGCCGCCAAGAGGAACAACGAGAAAAACTCGCTTCGATAAAGCACCAACTTCGAATAGGTCAATCGCGTGTCCGTCAAGAAAACGCAACGAATCCGTAAACCGAAGAACGGCGCAAAAATAATTTTTCTGCACGAATTCTTCGAATTTCGCGCGAAATACGTTGACCTCGGCGACAAAAATTTCTCGAGTTTTTTTTCTTTCTCTGAAGCGTCCGCCCAGAGTTTATCAAACGGCATCGCCAAATTAGAATGGTTCCTTTGCGCACACCAGGTAGAGGTACCTACCTACCTTCTATAAAGTACTTACAAAACCGATTCCGCCGTCTTGAAAGACCGGTCTGAAGATTTTGCGGCGATCTTACGGCCTTACGGGACACGATTGTCGTTGGCTTTTTTATTACTTACCGCCACCGCGCGAATATTCAGATCACCAGTGTGGCACCTTTCCGCGCCGAAACCTTGTCTTCTATTCTTTTGTTGGCAATTGCCCATTAAACCTGAACCACGGCAATTATCTGCAGATTAGATCTTTTCAAGTGTCTTCCTAAAGCCCTGGTTCCAAAAAGATCACAGCTTAGATGTGATTCGAGAGTTAACGTGTGTTTTTTTTATTACATGATAGTTCAATTCTAGTTGCATTCTATCGCGTATGTACCTGATCTACTGTCCAGTTGAGAAATCGAAGAAAATCGAAGAAAACCAGTCAACAATCTTCAGACTTTGTTCGATCGGAACGGAAGATCTTCATTTCAAGCGGAAAAAAATCGGACACACTTTGAACAGCCACTTAACCTCAACAGCTGCTTAAGTATCTGAAGACGGTGCTCCAGTAGGTCTCAGGTGAGAAGAACCCTTTCGCTTGAACCGTACCCGATCGGAATTACGTGCGTGTCCGGACGTCTTAATGGAAAGGTGTCCGTCCGGCCCCAACCGTAAAACTCATTTCGGAAACAAACAATCACCAAAAATGTGAACCGCCTGATTGAGTTCTTCTTCGAAATCGCGGGGATAAATCAATTTAACGGTCGCTGATTCCGTGACTTACACATTTTCTTTATCGATTGAAAGGTGTTTTGTCCGGATAAGCCTGGAAGATGGTTGTGAACCGTCGCAGCTCCCTTGAAATCGTACCGGGATGATGTCAAAATCTCGTATACCTCTGACATGCACATTAGCTCATAATGAGTTGATGCCGTAATTACCGGGAGTGAGGCCTTAATTTCCTGTCATTTTGCTGGGAATGAAGACTTGACAACGGTCTCGTCCTTGACAAAATGTGCGAGGTGGCATGGCCAATGTGCGACTATTCTTCTAGGTCAGAATATTTAATGACCATTAGACCCCACCCCACGTCTCCGACAGCATCGGCGAAAAAACCACATTAAATTCGAAATGGGTCTGACAATTGATAATCCTCCCTGCAGGGTAAATGAAGTCCATTTAGGGAGTTGACTCCACCATACAACAAGCGCCACTACCTGTGCGTTACAGCAACGCTCCCTTCAAATGGGACAGCCGTGATGCAAATCGTAATAAGAGCAAACTTACGAAAATCATGTGGGTGAAAGACCAATGGAAAAATTCAACCCAATCACATTTTTTTACAATTTTTTTTTTAATTTAAAGAGGGCATTTTTACAGCCATCTCGCTAGTACACAATTGGTGGTGGGATGCATACTTATAGCCCCCAATTTTTTTTTTGAATTAGTTTTAAGAAAGTGTTCTAGCTAGCACATACTATTACACCCTATAACCATAAGAATGCATATTGTTACATGCCTACCCTGGCAACCCGAACCACCTATCAGTGACATCAAAGTTTTGGGAGAAAACCACAGCCTCCCAATTTCCAAATAGAATAGCTCTTCTCTTCTCATCTCGCATGTACCTTCGCGATGCGATTGGGACATCGCGTGCGTCAAGAGCATCGCTCTCATAATAACTCCACATTTGCAAGTAATTGCATCCTCACAACGGAAAACCTTCTTAAAGAAATTTTCACGTAAACAAAATTCACGAGAGCGTCTTCCTAAATTATATTTTTGTTTTGTTCAGCTGATAACTGAAAGAAAACTCACAGAAAAATGTCTATTATTAACGCACTCTATGTGTAAAAATTCGCATTTCATCGGGAGCAGAGCAGCCGCAGCAAGTATACTGCTCGCAAGTATACATGCAGTAGTTGGACTAAATCCCAAAATGTTACCAAGTTATCTGATGTTACTGTTCAATCTTAGCAAGAAGCTACTGTTTCAACCTGCAACCAAACCATCATCCAACATAAACACACTCGCTATTTTATCATTATCGTCGTCATCGATTCGGTTTCACCCTTTCGATGATCCGACTCCGACGTTATACCCAACTCGGAGTACCTACACACAAGTGCGGAATCATCCCCTGGGTGAGCTTGCTGCCCGAAACCTCTAACCCCATCCGGATTGCAACTTTTTCCGAGGTGTGAATTATTCATGGCGGATAAACAAATTCCACTTGCACATTAGCACGTTTCATTATTCATAACGGTGGTGGCTGGGGTGTATGGGGGTGCCTGGTCTGAGGGATGGGGGCTAGAGAGAATCAAAACAGCTAAAACCGAGCCAAGCAGAGCAGGGTCGCAAGCTATCGTTTGGAGTGATGTGGGAAGATCGTAAGTGGTGACCCTTCCAAGGGTCGCTGGTGGCGAGTAATTGAATGTTTGCAAACTGTCATTCAAAAATTAGATTTGGGTGGTTGAACTGGTTCGTGAGGGGCGTCGCTAGGCGGGTGGAGTTGTATAAAGTGTTTTATAAAACTCGCAAATTCATGGTTATCTTATTATTCACTGAAGGGAGTGATATACTTGGATAATACAAGACTAATGTAAATATTATTACGAGAACAGAAACACCAGATAAGCCTTCCGATGAGTCCGAAACCTACAATTATCCGTGACGAAAGAGCTTACTTTCCGACCAAGTTCATCACAGTTTCAACCGACCTTTTCTGTGAAAGGTCTTCACTTCGTTAAACACGTCGTCACCTCCAGTTGGCAAATACGTACAATTGAAAGGTTGCACTGACACCCAAAACCACATTCAAGGATAAGACCTATAAGTTAAGCTGGTAGCAATCCCCCAGAACTCCGCCATAGACGGTCCCAAGCCCGGTTGAGAAAGGAGGAGAGAGCATCGAGTTAACCTGAATGGCCAGTAACACCCGTGCGTCTCAGGAAGTAGGCAAAAAGTATGACATAGTTGGGAGAACGCCAACATGTCATAGTCAGCTGAAAACTCCCATCCTTTTTCCATCGGGGTGTAATAAATAAGTAGGACTGGCCCTCCAAGTCGGGGGTTGGGCGAGGCGCCGACAACGCATCACCGGAAAAAAAAGACCACTGTCCAGAAACCTGATCAGGAGGCCAGGGCCCGATTTGGGCTGTCGCGCCGTTGATGATGATGAAGAAAAACTCTGATAGGACGAAGGGACACAGGGATAGAGACTCCAGTAAGTTTGCATCTCTCTGCTTCAAATCTCAATGCCAATCTGCGGTTGTTCAGTCGAATTACTAAGATTGTTATTGAAGATACCATCTGACCATAATATCGCCACAATCAAGATTTGTCCGACATTGGTTCACTAAGGCCTGTGGCTTCTCGGATAATAATAATTTCTGAATTCGCCTTAATTCCAAGTGGATTTAAAAATAAAACCTAACTTCTTACTTCTTGATTTCCATACTCTCGCAGATTAACATTCTGTCCACGCTGACCGCTCCATATATCAAAATCATTACCCAGCCTTGGGCAAATCACCTTCTTTTGCAGTAGCAATCAAAAAATTTGGGGGACCAAAAAGTGTCGGCATCGTGACAATGGGGTCGTAAACAAATAAATTTTCGACGAACCATCAGGAGTCCAAGGAAATGTAATTTATGGCACAACAAGACCAGACTTGAAGCCAAAAAATCTTTTGTCGTCGCGAAAACTCATAAAATGACGCTACCGTGAGATAAAAATCTTATCCGTGCGCCGCCTAGACTTAGATACCTCCCACAAGGCTCGCATTACCTCTGTAAGAAACCGCTAACTGTTTCGCCATAAATACGAGATGGAACCTCTTCCGCGTGCGAAATTTTTGACTATACCGAAAGTTGCGTATATTCGGCGGCACGGCGTCTCAGTTAAACAATAAGAAGAAATTAAGATGTTGACTAGCACTAGTAGTACCCTGGATATATATTAAGTGCCCACATATACGTTGAGGACACAAAACATTATTTTGCCTCGAGATTAAAAAAAAGGTCATCGCTGCGATCCATCAGTAGTAAAGTTGTTGTAGCTGTGGCCCTCCATTGCTTCATTGTCCACATCTTATTCCATTTATCGCTAGTTTACGTTAGCACGTTGAGGTTGCGTATCTCCAAGTTCCAGTTTTTATGGCCTGGTTTTTGCGTTGGCCAGTAGCTCAATCGTACAATTGCCGAAGTACCCAGAAAACTGGATGCTTGTTCAATTGTCCATAGTGTGACAAAAGTCACGGGAGCCTCTGTAATTGAAGTGGTCATTGCACAACTACGTGCTCTGCATAGTGCCACTGGAGCGGACCATGTAATTTCTTTCCAGAGGAAGGAGCGGGAGGGATTATTTGGAGCAAAGATGATGTGACCGCACCACAACCTCCTTCGCACCACCAACTCCGTTCGTCAACGAAACCACCTGTAATTTGTTAGCTTTATTATTTTTTTTGCTAAGTGCGCAATTTTTATGATCTTCATTGTCGGCTTTATGACCATCTTAAGCCTTCGGCGCTTTGACCCGACCGGAGTCGTTAAGAAGTTGACTCGTGTTGTGTGGCATAGCATGAAGGTGTGTAGGCGAAATATTTCATATATGCATAAATTGTCCGGTCATTTGGTTTCGTAATTTGAAATGTTTGCGAAAATTGAGTCTAGGTTAGCCCGACCGAACGAGGTTGTAATTCGCGAAATAATGGTGCCTCCAAAACATGGACCCATTTTGTATTTGGGAAAAGCGAATGAAGTTACAATGATGGGAAGCACCAGGCCAAAAACATTTTGGAAATAAGAACAATATTGCTGTTCAGTGGTATAGTCACCACTGAACAGCAATATTGTGAAGGTGAAGTAGGTGAAGTGCCTCCTCACCACAAATTTAGTAAGTTTATATCGACATGCCATGATAAATATGGCCCTATTACACTTAGAGATAAAGAAGGAGGCTCTGAGGGGCGCCATAAGGCGACAGAAGAACTTGTCAGTCCCCTTAAAATTCTACAGGGATTTAATCAGAAGGGGTTGACCGACTCAGTAAACGATAGCATACCAAAGGTGTATGATTTTGAGCAACCACATATGGTGGCTTTGGGAGATCGTGTATCATTGCAATCTGGTCTACCAGATTTTGGAGTAGTCGCTTCAGGCTGGTACACGAACGGCTCTAATACTTATAACGGAACTGGAACGGGCGTATTTGGACCCAATTGTAAAATATGGATGGCAATGGGACAAACAGACACTGTGTTTTAGGCTGAGGTACATGCTATAGAACTTTGCACAGGTAAACTTCTATTGAATAAACCAAAAGGCGCTACAGTTATTATCTCATCTGACAGCCAAGCGGCACAGCTAGCGCTGAAATCTTATAGTTTCAGCTCTAGGCATGTGTGGACTGTCATTCTCTTCTTAAAGAGCTAGCCAGCTGAATAAGTGGGGAGCCAACTCACCATAGTGTTTGGCCTGCAATCATTCTGTGAAGGTAAAGGCTTCGGAGGGACGGAGGCAGATTTAAAGGGGGAAAATCTTCAGGTGGAGGATTATTGGAACTCACTTTCAGGACTTAGACATCACAGACGCAGCGCAGAAAGCCGTGTCCAGAATTTAAGTAACGATACAACCTAGAGCTGTAGCTTGCCTGGAACTAAATTTTTTATCGGCGAAACAAAGCTCGCAAATCTGACTGTTATCTGTCTGTTCTGAAAATCTAGTATTGTTGATTAGGCAGGTTTCTGCGGTCACCAAGGACCAAGATTCCAAGACTCGTGCCGAGTCCAGATTTCGAAAGTGCCTCAGTGGTCCTTAAGCAGTCAAAGATTTTAGATACACTTCAGATTTTATGGCTACAAAAATTTGGTTGTTGTTAAGCAGAACTCCCGTTTCTCACACTTTCCACTACCAGAACGTGTAGACGTTCCTTTAATAAACGGCTCGTCTCCATTTGGTGTCCTCTATCTCAATATTTGAGCCTTTAAAACCAAGAATCACACAAACAAAGTACTCCTTGCTACGATCTCCTTTCCATTGTATGATGGTTCCCATTTTTTTCCCCCGATTCTATTATTGTCCTGGTCTGAAAAGAAGGCGGTCTGTTGTTTATTTCTTGGCGTAGAACCCTGTGCGCAGCATTATTTACACATTATTTTTTTTCGTATTTTATTGCCAAACAATTGAGTAATTCTTCTTGAAAAGGGAGAGAGAGAGATTTATCGAAGGAAGAATTGAAGATCGTGGCTCGATGGCTACCAGCTATTTCCGCGCTCCTGCTGGCTGGCGGCACATTCTGATTCTTTTGTCTCATCCGCCTACGTTACAACAATTAACATCCCTCTAACAGTCTTTTTAAAGGAGTCCGATCCTTGCAATGGGTATCCTTTCAATGCTTCTTCACCTTATCTCTGTAAAATATCAAATGTCATCGTGAGGTCCCACAAGGAGACCAGTTAACTGTGTTTTGTTTCTTTCGAGACCCGTAGTTAAGCGTGTTCCTTGTGTGCTGCCGTATTGAAACGGGAACCGTTTCGTTTGTGGATTTATCGTGTCTTATGTGTGAGGAATGTGGTTGGTAACGCTTCAGGTTCCTTTAAATTGTGTTGTTTTTTGCCATTCAGTATGGCGATTGAATAGATTTCTGCTAAATCGATCATGTAAACTGATAGCCTTGGAGCAGCTATGGACTATTTTCATTTTCCGGCCGTGGTTTTATTGATAGCGCCTATTCAAAGTCTTCTTTTCTGGGTTTTGATTGAATGAAGACCAAGAAATTTGTCTTATTTACGGTTTTCAAAAATAATAAGAATGCCGCTATAATTTAACAGAACTTGGTGAAGTTTTTTTTCGTGTAGGATAAAGTAAAAGAGACTTTAATACCACCGCTTCTTCAAGTCACTTCACTTTGAGGCTTTGATTGGGAGTATTCAAGTTAAATGAAGAAGCTCTCCTACGAGTAACTGATGATTGCGACCAGAGAGACAAAGGACACATACCGGGAAAAAACGCAGCAAGTGCTTCAAAATAAACAACCGTCCAGGATTACGGCAGAAAAAAGCACTACTCCCTTTTTTGTACTGCAGTACCACGCGAATGCGGGTTACTACATTGTAAATAGTTACTCCCGTGAACCCAAGTGCGGGTAAGCAACGTAAAAGAGAGAAACCTAAATCTGGACCTTATAGAAGGAAACTGAAAAGTAAGAAAAGGTGTAATGGAACTACCAGAACATAGCAAACCAAGGACACTCTGGAGTTAAAAGAGTGAAGATGGACCTACCTAAACGAACGTGTGTAAAAAAAATCTGGAACCTCAAGTCGATTAAAACGGAGGAGCGGTTCAGGTGAGTTCCAAAGTTGTACTTGGACTTGGAACTAGCCAAGGTGCGAATTCCGTCAAGGAATCGAACAGTCTTGGGAGAAGTGAAGCAGCCTCGAAACAATTACAAGCCGATCTAATTTGGGGGTATGACAGGACTTTGAAAGACTACGTTTAATTCAAGCGCTCATGGGTCCATATACCCAGTGAAAGTTCGGCTTTTGGAAGTGGTAACTAAATGAGCTTCGAAAATTTTAATTTCAAGCAGTTCTTGAGAAGAGAAGAGCTAATAAATATGGACCTTGTTCAGATGCGAAAATTGTAGAAGTTCGAACTGGCTTATGAACAACAAGAGCTCCCAAAAAAATTTCTTCACAAAATGCGAAGTACTCCCCGACCTGGTCTTACCGATGTGTGAATTTAGTCAAGTATTCAAACTGACTTTGAGAAAGTGAAGGAGGCGCAGTACCCATGCTTGATTTTTGGGAAGGAGCAGCTCTTAATATCTTATAATATCTCGACTAATAATATTTTTTTTTTAAGGATACCGAACTGGATTTAGGAGGTTAGCCTTTTATACACTGTAGTGTACAGTCCAGTCAGTTTAGGGATGGGAGGTCAGAGATCGGGCCGGGTATGGCAGTGTACTAGTAGGTGTTAATAATTTTTTTTAGTGCTGATTGGCTGTGATATGATCAACCAGAACAGCAATGTTGCCTATAACAAATCAACTACTGTAAATCGGCACAGTAATCTGTGCATCTGGCATAACCACATCCGGCTCAAACCTCTTCAAACCAAACTTCGATTATTTTGACTTCTTGAATTCGAAATAACATCTCCATGGCCTCCGTTCACAACAAAGACCAAAAGGTCCCTTCATTGGCCGAAAGTGACAATACCATCGCCACGCTAAGGGTGGTACAATTTCATTCCTTCATTCAACCTGCACAAAATCATAAATCTCAATCCTTGTTAATTTTTCATAAAGAAAAGTAACGACACACCACAAACTCGTAGGTAATAAAAAATAAAATTAAGTCCCACGAATACCTGCAAATTGTTTTCCACTTCATTTCGTTTTCAATTCGTTCGGACTTTCCTTTTTGTCTCCGCTGCGCGCAACATTCGTTTCAATTTCATTTTTATATCTCTCGCGACATTTTCATCAGTTTGTGTCCTCCACTATTCCCGATGTCTCTCGGCTGGTTTAATGTTCCGACCAGATACAAAATAGTCACGATAGCAAGGACTCTCGCCGAATCTGGAAGACGAAAAAAAAACACCAACGGCTCATCCCAACAACACGCCATCCAGAAGCGAATCACACATGAACATATTTTGAGACGTCCCCGGCAATCACACGTGTGAGAATAACAACGTCAAATCGCATATCCTTTCTGTTTTTCGGCTAGTAAACTTGAGAATCCGGAATCCTTGCCGTTATGGACACAGAATGTTCGCAACACTGTAGAGCTACTGAAAGGTAGTTTCATTTCGGTTCGGTTCGGTTTCGGTCCTTGCGAGCCATAGAAAACCATCAGAAGAACATCCTGTCCACGAAGGAGCTGTGTGATGGCGGTGGTATGGTGGTGTATAATACAATTGGTGTTCGGGGTGTTTTATTTGGCTGGCCACGACACTCCTGGGTGCCCTACACCTGAACCGAGGGAGCAATTTCAATACAGCCTAACTGCCCTTTAAAAACCCAAAACAAACTCTACCGCCCCGTCGACGTTTCGCATTCTGATACGGTCCGACCGACCTTGGTACAGTGGTCGTATGCGAATTAACCTGTACTATAGGTTCCAGCTGGAGTTCTGCAGCATATCCTTGATCCTTCGATTTTCTGTGTATGCCTTACTTCAGGTGCGACTCGCCCTACACCCCCGCCATCCTTGGACGTGTGAACAATTGCATTTATCGCGTAGTTTCACCTTTTTGTCTGCCTCCGAACCTCGACGAATTTATTTATCTTCGTTTTTCCTCTTTTGTAATTTTCACTTTCAATTCGCAAGTTGGGATCGGGGTGGTTTCTTTTTCAGCAGAATTGAGGGAATTTTATTACCAGAAGGAGATTTTCAATTCACATTTGTGTCTCTGTGATATTAATAAAAAGGACATTAAGTAGTTTCGGGTATGAATCGGGGTAAATCTGTTTCTCTATGCATTTTATATTTTGCACAATAGTCACCCCTTGACTTGAGGGGTGAATGGCTAAGCTTCAGTACAATATTATTACTTTACAAACTCATTAATTTTATGAGAGCAAGCATACCGCAATTATAGGCTGTAGTCAATCGTACGAATCTCCACAAAATGTTCTGGTATCCTAATTATTGTATGCTTCAAAAGGAAAAATAAATAAAATAAAATAAAATTACCTTTATCCGTTTCGATTTGCTACCTGGACTTTTTTATATAAATGCAGAATTCTATCTGACCGCGTTCTGCACTGATCATTAAAAGGTTTTGACTCCAAAGAGAGGAGTGATTTTACTCATTCAAGCTTTTTGTGGTAAATTCATCAATATAAAATTTTGGCTCAAAACGTTCGCGTGGTCTCAAGTATGAATTTTTTAAGACATTTGTATGGTAGCTAATGAAACACAAAACGAAGGGGTAAAGTTGACAACTTTCAACTTCTATCCGTTCCGACGCTAAAAGCTGAATTATTGAATTTCACCACTTCTTTCGCCTAACTGAAAATCAAAATTACACCTCGATAGTGTGACTTTGACGAATGTCGGCACGGAATCATTGTGCCTAGAAATTGTTCTCCGACGTTGCCGGATCGGATCGGAACCATTATAACTGAGGCTTTATACTTGAACTACGAAAGAAGTTGAATGGGCTCGAAATTGATTTCTACTCCAAACTAATTCGTAAAAATGTGGATTTCGTTCTTTAGCTAGGCAGTCTTGGGGTAGAGAAAGAGCAAAACACAAATTCTGCAAGGATTTTTGTGTGGAGACTATATGTTTTTTTTCAGTTATCCACTTCTTCTGGATATTCCATACACGAATCTAAAAAAAAATCTGCCAATGGTCTGGGCGAAACTTTACTATTTTCGGGTCAAAGCTCGGGAGCGGTCAAAGTCGGAGTATCATCAGTTGTCTCGAAATTATGAGTTTTCTTGGAAAGTTAGTTTGTTCTTAAAAAAATATTTAAAATAGAGATTTTTAGCCGATTAAATATCGGAAAAGCCAGTGTAGACATTCGAATTTCGGTATATTATGTACACTAAAAGCCCATTGAAGTAAAATCTAATTTGCTGCCTTATCAGAGTTAAGAGATATGACGAATTGTTAAAACGTATACAAACCCATTACTTCCACTTGGGGTTTGAATTTCGAAAAAATTGTGAAACAGGTTTTTAGACGATTTCATAAGAAGCAACTTGATATCTCATGAGACACGAGAGATTTTGAAAAATTTGTGAAAACGTAAGCAAACCCTTCAAACCCACTTGGTTTTTGAAATTTGGAAAATCGTGAAATCGGTTTTTAAGTCATTACATCAAATGCCGTAATAACCAATTTTATATCTCATCAGAACTAAGGGATGGCAAAAATTGCGAAAACATATGCAAACCCTTGGGGGTTGAAAATCGAAAAATTGAGAAATGGGTGAAGTGAAAAGCGATCTAATGTATCATAAAACCTAAGAAATATGTCGAAGCTTTGAAAAGCATACAACCCCTTTACACCCCTTAGGATTGAATATCTAAAAATACGGAAATTTACTTTTTTGCTCTTATATGGGAAACTTTAGGAAGTAAAAATGAATTCAATATATCATCAGATATGTAACCTCCTTACATCCACTTGGGGGTTGAATATCCACAAATCCTGAAGGAAGTTAATAAATAAATATGAAGACAACACGAGAAAGTAAAAACCAATTCAATTTCTTATCACGTCTAAAAGATATGACGGAATTCGTGAAAACTTGTTCAACCCTTTTATACCCTCTTAGGGCCTGAAAAAGGAAACAACTTGAAAACGAGTTTTATACGATTATTACGCAAGCCCTTGAAAGTGAAAAGATATTTGATATCTGATCAGACCTGCCATATGGCAGAATTCGTGAAAAAGTATACAATCCCCTTTCCACCCTCTTAGGGTTCGAATTTCAAAAAATCCTGAAAACACTTTCTAGGTATTTATATGAAGAATCCGTGGAATAAAAATGAATTTAATATTTAAAAAGACCTAATAGATATGACGAAAACCGTGAAAATATATGCAAACCATTTTCACTGATAATTTTTTTTGCCCCCCTTCCGAACGCCAACGGATATTTGAAATTTTTTTTAATCCTAATTACTTTTCTAGTTGATTTACATATACACACCAAGTTTCAACTTTGTAGCATAAGCCGTTCTATAGATATGAAAAACACCCCCCACCCCCGTACCAGTTTCAGCTTCATATCATTATAGGTTCTCGAGTTATAAAAATCGGAACCTTTTCCTTTTCAGCCTCCCCCACCCTCACCTTCTACACCCTCACCCAAAAAACTGCTAGGGGTCTATTAGGTCTACTTCTGGTAAAAATTTTAACCATCTATCTTACACGGTTTTTGAGATATGTGACGTGATTTTTTAGAAAAATTCGTATCCCCTCCACTTTCATTAAAAAATTTTACTTTCAACAAACTTCATGTGTGAACCGTTAAACACAAACCGAATTTTATTTGTCTAGTGCAATTGGTTCGTGAGATATCGTAATCTAAAGCTTTTCACACCCACCCCCGTACGCCACTGTACCCACTCAAAAATTTGATTCCGATCTATTCTCCTAGTATACCTACATATATTCATTCAATTTTGTGACGTTAACCGTTTAGGAGATAGAGTTTAGAATGTGTCGATCTCGTCTTTTTTGCGTTTCGGACGCATTACTTTTCCCCCCACTCCCACACCCTTGCATCCATATTGATATTTTCATTGAGAATTTTCAATCAAAGCTCTATACAAATTCCAAGTTTCAGCCTCCTAGCATAAGCGGTTGCTGACATCTAAAAACCAAAATTTTCCATCTAAAACGCTTCGCCCTCCTCCGCCTTTACACCCCACCCCTCAGAATTTGGTCACTTCAAGGGGCCTACCCAGTCTATTCATAAAAAAAATCAATTTAATATCTCAAACCATTTGGGAGCTACGAGCCTTCAAACGATTTTGTGTACGGCGTACGGTGGACAGACGGACTGAAATTTTGTTTTTGCTTTTTTCTTGTCTACTAGTCATGAAACGTGAAAAAAAAATGTTCAGGGTAGCAAATTTTTTTTTTAAAAAGTCGATCACAATACTGTATTATTAGAAAATAATAAAGTAAAATTAATTTCCATATTAAAAGTTAATTTTCAACACTGAACTTTTTAAAGTAAAACATTTTAAAAGTAATAGTGTGAGAGGGTAAGTTCTGAAGGTTCGTTACAGCGCAAGAGCAGCGAGTCAAAAATATTTTACTTGTCCTTGTAATAAAAAAATATTTTATAAAAATGGAACGTTTTTTAACTGAAGTGGACGTGTGAAGCAATGTTTTATTTATGCCGTTTCTCTGCGAAACTACGTAAAATTAATTAATTTATTTCGTTGTGTATTGCAGATCACCGTAAATAATTGAAAACACTTAAATTCAATTTATTTAATTTTATTTCAAGTTTTTGATTTTTCAAAATTCCAAAATTTTCAAGTTGACGGTTTTGGCGGTAGCAAGCGATTGTCTTTTTGATTTTTCTCCGGCCTCCTGGTTTATTTTTGCCATGTTGCTTAAATTTGACTAACTTTGTTTTGGCATGAACTACGACTAACAATTTTTTTTCAAGAAAGACTTGAGACTTGTTTCCTGACATTACTCTGGTTTAATCGGAGGCTTTGGAGAGGGTTTTTCGACTTCAAAAAGTCAAAATAATGCAATAATCGTTTAAGGATCGGAAACAGTGAGGCAATTCCACCTAGGTCCGAATTGGTGACTGAAATGTGAACTGGAGCGACGTGCTTGCTAGATTCCGAGCTAGCTGAGGCTGGGGAAGGGGTGGTTTAGGTTCTTTAAGAAATAAATTATAATATACCCTATCCTTGTATAAAAACAATTTCACGCTGATTTACCCAAGTGTAAAAATTGGGATAAGATTCGCAGCCAAGCATGAGAGATCGAGAAAGACTGCCATACAACTCGACAAGCACTCCGATGATGTGGCTATTAGTCCTGTTTTGGTGCATGTCCTCAAGAGAGAGGAATGAGTAATGAGGAAGGTCTCTAAATGAGAACTAAATTTATAACGAAATCTTAATCTGTTTTTTATCTTTTAAATTGAATTTAAATTAAATTTCGTCGCACTAATACGGCAGTATTTTAATATACATTTTATTTTAATATGTCTTTATGGTCTATGTTTATATTCAATTTATATTTAATTTACATTTTCGTCGATGTGACCGTCTTATCGCAGTCGTAAGTTTCTGTGTCTTTTTTATCTGTCACTGTCCATTTTATTTTAGTTTAATCTATTCATTAATTCTTATTTTTTATGTATTTACGACCCGATCATTGATATGAATGAAATGGATCACTTTACACAATAAAACTGACCATCGCCTCGCTGTCGCAGTAGAAAGACTGGTCACGTGTACAAACCCTGCTGCGCTTTTATACTGCAAGTGTGAATCAAGGTATTTCCAGCATATTCGTTGGTGTGTGTGGAACATTCGAGAAGTGTATAGAGCTTTCTACGCTATTCTATAGATTGTGGAAGGCGGTGGTTTTCGCTGGAAGCTTGGATGCCATTGGTAAGTGTTTTGGGTGGTCAGGGTGTATAGTATGTAATAATATATTAAATACAGAATTGTTGGGGTTCAGTAGAATTTTTCTTATGAAGGAAATATTTCATAAAGTGCGAAAAAACTGTTTTTTAGTTCGAATCGGAATAGAACCTTTACTCGCCAATGTGGCAGAGGTCCCCCCCAATACACTATACTGACTTAAAGAAGTTAACAGTGAAGGCAAGTAAAAAGTGTGCTTTTCACCAAAAAAAATTGAGCTCAGTCGTATCCAGATGTTGAGCAAAGAATGCTAATGCCTTCAATCCTTCAGATTATTATCCTTTTCTTGCCTCTCTTCTTAAAATTTGACTTTGCTTCCAAACGAACACTCACTTCGCTACTTTAAATTTTATTTTGTCAAAGTGCGAATAGCTCGCATTCGGTAATAACGGAAATAAGTACCCATTCATACCGCCTTAAAACACCTCTCGCCTGAACTCCCATCACCGGAAATCATTTGATAAATAAATGATTATCCCACGGAATTCATTCTGAAACTGGACTCCCCAATTCCCGTCTGTCGTCCGCACCCCATAGCCTTGCTTCTCTTCTACAGGCTAGGCGAGAAAAAAATGGGTAAACTCATTTCACAGCACATGTGTGCGAAATCATATCGAAATAATGTGAGAAGATGAAGGTGCAGGGGATGAGAACGCTACATATATATGGATAGGTACGTATATGTTGAAGAAGACGTTGCTGGCGTTTGGCACAGATCTAGGGAGTTACGGACAGAAAGATAAGTCCTTAGCGAGTACTAGAGAGTGTAGAGCACTCCAAAACGTAATGTGGCGTCCGTATACGCGCCTGAATCTTCCTCCTACATTAGACTCGCCATATATACGCTGTGTTGGTTGCCTTCTGCCTGATGGCTCCTGTGTACCATAGAGCGCATATAGTAATTTCCAATTGGATGTATCCTTTTGGGGCACTTTGGAGCATTATGGTACTCCGAGGAACAATTCAATACGTCCCCAGAGACCTCAAGGAAATATTTCGTTTTCATATACACACAGAGCCACACCAGGCGGAGGCCATCTTACTAATACCACTTCTGTGTGTCTTTGGGAACAAGAAACATGTGGATGGATAGAGAAGACATTGCCCATAAATACATTCCGAGAAAGTGCTTGGGAATGGGATAAAGTTACTCTCCTGGGCGATTCCCTTTCTTCGCTTTCGTCGGATCTGAAGGAATGTGCTAGTTCACATCAACAGAGTCAGTATAGTGGTGTACAGGAGGTCCTTATTCTGTTTTACTCTCTGATATCTCCGAAGTTACGGCTGAGCTTTCAAATCGCTCGCAATTTTTTCCCGGTTTAACTCCTTCAGAAAATGAATGGCTGCCGAGATGTGGAACAGGAGTCAAGACTTGACTGTTTATGTTCGCTGTATCGACGGCAAAGATAAAGAGTTCTCCTTGACACTGTGCTTCTGGAATTTCCGGCAATTTAGTCCCAATTTGAATCTATTCTTAGCCAGCATCGAATAAGAGCTCTCATCCGACTTCTTAAGAATTATAAACATCGACAAAAAGACCTGGTTCCAGAACTCTTAAGAGACTACATCCCCAATATCATTTCATTGTCTAGAGATGAAAGGGTGACACCATCACCGCTTCGAGCTTAAAACTCATAAATAATACAGAAAAGTTTTGTCAGGTGAGAACTGAAAGGAAACTTTCTTTTTACGGGTGTACAATGGCGTGTCATTGAGACTAACTGCCACAACCAATTCCTTTGGCGATTCACGAGGACAGTCAGCTCGGGAACTTTTATGATTTATTTACTACACCGCGCTACACACCGAAACCAGAAGAGGTGGAACTCCTCAAGGATTTATGGAACTGTTATCCCGTACTCCACCAAACTGCAAAATAACCAACTCCAGATCCTGTTGTAGTGAATTTAGTTGCTGTCCAAACTTCTGCACACCTTATATAGTCGTCGTACAAATCTCGAGGGTATTCTTTCATATCCCCCTGGTCGTGGTCGGTATGTTCCTTGTTCTATCGTCGCCGGAAAGATGCAGCACTCAACTATATAGTCTATCTGTATAGAGGAGGCTGAGTGACGTATCAATTTCGGAGGAAATGTGCACCATAAAGGACGCGCTCTGTTCGGCAATCAAGTCGGAAGTTAAAGACATCCGAAAAAGGGCTCACTATTTACGGTAATTTAATGGAAATAATGAGACACACGGGTTAATGTATAGTTCGATTTCGGAGTGACGGAACTGAATGGAGGGTGAGGATATGCTAAGGGATGTTCCTCAATTTAATGGAATAGTCGTGGTATCGATTAAAAATACAGTCACGCTGAGGGATGTATCCAAATGAAATCCTGTAATGTTAAGGAAGAATAATCAACTCAGCAATTATTTTGAGGCGATCTATTTCAAGCCGGAAAAGAGGCAAGGGTGCCCATACAACATTCGATTAAAAGGGGCTTAGAAACCGAGTGTATTATAATATTTCAATTTTGTGGTACTTTGCAAAGCACAGAATAGAACCATGGTGGGTGATTCCATCAAAAATCGACCACAAGTGTGAACTTACGAGTACCATTGCCGATTCTTTTGAAAATTTGTGTACTCGAAGAATTAGTGAAAAAAATTGAATTTCAATTTTTTGTTTTATCTCATTTTTTTTGTTAGTTATAGTATGTTAATGATTTCGGAAAAATGGTGTCCGAGTCCTCTTTGAAAATTCATATCTCTGTTAATTTTTGTCAGAGAATAAAATAGGACTTATTTTAAAGGAGATGGTTATATAAAAAAAATACGAATAAAAATTATCCTTGACATTTTTTTAAAGGATAATGATTTTGTCCTTTATCCTTGAATATCTCAAAAAGCATATCTTACATTTTTTTATTTTTTTTTTATATTTTGTATATTACACTGTTTTTCAAAACATACCAACAAATCAACTTGGGATCTCAAAAGGATTGTGGTCAACAAAATCGGAAAACATCAGTGGTTCTCTATTATTTTTCTTATTTTCTTACAATCATTTTAATTACTTACTGGTATGTAAAGAGGATTTCATTTTATGATGTTAGATATATGTGCAGATTTTTAATTTATTTTTGCTTATTTCATTTCAGTTTCAATAAAAAAAATCTGCCAATGGTCTGGGCGATTTATTATTATTTGTCGGGTCAAAGTTCGGGAGCGGTCAAAGTCGGAGTATATAATTATAATATATAAGTTGCTTCGAGATTATTAGATTTCTTGGAAAATTAATTTTGTTCTTAAAATAAAAATATTTAAAATAGAGATTTTTAGCCGATTAAACATTGGAAAAGCCAGTGTAGACTATTCGAATTTCGGTATATTATGTACACTAAAAGCCCATAGAAGTAAAAACGAATTTGTTGCCTTATCAAAATTAAGAGATATGACGAATTGTTAAAACGTATACAAACCCATTACTTCCACTTGGGGTTTGAATTTCGAAAAGATTGTGAAACAGGCTTTTAGACGATTTCATAAGAAGTAACTTGATATCTCATGAGACACGCCGGTTTTTGAAAAATTTGTGAAAACGTAAGCGAACCTTTGGTTTTTGAAATTTGGAAAATCTGTAAATTGGTTTTTAAGTCATTACATCAAATTCCGTAATAACCAATTTTATATCTCATCAGAACAAAGGGATAGCAAAAATTGTGAAAACATATGCAAACCCTTGGGGGTTGAATATCCAAAAATTGAGAAATGGGTTTGTAATCGATTATATAAAAAGTCTGTGGAAGTGAAAAGCGATCTAATATCTCATCGAACCTAAGAAATATGTCGTAGCTTTGAAAAGCATACAATCCCCTTACACCCATTAGGATTGAATATCTAAAATACTGAAATTGGCTTTTTGGCTTTTTATATAGGAAACCTTAGGAAGTAAAAATGAATTCGATATATCATCAGATCTAAGCAATATGCAAGAATCTATGAAAACATATGCAACCTCCTTACACCCACTTGGGGGTTGAATATCCAAAAATCCTGAAAGGAGTTAATAAATAAATATGAAGACAGCACGAGAAAGTAGGAACCAATTCAATTTCTTATCACTTTGAAAAGAAATGACGGAATTCGTGAAAATGTGTTCAACCCGTTTACAGGGGCTGAAAAAGGAAAAAACTTAAAAACAAGTTTCAGGCGATTATTACGCAAGCACGTGAAGGTGAAAAGATATTCGATATCTGATAAGACCTGGGGGTCGAATTTTAAAAAATCCTAAAAACACTTTCTGGGTATTTACATGAAGAATTCGTACAATAAAAATTAATTCAATATTTGGGAAGACCTAATAGATATGACGAAAATCGTGAAAATATATGCATTCCATTTTCACTGATTATTTTTTTTGCCCCCGCTCCAAACGCCAATAGATATTTAAAATTTTTTTTTATCTATATTAGTTTCCTAGTTGATTTACATAAACATACCAAGTTTCAACTTTGTAGCATAAGCCGTTCTATAGATAGGAAAAACACCCCCCACCCCCGTACCATACTACCCATATAAAAAATTATATTTTTCCAACATGCTACTAATATAGCTTTATTTAAATACCAAGTTTCAACTTTATATCGTTATAGGTTGTTGAGATATAAAAATCGGAACTTTTTCCTTTTCAACCTCCCCCACCCTCGCCCTCTACACACTAACTTCCAAAATTTTGTTTTCTGCTAGGGGTCTATTAGGCCTACTTCTGGTAAAAATTTTAACCATCTATCTTACACCGTTCTTGAGATATGAGACGTGATTTTTTAGAAAAATTCGTATCTGTCATGCTCCACCGCCTCCTTAAAAAATTTTACTTTCATCAAACTTCATTTATCAACTTTTGTACAGAAACCGAATTTTATTTCTCTAGTGCAATCGGTTCGTGAGATATCGTAATCTAAAGTTTTTCACCCCCCACCGCCGTACGCCACTGCCCCCACTCAAAAATTTGTTTCCGGTCTATTCTCCTAGTATACCTATAGATATTCATTAAGTTTCAATTTTGTGACATTAGCCGTTTAGGAGATATGGATTTTAGAATGTGTCGATCTCGCCTTTTTTGTGTTTCGGACGCATTATTTTTTCCCCCACTCCCAAACCCCTTCACCTATATAGGCAATTTTTTTGCAATTGTGTCCACTATCAAAGCCCTAAATGGTTGCTGAGATCTAGAAAACAAAATTTTCCGTCTAAAACGCTTCCACCCTCCTCCCCCCTCCTCAAACCGTCACACCCCACCCCTCCGAATTTGGTCACTTCAAGGGCCTACCCAGTCTATTCATAAAAAAAATTTCAATTTAATAGCTCAAAGGGTTTGGGAGCTACGAGCCTTCAAATGATTTTGCGTACAGCGGTCGACGTACGGCGTACGGGGTACGGCGTATGGCGGACAGACGGACTGAAATTTTTTTTTGCTTTTTTCGTATCTACTTGTCGTGAAACGTGAAAAAAAAATTTTGAGGGAAGCAAATTTTTTTTTTTTAAAATCGATAACAATACTGTATTATTGAAATAATAAAGTAACATTGGGAATAAAATATCGACATAGTCCTTTAGGTGTTGACCATCAAAAAAATTTTGAATCCGAATTTTAGGCGATTATATAGAAAGCTTGTTTACGTAAAAAACAATTCAATATCTCATCAGACCTAAGTGATATGTCGGAATTCATAAAAACGTACATATTTATTTTACACCCTCTTAGGGGTTGAATATCGCAATATCCCGAAATTCATTTTTAGATCATTAAATAAAAAAAAATTTTACTCTACCTTAAAAATCTTAGCTTTTGTTTGCTTTAATTACTCCTCTTGTATATCTACATATACGTACTAAGTTTCAACTTTCTAGCATAAGCCATTTCTGAGATACAAAAAACCGCTCCCACCACCTCCGTACCCCTATCAAAAGTTTATTTTTCTAGGATGCCTCTATAGTGGATCTATATAGTCGGCCATTTTTAACTTTCTATCCCTTACCATTTTCGCGAAAAAAAAATCAGCGTTTTGTCCTTTCCACCATGCCTACCATCACCTATTCCACCCCAACTTATAATTCTTTTTTCTCTGCTAGATGGAGGCCTACTAGGCCTAACTTCCGTAACAATTTTAAGACCATATCTGGTATCGTTCTTGAGATATAAAAATTGATTTTTTTTAAAAATTACTATCACTTTCCTGCTCCAAATCGTCCCTCAAAAATGGTTTTTCTTATTGCAAGAATTTTGTTTTTTAAATTTTACCTATCGCCCTTTAATCATTTCACCTTTAAAAGAACCCAATTCATGCATCTTCTCGTCTGCATGAAATGAATCTATTTAAAGTTAATATAGAAACCACAAAAGGATTTTCAGATTAAGCTCCCTAGCCCTTCTTTATCCCAACAAAGTGTTCCTTTCGTGGTCTTTCCAAGCATTCGGATATCCGCTAGGACCACACAGGAAAGGACACTTCTTGCTTAAGAAAACAAACCGAATTGCTGCGATTCCCATAAATCACTAATTAAGAGACAACTCTTGACTTGAGTGTGTGCATTATTCACAATAGCCCGGAGACAGTGAGGTTCTACATCCCCTTTGCGCAGGTGAATATCTACTAGATACTTGTATGTAAGCGACACAATATAAGGATCATCATGTGCGAGTCCTTGACAAAATCACGAACAAGTGTCCTCTCGGTTTGTATGTGTACTCGAATCAAGGACCAATTCCCAGCTCTATGCCTAGTGCTGTGTTGTCCCTCATCACATAAATAATTCGTTTAGCATTTTGGACGTCGCTGACGGTAATTTATCATCCGACATTAAAATTTCACTTTTCAACTAAATCCGGATTTTTGTAAAAGCTAAGGACGATATGTCGTCCTATTCCTCGCCATACTTAAGGGTGGGTGTCTGAGATAATCTCCTCGCTTCGTCGACAAATTAGTTCGTCTAGAGCTGTCCAGGATCAGAAAATAGACGCCAAAGCCTGCTCACTGAAAAATGGATAAAGTCCAAGGATTACGACATCAAAGTGAAAAGAGCCATGTCATGGCGTCTCTTCAAGTATTTTTGATGGACACAATCTGAATAAGCTACCTGGGAGCTACATTTAACGACGCGGTACCACCCGGACGATAGCCGGGATCCTTCCTGTGGTTTTCCACATCAGGACATAAGCGCGCTTTTGAATTCAATTAAATCGTGCAATGCAAGGTCGAATTGCATTCAAAATTCGCTCGAATTGTCCACCAGGGAGCCCGGCAACTGCACCGAAGCACTTCTGTAATTTTCTTCGCGTTCCGTTGCACGGATAAAGGAGGATTCGCGAGCAAGTTAAACAATTACATTGCCATCTTCCTTGATTCGTCTACGGTTGTCTGTTGTGCGGTTTGAGGCCAAGGTGTTGGTGTAAGCCAATCCGAACGATTCGTACCACTTCGCCTCTGATTTCAGCGATTAAAAATTCATGGACCCCTACACTAAAGTGGCTTTGGGATTCGTTCCAATTTTCCACCTCGTCGTAGCGACTCTTGTAATGAAAATATTTCCGCGCGGAGGAAACCTTATTTTCACCGCCCAGTAAACTTTCATTAGATTCGTCCTTGGAAGAAGGCAATTTAAGTTTATTGACTTCGATGCGATTTTAGGGTTAACTTTCTCTCACCCATTCAACCACCAACCGATTAGGGTTAATTAGATACGACATTTTTCTTTGCACACAAAAACAAGGGGTCGTATCTTTTCACTTTCGACTTTTCAAGTGCGGTTATTCCGTTGTCGAAACTTTTCACCAATGCCGTACTCAGCAAAGTCATGCTGTTGTTGCTGTTTTTTTTTTTATTTGGGGTACATATTTTATAGCGAAAAGTTGGAAAAGGATTCAGTGAGAAGTTTAGAGGAGTGCTTTACTTACCGGAATAGAAACTGTCAGTGCTGTTGTCATCCTCGTGGTTGGTATCTGTCATTTGATAAATGTCACATGACGGACGGTAGTCCTGATGCCGTTCGAATTGTTGATCACCCGGATCTTTTTCAAGTTCTGCCGGATTCATTAGGCCCTCGTCCTTGTCGTTATCTTGAACCGCTGTTACGGTACCATTTTCATCTGAAAAATTTGACATTTATTTCACCGCGTTTCTTGGATTTTATAATTTAAGGAGATTTTTCGTTGACGAATTATTTATTAATAATGCAGAATTTAATGGGAGTAAAGGTTTGGAAGAAAATTAAAACACTAATCAGAAATAGTTTTAAATTTATGCACAAAAGAAACATTATAAATTATTATGATTGAAAAGATATGCAATCTAAGCACCAACTGAACTGTACCTAATTTCAAGAACTATTATCAATAAATTTGTACCGAAACTAAAGGCGGAATTGCTTCGAAAGCGATCCGCGCGACGCAGACGATGAGACAATCGCGTAGCGCGCGCCATATCGCAACACCAGTTAGCGAGCGCATTGAATCGGTTCGCACAACTGCCAAATAATATTTTCAAATACCAAAATATTTTCTTCATTTTGTCAGCATACCAGCGCGTATCGCCTTTTTCGCCATACACTCAAGTATAATTTATCCTTTATCATCCGGACGGTATGTTAATCCATCAATAGCGCGACAGCCCAAGTCGAGCCCTGGCCTCCTGACGGTATGTTAATCAGCATCATGAAAAATGGATGTGTAGAAATTTCAAATTCCTAACTTTTAAAGTGTTTCTAAGACTCGAGCTCACGTGTTTTAAGGACATTTGTATCCGACCTACCTAAAGAAGTTGAAGAATTTCGCCCAATAGCGAATTCGACCTAAACTTAAACTCCAAGCGAATTCCTGTAAAAATTCGACTGCCAAACTCAACGGTTTATCGCGCTTTAATGGATTGTGAAAGATGAATGCACAAATTTTTCAAGGAACTTTGTATGGCAGCTATACAAAGGATACACTCGATTTTCAAAACTTCTCTATTGCAACCATTGAATTATTAAACTGGGCAAAATTCCAAATTCCTAACTGAAAGTGTTCTGAAATTTTCGGCGAATATTCTTGAACGAATGTTTTAAGGACTTTTGTATGGTATCTACCCGAAGGAGTAGGAAAATTTTGCCCGTTAACAAACTTAGTCTTACAAATTCGATCAGACTTAAGACTCCGAATTTCAACGTCCAAGGTCGAGGCGTTCTTGAGTTATCCTGCGTTCGGACAATCGGAGAGATGGGCATACAGACAGACGAAGAGATGGACAGACATACAGACGAAGAGATGGACAGACAGACAGACGAATAGGCGAGCAAACGGACAGATGAACAGATGGACAGACGAGCAGATGAACTGACAGATAGATGAACAGACGAATAAACATCAAGCGGATTAGGGATTTTCGGCCATAAATAAACTTAAACTAGGTACAGTAGATGCCTCTTATAGTAATCGCGGATAATGTTATAAGCCGCATTTTGTTATCAAAACAAGTTAGTTCCATTTTCCACAAACGAAATTCATCGCTTATTGGAATAAAAATTCGCTTTATGTTATCATTCGGGCCAGATTTCCATACAACATTACAAGTTTTGTGACTGTATTCTTAATCGCTCCTCTTTTTTCTTCATGTGAATGTGATGAAAAAGGCAAAATAAAAACAATATCAAAATTAAAGATGATTGCTCTTGGTTTTACATTTATGTTAACACAAGGCGATACATATCATAGATTACTATGAGAAATTTCAATCTTTTCGTAGCTTCTGAAAACTATTGATGCTGATCTCGTTCAACAGAATGAGCTCAACTTCGAGTAAGTTTTCGAGACAGTTTAGTAGAAGTGGCGCGCTGAGCTGACAGATATGACCGAAGCTGGATCTAAAACGCTGTACAAGGCTCAATTTGCTAAAAAGGGAGAGAATCAGCACCACAGTAAATGTCCTGACCAGACACTGTCTTATAAGCCGGCATGCTGAAAGACGGCTATTCTTTTCAAACGACTTTCTGTAGAAGCTGCCTAGATGAGGAGGAAGAGGAAACAGTATTTCATATTATCTGTAACTTTGTGAAACACTGAAGCTAGAGTTGTAAATAACTCTTAATGAATAAAAAAAATAATATTAGATGCTTCGAGCAATCTATATTCAAAGGTAGGAAAATAAATGAGAAAAATTTTCCCCTTCGTCTATTGTTATCATCCGGTTAATGTTATTGTTTATGGCCGGTCCCAAAGTGATTACAATAAGCGGCATCCACTGTATTGACTTTATTCCGTTCGAGGCTATGTTCTATGAGGTATAGATTTTTGGGCTAGATTAAACTTATAACGCTCTACGGATAAAAATTTTATTTTGCAGTGGCGTGCATCGAAAGAGGCACACAACATATCACGAAAATTATGCCCGCCATCAGATTTTCACAGTAAATAGGTACAGAGGGTCTTTTTAGTAGAAATCGGGGTATGACAATAATTTGCGATGCAGCTCTGCAGTTAATTTTTTTTAAGTTTTTTTTAAGTGGCAAATAATCTGTGCTACATTTCAACTTAAGCCGCGGCTCGAAATACAGTCCCTGTTCAACGAATTAGGACCACTAAGGTTTTTTTAATATTTTCTCTTTGTTTATGCTAAAACTCTTTGTAGAAAGGAAATAAAAAATAATTTTTTGTTTTTAAGATTTTTTATTCATTTTATGATATTTTATGTATTAAAAATTTGATTTGGTGTTAATATTTTGTAGGGCCACCCTTAGAATTAATTACAGCTTTAATTCTTTCTGGCATGCTTTGAATGCATCGCTGTTTAATTTTTTTGATTCCTTCGCTGTTTTGCCATATATTTTCAATATTTTCTTTTAGGATATCAAGAGTAGGATTAGGAGAGGAATAAACTTCAGATTTTAAGAGAATCCAGACGTTCTCGATAGGGTTAAGGTCGGGAGAATTGCCTGGCCAAGGAAGAATTGGGATATTGGAGATAGAGAACAGGTTTTTTATAATTTGGGCACGATGGCAGGGTGCACTATCCTGCATAAATATATTTCCTATTCCACAGCACTTCAAGAAGTTGAAATATGGAATTAAAATGTTATCCATCACGTCGTAGTACTGGGTACTATTCATAGTTCCTTCGACGAAAAAGATCGGTCCAGGTCCATCGCCTGAGATGCAGGACCATATCATTGTGGCTGGTGGATGTTTGATAGTTTTCACGACGCAAGCTTCGTCATATTTCTCTGATGGCCTTCTTCGAACGTTTTGATGTCTCTCCGTCACAGACTTTAGTCTACACTTATCACTAAATACCACATAAAAAAACAAAATAAAACCAATTTTTTAAAATTATATTTCCAAGCAAAAAATAAAGGCAATGCAATCTTTATTCGTCCATATTAAATATTAATTACATTTTGCCAATCAGCTACGGTATAATTTTGATGAGCTCTAGCAAACTCCAGCCTGGCTCTTCGCATTTTAGCTGTTAGCTTAGGCTTTTTTGCTGGTCGCCTCGACTAAAGGTTGGCTTCATATAAACGTCTTCTTAAGGTCATACCGGATATCTCTATCCCTTCTCCCAGCAGATCTTGATGCAGGCTTCTCGTGGATTGAAAACGGTTTTCGCAGGCCTTTTGAATAATCCTACGATTCGTTCGAGGCGTTGTCTTCCTTTTCCCGCGACAATTCCGCCGTTTGTTGCTGACTTGGCCTTGATTCTCCTGGGCTCCTTTATTGATTCTCATCACAGTTTGATGAGAAACATTCTCTTTTCTTGCTATTTCTCGAAAGGAAAACTTTTTGGTGTTCAATAAAGAAATTATTGCTGACTTTTTGTCCGCGCTAATGTCTTTACACTTGCCCATTTTTATAGTTTTGACCAAAATGTCTCAAAAAAACACACGTTCTTTTAAATGTCTGAAATTATGTAAACTAAAACCACAGGAATTTCTAAAAACTGCTTAAACACAATATTTTAAAATTTTTTGAAAAAGAATGATAAGTTTGGGATAATTTCACTATTTTATATACATACATACCTGTCTATCGCTTTGAGCACGTAAAGGGAGGGCTAGGTAAAAAGCACTCTCCTAAAAAAAGGGTAGAAGGATGGGATTTTCCATTTAGGGTATATTATATTCACAATTTTTACAGCCGCAAGGTAAAAGGAATCTTCTTGGGAAAAACCACTTTTTTGTGAAGCTACAGTTTATTTCTTTTAAAAAATGAGAAAAAATATGAGTGGTCCTAATTCAATGAACAGGGACTGTATTATATGATATATCCAAAAAAATTTGGTAAGTTATTTGTTTATACCAGCAGCGTAAGAACTTCTGTCGCATTCCGTCTTTAAGTTAAGCCCGGAGAGAAGTGCATCAATTTCTCAAGTGAATTTGTATGGGAGCTACTTGAAGGAGGAATTTGATTTCTTCTTCTTCTATGAGACTCATAAATGCTCATGCTCCCACCAAATGGTAAAAATTCAAGTAAGCCAAATATGCTCTTGACGCGTTCGCCTGCTATCGAGTTCTAAGTCTGACAATTTTAAAGGGAATTTATTCTCCCCCCAGTCTTGGAAACATGAAAATTTTATCGAAACATTTTGGTTACTCATTTTCAGGGGTGATTCCCTGGGTGTATTTTGAGAAAATAAATATTATACTGGGTGGGTCAATTTTCAATATCCGCAAAGATATAGGGTGGTAAAGAAAAGTTTTTCCGGCATGTGCCCTTACTCACGTAGATTGGAAATTACCAAATTTATTGCGGATGAAATACCAGAGATTAGTATGAAAAATAATCGTATTACGTTAGTATGAAAATTAATCGTTGCAAGCAATTCAGACATACGGACTTATCCAAGTTGTTGAGTCTTTTAGCAAATCAGATATGTGAATATGCAATTTTATGTTTGAGTTCCCAAAAAATTTTCCTAACAGGAACTGCAGCAGAACTGGAATGTATAAATTGAGAAGGAGAACTAGGCAAAATAACAATTTAGAAAATATTGCTTAGATTCTGGTACTAATCTAGAATAAACGCTTCTGAAAGTAAAATAATTCGAACAGTACTGTCAGAGAACTGGAAGTGATAACTCATCGTTGCTAAATCCTTCTGGAAATATAAACTCTCATCGGAAAATTTCAAGGTTCGGTATCATTGTTAAGTTTTATTGTCAGTACTGATTTCCTGGACTCGATTTAATAGCTATTACAGCCTGGAATTTTAGCTTTGTTTCAGATTGCAGTACTGCATTTCAGTACCTGTTTATTTTGTACGGGTTGTTTTTTAAGTCTCATGCATAATTTTATTTTATCTAAGTAGGTATATCATGTTACACGTTCGCATACATAACAAGCAATTCTCTGGCAACAGCCTCTTAACAACCATTAACTAAAATACTTTTTTATGTAATTTTATCGCAATAACTTCGGAGATCATTTCCAAACATTCGAATGGGCTCCCTAGAATGTCGGAAATTTTATGATTCTTTCGTATTGTCCTGCAGAGGTTGTCTCGAGTCTCACGTGTGTAAGCAAACTTGCTTACATCATTTTCAACGATTTCGTACCAGAGAAACGGAAGCAATAGAGCTCCGACGAAGTACAACACAAGCGCACAAAGTCCAGAGAGTTTAAACCAATACAAGGATAAGATTTCGAACGAGAATGGTGGAAGCTCCCATCTTGGTCCCAAAGCGGCCAGAAAATAACAGAAACCAAGGAACTCCCCAGGGACAAGAACCGAAATATTTTCTGGATGGGACTTTGCTAGGGTGTAATAATACTTGAAGCTTCAAGCCACGTTCATAATATGAGTTTTTTGAAATACAAGGATAACTGAAAATCCTTGGAAGTATAACTGTAGTATAGTTTAATCAGACTTCTCTAAAATAGGTCAGTGCAGGAAACTTTATGACCGAATTTTATGTAAGTCCTTTGAAGACGAGTTCACAACCGAACATCTGGAGCCACTGCCGAACTAATTTTCACTTCCCTAAATATTCTAAACCATAAAGCTTTAAAGACGATTCCTTATCTTCGAAATAATTTTTTTTTTCATTTCTATCCTTCGGCACACTAAAAATGGCCCCGTGTCCCAGGTGAGAAAGATTCTGATTAGTTAGTTCCCCAGGGGAACATTCCCACCCCGGATCCTATCCCACTGAACACCCTCATTCTCCATCGTCCTAGCTAGCACTCATCAGGGACCTTTGCCTCTTCCACAGTATTTGAACTTTGTGTGTGAGAGAGAGTGTTTTTGTACACGATTTTGATATCGAGTCCTTTGATTAAGTGTGTCTGTATGTGTTCTTCGCTGTGCACATTTCACGTGGCCCCACGTGGGGATTCCATCTGTACTATACCAGAAACGAAATTTTCTCCTCGGCACTACCGAAATGGGTTGCAATGGGGACGGGAGGCGGTTGACTGCGACTTGTGAAGTATTCAGGGGGCCGGAAGGTATTGAGGGAACGAGTAACTGAGAGCAATAACAACGTCACCAGCGTACTGTACATTTATTCAGCGGCATCGGTGGTTTTTTGAATGGGGGAGGAGGTGCGCTCAAACGATGGCGAAACGATTGGGGAACGAGAAGCAGATTGCGATATAGCACTTGTGGGAATACCATGTGCGCGATTCCTCAAACAACAGCACCACTACTATGTCCGATTATATTCGCCCTCATACCACCTAGTTGCTTAGCCAGAAACCCTTTCACTGTGGCGCCTTCGAATCTCCAGGGAATTCCCCGAAAATTTCAAACCTCGTTCACGTGTTCGGTATCGGAGATAGTTCTAACTGCCGACCGTAACTATGCCAGGATTGCCAGGCGCTTCACTTTGACGAATGATATGCAGACGGTACTGGAAGCCCTCAGGATATTGCTCAGCTTTTGCACGGCTTGTACATACCGAAGCTCCTCGTGCCTGCTTTACCTTCAAGGATTGCTTACGGATCCGAATAGTCCGAATGTCCTTGCTGCTGTTGGCTTTCGGCCACAAGGGAGTTTGGAAATTTCCTACGCGATAACGGTGGCATGTTATGTTGGGGATTTCTTTATCCTTCTCGCACATCCTCCATTTCGGTGAACAGCATATCATACCATCATATTAATTAGGTTCACTTCTAGTACAAGAAATTATTGCGGATAGTCGAGTTATGGTAAGGAAATTCCGAAGTGACGAGAAGGACCTTCAAGATAATGAGCAAATATTCTATGAAGGAATCTGAAACTCTTGGAGATTGCACGGCATAGTGTTAATCTCAATATAGATTTTACAGTAAATCGTAATCATATCCGTGCCACACTATAAACTATGTTTAAGAAATATTACTTCCCAGGTAACCAAAAGTATCGCATGTGAATCACGAACGATTCACCTAGGTGAATTATATCTTCACGCGATAATGTAATTGCAAAAAATTATAGGATTGAAACTTTACTCAAAAATAAATACAGAAACTAACGTTAGATGGCATGAGAGTAAATACTCAACAGGCATTTACCATTATTATGAGTACATACCAGGTATCTATCTACCTTGTTCCTTGTTCACATGTTACTTTAGAATTATCGCGATTGTGGTACAAAGAGCACTTTGACTGGAACCTATTTATCGAGATGGAGATGAAGGCTAGAAAATGTTTCAAGTTTTACTGAAAATTAGTTACCATACATATGTCAGATAAATTATTGTTCTACAATATTATCGCGATTTTATGTAGAGTACTGCGAATTTGAAAATGGTGAGGTATTATTATTTCTACCGTTAAAAATTAAATCTTGTTTGGAACTAATAAACTTGAAGACCAATGTAACAGACAATGGTTTTTATTATAATGCCAGGTCAGTAGTAATAAGTTAATTTATCTCCTTGAATCTACCGAAAACTAATTTTCAAAATATGATATAAGTCGGTTACCGGTCGGATATTTACTACATTCTTATTAATCTTAAATGTGATAGCGACCACCGGTTTTAAAGATATAAGTAAATTTAGTCAAGATCAAAAACGGCACCTCACCACACTAGCGAAAACTTGAGAGCTATTTATCGTGGACAGTCACAATCAACTGCTTAGAAAAACATAACAAGGCGCAGTCTACCTAGATATGTTGTACAAGTACTTTTATCTTCTCTCTTCTATTTTTTTATCTTTTTTCTTCTAGGTCATATATTCCATTTTTTATCTTTTATATTCTATATTTTATCTTGCATCTTGCATCTTCCACCTTCTATCTTCCATCCCCCATCTTCCATCCTCTATCCTCCATCTTCCACCTTCCATCTTCCATCTTCTATCTTCCATCTTCTGTCTTCTTTATTGGACTATCAGGACCTTGTCATAGGGCAGTACTCTTTCGAGGAACCACTACCGCTTCCAATTCCAAAATCAGTATTTTCGTAGATCACGGATGCTAGCCACTAGCCTAGCTAGCTTTGTCACCAAAATCTTTTACTTTTAAAAAAATAAAGAGTAAAATAGACTTCGTATACACATACAAATTCATTCAAAGACAAATCTCAACAACTCCGCCGACTAAAATCTCTTCCGAACTTCTGCAAAACCATCGTGTTCATTAATCCTGTCCCGACTTTCAGCCACTCGAGTAATTATTTCAAGGGTGAAGGGAAGGATCCAACAAAAAGTAGGCTTCCTAAAATATACCTTTCCACTTTACTTGTTTCCCTTTTTTTTGTTATTTCACCTGTTTATACCCTTGGGACGCATTTTGAACGTTTCCTGTACTCCCACATTATTTTGGGTTCACCTCATGGACACAGTCCTCTCATTCCAAAGGACGCTCCGAGCTTTGTCCTTGCGCGTTCGGTCCACCAACGAAGGACCGCAAGTATAAAAAATATTTCGAATTTTTTTCATCTAAAACGGCGGCAATTTATTTGAGTTGTAATTACTCTAATCTCCGAATTATATCATAATTTGAAGTGGATGTGGTGGGAGGAGGACGGGATCATCAGTGCCACCCGGGGCCACCATCGTACGCCCACATCAAAAGGCCAAAAGACGTATAAATGTAATTTGATGTGCGGTTCGCGCGATGTGGCGCTGCGTATGGGACGACTGGATGTTCATCGAGAAATGAAATTTGGTCGCCTTGGGACCAAGCGAAATTCCTGCTCCTGTTTTGGACTCCTGCTAGCATCCGAGTCCTTTTATGCTTTTCGGGGAGGGGGGGGCGAAGGATCCGTGTATATTCAGAGTGAAGCGGGGGTGGCTAGCGGCACAGTCGAACGTGCGGGCGAACATATTGAGTTAAAGAGAAGCAAAGGACCTCAACCACATGAGACATGCGAAAATACGAGAAGTGAACATTGTAAACGTGGAACACATGCGATCCGGAATGAAGCCAGGATGTGTTGCTGGATGTATGGCACACGTATACCCACGGAGCGAGCTGGGAAGGATCCCGTGGGACGCGGTAACCAAGGAGACTCCTCGTCGGTACGAATTCAGGAGCTGGGCCCTGGGGAATGCCCTGTACCGAGGATAACGAGTTCGTCGAGGCTGAATATGGCATGGGGATACTTTGGGATTCGGTTGTGTATGCGGGTCGATTTGGAGTTCTGGGCTGGTGGTGTCCTTATTTTCCTTTTCCTTTTCGATTTGCTGGTTTTGATCCCCGCTGAGTATTCCCTGGAGAGTTGGTTGCTTGGGAGAAAGATGCTTCGCATTTTGCTCTCGCTCCGTCTCTCGATGAGATTTTGGTGCATGTGATGTAGTAGCGCACAACGTCCTTTGAAAGGGGGATCTAAACCGATTGAATATTTCACGAAACTTTTACTAGGAAAGTTCAGAAGTTTCGTTCCGCTGCAGTGACTCGTAGAAGGCCTATCACTAAGTACACATGTTTCCTAAAATTATGAACATAATAATTATATTCATCGAAATTTCTGGGGTGAGCAAGGTAAATTAATGTACAGGTCTCTCAATTCAGAGGTCGTTGGATTTTTATTTTTTCAGACACTTCCAGAACTCGAAATTACCGTCGGAATGTCCTTTTAAAGCGTAGCCACTAACATAGCCATGGGAATTGTGGTGCAGGTCTCTAATCGAAGGACATTGAATTTGTATTTTTTGATACAATTCCAGTCGACTCGCACTCTATGTATTTTTTTAATAAAACCGAACAGGACTAGGACTAGGACTTTTTATGTCATAGTAGTTAGACACTTTCTTGTCAATGTGGAGTGGAATAAAACGGTATTTTAGGGAGTTGTGGCATGCTGGCTTAGGAATGTACGGTGGTGGTGGATGTTTTTTAAATGACTGGAGTCGGAACCGATCAAGAAACACAGAAGTGACGGAGAGCATTCCATAATCGCGTCGTTTGAGGGTTGAAAGATTGACAATGTTTCACGGTCCAAGAAAAGGTTAAAAATTCAAAAATATAAGGAGTTAGAATAAGGCGTAGCTGCAGTAGATGCTGAGAGCTCTGACATTTTCGCAGTGCTCAAGGGGGTCTACAGAGGCGGAGATGACCCAATGGCCACATCTCCAATCAAGCAGCAAAACACATGATTTAGGGGCTATAGCCCATATATGCGAATTGTACTCAAGGTGCGGACGAATAATACTCTTGACATCTTCGGAGAAATCCAAGACTTTTATACGCATCTAAGGCTATACTGAAGATATGTTGATTCCCGTTGAGGTGATAACACTGGGTCATACCCACGAGATGGAAGTCTTCTGTTCTAAAGAATTTTCGTCAAATTCAACAAATGGAGAAAGAAGTCGTGTTTAGAAGACAGAGAAGGGCTGGAGTTTTAGAGGCATTGAATTCAACACTGTTTTGCCTTCCTCATTTAAAATAAAAATAAGGACAGAGTTCGGCAATGAGAGAGTCTGGCATGGTTTGGAAATCTACGATTTTCGGATTTTTGTATTATAATTAAACCAAAACTAAAAATGAGTTTCAATTTTTTTAAGACACTTCCAATCATCTCGAAATAACCGCCAGAATTCTCTTTAAAGGTGTGGTCAATAAAATAGGAACCAAAATTTGTGGTTTGCGAAAATATCAATCCGAAAAATTTATTTGTTTTTATTGTTATTTTTTGAGATACTTCCAGTGATCTCCAACCCCATGTACGTACTAGGAAAAAGTAGCCATCAGAATTTTCTTTCAAATAGGGATCAGAGTTTCTCGAGTTGGTAAGGAATTTTAAATGCAATTTCTCTCGATTCCGGTAATGTTCGATTTGTGTTTTATTCAACCAATTGCAGTTGTCCCCAAGACTAGCTTGTACTACCGAAATAGCATCCAGTATTTTGTCCTAAGAGTGAGCTCAATAACATGTGCGTTGAAATTTCTGGGATGTGATAAAGACGTTTTATTCTGACGCCTTTCAATTTTTGATTAGGTTATTTTTGTCAGATACTTCGACTCGCCCCCGACGATGTACTTGCTAGCAAGAAGAACATCGAGACAATTTTTCCGATTTTTTCCATATATTTCTAGTCGTCTTCAGTTCAAGGTATATAAATTCAAGCGAAACCACAAGAAAACCCGAAGACCATCAGAGTTTCTTTTTTACGTTGTGCGAAACAATTAGGATCCGTGATTCATGCGAAAGGATACGGACATTTAATGTGAAGGGCTCCAAATTCGGAAGTCATTTGTATTTTTTTCAGACACTTCCAGTGACCTTCGACCGCATTTAATACAATGTAAAGTACCAAAAAAGAAAACACTTCAAAAAATTCTTATGTATCTTTCAACCCTTAGAAAGAACCCGGAATCGAAATACAAGTTGTTGCTGGCGTTCTATTTGGCATGTGTATGAACTACATCCATTAAATCCGAGCAAAAGCTAAGAACTTTATAGAAGAAGGTACACACGTCGTCCTATAGATACGAGTATGTCACTATAGTGTGTAATTTTCACCCGCCACTGTTGCTCCCAAGGCAGGACATAAATATAAATTTATATGAGAGCTACGGACTGTTGAGGGGTGGCCTCATAGTTTACTGGAGCCCTGATGATGATGTTCGGAGCAGGATTTCCCTAGGGATCCAATGACGGCATAGGAACTATACACCCAAGTGCCATCGGAAAGCCAAAACCAACCAGCTTTAACATATACACCCACTCACACATCCACACACCTACAAAACACATTGAAAATGATGTCGACTTCAATTCCCTGAACATATCCTTCCTGGAAAGTACCTACCACAGACATACAACTGATAGTCTACCTATAGAAGAGGATACGCATGAACCCCCAAATTCACGTATATCTGCTCTCGGCACGACCAACGAGAGATAATATCCTTCCGAAATAATATCCTTAGCTTTTGCCGGTCGAAACTTAAAGCTCTCGTTCATCTTGGCAAGGTCCTTTTCTGTGTTTCCTGTTCTTTTTGCTTGAATAATTACAGAAAATTATACGAGTCCTTACCTTCAGTATATTGTAGCTCTTCGTCGTCACTATCGCCATCATCAGTAGCCACGGTAGCGTTCTCCTCTTTTGATTCGATTTCAACGCTCAAATCCTGTTGAATATCCTCGTCGACGCCCGCTAGAAAAAATAAAAGAAAAGAAAATACAAACGTCCAAGTTCGGAAAAAAAGGGTTCTTCATTTATTTGATTAGAAGGGGATTCCCCGGATTCCGCAATGAGAAGGAGCCGGGAACAAATTTCGCAGCATGGGTGCTCACCACTTGGAATCTGAAGATGAAACAGCGGGATATTTTCGTGTGAATTTATTTTCTCCCGGTATTCCAATAGCGAGTAGTTTTGAAGGATGTCCTGATTTTTTTTTTACTATTGTAACACGCGGGATAAATTCCAGAGTCAAGGATAACTCCTTGTTTTGTGAATGCAGTGATTAAAGGATTTCTCAGTCTGTTCCTTAATTTCGGTTAAGTTCCTGTGCATCTTCATTACTTTCATCATGCATTTAGCATTATTGTATTGCTAGTCCTTTTTAAACGCAATACTTTCGCAAAGCAGTTAGGTATCCAATGAATCTTGCAACATTATCGGTGCAACAACAATTTTGATTTCAATAATTAATTGCTATATGTAGTAAAATCGGAATAACCAATTTTTCGGGTACTCGAAAGGTCGGAAAGAGATTCAACTCCTCTTGATCGCCCTAGGTATAGTTTTCCAGTAGCACCGACCTCTTGGAACTCATTCAACAATACGTTTTTATCAAATATGAAGGGACGATATCCTCAAGCTTGTCCTTACAGAGGAAAACAAAAAAAAATTAAAAATCTTACCGGCTGCGCCAATGTATATAATCCAATGAATAAACCATTCTTGAGGTATTGTAATTAAAAGAACTACCTAGGTAAAACAGTGTTTAAACTACACATAAAAGTAATAGATGTCTCAAACTTCTAGGAACTATACCCCAATCTCGTGCAGAAGCTCCTTATACTAGTTGTTCACTGAATCTTCCCATTTATCCAGTAATTTTCCCACAAACAAACTCTTACCTTCAGAGGAGAAAACAAAAAAATGGCCGGAGCGTTGAAGTCACTGAATTCCGATTGGTTAATACAACCTTCAATAATTTACCGAAACAATTAAAAATTCAACGAACAACATCGAAGGAGTTTGTGATAAACAGAGCCAACACTAGACAATAGTAGAATAAAACCACTTTTAGACTTCTCCAAGCTGCACATGCCAAACTCTATTAAACGCTTTTACAGTGTCGAAAGCGAGAATTGTACAATCGTCAAATTTTCTTTTAATATGGAAGAAACTATGCCATAGCTGGGGAGAGCGAGATTATGACGGTTTCATAGCAACCAAGTTCTTGAAAATTAACACCTATGCCAAACTCTATTAAACGCTTTTACAGTGTCGAAAGCGAGAATTGTACAATCGTCAAATTTTCTTTTAATATGGAAGAAACTATGCCATAGCTGGGGAGAGCGAGATTATGACGGTTTCATAGCAACCAAGTTCTTGAAAATTAACACCTACATACAAATACAAATATCAGGATGTTTATAGAGGGTCTCCTCGTGTCCGGACTTTGTCTTAAATTGTCGCTCCTCTTGAATCTAAGATGCAAGGGAGGTAGGACTGCAAACAAATGTTTGAGAAACCAGATATACACATGGATCTGGACAGTAGTATACCTATCGATACCATTGATTGGCCAAATTTGGAGGAGGCGCAACGTTTTCACTGCTGGGACTGAAAAAGTCGTGGATGCTTTACAAATCCGCCCAGGCTTTCATATCTTTTGAGAGTTTAAAGTAAATCGGCCTTACAGTGCTTATCGACCTCCCAGCAACTTTTCAATTTCCCTCCGTAAAATCTAAAAAAAAATGTTCACACTGGATCGTCCAGTTTCACCAAAGAAATTTCGAACAATAAGTACGTCTGCCTTACCGCGGATATTATGTAGCACCACGAATTGATAACGCTGCCAACTTGAGTATAATCGTGCAGTGTATTCGATGTCCGACAATGTTACGTGAAACTCTGGACGAGTTTTGTTGGGTGTTTACCCTGTTTTACCGGTATTTCACAAAGCTCAACATTTTATATTTTAAATTATAAATTATCATATCCCATCGATACTCACTACTACAAGCCTGGTACCAGAAATTTTCGAAAGAAATGTGGAATCGCAAGGATATGGATGAACAACAGTCGGTACGAGGACAACCGAAATTTCCGTTAAATCTCCAGGCACCAATTATTCGAAAATAGTTAAGCTCTATAAGTTTAGGTTTCTCTAATCGTATTCGGAAGATATGTGGTAGCTATTTAAGCAATAATGTCCTTTTCCCAACTATTTATTACGGTGTTGGCAAAAAGACGCCGCCAACCTTCACTGCACCATCGAACCCAAGCCGAGCTCTCATGGTTAATCTGTTTCTCGAACTGGAGAGTATCGTCATTTAGTTGAATATTTTATGGCGACGAGAAAGAAAATTAAGGACGACCAAAAGATTCCTAAAGATAGACCCCATTCGATGCCACCCTTGAATTTCAGAGAAATATAGCGATTTGGATTCGTTCGAGGACGAGGAGAAGGTCCTGCTTTCGAACAGTTCGGTCGTAGGGAATATAGTGAAAATGTTTGGCGCGATGGTGCGCGTGAAGGATAAAGTATAAATAAAAGTCGGTCGTGCTTTCGGCTCCGTCGTAATAATATAAGCGCCCATATGTATGCATGCGATTTTCATTTTTGTTTAGAGCCCCCCAGAGTGCATTTCGCACTCAGTCAGCTTATTTGTTTTCGTCCTCGTCCTTCCAGCCGCCCAGTATACAACACTTACACGCTCTAGTCGATGCGATACTTTTAGATAGAAAGGATACTCTACTTCCTGTAGTTGCGGCATCTGTAGGTAGGTAGAGAAGGAGGCCGCTGGATGTGTCCCTATTTGACGCTCAGACAGTGTTTGTCATAAATAGTACAAGATACACCAATGTGCCTGTCTATTTTATGTTCTTATATTGGAGACCGAGAAGACAGGTTTAAATTTATAGTCAATTGTGGTTTATTGGCGATCTGAAGTGAGGTATTCAGGTTCAGCAAGAACGGAGGAAATGGTATTCGTTCTTAAGAATGGGAGAATAAGATTTCCGAAAGAACCAGATTATTTACTGTCGACAAATACTATAACGCTTCTGAATGTCTTGATATTGTTCTCCTGAATGCACCCATCTGTTTCTACCTATAAAATTCATTTTTTATGAAAATGAAATTTGTATTTTTTTGTGTGTTCTTATTCTTAAAAAAATAAAAATCAACAATCGCGTCAAGAGCACTCCAAATTTCCTGACATGTACGAGTCATTCCATGAGGAATCGACCGAAAATTATGACTTAAATTTTTTTCTACGCCTTCTTTTTAGTTATAGTATGTTAAA
Source organism: Beris morrisii (assembly GCA_951812415.1). Taxonomy (NCBI): domain Eukaryota; kingdom Metazoa; phylum Arthropoda; class Insecta; order Diptera; family Stratiomyidae; genus Beris; species Beris morrisii. The sequence goes on from OX638313.1 coordinate 6,957,944, forward strand.
CTTCTCATGAAAATGGAGTCTTTAATAAATTTTCGAGAGTACAAAGTTGCAAAAGAACCGGCAATAGTAAGTTCACAAATTTCGTAATTTTTGGCGATTCCTCACGGAGTAGAGTAGTTGGAAGTGAAGAAAGAAGGGGTTACAAGTTTATAAGCTGAAACTTGTGGTCGTGTGAGGGATTGATAAACCTATGAAATAAAACTGGAAGTAGGTTGCGATAAGCAATACTCCATAAGATAACAAAAGAACTGGCAAATTAGTTAGAAATCTATAGTACTTCGGGACCCTTTGGTGGTACTTCATAAACTGTTTGGTATTTTGATCGAATTGAAATTTCCAAAAAAAAATTACTACTATGGAAATTTTTTTTATGTTTTGAAAAACTTGTCCTACGTACGCAAAGGACTCTTACGATTCGTTGCTTACGAACTCTACAGTATTGTTATAAAGACCTAACCTAACCTATATGCCCGTTTTCGTACCGTTTTCGAGATATAACGTTTTAAAGAAGTCCTTGTTGATAATTATATTATTAACTTCCAAACCCAAAAATGCTAATAAAAAAATGTGTTCTCCGTTGAAAGGAAAATACTCAGAGCTTTAAAAAGAAGATCCTGTTAATTTCCATATGTAACAGTATAGTCACCCGTTTTTAATATATTTTGAAGTAAAAATTTTTGTTAATAAATATGTAAGAAACAAGATCGATTAGTAAAAAGTTTATTTTCGTATTATAAAGATTCATATTGTCACCTTTTATTCTGAGTCATGCTTAACGCGCTAGCATTACCAGTTCAGAATTTATCTTCATTTAACTGAATCCACTTTATCCCTTCAGGAATTTTTCTTTTTAATGAAGTGTACTTAAAACCATTCATCAGTTCTATTAACCATAATTTGTTGAAGTACCAACAGTAATTTAATCGATACTGTTTACCATTTTCAATTCGAATTAAACCCTGAACATTGTGAACGCTGCTAAATTATAATGATCCTAACAAAGACCGGGGGGGGGGGGGGGGGGGAACCATCTACTCGTAGGTACTTTTCTTTTAAAATATTCTTTCAACGCGATATTAGGAAAAGTTTAGAATTTGGTCTCGGAATTCGTGACATTCCTAACGTGCTGTGGTAAACAATTATAAATTATATTTTTTTAAGATAAATCTCTTCATAAAAAAAATCAATATACGAAATAATGGCTTCAATATGAATATATATTAATCATCATAAAATAAATCAAATCTTGTTTGATATATATTTTCCATAGTATTAACATTTTGTGCTTTAGCTAACTTATAATTATTCTGTGCTCAGACTTTCGTCTCTACATCAATTATTATTAAATTATAGCACGGAGGCTGATGTCTCTAACGAATCATTGTGGCTTTCAAATCTTATTTGAAATTAACTTAAAAGAGATCTCATATCTGTCTTTTCAATTATACAAACCTTTCCTTTCAATATTTAAAAAAATCATTTGAAAATGTGTGATATTACAATAGAAGCACCTAATTTTAATATTCATGAGAAATTAAATTTATTTTGAGACAAACATATATTCTTCTATAGCTATCTACTGTCATCAGAATCTATGTAGTCGCCTAGTAATTATTGATTGGTATTCCAGATCTGAAGCTAAAAAACGCATTGCTTTTCTGACTCTTGATTTCTTATTATAAATACATATACGTTTGCGAATTCCTGAAGTCAGTACTGTTTCAACACTACGATTAAACCTATACATATATAAGAAAAGGATTCTCAATCAGATACGCGGTGCTGTATAGTTTAGGGTTGAAGCGTTTGCCTTTAGATGTACCATATATGGTCCCCGATTAAAGAAATAATTTAAAATAGCACTTAATATTGAGCAAAAAGACAGATGTAACAAAAAATACAAATTCAGAACAAAATTTCTTTTTCTAAATTATTTTCAGAAAAAATTTATTTTATTGCACAATTTTTTCTGTGCAAGCAGAGACATTCGATGTTAAGTTCATTCTAGATAACCGAGTTTAGCTAGCCCTCTAAATTGTGTTCCACCAGAGCTCTGTGTGTTGCAGAATTGGAAGGGGAAAAGAGTTTAGTTTTGATTCCGCTGGAGTACCGATGTATAAACACGACGAGATTATTATTATTTTTTTACTATTACTATTTATCCTAGAAAATTGAAAGTTGAGATTTAAAGCAATAAATATAGGCTTAGCAAAAAGGACTATAGTAGAAATTTGAACAGGAATATATGGCATCAGAATAACAGCGAAAAATTCTCATATGCAGCACTAGAATTTTGGGCTTTGAAAATTAAACGGACCATCTTAAGCAATAATTTAAAAAATATTTCAACATTGTGAGATGAAAACGACGTTCATTGAAACAAAATCAAATGACGTAAAGATCGAGTTCTTGAAGTCAATTTAAATATTGACGGATCAAAACCCTATCGACAACTAGTAGTTTGCTAGTATGTATTTGATTGTTGCCCCAAGTAAATCATGTGAATAATATGGTGTGATGCTTTTACAATTTTCATGTTACTCCGTGCTGCCATTCTATCTAGAGCACTGTTCATCTGACCACTGTGTTCATTGGTAGGATGAAGTGCGCAGCGTGTGATGGTGGAAAGTCAACAGCAGCTGCAATGGTTGAGGTTAATTTCGGTCGTTATCTGTTTTTTTCATTCCATATTTCTCACGTATTTCTATCCGATTCCAAAGATTATAAAGATGGTATCTTTTCCCAACATCTTCCAAGCAATTGAGATGTTCAGATCGGAATCAGAAGAAAGTATTTCTGGCAATGTGAAGGAAGGTTTCATTATCATCCATTGAAGGGACTTAAAGAAAGGAGTTATGGTGTAGAATCCATGAGAAGAAACATTGGCTGAGTCGAATAAGTGAAGCACATAAAACAGGTCTTGATCTCGTGAAAAGGCGCATCTTTCTATTTCGGGATTAGGAAATTCGTTCAGGAATACTGATGTACTGGCATTTCGAAGACTTAGAAAATAGAGTTGAAACTGGAGAACTTTTCAATTACAAATTTCACACTATTGGGTTACAAAAAAGAAACATAAACGAAACCTTTGGACAAACAGCTCCCTCATCACAACCTCATACCCTTTAAAAAAAACAAAATTTTATGGACGTCGTCTTTCTCAACAAACAAAAATTTATCCGTTAGTACGCCACTGGATAAGATAAACGCGAATCCCCACACGGGAATCCCCAGTCGAACCAACAGCACAGAACAACAAAAAAGCAGACGAAAATATTTTTCATATATATTGACGTTGGCTCTGTGTAATACTTCGGGGAATCCCCTGGGACCGGTGATTCCCACGAGGAATTGAAACGTTGGTTTCTACTGTGTTGTGTGTGGAGCGTTCTGGTTCCATTCGCGTATAGCAGCAGCGGTAAAGCAACATACATATGTATGAAAATAGAGAAAGCTGAACGAAATATATTGGTAAATTGGATTAGGTGCACGTAGAGGAAGTGAACCGGACGAAACGGAAGACGTGCGAATGGGATTTTGGGAGGCGAGGAACAACATCAAAAATAACATAGATTTTGGTTTGATTTTATTAGCCGTGTTCCCGGAACTCAATCAGCACGAATATCGAGCGCAATCAGCTACACTATTGGCACTTTTCAGTCGAAACTGAAACTTACGTTTAAGTACTGCACGTGGTTTGGCCTGTTTACGTCGGGACATTCCACCTATCCGCCACGCCGCTAAATTTTACACCCGAATCACAACGTTCTTTTGGGATGGGTTTGGTGGGAACGTTGTTTCCAACAAATCACAACAACACTATGTGACGGCGACACTTTTCATCACATCGATGCAGCGCGCGCGAACTTACGAGACGAATACGTCACGCCAACAACGTTCAACACTTACCGGAATCCGGTACACAGAACTTACGCGACGGCGGAGACAGGGAAGAGATAGGGCACACGTGGGACGGAACTCGTCTCTATTCGAACGTAATCTACTACTGTTTACTCGTCGGACAGCGTTGTCAGAATGCACGAAACGAATCCGACCCTGCCTGCTCCTTGCCCAAGGATACGATATCCTTACAGTCATACGCGCTCTTGACTCTCTGCTGGCACTGTCACTCTCCCGAAAAGTTCACGCCAGCGTAGGGTGTGCGCATTACACTCGAATTTCAAAGATCCTGTGGGGTGAAAGAAGGAGGTCGCCCGATTCCTTCCCCAATTCTCGGTCGTCCCTTCGGTCCCAAATGCATTAAATGCTCGCTAGTTCACCCTCCTAACGAGAGGATACGCCACACGAAGGAAGGACTTTCGTGATCCCTTGCCAGTTGCCATTCACATCCCCTAAGAGTCAAGTCGTCGGCTACGACGTGTATACTAGGACTCAAGAAACAGAAGCACTCACCCTTACGAGTGAATGTTGCCGCCGACCACCTCCAGGCAAATCGCTTGCTGCTGTTTCACGAAACGATTTTATTCGCTCCTGTTCTTGGGAGTTCGGTTGCCTCGTATTTTCTTAGAGCTTTTCCTGCTGTGCACCCTCTCAACAGGACATCTTGGTCGTTTGTTCTTTTAGCTCTTGGGTGCAAGATGCCAACGAATCCTTTCTTCCTTTTGATCGGATTTTATTTGGAGTTTTCATGAAATTTCACCCCCAGTTGTGATTCGAAGTTCGAACCGGAAGAGCAGCTTGAATTGATGATTCGATGCGGAGAACGTATGTACGTGAAAATCGTGGGAATTTGATTATCCTTGTTTACTGCGATATTTTTTTTTTATTTATTCAAATTTCGATTAGAGGGGCGATGGTAGTACGGGGAAGGGATTGAATTTAAATGAATCGGAAGGAATGCACTCGAAATGGCCTTGCTACAAGATTTAGAAGACTTGAAACGATAATTTCACTGGACCAATTTGTGGATAAAAGAACCGTTGGCTCTGGATGAAACCAGGTTTCGGAACAAATCATGTCTCTTTCACCACATTGTCTTTATGGTTTGAACCTTAGGTATTATTTTGCGTATCCTTCTACATTATTAGAAAGAAAGGGGAATCAATAGGATTTGCTCCTATTAGTTAAACACCACGGCCTATTTGAAGTGCAGAAATCGACCGCATTAAATAAATCAAAGCCTTTAAATGTCATCTACCACAGACAAATTGTGGAAAATAAAATGCGTTAAGGTGATGATTTTATCTTTTAAGTGTGGTTAATTCAAAGGGGACATTTCAGTTTCCCCTTCTAATTTCCAGGTGATGTAAGTCATTTCACGATGATGGTTCTCAGTGGCTTGAAGGAGTACGCGCCTGAAACTTTCCTGTATCTTCATTACAGTTGTCGTTGTATTATTGAATAAACAGTACATTCAATATGTACGAGTATATGAGCGCAAAAATAAAACCTACAATATATTATTAAATAGATGGCGCTAAAACAAAAAAATTTTGGCAACATCAACACTTTAACGACAGCAGCGCCACAGCAGAAAAAGGAACTACGTCTTGCTTGTTCTAAAAGTTAGTCTTTGTCGGGGTGTCCAAGAGTAAACATTAATAACACATGTCATATAAATACAAAACAAGTCTTTTATTTAAAACAAGAATTAAATATCTACAAATGGTGGCGCCGACGTGATATATTTTGAAGTCGCGTCGTTGTGAGTATGTACATGGTCAGTACCAGCACTGCGCAGTACGGTGTCCTTATTGTAACCACTGAAAAAGACGCCATAAATACGGAGCGAAAGCAAAGCTGTAACAAAACCAAGTCCGTACTGGAGCGCTCGACTCTCGCTACCTGCTTCTCGGATGTATGACCTTGGGGCCTTTTGTATTGAAGACCCGGGTAAGCATGTCAAGAAGAGCTGAGAAAAAAAAACGAGTACTATGAAGGTACTGAAGGACTTCTGTATGGGCATCATAGAGTTTCTGTGTGTCAAAACTTTAAACGCGTTTCTCTCGAGACGACTTTTTTAAATTAGCGTACAAGATAACTCAAAAAGTTCTCAACCGATTCTTATGAAACTTGGCACACGTTTTCTCTATAGTATAAGATTCTAGTTGAACCTCAAAAATGCCAAAAAAAATTTCAAAATTTAGCGTTTTTGACCCAAAAACTGTCGAAAAAAAGAGTCAAAAATCGTACTTTTTTTATGAGGCGTGCTAATTCACGATTTTTTGGTTTTTTTTTTTTTCTTGATTCAACTAGAAGATACATGTTTAATAAACACACTCCAACCCTTTTTTTTGATTTCAGATTGCTGTAACTGATGCTAAAAATCCCGCCAATTGATGCCTTTCGCCGCGAGGGTCTCAGGAGATTGGTTACTACGGCGGCCATTTTGAAAAAAAAAATTAAATAAAATCAGATTATTGTATTTTAATATGTAATGAATAAACATGATCACTTTCAAAACGATTCATTTATTCCTTCTATTTTAAATAAGCCTCTGAAAAACGGTCTAAATTCAGGCGTTTACATGTATCGCCCCCCTTAAGGAATGCAGCACAGTCATTCCAGTGTTACATAGACACAGTATTGCGAGGATTAGATTTTTGCTATGGTTATTTGGATATTGGTTGCATCTTCGTGCGAAGAGGAACATTCTGAGCATTTAAGACAACTATTCAAGCGTCTTCAAGAATAGGGTATTAAAGTGTTGATGTTGCCACAAGATAATTTGATATCGCTACATTCGTATATTTGTCTTCGATATTTGGAGCACTTTTGTCTCGATGCGTCTTGAAGAATCTCTCATGTCTTCCACATACCTGCATGATTCTTGCAGAAGGTTATGAATCTGAGCGGTATAAACTGCGGAATCATTTGAAAATTGTTTAATTTTCTAAAAAAAAATACAGCAAAATTATTAAATTATTTAAGAAGAACGTATACACCGTTTATTCGGATTCGCAAAAAGAGGTCGAACAAAATAAGAACGCACGATATACAGTCGAAATCGGACATTATCGAAAATCCTTACCGTCTAATTTGTTATAATTTTGATGTTCTGCAATTCTCGGGAAGGTATGAGTTAGAACCGATCGTGTCGGTAGTGCATACGTTTCACGGCTCCTCTCGTATCACTTTGGAAACAAGTGCTTATTAATAAATTGGAGAACAGTGAAAAACCCATATTTGAAATCGCTCCTGATCCTATGTTTGAAGTCTGAATCCATCGAATTGTTCAAAAATTTCGCTTAGTGGGAAAATAGGGAAACCGGATTTGTATGGTTCCAAAGAAAGAGGAAAAATACAATCCAAACCCAAAATCCAAACACAAAAACAAATAAATAAATATTAATTAAATACATTAATTAACAAAAAAAATATAAACAAATTAATTAAAAGTGAAGAAGTATAATAAAAGGAAGAAAGAAACCAATAAAAGATGAGAATAAATTGAATTAGAAGAACTAAATAAAATTAATTAAGATAAAATACAGAAAATAAATAAAATAACAACATAAAAACTTGACATAAACAGACAAAAAGAACAGAATCAGATACATAGGAAAAGGAATTATAAATTAAAATAATAAAATTTAAATAAGCAAAGGTTAAGTAAAAGGGAGTATAAAAGTAAAATGATAAACCTTCAACACGGAACGAATGTATTAAAAAGTATTTTTTTTTTATTGCAATTGGTTTTTACGCCCCGAAAAATGTTGAAAGTTAAAGATGGAAAGAGCAAGTGTATGTTCTCCTTTGAGACTTCCCCGTTATTCATTTCTCTCTCCTTGAGAAGGATGCCATTCGGAATCCCAATTTTTACACCCCGGTAAGTCGGCGTGACATTTTTGTTGCAAGGCTAAGGGCTTATGGTCTGAAATGTGAACAACATACAACAAACTTTCCTCTTTACATCTGCAGCTAGCCCAGGAGTCAGCAAGCAGGTTCATCAATTTAGCATTTCATCCACCAATTCGAACGTAAGCAGTATTAATCCACTGCTCTCTGGTCGTCAAACCATCCTACTGTTATTTTGACTTTTTGAACTCGATCACAACACAGTCTTGGTGCAAATTTATTATTTTTCCGAGAAAAAAATTGCGACAGATTTGTCGACGCCATCACAGATCAATGGCTACTGATAACTTGAATCTTATCGAGATCACTGAACAAATAGACAGAATGCCACTAGACTATATGAAACACAGTAGAGCTCTATACTCCCAAGAGGGTAAGGAGTAATAACCTTTAGGATCTTCAAATTGATAACGGGACCAGAAATATCATCCAACAAAGGAACTCTCTTAGGCGACAATGGCAAAGAACTAGAGATTCAGTCACAAGATCTCGTGTTAACTACCTAACCAATAAAATACAGGACAGTTTTAGGAAGCTGAAAAACTTCAGTTGGTGTTCGAGCCTATTTTCATTGGAGAAGGGATTCCAAAAAAATTTGGAAGCTTAACCGAATCGGAAGATAGTTTCAGCGTATCAGGATATCTACAGCGAATTATAGCCAACTACTTTGAAGAAAGAGGGCAGGGCTCAGTGCTTGGCTCCACATTGGAGTGTTTTCTCCATCGATCTATCCACGGACACCACATTGGTCGGTTATGCGGATCATATCGCATTGAAGGTAGTAGCGAACCACACACATTTGAAGTGCTGTGCATTTAAGCGATCAATAGTGTGTAGTGTCATCTGTGGGAATTGGTGTGGATCAACTAATGCAGTTGGCATTATTGGTTCCCCACACTAATTCCCCAAAAAAATCAGTTCCGTGGAGGAGTGTGTCTGACAGCCAGCGAGTAGGATAGCTAGTTAGGCCTTGGCGCGGACCGAGAGAAAAAAAATTAAAAATTAAGCAGGTTAAGTTTAGTGATTGGCGCACGGGCGATAACAAAAATAATAAATAAGCTGCGCGAGAATCGGAAACATTTTCATCGAACATATCGTCATCCAACGCGAAAAACGCGAGTGTTCCGTTAATTTCGATTGCCTTGGAATTATAAAATTTTTTAAGCCAAGTGTACAGCTTTCTTCAGTTCGTTTGAGGTCTTTTATTCAAAGTTAATGAAGTCGCGCGACACGTCCTCTAGCCCATAGAGCTACTGGAGACGACAAGCCACCGGTTTTGTATAAAGCGCTTTGAAGCCAAAAACACGATGAGAAGTGAAACAAAACAGGGTCGTTGTTGTTGTTTTAGCGTGAGAGTGAGTGAGACAGAACTGTTTCGTTATGTCAATTGTTGTTGTTTTGCGTGCAAGTGAATGCGACCACGTCCGCCTTCAACTCAATCGCTGCTTGTCATCTCCAGTATATATATATCTCTATGCTCTAGCCAAACGTAGTGGTACCAAAAATAAATTGTGTGCGGCGGCGGTGACTTTCAAAAATTATAGTCGTAAATTAAAATCAAAATTAGTTCACGAAACCAATGGCTCGCAAAAGTTTTCAGCCACGTTAAATTAAATTATGAAGCAGAGCACTTAAAATTAAATAAGCTAAGTGCAAGCAAAATTAAATTAAAGAAAAGTTAATTATAAATATAATGCAAAAGCAAAACATAAAAATAAAATAAATAAAAATTAAATTAAATTAAAAAAAAAAATATGACAGACAACGAAAGGACAGAAACCGACTCGGACTGACATATAAATAAAAATTAAAATAAAATAAGAAAAAAAAGAGGTAATTCTTTTTATTATAATATTATTTTTTTCTTTATTGTTAATTTTTTTTATTATATTTTTTTGTTAAATAATTTCTAATGGAAATGGTTAAATAAAGAAAAACCATTAGAATGCATCTCCTCGTTTGAAGACCTTCCGCCCCCTCATTCCTCTCTTTAGGGGACATACAAATTAAATTCTTTCGAGGACAAGTATGGCTGAGGTAGGGTGGGCTAGACGGCGCACAACAACAGCGCCAGTCAAGTTGAAGGGAGTTTTCTCGGTCGCTCATGACCGATTGGGAATCTTATCCCAATTATATCACCCGGGTAAGTCGGCGTGAAATTTTTGTTGTACAGGCCATGGGTTTTAGGGTCTGAAATGAGAACAACGTACCCCCCCCTCCCCCACAGACGCAGCTAGCCCTGAAGCCAGCAAGCACGTCGCTCCAGTTTGCATTTCAACCACCAATTCGGACGTAGACGGAATTGAACTACTGTTTCCCGATCCCCAACCTTTCCTTCGGTTATTTTGACCTGTTTAAGTCGAAATAACCACTCCAAGGCCTCCGTTCACCACAAGTGTCATGCAATGGTTCCGTAGTGCAGACCTGGAGTGCAAAAAACGAAGGCAGTCCTATTGAGCTATCGAAAAGTGTGCGAGGTGATCACATTCTGAGCGGGAGGCGCCCAAGATCATCTCCCAGCCAAGCCCTCAATAGGGAATTCGAACCACTGAATATTTGGAATTCATATCTATAAGGGTGCTTGGGCTATGACGCATCAAGCACGTTCTACTGAATTTTTCATACTACTCCTAAAACGCAAAAATACGAAATTAGAGACTAAATTTTTGGTCGATCGCAATAATTTATTATTAAAAATATAATAAACTAGAATTTATTTTAAGCAATTTTGAAAAATTTTTACCGACAATGTAGTAAAGACGATTTCTGTTGCCCCCACTGTTGCGTACTGCACTGCTCTTGATAAAGTACTGTCACGCGCCTGGCATATCAGCTGTTTCAGTGGCTGTCATAACACTGTACACACCTGTGTGCCTGTAGGTATTTCGATTTACCTGGTATTTAGTATCGTGTTTATTGGGCTGTAGACCACTTCGAAACCACAAAACGGCATTAACCCGCTCATAAAAATCGGCAAAACTCGCGAGAATGGAGCAAATCGAAGACGAAACGGAAGACGACATGAAGCCGAGCTACTCAGATTTGCCGATGGAGGTAAAATTTTCTTGATTTTTACACCTTTCGTATAAATTCCAAACAAAGACAGTTATCGTGTTTATTTTGGCATGTAAAGAGCTCTGTGATTCAGTGGTCGTTAATCGAAAAAGTCAAGATTGCGATGACACAGCGTCCCGACCGTACAGGGTGCTGCTTTGTTTCGGAACAGAAGAATCACTCAATGTCTAGGTCAAGCTGTTTGGGCGCTTGCTTATATTTTTATTTGAATATCATCAAGTGGCGTCAGCACAGCTCCACAAAACAAAAACATTGTTTAAACACGCGCTGATAGTGATAGTGATAGAATCCGGCAAATTATGATAAATGATCACAGAAGTGCAAATTCGCGACGATTGTATTTTTTAGCTCGTTATCTATTTCACAAAAAACTGTCTCTCTTTCAAGATAATCCTTCATATTTTCGAGTATTTAAACGCTGCAGACAAAAAGGCGGTATCAACGATATGTCGTCGATGGTACGAGGCTTTCATCGATCCGAAATTCCAATCGGAATTTGTTTTGAAATTCTCCAATGTTTACCTGGCCGACAATAGCCCACCGCTGTCCTCATTTTTAAACTGTTCGGACCGACCCTTCATTAATGTGTACCTGAAGAAAGTCGAGATGGGCTCGGCGAGTGGCTTTTTCGATCAAATTGGCGACGACGTCGAAGAGGTAACAATCGATTCAATGGACATCAGCGAACATCAGCTGATTGCAGTTCTAAAGAACTTCCGCCGCTTGAAACGATTGACGATCAAGCAGTGTCCGGAGGTTTTCATGAGCGGACAATTCTTAAAACCGGACGCGGACAAGAAGATTCTCTTCAAGGTCTTCAACAATTTGCAGTCGTTATCGATTCAAGACAATCGTTACCTGACCGATTCCATTCTATCGCGTATCGTTTCGATTACGCCTTATCTGCGTCGCTTAGACTTAACTGGGTGTCCGATTGCCTTTCATAATGCCCTGTGTCGACGATTCTATCCGCAAAAAAATACATGTGTGCCGAGCGAGGCGATCCTAACGTTTCAATTTATTCGCGTAATTATTGAAAAATACTGCGCCACTTTGACGGATCTGAATCTTAGCCAGACGCTGATTGGATCGGCAGCTCTTGGCGCCCTGTCCGACATCGACAACATTTGGAATTTAGAGAAATTGACGTTACGATCGTGCCTACAACTGACGATGGCCGGCTTGAGCAGTTTCTTTGCGTCGCAACCGAACATCGTTCATTTGGACTGTACCGCAACAAATTTGGTCGCGGAAAATTGGGTAACGACAATTGTCGAACTATTACCGCGGTTACAAGTATTAAAACTGGGAAGCTGTAAAACACTGACTGACTTTGCTTGCGAGAAATTGGCGAGTCTAAGAAGTCTTCGAGTACTCGATATTTCGCATTGTTCCGGACTGACTAATGCGGGCATTGTTCAAGGGATTGCGAAAGGACGAAACGAAATTTTAGAAGAGTTGAATTTAAACGGACTGAATATTGGCGAGTTGTGTTTGATTCAGTGCAGCGAGAATTTTCCGAATTTACGATCGTTCGAGGTTGCCGGCTGCGTTACAGCTGTTACGGATACGGTACTTCAGACGATCATCAAGAATTTGATTTGGCTACGCGTTTTGAATTTGGAAAATTGCAGTTTGGTAAGTTCTCCATAGATGTGAAAATTCATTAATTTTTCAACTTTTCTTAGTACACCAATTCTTCAGAAAATAATTTAAATCGATACCTTTACACAATTTCAGATAACCGATACCGGCATAACAGGTATCCAATGTACAATCGAAAAACCCGAACAATGGTTAGCATCAGAATATCTAAACACACCATTCGTTTCCGGACCGACATCGAACAGCGTGAAAATAAGTCTACGGAGCCGTGCCGAAGATGACATTGTAGCCGATGCCAATCGAAAACGAGCCCTGCTCGCAAAAATAGCTGATACCCAAATCAACACCGACCAAAACAGTGGCTTTTCAATTAAACAATTGAAAGGATTGCGAACACTTAACTTAAGCGGTTGCAACAAAATCACGGACATCTCTCTAAAGCACGGACTTGAATTTCGCGAACTGGCTACACTCTGCCTATCGAATTGTCAGCAAATATCGTTTACCGGAATCCAGATGCTTCTCAAGAATTGTCCGTCCATTGAGAACCTTCATCTGTCCAACTGCTGTAACATCAACGACTTGACGATCGAATTGATCGCAATGAAATTGAAACGTTTGCACTTTATTGACATTCGGGGATGCCGACAGCTCACCGAGAATTATATCAACGATATTCATTTTCATTGTAAGGCTTTAAAAGTTTAAAAGTCACTGGCTAAATGGTTTCGTTGGGAGTTGAAGAAGTTGTTTATAGTTAATGCGAGTTCTTGGAGTCGCTGTGATCCGTGCATAGTAGTAACAACGCCCGTCTCTACTTGTGTTCGTGGTAAGGTTTACAAACCAGTTAGTCAATTTATAAATACGTGCAACAATAAAAAAAAACAAGTGTAACTTGGCGAAAACAATTTTATTTAATAAAATATCGATAACTATTTAAGTATAATTTAATTTAGTGATATAAGGAATACTTTTCATTCTAAATGGCTAGAAAACAATAAAAGTATACAATAGAAAACGAGTAATAAAACATTGTAAAAATCAGTACAGGATTTTGTGCCACAATTGTTCGTAGTTTAACTTTTAACGTCTGGTACTTATTCCGGTGGTCGTTTGTGTGCACCCCAGCCATGGAAACATTTCGTAAACCGTTTCGACTCTTTGTTCTTCAGGGTCAAGAAGAGTTTTCGTGGTCGTTCCGGTTGTTTGATTTTCATATGCTGAATGTAAACCTACGGAAGTTTTCTTTAGTTAGCACGACAAGCTTATCGACTGAAACACTTCAAAACCTACCTGTGCGGACTTGTATGCCAATTTGATTTCGACTTCACTGCATCGAGAGCCCAGCCACAAGAATACTTGTTCGCCATTATCCAAAATCATAATATCATCGTCGGCAAGATCATCCTGACAGAAATCCGTGCATTTCTCGGCTACCGTGAAGTAGCCCTTTTCGTTCGAACAACGAAACAGTCGCGTAAATTTCATGAATTCGTCGTCGTGTTCGTAAGGTTTTCGTCCGCCCAGTGCTACCCAAAAGAAATTTTCAGGTTCCTCGCCTTCGTTTAAAATCTACGGGGTACAAAAAAAAATTGAGACGTTGATTTAAGGAAAAGGTTTAGGACTTAATCGAGGGAAGACGCAGCGATAGATTTACCCTCAGCGTACGACCATATGCCAGCCAATTTTGTTCGACCTTATTACCGTTGTTTTAAGTAATTTCGACGCTAATCAAGTCTATGAAATACGTGTTACTACTCCTTATTCCACTGGTGATAAACCCACCAGTCCATGGCCTCAGTGCTATTAGGCTAACGCAGCTCCTATTCACCCCTTTATTAAAACGACTAACGAAATATCACCTTCAACTCAAATTTCAATTGACCACACAAACATTCTCCCTGAAATTTCACACCTACCTGTAAACTGACCCACGGATTATTGAACATCTCTTCAGCAATCTCCTGTATCAGTTTCGATTCTTCGGCCGTGGATTTCGAACCGATCCAAACGTAAACAATGCCCGATTCCGGATTGTCTATGGTCTCGAACGGTACAAACAGGATAAAGCTACAAAAGAGAAATCGATTAAGTCGAGAACTCTGTCATCACAAAAGTTGCCTTACCAAAACGCCGAATTAAGTACACTTGCATCCGGACGAGTTTGAATCAAACGTGTGCACAATGCGCCACCATTCGATCGAAGATGATAGAATTCAACAAGGGCCTTGTTCTCGTCTGTTCTCAGCTTCTCCTTTCGTTTGCCGCTCTGAATGATAAACTTACGCTTAAAATGTGCCATAAACTTTAGATTCTCCTGTTGCTGATGAATCCGAACTACTTCCAGTTCTTCGCCGAACATCGCCTTGAACTTTTTCTGTAGCGTAAACGTGAACGTTAGCCAGCCCATGTTGCCGGCATCGCGACCCTGCCAAAAGTACACGACACATTGAATTTCGTCTTCGGGCGGCGGTCGTGTATCATTTTCTGCATTCTCGTCGTCTTCGTCAACCGGAATGCAGTAGCGGCATAGAAATACGTAACACTCGGCCGTACAGAAATGTCCCAACTCGTCCTCGGGTAGTCGCACGAATTTCTTGCCCTCCAGCACGAATGCCTCCATTGCTTCCAGATCGTAGTTCCATTCTTCTTCTAGTTGGTCGGCTTCTGCCAATGTCATGGGTTGTTGCCGCGGCATAAAGAGTGCTGCGAGATCGGCTCGGGTTTCTTGTTTGCGAGCCCATTTTGTTAGATCCGCTCCGGTCTTCGAAACTGAAGCGGCAGTTCTTGTGAAATCGACTGCCATCACTTCATCCCATCCGAGGAATTTGCTCTTAAAGATTTGGGACTCTGTGCCTTCTTGGACGCGAGTAACCAACGAGTGTTCGGGTCGCTGAATCATGTTGAATAATTCTCGCGATAGTTTCACAGCAGCGGCTCGCACAAGCCGGGTCGATTTTTTACCGAACCAAACAAACAGATCGGTAAAGCAGTCCAAGATGTAGACGTTCTTGCTATTAAGAAGGGTGTGAACAAGTTTTTGTTCGGGTATTTCGACTTGAGGCAGCTCAAGGTAGCCCATACCAAGTTGGACTTGATACAGCCGCGGTAGAACGGGTTCAAACTCTTCTTCGACATGTTGTCGAATTTTTTCTTTGGGCGCTACTTCCGGATCGGCACCGAGCGTTTCCCAGAATTCCTTGCTCTCTTCACCTGAAACGATTGCAACTTTTCCATTACAAGTTCTAAACAATAAAAACTCAATACCTACCTTGCATTTCGGTGCATATCTCCGCCTTATTCTTCCGTTCGTTTTTGTTCATCTTCTCAGCCAGCAGTCGTGATTTAGATTTCAGCGTGTTCTTCGAACATCTTCCGTACCACATAAAAATCTTCAGGCCTATATCCAAGACGAAAACGTAACGCGGATCTAAAGATTCAAAGTCGGCAGCAACCGGCTCCAAATGAATCGATGAACTTGCGGAATGGACACGATACAAACGTTTGGTGTAAACCATGTCGTCGATTGTATAAAATCCTGTCGCTGTTCGACCGCCTTCAATGTAAGTAAGCTCCGTATCAAAGAGGGCAATAAATTCTTCCGATTCGTCGGCTTGTTCTTCGCGAATCGTTCGGCATCGTGCTCCCAAATAGTTTCGAAGATTAACCGCGTGAATTGCGGCACAAGCCCGCTTGTCCAAGGTAGCATTGTTGCCAATCCAAAAGAAAATCTCCCACGAAAGTTGACCCAAGTCGTCGAACGATGTCTTCAGGACAATGTAACAATCGCCTGTGTAGAATTTTCCATGCGCCACTTCATCAATTTTATTCGGAAGGAAGTTCTCAATTTCCCAGATTGTCAGACCGGGAAGTTGACCGTCATCTTTTTCGAAAAATTTCGAATAATCGAGTGGCGGTTTCTCCAGCGACTCATCCCAGCGTTTCGGTTTAAGGCTTTCCGGCTTATTATCCTCATCCCACGTGTTACTGGCGTCCTTGTCTTTGGCAACATCTTTCATACCTTTCAGTATTTTCGATGAGTCTTGATCGGGTTCCGCACGCGGACCACGACGTAAACGAATCTTCCTGGCAATCGGGTCTTTACTGGCATTTCCAGCCGGAACGGACGGTGGAACAGTCGCTCCAGCCAAACGCAATTGTGTTTGCAGCGAAAAGTCTATGTTGTAGAATTCAACGCCGGCACCTTTTTGAGCTTCGGTAGGTTTCGGCGGCATTACCAAATCTGGATTGTCACGTAAATCCAATTGATCCAGGTCGGAGAGGAAATGAATTGCTTCGGGCAGCGTTATAAGTCTATTCGAACTCAAGTTCAACTTCTTCAGAGCGCCACACCGACATAAACCTTCAGGAATCATTTCCAGATGATTACCCGATGCGGAAAACACTTCCAAACTGCACAACTTGCCAATTCCGGACGGAATTCCATCAAAGTCGAGCTGATTGTCGTTGAGATACAGTCGCCGTAGGTTCATCAATTTACAGATTGATGGCGGCAGAACTGTAAGTTTATTTCGAGATAAATTCAGCGTTTCGATTTTCTGCCAGAACTCGACACCTGATGAAAGTTCCGAAATTTCATTTTCACTCAGATTCAGTCGTTTCAAATTGTTCATGTTGTACAAACAGTCGGGAACTTTTGGAAGCGAATTCTGCGATAAATCCAATTCGGCCAAATTCGATAAGCTATCGAGCGACGTAGGAAAATTTTGCAACGTACGCTGCGTATTTCGCATATTCAGGCATTCCAAATTTTGCAAAGATGGCAATTGTCGCAGTTGAAACAATTCCAATGGATTGTCGGCAAGCACCAACGTTTGCAAGTTTGCCAAACGACGGGTTTGTGGCGGAAGCGTTTCAAGTTTATTATGCGACAAATCGAGCAACAACAAATCGGTCAGATGAATAAAAAGTGGTGTCGGTATTGCTTCGATTTGATTATGGCTCAAATTAAGGACAAGAAGATTTTTCGCTCGCTCCAATCCTTCCGGCACTTCTTTCAGTTTATTGTGCGATAAATCGAGCGTTGTGAGTTCGTCGAGACGGAACAGTTCCGGCGGAATTCCAGAATTTTTAATCTGATTATGACTTAGATTTAGCGTTCGTAAGCAGCAGAGTTCGGTCAGTTCGCCGTAGAGTTTTTCTAATTCATTGTGTTTTACCGAGAGATGTTCCAACTTGTGAAGGTTGCCCATCTCCTCGGGTATTTCTTTCAAATGCGTACGATCCAATTTAAGCCATTGCACGCGAGTCATCAACCGCATTGAAGCTGGAAATCGATCATCCTGAAAATGTTTGTGTTTCAGTTATTTATTTAACTATTTAATAATTTTTTTGCGCCATTCATTCAGAGCTACGTAGGGTGCGTATACTAGGAACTTCACATTGGGTCCTGCTTGATGAAGATTATGTACGTATCTATCTATATAAATAAAAATGGATCGCTAAATGGGTTGCTAACCGCAAAACTCGACAACGGCTGGACCAATTCGGCTAATTTTTTTTCCAAAAATTCCCTAAAGCCCGAGGAAGGTTCTTATGAAGAGAAAAATTGGTAAAATTGCCCGGAAAAACGTAAAACTCCAATTTTCACACTAAAGGTGTGTCTGCAAGGCATTGCAGCAACATTGTTGGAAGGCGGTCGAACAGCCCATTCAGCGCTAAAATTGCCGTTAAATATGTAAAGCAACGAAACTCCGACCTGCAACATTTCGAAGAAAACTGCAATGGCAAAGGTTTTGCAGCAATGTAAACTGATAGTATAGGATGAATGCACATAAATGCACATGCACATAAAAAGTCCTTGGAGGCATTAGACGGAACCATGCAAGATCTGCGGAACAATCAAAACCGATTTGGTGGTGCGATGATTTTTTTAGCTGGAGATTTTCGTCAAACATTGCCAGTGATTCCACGGTCAACGCCAGGGGCTCAATTCTCGAGTTCGCTCGAAATTCATTTCATTCGAGATTTTCCATAATTTCCCAGATTTTCGAATGAAACGGCTCGGCTGGTATTCTTGAAATCTCACCGGCAACTCATGGGCGTCTCACGTTCGAGAATTGTCGAACGTAAACTAAGAGTGGTCTTTAGCGTTCGTTGTTCGGATGTCGTATATGAACATTCCAGTGAAAGACAGAAAATGTCAGTTTAAGTTTTTCTACAAAAGTACAAAATTCAGTTGATCTAACTCGGAATGAGACCAAAACAAGGATAACTACATCAAGAACTGCTCGACCAAAAAATTTGCTTGAAAAATAATGATCTATAAGATCAGGGTCTATGTGACTAAAATTCTACAAACCCCCTTTGGGTTCCAAAAACAAATAAAATCCCAAGTCCATCGTGGGTCAACACCTTCTCTTCAATCATTACAAATAAGAGTGTTAAATTTGAGGTTTTACCAGGAACTGTATATAAAATCAGCAAAAATACATAGAACAAAAGAATAATATTCTGTTCAGCAAGTATGAAAAAAGTGGACTTACCCCAATTAGTGTCTGTCAATATACCTTGTTATGATGTGGGGAATACTATACGGACGAATTCAAAGTATTAACTACAATATAAGGCGCAACGACTATACAACTAAAGACCAAGGATTAAAGTAAACTAAAATTTTTTGTCCGAAGGAAACTAAATCACTAAAATTTGGTCCGAAGGAATCACAGGTTACTCATACCGTCTGAAAAAACGAGCTACTAATTTCATTTGGAAAAACCATCTTCTATACCTATCTGGCGCTGTCTTGTGCCATTCATTGTCGCATTTTATGTTTGTTCAACTGAAGGTGCGATAGACGGATATTTTTAAACGTTATACATTGGGTTCCCATTGAGAATTTCATGGTTCAAAAGTAGTTCAGGTAGCTAAAAAGGAAGATGCTTAAGACGGGGTTCGTTGCAGGAGTTTACGACGGGAAGGATGCATGGCATTCTGCCCACAAAGATCAAAATTTTTTTAAAATTTGAAAATACCGCCTTTTTTGAACTTCAATCTTTTTATTGAATTCGTTTGCTGATTGGTTGATATTAAAAAGCAGCGACAGGGCAATGCTGCTCTCTAGTATTATACGAATTACTGTTCGAGAATCATCACGAACAATTTCGAGAATAGCGATTTTCTGTTTCGTTCGACTCGATCATTCGAACGTCTCGAATGCTCACTCGAATCTCGAACGAACTCGAGAATTGAGCCCCAGCTGATCAACTACATAAATGCATGTTTAAAGTTCTCTATTTTGTGGAAGTACGTCAAGATATTAAGCAAGAATATGCGTGTCGAGTTGCAAAATGATCGATCTGGAGAAACATTTTCAAAACAACTCAAATTCCCTTTAGACATTTTGACTGGCTGGATAACCTTTCCTGATAATTTTTATCAGTTTACTGAATCAAAAACCGAACTCAGTCAAAAGGTGTTCCCAAACGTTGATAAAAATTACACAGATCATGTTTGGTTGAGCGAACGAGCAATATTGGCTGCCAAAAACATGGATGTAAATGAATAAAATTTCATAATTCAAAATGAAATTGCCGTTGAATTGAGGACATACAAATCAGTTGATTCCGCTACTAACCAAGATGATGTCGTCAACTTTTTTTTGAACTAGCTGGATTTGCCAGGATTGCCGCCTCACAATCTTCAATTTTTTTTTTTTTTTTTAATTCAATTTATTTCAATTTCTTCCATCTACAATATTCTGTACAAATAGTAAAATGATTATATGTTGCATTTTGTTCAGTACTTCCCAGACAGCAATGGCTGGTATAATGGAAGTATTAGTGATGAAACTAATGTGGGTGAATACGTTTAGCAAATTTAAAGATAACTAGTGTAATACAATGATATTTCGAAGTGCAAATTCAATTAGACAGCAATATTGTCCGAGAACATCTAGAATAAGGAATGATCCAATTTTTGAAGCTATCTTAGAATTTAATGCGTTGCCTAGCAATATTCAGCTTGCAAAAAATATCGGGCATCTGAAAAAACTAGTGAAGCTACATATCAACAATATGCCGTGAAAAAATAGAGCATAAAAAAAAATAGAAAGAAAGAATGGTGAAGGTTTGTTTTGTCATGGTGCGTGATTCTTGGCTAACTAATACTGTTGTTGTTTCCTTTTTCTTTAACCCCGTTAATCTCTAGTGTTACATGTTAGATTTTTGTTTTTTGTTCTTTTTTTTTTTTTTTCTCTTTTCATTATGTTTTTCCAAATTTCTTTTTTTTTTATTTTTATCCTTGGATTATTCCGTTAATTCTTTTTTTTTTTCTTATCTTTGTTATTATAATTATTATTATTATTATTCTTTTTTTCTTTTTTTTTTCTCACCTTTCTTATTATATTAATTTTTTGAATTCTTTAATTTAGGTGGGTGTGTCATTTTGTGTTACCTCTAATACCAGTTCACTGTACTGACTGAGGAGCACTTATGCCACATCAAGTTGAGCCCAATGTCAGCATACAGCATGAGTATGTTGATATGGTGAAATTTTTCCAGTTCGATGAGCTGTGAAACTGTACTGCCTCCAGCTCTTCGGACTGAGAAAGTGTGCCCTAGACATGGGATTAATTCAGCCATTAAAAAAAAATAAAAAAAAAAATAGAAATGAAAATTCAGCTAGGCACACGTAAATAATTCATGAGAAGGGTGCCAAAATAAAAAACGAATTATCCAAAAGACTATATAGGAAATTATAAGATTAACATAAATTGAAGCAGTATGCAATAACATAGTAAGACACCGAATGAAAAATAAAAAATAAAAAGGTGATAGATAAAGAAGAAAATAAAGACGGTTGAGAACCCAAAGACAATGATGATACGATGGTGATACGATGATGATACGATGATGATACGATGACTTCTCTTCTCAGTTAACCATGTCCAAAATCTGTTAGAGCCTTGGTCCTACCTCATCCGTTAGCCTACATCCAGCTTATGTCGCTGGAGTTCACCCAGCTATACTGAGTGTCCAACAGACTCTACTGGATGTCAACCACGTCAGGATTACTCTTTACGTAGCTTTTCAGCATCGTTGTAAAATTGAAGATCGGATCGGTGGTCATAATGTTGCGAAATATCAACCAACCGCGTCTTTGTAACGGCACAAGGCTAGCGGTGAACACATTAATGAACAACGTGATCGAAGGAACCATTATAAAGGAAAAGTATAAAGAAGAGTACGTTTTGATACCACGCATCCCAATGATTTCGACCGACATACCATTTCAATTTAAACGACTACAGTTTCCAGTGCGGCAAAAACGAACTAATCAAACTTATTAGAAACGTTACTGTACTAACTTTTTTCTATATTTTTAACTAAGCCGGACTGAGCCACAGCCACGCGTGGCCGGGTCAGCTAGTAGAAAATAAAGAGTTGAGCCAAGTATAGAACCTTGATTTCCGTTGGATCGCTTAGTCAGTTCAACCAGCTTAGTAAAGCAAAGGAACCTGAGATACGCTTAATCCTGATGAAGGAGGGGCCCACAAATCAGAACTTAGGGAACGAATTTCGTAAGAAATCAATCGACTTGGGGAAAGAGCTTGAGCACCTTTAAATTTTTACCCGAGAAAAGGTGGTACAATGGGATTTTTGTTTGCCTACGTGCCGATATTCTTTTCTAATGATGGACACTTTTATCATCAATCAAAAAAATTGATTCGAAGACTGAATTCACGGCGACAGGGAAAAGCTGTGACAGAAACGTTTCCTGTGTAGGAGCAAAGCTGATACTACCGTATACCGCTTTGCAGTTCAGTAAGGACCTCTGCCCAGAAATCGAAGAATTCCTTTTCAAAAATGCAAATCCGATCCGATTTTGAATGCCCCTGTTTTGTTTTCATTCCATTCTGTGACATTTCCCCGCCACTGTTGTTCCCATTCCAGCCGGAACGCACACATCCGTACAATTACGACACACCGATGTCACATCAAATTCTATGAGTCAACTGTCAAACTGGAATTTTCAAATCGTTTTTCCCCGAACCACTTGCATTTCCCATGTCTGCTAACAAAACACCGAACGCAACCGACATTAAACTTTCCAAATAAATCACTTTTACACGAAAATCTACTTACGCTGAAGTTATTTTTCGTAAAGTCCACGCCGCGTACGAATGGCAAAACTCCCGTATTCGCCATCTTCCCATTTTTTCCTCCCATCCCAGTTCGGGCGAATACGCATTCTTTTCCCCACCTTTCGCGCAGTTTGCAATTTTTTTTTGCATCTGGCAATGATCTTCCAGTTCGCTGGGTTTCAATCGACTAGCTGTCATCGGTTTGTTTTGAATTTTCACGTGTTCACATCAGAATCTTGAACGCGGGTATCCTACGAGTTTACGATTAAAAGTTGCAAAAATTATTAAACAAAAGTGAGATGATTGCAGACAAAAGGTCGGACTTGATAGCGACGATTGAAGACGATGAGGATATTGCCAATTTGTCGGCCGATTCGGACGAAGAAGTTGAAGTAAGTTTGCCGTCTGCTCTTAACCTCAAAATATTTCACGGTGCGAAATTCTTTTCGATTTTAGTATCAGCCAACGAAACTGCGACACAAACGGATTACCGAGTTCCAGAAAGGATTTGAATTTGTTTCGTCGGTGAAGGAGTACAACAAAGACACCTGGGACGATTTGATGAAGTTTGTGAAACGCAAGGCTCGCACCAAAACGGACGATAAAATCGCGGCCACGATAAAAGGCCGACCCGAAGAGGTCGGTGCGAGCGATGACGACGGTCAAAGCGACGAAATCAACCTTTCCGACGACGAGCTAAAGCACGACGGAATCCGTTTGCGGGAGAAAAAGCTGAAGAAGAAAAGTAAAAAGAAGAGAGGACAAGACAGCAGCGAGGACGAAAGCGACAATGAAGCGAACAAGGACTTCTTTGAGGAGGGCGAGAATAACGATCAAATCACGTCGTTCTATCAAATGAATCTCTCGCGACCGTTGATGCGAGCTATCGGCGTGTTGGGCTTCATTTACCCGACGCCAATTCAAGCGTCTACAATTCCGATCGCTTTGCTTGGACGCGATGTTTGCGGTTGTGCTGCAACGGGAACAGGTAAAACAGCCGCATACATGCTGCCTACACTCGAACGTCTGCTCTACCGGCCGATCAACAATAAAACGGTGACGCGAGTTTTAGTCTTGGTGCCAACTCGCGAATTGGGCGCTCAAGTCTATCAGGTGACGCGTCAACTTTGCCAGTTCACATCGATTGAAACGGGTTTGGCTATCGGCGGTCTCGATCTCAAGGCTCAAGAAAATGTTTTGCGCCAGAATCCGGACATTGTTATCGCTACGCCCGGTCGATTAATCGATCACATCAAGAACACGCCCAGTTTCAGTTTGGAATCGATTGAGGTGTGTATTTTGGTATTAAGGGTTTTTCGTTTGTTCAAATTTCTGATGAGTTTCATATCCTTGCGCTCTGATCTTCCCTGATGAGCACTGCGGAGGAACCTTCCGAGAAGGTTCCCTGATTGAAAACTGTACCCAGCCGGCTGACTGTAAGCAGCAGCATTTTTTCACCGATTCTCATTTCATTTCAGGTACTCATTCTGGACGAAGCCGATCGTATGCTGGACGAATATTTTGCGGAACAGATGAAAGAAATCATAAGCAGTTGCTCCAAGACACGACAAACGATGCTCTTCTCGGCAACGATGAGCGAAC
This sequence comes from Beris morrisii, assembly GCA_951812415.1. Lineage (NCBI taxonomy): Eukaryota > Metazoa > Arthropoda > Insecta > Diptera > Stratiomyidae > Beris > Beris morrisii. The sequence continues at coordinate 6,982,149 of OX638313.1, forward strand.
AGGTCAAAGATTTGGCGGCCGTGTCTCTCGACAAGCCGGTCAAAGTGTTCGTCAACAATAATCAGACGGTCGCATTCAATTTGCGCCAGGAATTCATTCGAATCCGCGAAGATAAGGAGGGCGATCGTGAGCCAATTCTGGCCGCTTTAATTTGCCGAACATTCCACGATCATTGCATGATTTTCGTTCAGACGAAAAAACAAGCGCATCGTCTGCACATTTTGCTTGGTCTACTGAGTGTCCGGGCGGGCGAACTGCACGGCAATTTAACGCAGCAACAGCGTCTAGAGTCGCTGAAGAAATTCAAGGAGGAACAAATCGATGTATTGATCGCGACTGATGTAGCCGCGCGTGGTTTAGATATTGTTGGCGTCAAGACTGTGATCAATTTCGTTATGCCCATCACGACCGAGCATTACATTCATCGAGTCGGGCGGACGGCCCGTGCAGGACGAGCTGGAGTCTCGGTCTCGTTGGCCGGCGAAAAGGAACGGAAAATCGTCAAGGATATCATAAAAAATGCCGAAAGTTCTGTGAAGAATCGAATTATTCCGTCCGAAATTATTGAAAAGTACAGACGAAAGTTAACTGCACTGGAACCGGAAATTCGTAAGTATTTGCTGACCAAAAAGCCGAAATTTTTTTAAACATTGAAATTTTCGCAGAAAATATTCTCGACGAAGAACGTGCCGAACGTCTGATGGCTAAAGCCGACCATCAATTAACCAAAACCGAGCGCCGACTAAAGGGCATTAAAGAAGATCGCCGCGATTGGTTCCAAACGAAGAAACAACGCGAAGACGAAAAGGACCGACTTGCTCTAGTACCAGCAGCAGAAAAGGCTGCAAAACGAGCGGCGGGTGGAAAACGCGGCCGACCGGGTATGAAACGTGAGTATGGCGGCGACGGTGAAGACGGACCTCCAGTTATTGAAAAGAGAGCAAAGAAGCCGAAAAAGGAAGAAAAAAAATCACCCGAACAATTGGCGAAGGAGCGAGCTCTCCAAGAGCTGGAGAAAGTATCGCTTGTTCGTGCCAAACTATCGAAAATCAAAAAACGACCGGGTAAATTGAACGCAATCGCCGAACCTATTGCAGTCCGGCAGAGCATAAGCGGTAAGAAGAATCGTTCGAAATTCGCAACGGATTTGACCGATGTGAGCCGAAGTGGTGCAAAACGGTTGAGGTAAGTTCACAGTTTAAGTGCCATTCTTTTCACCGGATGATTCCATTTGTTTTTTTTTTATTTTTTTCAGGGGCGAGGCTAATAAGCACAAAAAACTGGAAGGCATTCGATCAAAGAAACTGAAGAGTGCCACCGGCCAAAATAACGTTAAGTTGAACAATAAGGCGGGCTTGAATAAGTTTAACAAGGGCAAGAAATTTGGCGGACCACGTTTTAATAAAGGCAAGAAATAAGATGCGACTGGTTTTTAAATTTTGTGCTAATAAAAAAAAGACGTGTTTCTAAGAACGAAAAAAAGTTGTGTTTTTTGTCCATGTAAGAAAAACTCGGAACAGAGAAAAGATCTAGAGTTCAAGTTAAGACTCGTGATGATTTTTCAGACACTCTTGGATTAAGAAAATGTTCGAAAGTTGTGTTGAGGAATTGTTAAATTGAAATGTTGCGTTTATTGGTGGGTATGTTTCCTAAGTGGTGGATCAACTCTTTCTTCGTGGACTTCCTGAAGTTGACCCAGGTGTAGAGGAATATTCTAAGTGCCCAAATAGCTCGAGGATGCAATTAAGCCCGAATCAGAGACCATTTGGGGAAACTTTGAATTAATTCCTGAAAAGAAAGGTTTTAGTTACCTCGAAAGAAACGAAGTACGACAATTTTAATCCGTGGTTGGATGAAAGAATACTGAGAAGCTATCGCTAGTTACAACTAAACTTATATATTAAAAAACTGCTGACTGGCACAGAATTGAGTATTGTGTTCCACTTTGGGAAAATAGTCAATTCTGTGTCACTCGGTTAACTTTGTTTGGAATTCAATCCAAACCTTAACCGGGTCGCACTTTGCGTAACGGAATTGGGAACTCTAGCCGAACAGTCGACTGTTTAGCTAGAGTTGCAATTTCACTTCCGTAATGCATGCCGGCGCTAAGACCTGAGACGGAACTCCGAAATTTACTTAAATGCTATGAATATAATACACAATGTATTGACACCAGTAATTTCCAGCAGGTTGCCGACAGAACTAGCTAATGCAGTTGTTTACGTTTTTTATTTTTGTTTACAACCTGCAAGCTGTGCGGTTGTTTGTGCTTTTTCATACCGTTATCAAATTGCACGCCGACCTGCCGGTAATTGGTGATCGAGAGTAAATCCAAACATGGAATTAGGGTACCGGTAGGGTGCTGGGTACAACATTGAGAAAATGCACGAAGTATTGCACACATCTTCATTTGACATCATCCGGGCTTCTGATGATGTTTCATTCTATGTCTTTGAGCGGTTTGTGGCTTGTAGTCTTGTTTTAGAGGTTTTGCTGTTGTGTACGCTGCTCTTGTGTAATTTTTATAGAATTTAGAACGAAAAAGCAGAACTGCTTTCGTCGCTACTTTCATTGCTTCCCAAAAAAAAATCTGCTTCTGCCGTTGCATCTGCATTTATTATACCATAGTTTTGATTTTGACTGGAACAGCAGTTTAGTCACAAGTGCTAGCCACAAAATTCAATTGCCAGAATATCCTCTTGAGAGTCTTAAATCTACCGGTTTTTTTATCATTGCGCCCAGCACAAGCTGACTTTATTTTCGTAACTTTCATTTCCGTTTCTAGCGCACCTCTTTCAAAAATGGAAAATAACCCTGACCGAATGAGTCACAACTCTCGTTACCAACTTCACAGCATATTTTCAAAGTGCGATAAATTTACCGATTGTCCGTCAGAGGTCGCAAATCTTCGCCCCAGTCGTAAAAAAAGTTGAAATACAATTGGACCGAAAAGTGTGAAAATACGTCCTGCGAACGTGAAAATAATTCCGAAATTTCCGTAGAAAAGTGAAAAGATTCGCGTTTCCGTTGTCCGTAAACGATACGTTATTATTGTGCGATTCAATCGTGTTAATTGTCATCGGTGAAACGAACGAATTCAGTGCGTTAAATTGCAATCGCAAAAGAGGAGAATAGGTCGGCTCGTGCGAGCAAAATGCACACGTTCAGCGAGACGGGAACCGGAGTGCCCGCTTTCCTTGCGAAACTATGGCGACTCGTCGAGGATCCCGAAACGAACGATTTGATTTATTGGAATCGGGTCAGTATAGCGATGGGTTTTTTTGTTCTAGCCTGCGTAATTTCCAAATCGTAAAGTAAATATTTGTGGCGGCCCCCAATGGGAATTGTACGATCGGATGAAAATTGGCAACAATGTGGTTGTCGTTCGGTCGGTGCTCGGTTGGGGCCGCGCTGCCCGCTCCATGTCAAGTCAAAGCTTTTCGATTATCATAAAATTTTTCGTCGTTTCGATTGTAGAATTTAATCCTGTCTTTGATTTTTAAGACCCAGAAACGGGGATGTATCGCCGGACGAGGTTTTTTCGTATTTGTTTGTGTTTTTGCGTAGCGCTGGTTTTGCCTGTTTTGTTGTTGAAGGCTCGTCCAGAAGCGGTGGGGGGCTCCACCGAAGTTTTATTTCCGAGTGAAGATTGCGTCACCTTGTGAACGCTAATCGCTAAATAAGAAATCGTGTATTTGGGGAAATCGAAGGGGGGGGCGAAGTGGGCTTATCGACAGATGATGAATTTTTTGCCTATTTTTGGTCAATTCATTGTCTTCGCTCGGCTGGGAACCCGATTCAAAATACGATCACTTGTACTGATCTCAGCAGCGCAAGAACCAAAAACAACACATAAGTACGCCGCCCCCAATGTGTGGTGGCGGTCCCATCGGTTGATATTTGTGGAGGTTGCGACCTGCGGAAGTAAACTTTCGTTTGAACGCGTAAACAAACTCGCGATGCAACAACATCTTAAATTTCGACTGCTTCATGACTTCATTAAACAGAAAAATAATACTTTCACTGGTTCTGCTCAAAGTCCATATTTTAAAGATTTGATTCTCAATATGTTCGCCTTGAGAACTTCATCTACGCTATATTCGCACTACCCTCCTACAAATATTGTAAAATTCTTGTGCACTCTTCTAGTCTCAAGAGTTCAGTTCAGTCCAGTTGAGTTGCGCCCTTCACAACATCAGAAGTATTTAGGACCACGATTTATAAATGGGTCAATCCCTTCAGATCGGAACTACTAGCTTCAACTCTTGAATTCTGGCTTCTGGTATGGGCACGAATCTGAGTGGCTCCCTGCTCGAATCTCAGGTTCTATACCCAGGTCCTGGAAATTTAATTTAATGTGATACGATTCTTGTTCAGTTGGTTGATAAACTCCATCACAAGTGAACAGATGTGTCTAAAAAAAAAATACACACTACCCGGGTTCTGCGATCAAACGTCGATCACTTCGGTGGTTCGTCGTACCCAAATGGCGGATTTTTTTTGGTTTCACTGAGTTCATGGGCTGTCTGTTCTGCCTGCAGCTAGGAGGCTATATTTTGCATGAAGGGAGTAAATCAATTATATTCTTGGGAGTCTCAGAGTAGCAGAAGGATGTTAAATGAATATAATCCCAGGTCTACAACAAATCTGGAAAAGTCAGGAAGTTTTTTAAACCTGGAAAAATGATAGAATTTGGAATTTAATTCTGACTATAATTTAGATGAATGTGTGCAATACTGAGAAATGTATTATATTTATATTTATTAAACGATTATGAAACCATTTCACCCATAATTAGCTTAACAGTAATAGCAGCGCCTTTAATATTGCATATGACATCAAGAGAATGTAACAAAAGTAGTTGAAGACGATCGAGATAGGGGGAAGGTGTCTGACCAGGGAAGACTTCTCAGGCCGAATTGCATAAACCTTTGCACTGACTCAAAGCTGTTCTTATCAATATCGCAATGTGGTGGCCTAGGAATTTCCATGTATCACGGTAACTGTATTCGATAAAATTTAGTTTTAAAATTTTTTTTTATTTAAATCAGCTTAAGGGGGTTGTCCTAAGTTACGGCCAGTTTTGTCCGCTTTTTCGGGAATTTTTTTTTTGCAGATTATGAATTACACCCATTCTTGAAAGTTTCACCACATATATGTTGATATTTCAACAAACATTAGAATTTTTTTTAAAGAGAAATATTGTTTTTTTTTCGCGTGCAGAGCTCTTGAACGTGACCGCTGTAAAAAAAAAAAATTGTCAAATTGCTGCCATAATTCCGGCTGTCCTCATCTGAAATCAAAAAATTAAATTGATACTTCATTTATAGGCCTATGGCTGGTACCAGAATTAAGTCAACATTTTGAAAATTAAAAAATTGGTCTAACTCTGAAATTTTTTTTTAAATTTTTGCGTTTTTTTGATGAATTTAGCTTCAGCTAAAAAAAACCATGACAGATATCACTAAGATTCTGCTACCAGTTGTAACTATGCTTTAACTATGGATCCGCTGAACATGTTATTCAAATTTCAGCGCAATCGGTTCAGTAGTTTTTTCTGAATCGTGGCAGCCAATTTGAAAAAGGTAGTTTTGAGAAAAACGAAATTAAAGATCGGTGGTGACCCGGGCGAGCCCGAACAGCTGCTCCATTATACGGCTATTACTTTATAACGACTTCGAATTCGGAGAAATCCTTTTACATACATATTCTAGGGATGATTTGGAAGTAATTTAGTCAAAATCATATATCGGGTTCCCAGCCAATCAAAACACTATGTAAGTCCCGCAAGGGATTTGGGACCTAAAAGATGGATTTCTCCGGTACCTCATTTCTGAGTGCCAACGGTGCAGACTGGTGGGACGTGGCTTCTCATAATTGATGAGCCGACGAGTCCATTTGTAGATCTGAAAGAATAGAGATGATTATGAGTTCTCACCTAAAGTTTGAATGATAAGACTTTTTGTTTTTAAGTTTTAAAAATACTTTTATTGTATACTGTTGGTTCTTTCTGTATGTAAAAAAATGACTCAGTCCTTACTACTAGTTATCACTAAACTTATATATTAAAAAAGTGCCGACTGACACGGAACTGAGTGTTGTGTTCCGCTTTGGGAAAATACTCAGTTTCATGTCACTCGGCAAAACATTGCTGACATTGGGTTCCGGGTCTTGGTCTCGGTCGCACATTGCGAAATCTGAAGCTCCAAACAATTGTATTTTGTTTGTAGCTTCGACCTCGACCGGGCAATATGAACCGGCGCTTAAGTCCGAATCCGCAAGTTAGCAAAATTGCTTTTCCAGTAAGTCAGTAAACAAACCGAGTTAATTATTGCGAAACTGCCCTACCGGCAATGCGGATACGAGGGGAAATCCAAGCACCTAGATTAGATCAGGGGATAGAGATGATGCTACAATGCTGGGTACAACACCTTTAAGCAAAGTTTTGTCATGAAACCAATGCTCCCAGATTGAGCTATTTTCCGCAATTTGAGCTATTTTAATGCTCAATTCGCGGGAACCAATTTCAAAAATCTAATTATTTGGGCTATTTGGCCAACGCAAATTGTGCTATTTTGCTAGTTTACATCAGACCGGAATTACAACGAAAAACGAAAAGTAGAAAACTGAATTTCAGACGACTATTAGGCTAGGCTACATCTGCGAGTGTTAGCGGCTCAAATACTACATTTACAAACTACGGCATATCACAAAATGTCTTGGCACTAAATTTTCGGTTTTCGAGTCATAAAAATGGAAAATAATGCTTTATTCGAGATCAATCTGGTATTTGCAGACTAAAATAATTTTCAGTCCGTTCATTATTTGCAGACATTCCATAAAGGAAGTTCTTTCTTCTTCAAGTAATAGACATGTTTAAAAATATTGCATAGTGACACCAATATTGTATTTGGATAACGACGGATTTTGCATTCGAAAAAAACTGATGTCGTAGAGTGTACGACAGAACTCTACGACATCATATTTTTTACTATTTTTATTTATTATTTCTGATGGATAAGCTGGTTAGAGAGACGTGTTGCAAGAATTGCACTCCCTCCAAAGTTATATTGAACCGCAAAAATGTTTGACACTAATCCCTGCATCTTCTTTAAAAGCAGGACCTTATGACTGTGAAAATGATTATGAAGCGCTTACGTTATTTAATTTTGATGCCGCCAACATAACTAATACAAAATTAATGCACTATTATCCATATAAGCAAGAGTTTATTTTTTCTGATGACCTACATATAGGATAATTCACTCTTCACTCCCAATTTTCGGAGCAAACTTATAGAAAAAATCCGCCAATAGTCTGGGCGCAACATTATTATTTTTAGCGTAGAAATGCGGAACGCGTTTAATGCTGAGATGCAGTGTAGGTTACTATGCGACTCACAACCTAAAGAATAATTAAGCAAATAGTCTTTCGGTTATTCTAGAACATGTACATCTACAACATTCAACTTTTTGCCATAAGCCGTCTCTGAAATATAAAAAACTAGATCCACCCCCGTACCTTGCTACTCCTATCAAATTTTTTTTCTGTGGTGTCTATAGTGGCTCTATATAGTCATCAATTTTTAGTTTTCTATCCTTTGCGGTTTTCGAGAAATAAAAATCAGAATTTTTTGTCCACCCCCTCCACCTTCACCCACTACACCAGCACCCTCACAATTTGTTTCTTTGCTTGAGGTCTTCTGGGCCTAACTCCTGTAAAAATTTTTAAAATCTTATCTGTTACGGTTCTTGAGATATAAAAAAATTTTTTTTTTGTAAAATGGCTATCACCACTTTTGTGCTCCACCACCCTCCTCAAAACTTTACATTTAGTGGACACCAGTTTTAATTCTATATACAGAAACCAAATTTTATCTTCCTGGTACAAACGGTTCGGAAGAGATTGTAATCCAAAGTTTTTTACCCAAATTCGCCAGTCAGAGCCTTCCTGATCCTTCGCAAAAATGTGTCAATTGATTTTTCAGATGGTTGAGTGCACGTTTCTAATCCAAGCCCTGATTATAGTCTTGTACATGATTTAAATATCGGAAGGACCGCATAATGGATTTTATTGGCTTAGTAATTCGTCGCTGAATTTTGCCTATTTCGTAACAGTCCTGGCTTGGCTGTACTCGTAAGTAAATACAAACGTTCACATTCTCAAAATTAGTCACCCATCGTCATATTTTGTCTGATTGGGGTTCTCTGTCTCGTTAGGTGCATGCGTTTGATATTTTGATCATTGATTCGTTTTCTGACTCCCTGGTAACATGACCCAAGGTTACTGGACAAAATTAAAAGCCCAGTGATATGCCCTGTTGACTTGTAATGTACCGCATAAACGTCTATGCCTGTTGTTATTAAATTTTGTACAGCTTCTTAAAGTCAACAATAACTTTGCCTCCAGTCAACCAATTTCAATCCAGTTGATCAAAAAACCAGTTCAAATCCCTAACAATATTCTTTGCCCGTAGATCGGAAAGTAAAAAAAAACACACCCCACTAAATTCGAGCACGGTTCACTTAATATGCGCATATTATTTTGTGTTCAGCCGTTACAGTCACGCATGTTTCATTATCTTTGAATTTCAAATTTGAACATTTTATTGTCGTCAAATAGTCGGGCCGGTCAGTTCCGACTCGAAACAATTTCGACCCAATAACACACAACTTTCTTGCATGGTTTGTTTTGAGAATGAAATTACCGCACAGGACAGAATCAGTGTGAAAGTGTAGCAGATCCCGAAATGTTTTCGATTAAAAAAATGCACCCATGCTCGATTCTAATAATAGCTGAGGAGAAAAAGTGATTGAAAAGAAATTATTGGCCGGTATCCAAACGAAAGTAACTGATTGAGATGGCAAATTTTTATCAGACTGCGTGTAATTTTTTTTACTCTACCGAGCATGATACTTTGTTGATTGGATTGGTTTTTTTGCCTATCATACAGGAAGATAGTGGTTGCTCGCGTGATAAAATGTTGATAACACTTCAGAATTAGTTGACAAGAAATTGTGTGAATTGTTGCTTGATATGTTATAAATATTTAGAGCTATTTGTAAGGGTAACTTTTCTCTGGGTCAAGTTTTTTTTGCTGCATTTTTTGGCATCCAATTGCAATTTCTTTTCCAATGAATCGATTGGTACTTGTATGATGATTGCAAGTTGCTGTACTCGACATTGAAAGCCATCCACCTCCATCAAGATGGTCTTAGATTAGATTTGATTTTCGGAGTGGTGCTGGTCTGTTTTCTCTGTCACTGAAGCCGCAATCAAGCTTATTGTGAGCTCCGCTGAGTTATCTATATTTCCTATTCAAACCAGCGCCATCATCGAAGCGTAGTACTTCTTGAAGAGGTGTGGTCAGGAATTCTCAACGATGGTTTCATGAACCCTTGACCGAAATGACAAAGCCTTTTGTGTGCAAATCCCTCACATTCACAGATAATACGATGTTTCAACGCAGAATCTGCATTATTTACTCTCCGAGATACCAATTCTATGGAGATACTTCCTCATATCCAGTGAGTGGGAGCACTAGAGTTCGAGTCTGACATCTGCTTGATTTCAGGAAATCTTACTCCAGTAATGTTTTCACTCGATCGCTCCTTGAGTGTCGTCTTTTCGTTACGGGTAGAACGTCGCTTCATCCAACAATTGCAATTGGTAACCTTGCAAACCTAACTAACTTTAGTTTTGTATTGAATCAAATCTGCTGAATTCTATGTCTTCATTAAATCTATTGCAGGATGGCCGCAGTTTTATTATTCAAAATCAAGCACAATTTGCCCGCGAATTGTTGCCAATGAACTACAAGCACAACAACATGGCAAGCTTTATCCGGCAACTAAACATGTGTAAGTTCAGAATGAACCAATATTTCAATATTCATCTTCAATATCTTTTTTCGTTAGACGGTTTCCATAAAATCACTTCCATAGAGAACGGTGGCTTGAAATTCGATCGTGACGAAATGGAGTTTTCGCATCCGTGCTTCAAACGTGGCTACCCGTATCTTCTCGAACATATCAAACGAAAAATTGCAACGGCCAAAACTACAATCGATGAGAAGGCGAACATAAAACCGGAAGCTGTTAGTAAAGTTTTGAACGAAGTTAAAGTGATGCGTGGACGTCAGGATTCGCTCGATACTCGTTTCTCGGCTATGAAGCAAGAAAATGAAGCGCTGTGGCGCGAAATAGCTGCACTACGACAGAAACACATGAAACAGCAACAAATCGTTAACAAAGTAAACGACAAGACGATATTTCAACATAAGATTAATTTGAATAATGCTTTCGGTGTTTTTTTATTTTAGTTGATTCAATTTTTGGTGACCATAGTGCAACCGTCGCGTAATATGAGCGGCGTTAAAAGACATTTCCAATTGATGATAAATGATGTGCCACAATCGTCGAAGGTTCGTAAGCACAGTGAGAACAATACGGGACCTGTTATTCACGAACTAACCGAAGAACTTCTTGATGAAGTTGCCGAAAGTGATGCCGAGATGATGTAAGTTTCAAATGCATTTATTCCAATCGAAATTATTATTTAACCTCGTCATATGATTAGGATGAACAGTTCCCCTGTTATGTCGCCGGGTGATGCATCTAGTCGTACTGGCGCTGATAATGTCGAAGACTGCACTCGACCCAGATCCACTCTAAGCATTTCCAGCCTACAAGAATCGAATCACGATGACGAGTTCCTACTATCTCCTAATGGCAGAAGTTCAAGCATAACAGTAGACACGGATGGGCCGTCTTTTGTTTATCACATAACTGAACTTCCAGAAGATATCGAAACGGAGCAGGTTGAAAATCACACTCCGAAAAGTACGAACCGATCGACGACTCATCGCGGTCGTAAACGTAAACATGTCGAGTGTGAAGTAGAAGATCAGAAAAATCCACAACTACAGACCAGATCATCACAACAGAATACCAATAGAATCTCGAACGCAACGGACACCAATGTCCTGAAAATTAAAACGGAAAAAGATATCGACCCGTTGTCGTTTTTGGATGTTACGCTCGACTCAAATCGAGCTTCTATAGATCCCTCACTAATATCACCAATGGGCAGCACAAGCGATGAAACGCAACTGCCTACCACAAGCGGCGGCACGAACAATGACAAACAAATGTACATAAGCAAAGAGGATTTTATTAGTAACGAAATGCCTACAGATTTATTCGAGGTCAGCTGCTGCCCGAACGTGTCCCCGATCGAAATAACTTTTTAACACAAATTTTCGAATTTCAGGATGCAATGCTTGGCGACATAAATCTTGCTAGTGGTTCCTACAATCAAAATTTAAATTTTTCCCGATCGAAATCAAGGCCGAGCGGTAGCGGTACTTCAACAGCAGTCGGCGGAAGTAATACCGATCAGACAGAACAGCGACAGAATCTAGCCATTGCGAAGTACAACAATGAAGACATAATGCGGTTGAGTAACCCGTTAGTAACTGAGAACCGATCTTAGTTGCCCGAAACCCTTCTTTAATTAATCTCGTTATTTTTCGTTTCTTTTCTCACCCGACAGGCAAGACATTACGAGTCACTTGGACAATACCCAAGATGATTTGGATAGTTTAAAAGATTTACTACGCGGCGAAGGATATTCGTTCGATGCAAATAGTCTTTTGGGCGTAAGTGATAGAATTAATGAGTTGGATACATTAATCGATATGATCCTTGATTATGAACGAACTTAAAGAAATTAATGTGCTCGACTAATATTCATTTATTTTTTCATTGACTGTTAATAATTGCGTGATTTGAAGGCAAATTTTTCAATATTGATCTAATCTTCACATTAAAGAATTTATAGCGTAAAAAACAGCCAAAAATACAAATTAACAAAACTATTTTATTATTCTACTTGACTACTTCCAATTCTTTTTGCACTCGTCATCATCATTCATCCGCTTCAACAACAATTAATCGAACTTTGAACCGATGACGTATACTGACTCCTCCTCAAACCCTTATCACCATTACTTGATGCAACCGGCACACAACATAATCTCTATTTGAAATTTTTGGTCACGAAAATTGCGTACTAAATCACATCTACACATTTTTTCATTTCCGAAATTTGAAGAACTCATCGCCAGCTAATCGTTTAATTCTGCCAACATCTCTCGATGGCGACATATTGGCAAAGGTTAGACTTTTGAAGTAAATATCGCGACACTTATATTATTATTTTTATTTCAATGTTTTCTAACCTTTGTTTAAATTTGATAACTGATTGTGTGGGTGATTTTGCTTTAAGCTGATTCGATCCTAAAATCGTTTGTTAATTTCAGTCGTGAGCCGCGCGCGCGTCTTGAAATAAATTTAATTTTATAAGTGTTGTGATTAAATGTATCAAATAAAATGGGGATTAATTTCATGAATTCTTCGTTTAGCTCTTCAGTGATTCGGATATTCTCGCACCATACGGACTATCGTTATCAGCGGATCAACAGAATCAAGATAACAGTAAAAAGGGTAATAAAATAAATGAACGAGTTGCTAGTTAATTGAGTGTAACTGTACTTCTATTTCGTATTTAGGATCCGAACTAATGACGTATCAGCCTTACTACTCTGGAGACCTGTCCGACATGTTAAATATGGACTCTGATTCCTTGATGAAAAATCCAGGTGAATATTTTGATAGTTTTTTAATTTGTTACAACGAAAACGGTTTATTCCGTTTATTTTTTTTACCCCGATTGTTGCGACTATTTTCAATCCATTCCAATTGAGTCAAGCTTTGTAAGAATACGATTGTCGTTAACTGGACAGCAGTGCGTCATATTTGCAGTGGTTGAATCGCGATAATTGGTCAGCGAAGAAAGCGACCGAAAGGAGATTCTTGGTATAAGCTGCATAGTGTAACAATACGACCGTCAAATTTGAGGAACTTATTTAGTTATATCCTGGAATTCGTCAACGACATTTTCGAAACCTTGTGGGCAACTAATACCTCTCAAAAAGAATCTATGTCCCTACATAACCTGACTTGTTTGTCATGCCCTAACTCAGATCCTCGATTTTGTTAAATACATGATTTCACACCAACTTCATGCGGCACCTCGCAACCTTCTGACATTCACACAAAATGTGAGTGATGCACTCTACTGCGTACAGATCGTGCCTACGTCCGTCTCAGCTAGCCCTATAGGCACGTCGTGCTTCCCAGCATACAGCGCCTTGAAAAACTTGTTATCGTCCAACTCAGTTCACATTTCAAAGGTCAGATCATCTTATCTCCAATTTTACTGAATAAGTATGTAGTTTAATGCAACTTGAGGACATCGGAGGTGGTGGGAATTTTTTAACTTAAAGCATAGAATTATAGTAATGTTGGTGGAAGAATGAAAAATTGATCTGAAAGATATTTATTGTAAGATTCCTACCGTAATCCATGAGCGGGTACATCAATTCATTCTGAAAATGATAACAAAGCTCTGAAGCCCCCTATTTGGTCGTCGTCGATAAAGAATAATCTGGTTTAGTGCTTCTTGAAAAATAATTTTAATTTCCCATTTTAATTAAAACAAAATATGTCCTTTTTTTATTTGCCTTTCGTTTTGACTTTTAAGTAGTCAAGTTTAAGTTGTACAGTGCAATCAAATTAATCGAGTTGCTGGTAGCATTGTTTCTTTATCTTCAGCGATATTAGAATAAATTCGTGTTTTAGTTTATTATAATTTCTGTTCTGCAGACAGGTTAAGGCTAAAACGCAGAGAAGAAAAGAAGAGCACTGTTGCTTACTATCTTATTTTCCGCTGTGCCCGGATCATAAAAACCCCTGATTTCTGATTACCTTGGTGTGGTTCGAAGAATTTATCTATGTGAAAAATTAATTGCGGTGCGGTTGCGAAACTTTCCTATCCACATTTTCTACCCAACTGACAATGTTTCATTCTTCAACGATTTCTATTTTTCGACATGTCTACAAGACAAAATGATTTTTTGTTGGCTAAATTCTCATCCTTTAAAAATGGACAAAAAAAATTAATGAGATCTGCATTTCGTAGAAGGGAACTTTAATTTTTCGGTATTGTTTCGCCAGTCTGCTATCTAAATAAACACCAATGCCTTATTTTACCAGTTGTTTTGACATAAATCATTTCTTTCAGAGTACGACGAGAAGCAAAATACGGAAAATGATTCTACCCTGAACACACCGTTGCCTGAGCGGGATTAATTTGAAGAACGCCTGTAAAAAAAATTCAAGTTAACATCTTTTATAATTATGTAACATTTGATACTAAAAATCAACGCTATAAATACATTGTACGAGGTTGGAAGATCCTACAGCAAATACCGGAGCAACATCAATCGAAACAACTGACTTTTTAAATCTTTCGTTATTTAAGTAAACATATTAACTTAGTCCTAGTTTGTCTTAAACAATTTGGTATTTTCTTGTTGTCTATTTTTTTCAATTTCTAGTGTAAGACGTCACGTCGTTATACCCGTAATTATGCTTCATTTATTAAATGTAATAATATTGTTTTTTTTTTAGTTTAAAAAACCAATGAATATAAAAAACATACAACACTTGTATAGGATACGAATAAATAAACTTACCTCCTTTCAATTTTAATTATTTTACATGAAATGTTGTTTGGGATTTTAAAGAAGAGAATTCTTTGGCAACGTACTGATAGGATAGTTTTTTTTGCTTATTTGTACAAACAGTTTTTTGATTATGCGCGATGTTTTGTGAGGATATGAACGAATTAATGTTTGACGCAACACTTTTAGCCAAAATGTAAAATAAAAAAGAAATGGAAAATAAAACAAGCTAAAAGTTCTACAAAATTCGTTTTTTATTATCATGAAATGGACTGTTTCAACGCACAGTGCTAAAATTTAAAATAATGGAAAAGGACGAAATATTCTTCAGTTAAAAGTGAGTTTGTCGGTGGAAGGAAATTAAAAATAAATACAGCAAACAAATAGTTGTGAAATGATCAACTAATTAGCTGAAAAACTTAATATTAAGTATTTTTTTAGTACAGAAAAGTGCTCGGACTTAGCATAAGAAAAAAGTAGGAAGGGAGCATTTGTCGCAACATTGCACACTATGTAATCACATCTATACACATGAAATCTCTTGATGAAGCACTGTTACCACATGTTACATGTGGATCTAGTCAAAGAGTAAGTTTCTGATTGGGGAAGGAAAATGACTCCTGAGAACTTTTTGTTTGGATCCGTCATTGATCTGAAACAAGCTAGGGGTGAATTTATTAAAGGAATAAGTGAACAGGCTTCGTAACTTCTAGACTTGGGGATATGGAAAGAGCTCATATAATTTTTTTGAATTTTTTATAAATCTTTTGTACTGTAACGTAGCAACATTAACAGGAAAAGGAGAAAAATAGGTTTCTAATAAAAGTAGGAGGGATTGTAAGGGAGTAGTAGTCATTAGTGGACACAAGAAAAAACAATATTTCTACAAATTTTGAAATCCCTCTCCCATCCCTACTAACAAACTACCATCCATCCATAAGACCCTTACCCAGGCTACGGGGCAGGGAAATAGCTTCGGTAAGGCCTTATGGAAGGTAGTTTGCTAGTAGGGCACCGGATACACCCATGACTGCAGGCTATACTCGTTAGGAAGGTGTTCAACATTCTGCCAAAATTGCATGAAACGAAATTTGGGAATCTCAACCTTACACTTGCAGGTATGTTCAGGTGAACGAGTATTACTCTTTTTCAAAACCTGTGTGATGGGACACAGGGCAGAAGCAAGACTACTTCACAAGTCAAGATTCTAGGCGATAGTCGTTATCTCTCGCCAAGACTTTTTACTCCAACGAGTATACAAAATCCCGAAGGAAACCAAACAATTTGCGCGCATTGGATTGGATTTTTAATTGAAAACTGACGAATCGCGTCCGGCTAAAAGGGCATGAACTTAGTCATTGTAAAAATTCCGCTTGACCAAAGAAAGAGGAATCCCTAAAACTTTTACGTTTAGATCACAAGATCTAGACAAATGTGAAATAAGTCGATTTCGCTTATAAAAAGTGAGTCTTGCAGAATTTATTCTTACTTCTTGGAAAGTAAATCTGGATTTAGTATATGGGCGAAAAATCGAACCAGTTTGGGAAAGTGTAAGAGTGCCCTTAAGTGTGCAATGAAATAGGGAGGAACCATGGGGCTCGTAGCATAACTTCATTTTCCGTCGGAGTCGTACAGGAATTGATTTCTAGTGGACACGTGGCGATTCCAAATTCAGTTGGTGACGAGTTGATGCTAGGTAGCAAGTCTAGAACTCTACTGGCGCCTTCAATAGCCGGAACTGTGTGCACTCTCTCGTTCTCGATCGCGTTCATTCGTCCCAATGTCGCAAATTGAAAAACACACTTAAATTCAATATAACACAAGTTTTATTAAAACTTCTTTAAATGCTCGAAAAAAATAAAATGACATAATCAATCGCAACAATAAATTACAGGCAAAAATGCTATCTAAAAAGCTGTTAATTAAAATCACGGTAAAAATCTCATAAAAAAAATTTAAAAAAATATTAACAAACTGCAGAATTGAGACGTTTGATAAATCTGTCCTTGGCTGGTAGTCGCTACTTTAAATCGGGCGTTAAACGCAAAAAACTAGGACACGAGATTCATTGATTGAGAAGAGCAGCTCTGTGCGGGTGGTGAAGATTAATCCTCGTCGTCGTCATCGTCGGACGGCACAAACAGGTCGTTCTCTTCGAGAAAATTCGCTACACTTTTACTAATCGCCGCTCCAACAAATAGTCCCGGGATTACGGCACAAACGACGCCCACGATTCCGAACGGCATCTTGTTGGGTATTGGTTTTAGGGCTCCGCTCCGGTAGTGAGTTTTCAGGCGGCACACCATCACATTCTGCTTGGCTATGGATTCCAGAAGGAGTCGCGCTAGTACAGGTTGTCGAACACGTGTGATTATCATTTTTGCGCCGCGAAAAGAAATTTTATGTTTTTTTTTAGGCCAGAAGGGTGGGCTGATGCCGAAAATAAATTTTCTTCTTTCACAAGACGAAATCTTCGATTCAACCTTCAACGTTCACTTCCGATTTTTTTTTTTATTTTGACATATGACCGTCGATTTCGGTCGCAGGGTTGGTCAACAGTGTTGGAAATGTGGAAAACTATTTGAAATTTATTATATAATTATTATGGAACTTTTATTGACTTTATTTGTAGTTTTTTGATAGTAGCTAAAATAACAAGATATCATTAACAAAAAGTTTAAAAAAAACTCTTAAAAATGAAGTATATCAATAGCGCCGATATGGCATCACTCCTGGAACGCTGGAAACCACTGTCACTAATTTTTCCAGTCTGCTTAGTGCATTTTCGTCCGTCCGAGGGCGCATTGTTTTGTTCGTGCTTCGTGGTGCTGTCGCGTTAACGTACGGGACGTGAACACGACTGTCAAATTTTTCTTACCACACAAAAAGTAAAATTCCGAAAAAAAATTTCATTTTCGTACGCTTTTCGCGCGAATCACCGTTGAAAAGAATCGGATTTGTGTAAATTTACGATTTGTGTAAGTTTTTCGAACTGCGCGTTTCGATTTTGCTCGTCGAGCTCTTGGAAACTTCGCGGAATTTTTTTTGCTAAATTTGGCGATTTTTTTTCGGTTTATGTGACTTTTGTGACAGTGGAAAAGCGGTGTGGAAATTCGTTGAAAACGAATAAAAAGAGAAAACTTTTCTTGTGTAATGAAAACTATAGAAATGGAAAATTTGTTGTGATTTAGTGTAGTGTGATCCGTTTTATGCCCGCGCAGAAAAGACTGCCGACTCTTCGGAAACGAATTGAAAAAAATCGACAGCAATGGATTCGGACAACGACTTGGACCCAAGGATTCAGGTACGCAATTATCGTCATTGTCCGAGGTTTTTTTTGTGACTAATGGGCTTGAATTACGGACAATTACTAATCCCAGGTATATTCCAACTCACCTGTGCACTTTGCTCCGTAGTTTTGCACGTGATTTTGTTGATGAGGCGACCGACGAGCTGGTACAAGCGCTCGAATACTTTTGCAACTTTTCAACTATTAGAAATTTTTTTGTTTGCATAAAGTAAAGACTGATTTCACTTTTTCATAACTAAAGCTTGCGAAAGAAAATTCGCAACAGTGGCGAGCACATTTTTTTTTGCATCTCCAGAAAATGTCACCAGATTTCCGCGTTTCAATGGACTGCAATCTGAGGCCTGGGATTGCATTTTGGCCGCACAATTTATCGCTTTTTTAGGCGGTTCGGAATGTTTTGAATTTGCATAGGAATTTCACAACTGGTTGTCGGTGTGACCGCCAAAACTTGAAATAGATATTTTGTCAATATTTTGGGTAAAAAATTCGAACCCCTCTGTTTCCTGGTGCATAGGAAAGTAACATCAATTTGAATTCGAGCCCACCACCGCCCAAATTGTATTCTACTAGACTAGGAATTTCTATCATTACGGACAAGGCTGTAGCCAAAAAAATTTTTGCTCAGGTTTTTTTAAATGAATCTGGGGCCGAAAAAACGGATATATCCAGGAGGTCCTATAAGCGATACAAAACCTTACGTGTGTGAGACCGGTTTATGAGTAAATTGTACGTGAGCAGCAACCCGAACCGTTTCAAACCCTCCCTTTTAGGGATTTAATACTCCACCGAATATGTTAAACTTGAAGACGTTCCTGGTACCCACTTTTTGAAATTTTCAAAAAATCAATTCACCCCTCTAGCCACTCTTCAGACTACAAACCTCCCGAAAGCTACCAATTGCACAGCACATGGATGGAATCGAAAAATTGATACAAGCTGGCATGAACGTGATACAAACGAAAAGTAAATGAACTTTGAGTGATGTGAATACATGGTACTTTACAAATTTCGCAGGAGATGATGAGGTGAAGCGTGAGGCCGCCGAAAGGCATGATGTCTCGCATCAAGCCAGTTTCTCACTAGCACTCAATCAGACAAGAGAATACTAGCCGTCATAGTGACGAGTGTTTGAGGTTTTTTAACCAAGAGGCTTCTAAAGACTGACATGAAAAATTCACACGAACC
This sequence comes from Beris morrisii, assembly GCA_951812415.1. Taxonomy (NCBI): domain Eukaryota; kingdom Metazoa; phylum Arthropoda; class Insecta; order Diptera; family Stratiomyidae; genus Beris; species Beris morrisii. The sequence continues at coordinate 7,001,231 of OX638313.1, forward strand.
AGGAAGGACGTTACGTTTACCTTATAGCCTTCATTAACCGTTTAGTACTACTGGTAGCTAGTGGCGTGTCTTCGGTAGCCTATAAACCCAGATTGTGGATTTCAATCACATTCATGACATGGTCCTACGATTTTCCTTGTAAGTAGGTTCCCAGTTATCCTAACTTTTCAAAAATACCTATTCGCACAAAAACCTCAATAATCCTTTCTTACCCATTCTTCTTTCATTCGCCTGGATTGGACGATAGGCTGATAAATTAGTTCCGGGAAAAAAAACTACGTTGAGAAGATTAGAGAGAAAACCTCAAATCGAGCAAGGGGACGACCGTAATGTCCCAAATCCGTTGGGAGACATAGCAAGAAGGCCAATGCCCGATTTGGCCTATCACGCCATGGTAGACAATCGCCCCCATTTACCTGATTTTCCAGTTCAATCGTTTCATGTACTTGACCGTTCCTTATGAATCAATAACTTAACATTGCCATCTAAATTTTACCATCAATTGGAACGCCTGTCCATTTTGTCTATCGCTGACAACCAAAGAATCTCAAGGAAAAGTGCAGCAGCACTTCAAGAGAGCTGATTGTAGGACCCTTTAAGAGTTGTTTTTAACCGGGAATTGTGACTTGGCCTATCGACTTGTATCCCAAACAACCCTTAAAGCAAAGAGGCTTTTTATTACCTTCAGTTTTAAAAGAACTAGGCCGACGAAGAGTTCTTCGTTCAATGAGGAGTGTCGCGATGCCATAAAAGCAAAAAGAAAACGTTCCAAGTATTCGCTCTAAAAGTGTCAAGGAATATAAATCGAGACGGCGAATTTAATATTTTTTTTAATTACACAATTGCATTCACCTGAGCCAAGATGCTTTCTTTAATCACCTCATCATCATCACATTCTCCAATCAAGCGCACAATTGAATTGATATTGAAAGAGAAAATGTCAAGAAATAATTTTATGATCTTTTTGCTATTGAATTGAGCTAGGCTTCAACGTGGTCTGAAATTGCGTGTCTGTCTGCTGTAAACACCTGAGGAGGAGGAAAGAAAAATTCCGAGAAGAAAACTGGTCATACCGGAGGAAACGCTGAGGCTAGAATATCAGCATAATGCTTTCAATTGAATTTAAAGAAACAAAAAAACAACAAATAAAATATTTAATTGAGTTTACTTGATGCTGAAATTGTTGATACCAAAGTGCAGGGCATTTACGATTTTATCGTCGTTGCCAATTTATACAAGGCACTTGTGAACCTACCTTGTGGCATATCATCACTGTTTCCATTTAATTCCGAAAAAAGTCTCGTTTCAGTTCGTTAAATTTTCATGGTTACGTTGCGTGGTTCTGCTATCGAGGTAGACAATTTTACAGGTACGCGGTACAGGTAATGTCGGCATCGTTCCACTTCTACTAGCTGACGGTATTACATTGCGAGTCAATGCTCTGCCAGTTCGTCATCACGGCAGAGCCTTGCCCTTTTGATCTAACCACCTCTTCACTTCGGTATTGTACCTCCGTTAACCTGTTTTTACCGCAAAGGTATTTAATAGGTGAGAGTGCAGCAGCGCAGATAATGCTGCTGGTGGAATGGAATATTCTATTCTAACTAAAATCATGGCATGTCTTTTTTCGTAATGGTTTTTAAAGTCTGAAACGTTTTTAGAGTTGGTTCAATTCATTTCTATCGGTGGTAATTCGAGTGTTTGAAAGGGAGACGCAATGATTTGAATTTGTATGTATGTTTGGAACTTTTTAGTTTAATTTTTTTTTAGCTATAGCAACAATAGCTAGTGAGACTCGGTAATTGCTAGCTGGATTCTCGTATTGAGTTCAATCACAGCAGAAATCCGATTCATTGAATTGAAATGAGGCGACGGAAACGTCAAATTAAATTAAATGAGAAATGAAAAGCCACTGGATAATTGTTACGACCAGGTAAAAAAAATTCAATGACCGACACTAGTACTGATGGCCCAATTGTTACCCCTGTTTCCAGCATTTTCTGATTAAATGACGAATTTTCTCGAATATATAAAGCTAAAGTTGGGCCTTGGTCTCACCGATGATGAATATTTTTCACCTCGTCTAATGCATAACTTCGCTAAAATTTTCTGTACGCTTCCCTTTTCCGGGAACAGGTTATTAGTCTATACACCAACAACCTAATTGTGCCAGCTTATACAAAGCTCTTCTGGATACTAGGCGACGTTGTCGTTATTTTCTCCGTTTTTCTCCTGGAAGGCCATTTCGATAATAACGAAGCGATAACAATCGGTTTTGCGTATTATTCCTTGAACTTTTGATGTCAACTGATTTCTACGTGGTAATAAATTCGTGAATATCAATAAAATTCATCACGTTCGACGAATCGTACACAGAATTTTAGAAGGCACATGTAGTTTCTACAATAATATCTTAGTGTGGGGAATGGAAATTATTTCAATTTAATTAGTCACAGTCTCACGGTTGGTGTTTGCAATTGAATTGCATTGCGTCATCGGAACTCAGTATGCACGAATAAAAGCAGCTTCACCACAATCGCGCAACACTTCATAACAACTTTATTAATTTTTGCGTTTGATAATTTGATCTTGGTCGATCTGCGTTTTAACGTCACGGTAGATTGCATATTAATCGGTGTTCTACGATTCAACCAATGGAATTTGATTCTGAAGATGTATTCACGTTTTTAAGTTCTTATCAGTTCTTGTGTGGACCATGCGCTCTTCTAAAGCCTGATCTTGAATCCTGTTCCGTCTTATCTCTATATGTTTGACGCCAGGGTTTCTTCTTGGATTGCATTGAATTCTATTAGTACTTTCCTCCTAAGATTCTCAAATTGTCCAGTCGTTCTCCGAAGATCATATTTCCATAAACCGCTATACGGAATCAGTTGATGTTTCTTCATCTATTTGAAAGAATTCATCAGATTGGCTTTTGGTGTATTCTTCTCTTAATGTCCTCGTGCTTTTTCGATTCTCAACCACTATACCCAAGAAATCCTTACCAAAATTTATTCTGCTAACAAAATGTTTATGTTTAAATGAGGTCTACTTTTGACGAAATGAAAGCTGCACACGGTAAACAGTTTTACCCGAGCATCGATGAAGCTGATGTATAATAGAGTAAAGTATCCGAATGTGGAATACCATTTTCATTTTTTTATCTCTAGACTATAATTTAGCATTAAGAACTGCGAACAATATACAAATCGAGAGGGTATCTTAGTACCATTCTATAATAAAAAAGATAACGTTGTTTTGAGATACAGTAATTTATAAAAAAATAAAAATTTCCAAAAAGTGTATATCTTGCAAAATACATTTTATGGTCTTAATGTGGAATAGTGTAAAATTATTCCGAAAAGAAAGGATCGTCGCATTTTGGACACAGAAATGCTTCATTATTTTTTTCAATAGCGCACTTTTTATGAGCCCAAGTATCGCACGAAAGACATTCAATCCATAGTAAAGGATTTCATTCATTTAACCATGTCTTCTCGCAAAACTGGCAAACAGTTTCAACTACTTTTTACTTATATGACATTTGAATAAAACAGATGAAGAATCCCCCATGTATGAGTATAAATTCTCTAAATGTGTACAAGAAAAGATGATTTCAATATGAAATTACGGATGTCACGTGAAGCAATTCGAAGTTAGGGGGGTATTCCACATTGCGACCATATACCACATTCGGGTACTTTACTCTAATCTCACGTGGTTTTTGGTTCACGTATTACCTAAAGGTATCATACAGAGTTCCATGAAGTGGGCCGAGCTCAACAAAAACTAGTGGGCTTTTACCGGGTTGAACCCACTTAAAAGACCTATGGTGAAGACCCACCTGAAAAAATAATTGGAAGTGTCAAAGAAATTCCATGATGTCCTTTTACATTCAGTTGAAGCTCGAATTTTTGAAGGCGGATGTCGGAATGAATCCTCCTACATCCTTCGCTCCAAATCGAAATGTTGAAAAATTCAAAGGTATTTTGTTATTTGTATAATGGATAGAAAAAGGTCAAGTGATCTAATTTACCCTACGTCTGAACTGGTCGCTAGAACTATCAAGCTGGAGCGACGTCATTGCAAGCTTCTTAATCCAGTATTTTTCTTCCAAAACTATTACTAGCAGCACCTGGCTTAAGATCGCATAAATGGCAAAAACATAAAACGGGTGCTGTGTTATTCCATTCCTTCATAATTAAAGTCTCGAACAAAATCTAATAGCATTTTTTTTTGGGAAAAGAATTGAAAATATATTGGTCCGTCGAGCCAGATTTAAACTATAGATCTATGACAGCCAAAAGACACTAGCAAAAACTTTATAGTAAACCTGAATTGCAAAATAGTTGAACCACATTTGGTTGAAAATGTACTATGGTAAAATTCAGGTGGAGGCAAATGTTCCTTATTGCCCTCATCTAAGGACGCCCTTGCCCGTGGTAATCACTTGTGTTTTTAGATTGCAAGGATCAGATTTTCTAAAGTACGATAAACTTTTAAATTAGACTGAAGAAATGCAATTCTATTTCACAAGGCTCTAAACATAGTCAATAAACAATAAATGAAGCTCAATTGAACTACTTTTAATTCAAATATTATTTCCAAGTAGACGGACGCAATGAAAAGCAAATTTGGCGTATTGCCAAAAGCTGTGTAACTATGTTATTTTTATTACCAAATATTTTCGCAAAATTTCAGAATATCTACGATGAATATTAATCGAAGCTGATAATGGATTATGTATTTAATAATAATCAAAATGTTACAAATTTCCATAACTAATGATATGCCGACGAGATAAAGTCAATTTGCATAGGAAAAATAGTACGTAGCATAACCAGTAATCGACTAAAAAGAAGCTAAAGATACTCGTCCCGGCGCCGGCCTTTGTGGCATTTTCAGATTGCTTCGATCGATTGTAAAGCTGCTAGCTTTGTGGTCAAATTTAATAACACGTTAAAGTTGGCAATGTGAATATATTTCAAAATAACAATAAATTGTACCGGGTGGATCAAGTTTTAAATTATCGTCAATTAGGTTTGATCGTGGAGCTCAGTGCGATCGTTTTGAAGTATTGCTTGTTTCATATATTACATTTTTAATAAAAAGAAAAATGCAATTTTAGGAAATGATCGTAGCTGCCTAACTATTTTATAATAAATTGATCTGCAATCAAAATATGTTGGTAATTTTGGTATTTTTGGATTCACGATCTATTAATCTCCAAAGATGATCGTGATGAATGTTACATTTTGTTCAAATCATTCCACAAGAAATGATTACCTACTTGCTATTCCTCATATTTATGACCATCTTAAGAAAGTGATCGGTGATCGTAAACACTGCGCGAACCACCACCCTGTTGATCTCGATACCTGGATCCGCCTCGTAGACACAGCATTTAAAAACACCATACAATTTTCTCAGAATTGTTGACTACGAATAGTTTACAAATGATTTCCGCTTTTAAGTTCACAACAAACAATGTGCAAAGTCTGGGGTCCGCTGAATGATGTATGATCGAGCCCCGCATCTGATCGTGCCAGCTATTCGCACAATTCTTTGAAGTGATTCTCTATGAAAATAATCACTTGTGTTTTTTTTTTCTTTCGTTTTTTAAAACGATTTGAATACCAAAGTATTACCAAGATTTCTTCAATCGTTAAGAATTCTTAAAGGTTATTGCGCATTACTTAGCTCGTTCACTTGTGACCGTGATATTTCGCAATTTTGGACGTACCAATGTGAAGTAAGTTTGTGGAATCACCTTCTTACAACGATTTTAAAACAATGGCATGCTCGCTAATGGAAATTTCGAAATTTTACTAGTTCTTGTGAAGAGCATACGAGTTCCTTCTTACCCTAATAAGACTTACCAAGTAAGAATATAGTTACAACCTCTTAACATTGCTAATGATTTTTTTAAACATGTTTCAGGAAACCCGAAAAGTCTATTTGGTTCGTGACTATATTGTGCAATTTTACGAGATACACGTACTCGAAAAGTATGTACTCGTCTCAAAAGCCTCGTTAAGCGTCCAGTGAACGCTAATTAGTTTAGCAGTATGGAAACCATTGTACAGTACAAGCATTTCATACATTAGGGTGCCACTAACAAATTTACAAAAGCTTTGGTAAGGCTTTTATAATGTAGAATTTTGTCGCATTACTACAGCCTTCTCAGCCATATACAAAACATACTCGAACTTTGTTCCCGTTTGCAAATTTGCTTTCTATAAAACCCATGGAAACAGAACCTAAACAAATCCGACCCACTTAAGGCGGATAATCTTAAAAAGAGCAGTTTGTTATTCGGTGAAAAAGAAACGAAAAACCATTAGAAAAATGAAAACTGTAATGCTTACATGCTCATTGATTTTATACGGATGAGCTGATAAATCGATAAATTAGGGAAATATGATGATTTTCGATTTGGACAGGGCTTTGGATTAGTTTAGGAATCCGATACACACATTAAGTACGATTCAAAAATCATGAAAATGAATGAAAAGTCCAAAATCAAAGCTGGCAATCACTTAAAAAATATATGTGTACAACCATGGGAGTTCCTCAACTACCCATGGGTGTACAACCATTAGGGTTTTATCAACTACCAGGGGTGTTTGATTTGGATAAGCAACAACATTTATTTCCTCTGATGAAAAAACAAATAAATTGTTAATTTTAAATAAAATAATCATGGCTGTGGCGCTAACTAACACCTGGGGCAACACCCATGGGTGTACGACCATGCTTGTTTCTCGAAACACCCATATATATGAGTGTACTACTACGCGTGTGTAAGCATGGGTGTACTACCATTAGTGTTAGGAAACATCAAATAATTTTGTAGCGAATCGCCGTATCGGATCGAAATATGATCGCTTGCTTTTTTCGATCCTAAATCGAAACTTTAATCCTTTGCTCAGATATACGAGTAACATTGCTTCTCGAACGCTCAGTAATACTAGCTATTGTTCTCTGTGATCGTACGATCTGTAGGAAATCGTCGTTTCGAATGGAAATATGATCGCTGGTCGCGAAAATATCGAATCGTCTTCTCGAACCTAAAACAAATGGAGTTCTGTGCTCGGATCGAATATACTCTGTAGTAATATTGCCGTTTATGTCTTTTCGAAGACTCAGTAGTTCTACAACAAGACCAATATAAAATTTTTGATAAAATATCGCTGTAAGGTATGACGACCAAAGGATCAACAAAAAAGAAGGACAGGATAAAATGAGATATCTTTAAGGACAATATTTTCTCAAATAAAATCTTCAGCAAGGAGTCATCAAACGCCTGCCGATTTTTAGTCTGTGAAATCAGATTAGCTTGAGAAGACATTCTCTTCATTAAATTTCTTTTAACTACCTGTCGAAGACTCCCCCGTTTCCTGTGTAAAACCATCTATTTCCTTAAAAGTATTAATATGACGTAGGCAGTGGTTGAGTTAGAGTTAAGAACAATAACAAAAAATAATTTAGGTCGTGTTTCTGTCTTAATTCGAGTTGATAATAATAATGCAGTTTCTCGTGTGTATGCGAGTTACTCAATCTATAACACGCATACAAAAGCTGCCGTTTTCGCTTGTATGGACAACCGCTTATTATTGGAATTTTCAAAAGCCTCGTTAAAATAATATCCACAGGAAATATGAGGAAAATTGATATGTTGCTATTATCACAGACAATATAATACCCAGATGACGAATACCATATTAGAAATATGTATTCATTTTTTAAATTAGCTGGCAAATGTTCGCCAGCTACGGTTTGAAACTACAATAAAGCTTTCACAGTTTAAATGCTTTGACGATAAAGAATCGAAATCTAAAAAAAATGTCATTACTAGAGAAATGTAAACTTCATTTACGTTTGTGTAAAATATATCGATATTATGACTATATTGTGAAAATACAAACAAACTCCTGGCCGCGATATGGTTCACAACTAACTGACATGCTTCGCACATTGGATAAATAAAAAATAAATATCTTACTTCGCTAAGTTCAATATAGAGGAACAAAGCTTTTTCATCACATGGTCGTTCGTCATTTGGGTATAATATTGTCTGTGCTATTATATAAATATACTTTTTAAAAACTTTAAATAAATAAATAAAAACGCAATAGTTTCATTCAATTAAATATTAAGCGCCATCTTCATTATATATTTAAAATTAATTCATTGAGCCTTTTATAAATCGAAATTTTTTTAAAAATTAATATATGTACATAAATTCACCATCTGAATAAATATTTTTGGTTTGGGTAAATACCATGTTTACACCCATCACTGAGAAAATTCATTTCAATTTTATCCGAGAGGTCATGTTAAGGATATATAGAGATTTACATCAATTGAAATGCATTACGAAAACCACAATTAAATTGCTTATAAACAAAATGCGTCAGTCAAAAATGTGATATTTGCGCAGTCAAAGTAACAGAGGTGAGTTTAAATTTAGGAAAGGCGCTGTACACATTGCACACGACCGAACGAATTTTCCGATACGAATTTTCGTTTTTCTGCTTATTGTCAAATCTTCAGTTATTAGAAAATTGGCTGAAATCGTTAATTATAACATTTTCAAGAATATCATAATGTTAAACAAAGTCCGTCTGTCGGTACGAATACGTCGTACGAATATTTTAGTCGTACGACTAAAAATATAATAAAACATATTTAGTCGTACGACTAAATAAAAATAATTTTTCTTTTTATTATCAATTAAAACTACAAATCCCTAGAGATTTTCTTTCATGATATTCTTGAAAATGTTATAATTTACGATCATAACTAATTTTTCAATAACTAAAGATTTCACAATAGGTCGAAAAAAGAAAAATTGTATCGGAAAATTCGTTCGATCGTGTGCAATGTGTACAGCGCCTTACTCTTGAATTCCGTTGGTAAAACCTATTCCTCTCTTTTTTTAATATTTTTATTTTCCTTATGACCAATTCAGTTTTTTTATTTTTGTTTTTTTTTTCTCCTCCCTGCACTGATTCGACTGCGTGCTCGGTTTTTCAAGGTCTTAAGAAATATTTCGAAAAAGAAACATACCGCTTATACGGTAGGTCACAGCCAATCGAAGTCGAAAAAATTTTAGGACATTTGTATGGAAGCTGCCAAAAGAAGTAAATGTGATTTTCACCAAATATTTTAAGAACATATACATTGGTGCTAACAAAAGTGGCGATTTACTAAGATACTTTACCAAGTAATGAATCTCACAAGTTTTTTTTTTGTTGACACCGTAAAATAAAAAATAGAAAAAATTCTCAGAATTTAGATTCGATATGAAGATGTAAAATAATTTTCAGTCCACGTAACAATTCATGCAGTTTCAAAATAAATTACATTTTCAGCTTTCCTCTGTTATGAATCAGACTCAGAATCGCTTTAATACGAGTCGAGTATCGTCTTCTCCAGTTGATGATTACGTGCAGAGTCTTCATAGATTGCTTTAACGAAAAACAAGACCACTGGAAGTTAACTTAGATGGACATTTTCGTCCACTTTATTTTTAGTCTTAATTATCTTTAAAAAAAAAGCTGCCTAGTTCCACGCGTTCCCGAGTTAGCTTCCATTCCATTCAAAAAATGCACAAATTTTTCAGGAAATTTTGTATGGTTGCAAAGTAAAAAACATGCCAAAAGCCATTAATTGAATTGACCATATCATCACATATCATACTTTTTTGACCAGTCAAATAATTTTCTAATTTAATGTGCAATGAAAGCAGTCGGATTCAGAGCCTTGAGTAGATTTGCTTCGGAAGGGCAAGATGGAGTTTAATAATGAAGCAAGCATTGCAATCACAGAACTCCCAATAGATAGCCATGCCTTCAAAATATAAACGTAATTTCAAGTCCAATTATCACTCAAAGAGTACCCATGCGAGGTAAATGTTTCTATAATTAACATGGAATATTTCTGTGGATATTTGTTATGTTAAATTTAGAATGGAGCTAATTAGTGAAGTCTTGTGGGGCTATTCGAAACAGACTAATGACCTCAGTCAGAACTCGTGGCGCATAATGATTCTTGTTTACGTTTCCTTCGGAATGGCGGTGCCGTGCCCTTTATACTCCGGGGCTATAAATCATTTATGACCAGCACTCACGAAACATTTCCAGCTCTAATAATCCGATATTATCTATGTCTTATAAAATCCTCTTGATTCTCATTCCCAGAACCCAGAACGCTAATGGCATATCACCTTCCTTCGCTAGTTAAATCCAAAGAAGGGAACGTACTCTTGACTATAATCCAGTAATCGTCAGCGTTTCATCAACATGGAAAAAGCATTTTTTTGGGTTGAAAAAACGGAACGAATTTTAGTTTTTGAAGCCCACTTTTATGTTACCTGGATTACCATGAATAGTAAAGGTGGTAATCAATGGATACAAGGCTGACGCATACTTGACCATGTTTTTAGGCAATTTCATAAATTTTCTTACGGTTTCGTATTTCGCACTAAATTTACATAAAAGTTTTATGGAATCGAAAAAAAGAGCAGCCAGAGTGCTGGAAAAAAAGGTCGTATGGAATAGCGTTTTTGGACTAAAGTTTGTGGAATAGGAAAATCAATAGTTCTGCTTACATGAGCTAGGAATGAAGCGAACCTCTCAACTAATAGCAGCTATTAGACCGACGACATAAAATTTGTTAGATGGAATTGCTAGATATTTTATTATATTAGCATTAAATATTTATATAGTTTCACATCACATCACTATAACCATGCCCTTAAATAATAGGTCTTAGATAAATAAAGATCGTTTTATGACCGCGAGTCACGACATAACTCTGCTATTAGTCGCTTACTGAGAAATTAATATGACCACCATCTTTTCAACGGAATAGAATACTTAGAGTAGGTGTTAATAGGAAAACAGCACACGGTTGAAAAATATTTTTGTTTATATTAGGTCATTGCAGATGAAATGTCGTTTTTCTCTATGAAGTGAAGTCAGTTGCGATTTTCATGTCTCAAACTGCCGCCAGGTGGCACAAGCAGTGTTGCCAACCATTTTGTTTAAAATTTCCCACGATTGAGCCCAAAATTCCTCTTTTTCCCCATTATTCGTAATGGAATTCCCCACAGTTTCCCCATAAAGAATAATTCTACAGGAGTAAAAGGTTTTATTAATCATAAAGCAAAAAACCTATTTATTGTATTACGAAAAAAAACTATTGTATATATAAAATAAAAAAGATGGAGTAAAGCAGTTATTTGATTAAATAAAGATAAACCATTATATGAGAATGGATTTTAAGAATTTTTTGGTTGTTTTTGACGTCATAGGAGTTTCTAGTGAGAAACACCAACACGAAAGTCCGACTGGAACCAATCGCCGTCTTGGATACTGCCATTGAGGACATGATAGTCCCATTCTCATTAATATTAGGAAACATTAAATTGCTGTTGGCGGGATTTGTGAATCAAAATCCACCAAAATTAGACTATGGCAAATTTCACTAGTATATAATTCGTGGAAACAAGTTTGTTTCTATATCGCATATATAGAAAAATCCTCAGCAATACCAGCATGATACACTCTGTGATGAGCGAGTCACATCCGATGACGAAAAAGCTCATTCGGACCTAGTTCAACACTCCCTTAAACTGGCTTCGCCACTGAAGGTTTTTCAACTGTCATATCCTAAATGGCAGTAGCCAGGGCTTATCCTGTTATTGATTCGTCAGATGACTGTGACTGGATAATGAGTCACGTGATGGCCAGTTGGATTTATACATATGTGACTCCTAAACCTACATACGATCCATGTAAACAATGAAACGCAATAAATATTAGACGCAACGAAATAAGAATGTCTGTTTTGTTTTTCTTGTCGCCACAAGTCGACGTTGAAGTCGGTGTTGTGCTTGTGGTAAGGAATTTCAGAGAGTTTTGATTTTCCCCATAATTGATCTCGAATAGTGCTGATTCCCCTTTTCCCCGTTCAATAAAATTTAGACTGAAATTCCCCACAAGTTGCCATCACTGGGCACAAGTGGTATTGGGTATTGAAGTATAAATACTCCTATATTTACTTATGGAGTCATTTCATTTTTGGACTTCATTGAGATCGGAGAGAAAACAAAATGTATTCGAGTCAAAAACGGGTAATTTTTCTTTATGAATTTAAACTTGGCCGCAGGGCAACGGAGGCAACCGAAGACATTAACAGGGCATTTGGAACTGATACGGTAAACAAACGAACCAGCGATGGTTCGGAAAATTCCGATCAGGAGATATGACCCTTCAAAGCGACCACGTGGTAACCCAGGACCTTCGATCGACAAGGACGAGCTGAATTTATTAATGGAATCTGACTCACGCCAAATTTCGTAAGCTACAATGGGCAGGCCATGTGGAGCGAATGGACGACGGAAGAATTCCCAAACGCACACTGAAAGGTAGAGCTCAGGGCAAACGACCGGTGGGAAAACCGCGGAAAAGATATGAGGACTCAGTTGACGCAGATTGCAGATCGCTTCTTAGATGTACAAATTGGAGGACGCGGGCGCTGAACCGAGATGACTTCAGACAATGTATCCTGCAGGCCCTGGCCCGATTTGGGCTGTCGCGCCATTGATGATGATGACTTACGCCAAACTGTAAGGGACATTGCAGAGAAATTGGGCGTACACTATTCGACAGTTTCCCATCACTTGCAACTGCTCGGAAAAATCAAAAAGCTTGATAAGTGGGTTCCGCATGAGCTTACTGAGCAAAACATGCCGAAACGAGGCCTTCATCCGAAGAAGATAATGGCGATTATTTGGTGGTCTGCAACTGGAGTTATTCACTATTCCATATTGAAGCGTGGTGAAACCATTAATGCAAAGAAGTATTGTGCGCAACTCGATGAAATGCATTAGAAATTGCGTGTTCAACGGGCTAGATTGGTCAACAGAGATGGAGTTATACTGCTTCATGACAACGCACGGCCTCATGTTTCAAGAACAACGGTCCAAAAATTAAACGAGTTGCAGTATGAGACTCTTCCTCATCCACCATACTCACCAGACCTTTCGCCAACCGACTACCACTTTTTTAAACATTTGGATAATTTTTTGACGACCAAACAATTCGATAATGAAGCAGCCATCAAAAGTGCCTTCGAGGACTTTCTTCGCTCTAGAAAGTCGGACTTCTACGAAACTGGCATAAATGCGCTTGTATCTCGTTGGGAGAAGTGTATTGCATGTGCTGGTGCCTATTTTGATTAATAAAATTAAGTTTTATAAAAGTTACAGTTGTTTGAAATTGCACTACCAAAAACGACATTTCGTCTGCAACAACCTAATAATATTAATTCATATATAGTCCTTTGAACCGATTTATATAATAAAGTCTTAAGAAATTTTGTAAAGCTTGTACTAGACTGTATGCCACACTGTCAAATATTTGACTTTAAAAATTTGTCGAAAAGTTCATTTAAATTGTTTTCCCGTCAAAATAGAGCAAGTACCATATTATGGCAAACAAAAATTTGACGATTGCACTATCTGACTGCATTTGCCAGCGAGAACCGTCAAATATTTGACTTTGTGGCGTACAGGGTAATATAGGCTCTATGAAAAGAAAAAGGTAGTTGAGTGATCGTTCGTTCGTTTTCCTTATCATGTCTTGTCGTTTTCGAATTCATAAAGTTAGTACTGCATATGTATTGATGATGACGACAAAATTTAAAAACTAAAAAAATATAGTAGACATTTAGTTCTGAATTCGTCACACTGAAGCGGTATCTCTGTTCAGTACTGACTGAATTCATTTTAACAAAATTTAGTCAGTGCTAGAAATGTTTCGCTAGAGATCTGCATGTTTCAATACTAGAAGGAGAAAACAGTTCGGCTGGAATACCGATGAACTGTGTGGGTAAAGATGGATTTGTTTTACGAAGTTTCATTTCTGGAAATCACTTGTTTCTATCGAAAATACAGAGAAGTCTACGTGATTTATTAATTATGTAAAAGGAACCGACAATAAATTCTTCTAAATTGTAAAACAAAATTTAATTTCGCCTTTGAAAATTATCGTTATTGTTATTTATTACAATTCTAATCAATGTATTGCGTTAAAGCGTTCATCTACTGGGATGCAAAAATACCAACACCACAGCACTGCCTTCACCTTGTGTGATTTTCGAACAGAAAGACAGTGAGAAGAAAATTTATAATTTTTAAAATGGGGTAATTTGATAGTATTTCACAGCTGCTTTTTTGTGCCATATCGGCCTGACCATGAATTTTTTCTAAATCCATATTTTATTTTCGTCAGAAAAAGTTATCTGTATTTTTTCCCAATAAGCAAAAAAATTTAATCTATGAATTTCGTTCACTGCAAAATAATTCTGAAAATTTCTAATGAAGTTTACACGCGTTAAATTCATGTATATGGTATATGTATAAATTTTGACCTCCATTACAGTATTTGCCATCCAACGCTTTCGTTTATTTTAGCTCGAGTCTTAATGTAAATCGACTTGTTAGCGGCCGTCTATTGTCGCTAGTTAAATCAACAAGCGTTGTGTGACTTAAACTTATCTTGAAACCCCCGCAACCGTTTGTCGTACGACGGGATTAAAAGATCTATTAATGCTCTTCCTACTCCGGCAGAGCAGAGCTAATTTCTACACTTTCATTCAATTGCTTCTTCAATTTGCAATTTTCTGAATGCAAATATAAATAAATTCTGGAAGATCTAGAGTCTCGTTCTTAAGTTCATTCATTTGATAGTAGTGACTTGAATTGTTTTGGAATTTATCAGCGTACTGGAAAAGAATTATTTACATTTTGCGTCTAAATACAGCATAGGAAAATAAGGAATATTGCATCCAAGCGGAAATATCTCTAAATCTTCTCAAAATCATAAAATTTCAAATTGGACACAGGGCAAGCGCTGACTTCAGACTAATCAGTCGGCCAACTTTTTAATTATTTCGAATTACGCACACACTCGTCTGTCCGATTAAAAAGTTTAGTTGGCGTCCGTGCGCACAACATTTAATCTAGTTGGTCAATAATTGCAGTCAATTGAAATTGATATAGTGCCTGCTAAATGATGTACAGATATTGGTCGGCGGTTCCGTCTGGAACATAGGGCAGTAATAGCGCTCTTCTGACATTCTGTTTCTTCTTTTTTTTTTACTTAGATCAAGGGTGATAAACTCGGGTAAGGTGGGATTCGTACCCTTGGCCACAATGCTTGCGAACTAGCACGCTTAGCCAAAATATTGGTCCCATGGTATCAACCTACCACTTCCGCTTGCGGTATACACTAGATATTAGACAGATGTTACACACAAGAGATTGCAAATGCAATGCAAAAATTGGTTTGTCACCGATTTTTTAGTTGGTCATGTGCGCACGTACATAAGCTACTGAGCTTATAGAGCTCTCGTCCGATTGTTGGCAAACTTTTTAATTGAAAAGCGAATCGTTGAGCACTTTGACTATTTAGTCTGGTCGATTTCGAATCGGTTGGTGTGCACGTGGTACTACCTTCGCACTTTCGCTTGACTAAGAGTCGTTAGTTTGCTCTTAAAGTTGGTTCAAAAATAAACAAATGTGATTGTATGACAAACAAAGTATGATAAACAAAGAGTGTGAAGCTTGAGAGATATGTGATAATACTAGAAAAATTCTTAGAGAAAGATCTTAACTACGATTTAATGGAGTGAGATAAATATAACACCCACATTTCTATTTTTTAATAATTGCGTGCAGGGGCATGTAGTATCTCATATAACAAATATACCAAAATACACTAACCAAATCGACCCCTAAATCAATAAACGTTTCGATCGATTTATATTTTTGCTTTCGCGTTGTTTTTATCACTACCAGCTGTTTAGTGCTTAGCAGCAAGAGTTTAATTTCTACTGATCATTTTGCATTTTCCGTCAACACCTTGGTTTTTGGATCGAGACGTCATTTATGAAATCAAGCCTAATATTTACAAAAGCAACGCCTACGATCAATCAATCAATTTCTAAAAAAAAGAAATGCGTAAACATTTTCTATGACTAGGATAAAAGTAATGCGGATTACTCAATAAGGCTCCCAGTATTAAGCCACAAATCATCAATTTCGAATTTTCCAAGATGATCGCTGCTCAACTCCATCGAGTTATATAACGATCGTATTATGCTGCCCGATCTTATCACGGTGCTGCTTTTGTAATTAGAAATTGAGAGCTTTAATGTTTTGTGAATATGAAAATATACGAAACAATTCATAACAATAGTCGACTTTAAAAAATATATTTTATAAGTTGAGTTCAATAGCATGAATAGTACCCACACAAAGAGATTGCCAAGAGAAGACGAAGCTGAAGATCGTGCTGGAATTTCTATCTACATATTTTTCTGTACAAGGTAGTGCAAGTCACTAGATTGTTGTTACCAAATTGCTTCCGATTTAAATTTTTTTATGAGCGCTAGTCGAAGCTGGATTTGTTTTAATGGAACTTGTAGCGTTCAATGTAACAATGGATTCGCAATTGATATGTTTACAATGGCGATCAATAATTTTTTCGCTTATGGTTGCGTGTTATCTCGGAAATGTGATTAGTGAAGTAGGAGTGGTCCGTTTTCTATAAAAAAAATTTCACTTAAGTTAATAATAAATCGGACCTCCTATCAGCTATCGCTATAATAGATCGAAAATCATACGTAGTTCCAGCAGTCTCCGTAAGTGACTAGGTTCTGGATTCCAGTCGCGATACAGTACTGCAATTCCGTACAATTAGGTTTCCGTTAATCGATATTGCATATAAGTTCAGTATATTAGTCTGAATGAATTTCTTTTAAGTACGCAATCCCAGTATTGCTTAGGAGTTTAGTATTTAAATTTAAATTGAATACTGTTGAGACACTTTATCCAAGTACTGTAACTGAAGTGAAAACAAAAACTAAAAATAGGTCAGTATGAAAATTCCTAAATTTTACCTATCCATCTTCGTATCATCCTAATTCTTCTTACATGTCCCTAACAATTTCAGAGCCATATCTACGTGTTGATAATTTGAACTCGGCAATTTTCAACACTAAACGGGAGTGATTCCCGCTTTGCTTATTTGAATGCTAATAATCTACTTCTTTTTACCTTAACAAAAACTCAGAACTAATACAGTACTGGTACGGAGGTAGTGAAAAATTCGAAAATGTAATTTGAAATGATACACATCATAAAAACTTGTGGTACTTGCTACCAGTTAGAATACGCCAAGAAAAATTTAAATTTGATCAAAAATTTAATTTATTTGCTGAAAACTGTGATACCTAATTTTGTATGGAACTAAAAAAATACATACTAAAAGCGCCGGGAATACGATAATGATGAATAAGGAAGGCTATGTTGTAGGTTAGAAAGTTCCAGCTTAGCAAATTATTTAAAATTTTTACTAAATTGTTTTAATTACTTTTAATCAGATCCTGAAGTTTTAGTAACGGACGAATTGAAAAATTGGATAATTCGAGTTACGAAAAAAAAATCTAATAGGTAGTACAGCAGAACTGAAGTATGAAAGTTGAGAAGAGAAAAGAGTCAAACTGACAATTAAAAGAGGCAGAGTTCACAGGGTATTGGAATTTATAATTCCGCGTTTCTAATCATCCTAACGATGATTTTCGGAATTCTGACTCTATCCGAACCATTTCTAGATTCGGGGTTCATGTTAAGTTCTTATTATCAGTACTAACTTCCTGAAATCTATCTGGCAGCTATCGGAGCTTGCAATTCTAGTTAAGTTTCGGTCGGCAGTACTGGATTTCAGTACCTGTTTATGTTGTACGGGTATACAATATGCACAGATCAGTTTCGAGTATATGAAGCGGCAAAAACAAGTTCTGACATAATAAAATTTACAAAGCTTAGTTCAAGTCATAACTCGTTTAATTAGAGTTCATAACTACGTGTTCTAGAAATTTTTAAATATTTTGTAATTTTATGAACAAGAAATAATGTAAGATGGTTGTTTCCATTAGAAAGTCTTATCGCAACTCATAGTCGTAAACATTTGACTGAAATTAAATCACAATTATTGTGAAATGCCCGTTATGAATATGTTTTGTTGATATGAAACAAACTACCGACCACTTCCATAAAATATTTGCATAATTCCATCGTTACATAGAATAAATATTGATGAGTTATATTATCGGACTTTTACAATTTGAGAAAATAAGATTTTTTAGAATCTTGAAGGTGGATTTTACCGAGTATTTCAGTTCATTTGTCTTTATAGATCCATAAAGATGCCAGTAATGGTGACTATAATTCAATTATCTCATATTTACATGATGAGTATTTTATAAGTTATTTATACTTTACCCTTTCTAAATTCGTGACATAATGTTGACCTAATAACTTAATATTGTCCTGAGAAATTAAGCCACGGATAATTTACCCCTTTAATGCTAACTTTTTAATATTAAATCCAATCCAATCATCAATTCGTTACTATCCTTAGCTGAGTATCTTGCTGTAGTAGATACTAGAAAAACTCTGCCTGAAATTTACAAATTTATTGCTTCCATATTTTAAGAAAATTTTGAGATGTTTTTTTTTTTAATTTTGATGATTAAAGTTAAATGAACGAATCGTTACCCAAAAATTCGTCGTTTTGCTTGGATCGAAGGCGACTAGAAGTTTGCGGCCGGCCAACTAAATTGGTAATTTACTAATTTTCAGTTAAGCTTTAATTGGCAATTGGAAATTTGCCAACACATAGCTCTTCACTAATTATGGAGAGAGAGGTATGCTATTTGATAGTTGAAAGCAAATAAAATGTATTGACGACTCAGGCAATGAATGTACATATATTGCACATTTTATGTCGCTTTTCGTGCAACTGAGTTTCATTTCATATAAATTTCTTTTTCTTTTCGCACACCTTATACACAATTTGATGAGCTCTAGTTCGATTATCGGCATTTATTTCCTAATGCCAAATTCAAATTGAACATTTAAACGTAATCATAATATGGTGAGAGGGCACCATGTCTTATTAGTACGATTATTAGTTACAAAAAGTTATTAAATAAATATTGCGTTTGATTTACACCATAACTATACTCAGTTAAAACTGAGTGACTTATTTTGGACATGGAATCTGCAATTTTTTTAGTAGATCGTCCATTAGCCAGGGTAAAATAATGTAGGGTGGAAGGAAAATAGGGTGTTGAGACCGAAAAGCTCGTCTTTGTCGTGACAGAACACATTTAGAAATCCCCGTCCAGATATACGAATATTATTCAAGATGGGGCACATGTAGATATTGCCTTATTCTAATGAATATAAAAGCTTAGAATCGGGCCATCTACACAGTTCAATTCAAACATATTTTGGGATAGGTTTTGTATCCGTCTCGGAAGGTGGGGCTAATTCTATATAGAATAAAAATGGAAAGAATTCGATCAGGGATTTTTAGATCGTAAGAGTTTCATAACATTTATCCATCGAGAATTATCGTTTTTTTTTTGCAAGAAAAAAGATAGATTTTTTTTTTGTGATGCATTCAATTCGGATTGGTTCTACTTGTCGCAGCTAAGAATCGTATGATGTCGGCATTCAACGAATCCATTATTATCTCTGGGTGGAAATAGAACTCTGCTATACATCATTGATAGATCAATAAGAATGAGAGAAATAAAGTGTGCTATTAGCAAAAAACCGGTCTAATTGCGTATCCTCCTAGATTTAGGATCTTAGACTGTATTTGTACCATACGTACATACCCTACCTACCTACCACATTTCACGAATAGCATGGATACGTCAAAGCACCTTGCATGAAGTAGGAGATTGGCGAAGAGACCGATATTTGTACCATGGGTACATACCTCACCTACGAAGGGTACTTCAGTCACTGGTGTGTACGGCTTTTTACTGGAAGCTGTCATCGACGAAGCTTTGGATTGCATTAAGAGTAATAGTGAGACCATTGGTAAAAATAGAAAAAGGAGACGAGAGTCCTGTCCTTCAATAAAAATAAGCGAGAATTTTTAGGTTGAAACTAAAAAAGGGGTCCCCAAACTCAGAAAGCTGGAAGGAATCTCTTCGTCCAATAAAGTTTAAATCTAGTACCAAATCACACCACGGCCACTTTTTCGTTGTAATGCTAATTTTTTTCCCGAGCAGGATTTAATTAAAGTAAAGATTTTCTGGGACTGGAAATGATCAGTTCGATTATTCCCTAGAACCTCAATTAACTCTCTTTAGCATAGCTCAGTCGTCTTTCACAATTATTCAATTATACCCCAGACCATTCGTGGGAACTTGTAAATCCCATCATTAGTTACAGAACTGGTTCTTAATAGCATTAGATTCACATTAGTCACTACTTTTCGTGGAATAAATTGAATTACCTCTTTTCCTTGAAAGCATTTTACTTATAACAAACAGATTATTTGAATGTAACCAAGTCGCTTTGAACTGTTTGGGTCTGATTTATTTACTCGTGTAATCACAAGTTAATATTAGGGCTGATTTGAACATATGGAGTAATCAAACGAGCTGTGAGTAATTTAACAATATTTTGGCTTATCGTATTACCAAAACATTGATTTTATGTTATTTTATCGCCTTTATCGCCCGATATCGAATGTCGTTCCCAATAAAGCAACTTATAGCGTTATTGACTCAACGTACAGCAAAGTATTTAACTGCTATGTTATCGCACAACCGTCACCAGCTGGCGCAATTATTTTAATCCTAGGGGATTTGATTTCAGGTACAAAAAAAATTTATTCAGCAATGACCTTGTGATATGCTTGATATTTTAGAAAGAAGATTCCACAGAAATTATGTAATTTGCTGTTGCTTGAATTTTGTATTCGAAAAAGAATGAGCAAAGATGACCTGATTTGTGCTTGTTCTCGTTATTTCGACGTGCCCAAGAAGTGGCGTTCTAGAAAACTAAATGCAAAGCGAGCTGTTTCCCATCGAAGAAAACTTAATAATCGGAAATCATCGTGAGCGAGCGCAATTTTATATCGCACTAAAATCAGTGAAAGCAGTATCATACCGATTATTGTTAATTTTATTGTGAAGATTTTTTTTCTTGGCGGTAAGACTGAAACCTACGATGAAAACCTTCAACCTGATTTCCGCATAGTCGTATCTGCATTTTCCGTCGTTAATGAACTAAATCTGGTGAAGGCTTTGCGAATATTGTCATTCACAAGAAGTCACTTAGGGTATCAAACGTTGTAGAGTTGCATCCCGATCCTTCCTAACTAAATTTGATTTATATGACCTTTGAGGAACAACAGAAGATGTTTTGCTTTACGACCAAATAGCTCACTATTTCACCAAAGTTGGTTGATTTTATTGTGTAATAGTCGGTCTATTGAAGCAATCGTTCAATCATAACAAAAAAAATTAACTAGTCGCTAATCTATTGTCAAGATTTGACCGCGATTATAGTGACAATTATCAGCTACGTATTGATACAATTTCTATATGGCCTGTGATCTATTTTCTTACATAGTTCAAGTCTATTTCCAAAATAAATCATTGTTACAAACATAATTGGAATATTAAAACAGTTTAGGGTCGCAACTGCTATCTATACCTCAACTGCTAAGCTTTATAATTTTCTAAGTAATTAACATGCATAATTTACGACCACAACTATGTAAGTATGTTCGCACATTAGCGGGGAGTACGTGGATTGAATTTTTAAATCGAAACGATTGTATTGATTTGGAATAAATTCCTAGCTATATTTGTTTTATAATCAATAATAACGCTCAATTAAATCGTTACAAAATTAAAACAGTTTTCATTGTTTTTTTTTGTTGTTTACTTTCAGATTGAACTAGAGAATCTCAACACAGCTACGGATGAAATTAACAAATTGGAAATTGAGCTTGAGGTAAGTTTTAATGTATTTTTGCCTCGTGTTCATTTCACCAACATGTAACCAAATATTGAAAACGAGGTTTAAGAAAAAATCATTCCCGAGACGAAGCATTTAGTGCGTTACGCGCACTAGAAAGAATTCTCTACAGCCTCTAAAAGAAGAGCTTCGTTATGGCTAGATGATTTTCAAAACTCCACACAAATTACGTTTCAAAATATTTTCATATCTGCCGTCATCAAACCGCTAGCTGGAACTATTTATGGCTTGTATGATACGTTACTCACTAGATACGGATCTTACTTGGTAAATATATTCACATGTGTTCGATGCTCTGTCCTCGCCATCTAAATATTCTTATCAGGTAGTCATGATATATTCCGAATGTGAAGGCGCAAAAGATTGTTGAGTTTTTTATCAGTTAAATTGCAATACAACAATTTATGATATCTATAACAAATTTAATGAAATCGTTAGAGGCGAAATGGCCAAAATGAGAAAAGTAGGTCTTTTCTTTGTGTAGTTTGGCCGCTTTTTAATCCAAAACGATACTTCGCGCCTGTTACAATATTTAATTCCCATTTGAGAGACCTACCTCCAGTTTTTACGAAGTTGATACAATCTGGCCTCCTTTTGTACCAAAATAATAAATCGTTGCAATGACTTATTCCGATATCATTTGCGCAGCTTGGTCTATTCAATGACACACACTGGGTACTAACTCCATTTCTTACCATATTGTGAAGTGGATACAGCCTGATCTCCTTTTATTCCAAAATGAAACATCTACTAATTCCGATTCCTTTCGCGAATATTGACTTATTCAGTCGCCTACTCTCGGTATTTGATCCACTGCTTACCGGAAAGCATAGCAAAGAAAAATCCAGTTTTAATTTCACCCAAAATCTTAAAGCTCTTACAGCTAATAAATAGCACCCGAGTCTTAGAAAACTTTATGATAACCACTTCCCAAGATGGAGTCTTTGATAATTCATTTCTGAATGTCGAAAGAGATATCTCATTCTAAGTTGAAGTCACAGTGGGTACCTCTACAGAGGCGACCTTCAATCTACCAGTTGTCCCTATAGACCCGTTAGCTTTGTAGTCATTGCAAAATAACCATGTGATTCACACAGAAGTCATATAGGTCTATTTCTAGAATACCGAGCTTCATCTCCATTCCCTTTTAACAGGACAGAAACAACGCTTTCGATTAAATCCCAGGACAATATTCGTTCTGTTTAGTGCTCAATGTTTGTCGCTCATGCAGCTATCTTTCTGACACAAGAACAGCAATGCTATATCAGCACGCACTCACCTGAAACCTAAACATTTCACAAAAATTTATCTGGATTTTAAAGCTACACATTTATGCCGGGTAAATATCGAGATAAATAATAAATAAACAAAGCTGAAGAGCTGAAAGAATTTTTTCCACATGTGTTCATTTCATTTTGTTAGTGCAATCGGCAATACAAAACCACCGAGATCTGCAATCAAAACAACCAAGCCATGTTGATTGCTGTGGACAAAAAGTTCTCACGGTTCGTTCACAACACTTTCGTAATCGGGAATTTCCTTTTAGCTTGCATGTTGCTAGCAAGGAGAATCGAAATATGTACATGAAGTTGTACACCTGCCCCATAGCATAATCTACTCGAACGAGAATTCAAAAGAACGAAATATTTGCACATCTAGTTCAAAAACATTTTTGAGTCTGTCTTCTACAGAACAAAATAGACTTTTCACTTTCACCTTCAACCGGTGTGGCTTCGCATAGTGAATTTTTCCGGAATGTACGCCTGGAATTTATTAAATTTTTGTACTTTATTTTTACAGGAAGCCAATTCCACTTTTCGGATCTTACTAAACGAGTCAACGCGACGGTTGAAACTCTTATCGAAGAAACTAGGGAATTGCATTGAGAAGGCTCGACCATACTATGATTCTTTGGAAAAGGCGCGGGACGCCCAAGTTGAATGCCAGAAAGCGGCTGTAAAATTTCAGCGATCAAATGGTAAGTGATCTCTAACTCAAGCCAATAGCACATTGGTTTACTAGTACATAAATGATTTGCTTTTCTCCTTCATTTAGAAATTCATGCCGCTGCAAAAGAAACAGTAGCTCTAGCAGAAAAACGTTTCATGAGCAATTCACACGAATGGCAATTTGATAATGCGTGGCAGGAGATGCTCAATCACGCAACAGCGAAAGTCATGGATGCTGAAAGTAAAAAGGCCGAAAGTCATGCGGAACATCAACGCAAAGCTCAAGCGTTCAATGCCGCCGAATTGAAGGTATGTTTCGATTGGGGTCTTCTGATGCTTAATAGTAGCATTTCTGATTACTTTTCTCCTCCAGGTTCAACAACTTGAGGATCGTCTTCGACGAAACATTCAAAAATCTCGACCGTACTTTGAGGAGAAGCAAATTTGCCAGGATCAACTCCACACTCAGAAAAATCGAATCCAAGAATTACAAGGTCAACTTCAGGGTGCAAAGTCAAGTTATTCGTCTGCGCTACGTAGCTTGGAGCAAATAAGCGAAGAGATTCATAAGAAACGTGGCGATTTGCATACAGCAGCACCACCTGGTCCCCGAGAACCGGGTGTCGGAGCCGAACTATCACCCATACTTGACTTTAATTTGGAATTGGAAAAATGCGAGTTTCCATCGTTGGGCAGTGTTATTTCGTTGGCAACGAGCTCGGCGTTGAGCGAAAAAGATGCCGAAAGCGAAGACGGCCTGGACGATGATAATGAAGAAGAAGATGATCTCGAAGAATTACGAAAGAAAGTCAAAACGCTTGCCGTACGACCGGTCGAAGGGGGAGACGGACAACAAGAACAAGATGTCTGGGAAAACGAATTGAATGCGACCGTCGATAAACTAGATCATCTGATGATGATGAAAGAATGTGCCGCGATGAGTAGTAAACTTCTAACGCAAGTCAAAGATTCGAATTGTAACGATGATGTTCCTTCCATGTCCAGTATGCCGGCTACGCCCGACAAACTACAAACATTACCGATTAAGACCCTTTCGAAAATCGAACCACTTCCATCAATAAATGTATCGATGCGCGAACTTCCATTGCTAGCACATATTTCGAATGAGATTACCGATAGTGCCGGTTATCTTCAGCAACGACGAAGGTCTTTAAACTAGAAAAAAAAACAATTACTGCAATTCGTTTTACTGTTAAAGTCATGAAGAATATTAAAATCCTTTGGAGATTTTTGTGGATAGATGAATTGAGGAAATTTGAAATGAATTTACTATTAAATGGAAAGAAATATATATTTATGTCTAATCCTTGTCAATTGAGAAATAATTTTTTCTCTGCAATATTTGCATATGAAAAAATTTTGACATTTCTTTTAATTATTAATTTTTTGCGTTAAAGAAGAAAGTCGCAATGCACGACTTAATTTCAGAATAATAATATATCGATAGTGTTACGGATGTTAGCAATCTAATTGAATGAGTCACACTCATCCATCAATAATCGCTTCGATTTGTGATTCATATATTCGTCGTACAAATTTTTATTGGCCATGTTTTTCCGTTACAATAAGTTACGTACAATATTGTTGCCTTTTTTTTTTTGTTTAGTTCATTCCACACAAAATCTCAACACCTGATAATCTCTCTAGAATGATATAAAACCAAACTATTTGTAAATAATTTTAAGTCTAGCTAATAAGATTTAGAACTATGCGAACTACAGCAATGTTGGAAAAAAAATAATAATAATTTTAAAATTGAGAAATTTTAAGTTTTTACAAAAAACAAAAGTATCAAAGCACTGAACACCATCTTCCCAGCAAAGCACAGCTAGAAGGGCATAGTTTGTAGTTTCTTTCTAATTTGGCTTTTGAAAACAAATAGAACGAATCTAGGTGCAGGATACTACAGTCGAAAACTCTTTACTTACTACAAACTGCACTATTTTAATTCACACATATCACATTGATATGCAATGCGATAAAATACTACAGAGAATAACGGAAAATAAATAAATAAATTTAAATTAAAAATATAAAAACTGTATTAGATATTTGGGCCTTAAACCTAAAAGGAAAAACTAAAAGCAAGTTGTATGGAAAGAAAATTTCAAATATGGAAAATTGAAATGTAGAATTTGCCTCTACGTTTTTTGTTTTCTTTATTTAATTCTCTTTTCTTTGTAAATAAATGCCAAGTAAATTACTAAATTGTTTTTTTTAATAGTGTCTGGAGTTAACCCCAAACAAAAGAGTTGAACGATAGGCTCACAATTCATCCCTGGAAAATAAACAACGTTTTCGAGCCTCTATAGAAAAAATTCAGATTAGAAGGAACGATGTCGCTGGAAAAAATGGATGGGTAAAAAA
Organism: Beris morrisii; assembly: GCA_951812415.1. Classification (NCBI taxonomy): domain Eukaryota; kingdom Metazoa; phylum Arthropoda; class Insecta; order Diptera; family Stratiomyidae; genus Beris; species Beris morrisii. The sequence continues at coordinate 7,027,496 of OX638313.1, forward strand.
TCATTGAAGTAACCACGACTCAACCTTTTAATTATGAAGTAAATACTCGGTTGCTAATTACAACAGATTGTGACCATGACGTGTTGTCGAATACCTAGAATTACTGAATGGTCTTGAAATTTTGAAAAGCGATGGCACAAACCAAAAATTTTACTCTGCACGATTTTGAACTTTTTTTGTAGGGTCTTTTAAGTGTTTTTTGTTTCAATTTGGAGGAGTTTGATTTTGAATGTCCACCCAGTTGTGTGAGAGCCACGTGCAGGATCGTGTATTATTGGGAGAACTATTCTTACCGTGTGTACCAACAGGAGCTATATATCATATGATCATTGATTTTATTATAATTCTCGATACTCGTTAGGTTGTCATGTTCTTCCCTATTTTTCAGTGATCACATCATATCGTTTGTTCTAGGATTTGGATATAATTCATTCCCACGATCCTCTTAGGATCTTATATAATGTTTTTTTTTTATTTTATTTTTATTAATGTGAATAGAATCCCTATATGGCAATAAAGGAGGAAAGTGATCATGAGCTAGATGATTTGATAAGATTTAGATGACTAACAAGGGCTAATGTTCAGTGAGTGATAAGGATCGTGAACCAAAACGGAAGTCGCTCACCCTTAAAGTCAAATTTAACGAGCTGCGGAGATTTAATGGAGAAAAGAAGGTTTCTTTTATTGGGAAAACACTTAATTTAACAGCAAAAACTGTACATGAAATTTGTAGTTGTGATGCCGAGAAGACTAAAGCTGTTCAAATCAAAGCTTCATCTTCAAAATCGCTGACGCGAATCCTTGGACCTTACTTTTAATTTAGATAGAATTTCAAGCCAGAGAGTACCATTGAGTCAAATGGTTATTCGGAAAAAGACTAAATGGTTATTTCAAAATCTTGCGAAGTTGTCAACATCTACTACTACTTCTAGTGGCGCCAGCGCATCACCTGATGGCGCAGAGGAGAAATTCGAGCGGTGTCGAGGATGGTTCTATCGTTTTAAAAACCGGTCAACTTTTTAAAACGTTTTAATGAAAGGGAGCGGCTAGTGCTGACACTGTTGCCGCTGAGCGCTATAAGGAATAGCTGCGAAAACTAAACCTTGATTTATAAGACAAGCAAGGAACGCCTAACTTTTTTTCCTTGAAGGGAATGCTGAAGGGGACTTCCAATTTAACAATTTCCAATTTACCATTCGCAAAATCCTAGAGCGATGAAAAAATTGTTTTGTTTGCTATCAATTCATGTATGTTCTATTTTCCTGTAATCTGGTTACTGAATCCACAGTTGTTTAGTTTAGTCATAGCTCCAATAAAAAAGAAAGTCTGCTTTTGTGTTACATGGCAATGTTTCATTTTTATTTAATTGGGGAATTTTGCTACCCCACGTCTATAGGCGTGATACTGGTGCCTTACGTACCACGGCCTCCTAGGCTCTGGAGGTAATACTCCACATAATCCCAATGGAATTAGCGGTAAAATCAATAGCGGCAAAGAGTGCTTTGCGTCTGCGTGAGGCAGGCTATTGGATGGAAGGCAGTGTGGGCCACACTAGGTTCTTGTCAATTTCCCTGTGTTCCCTGTGCATTCAGGAGCGCACCGACTACAGGACACCGTCTTGCAGTTTTGGACATTCCTATGCTGTGAATATTCCCACCAGACTGGAGTGGGGATCTGGGATCATCACTCCAGACACGTTTTCATCTATACTAATGGATGATGGAAGATGGAAAGCGAAACGGGCGCAGGAGTATACTCTCGCGACATCGACATTATGGAATCGTTTAGGCTACCGGATAGCTGGATTGTGTTTCAGACTGAGATATTTGCATTGACAAAAGCAGCTGAAATAATTGTGCGCAAACAGTGCGTGAATGGTACAATAACTATTTATGTTGACAGTCAAGCTGCTATGAAGGCTGTTGATACGCACATTACTAAATACAGCCTTGTAGGCGAATGCAAAAGAATATTGCAGATGGTAGGTCTGAATAACAAACACAGTGGCTTTCCTAGAAATGAAAAGAACGACGAGCTCGCCAGAAGGGGGTCGGAGATGAGCATAGAGTTGGCCGATGAGTCGGTTCTATGTCCCATTGAACGTGTAAAGGGAATGATTGATATAGAAGCGCTCAGACAGACTGAGGGGGCCTAGGTGAATCTCTCGGGTTGCCGGTAAGCAAGAATATGCTGGCCGAAACTTGATAAGCTTCATTTTGTCTTTGGGCAGGAAAATATGCAGACAATTTATAGGGGTCTTAACGGGACACTATCCTTTTGGTAATACCCATGGCTGATCTGTGTCGCTGTGGTGACGAGAATGTTGAACCGACACTGGAGCATCTAGTGTGTGAATGTGAAGGTCTGGCACGTACCAGATATCGGTATTTGGGGAAATTCTCCTTGACCGATCTATCAGAACTTGCGATGATACCTTTACGGAGAACTACTCTCTTCATAAAGAAGAGCAATATTTTGAATCAATAGTCTAGAGCCCGGTTTATATCAGGGGACCACAATGGATCCACGGTGATCTCTCGTGATGGGTTGTGGCACAATGATACAGTACAGTCCACCCTTCTAAACCTAACCTAATCTAGGAGTGATATATTTTCGAAATATTCTGGGAGTCAAGGAGACGGTTATGAAAATTTAGGTTTATAGAAGGGTTCTGGATTGGATGGGGCGGGGGTGTGCGATAAATTTAGTCATGAAAAAAGGATGTGCGGAATATTTTCGCTGCTTTCGAACCTGTGAGATTTTTGGCAAAAGAAATTATATCGGCCCATTAGCTCAGTTGGTTAGAGCGTCGTGCTAATAACGCGAAGGTCGTGGGTTCGATCCCCCCATGGGCCACAATTTTTTTTTATTTTACAATTTTAAAGCTAATTTTTTTTTCTACGCTCGTAACAGATTCAGAAAAATTTATTTACGCTCGTGACAAAGTTATGAAAAATAAACAAGGAGCAAAAAAAATAAAGACAACATATTTACCAATTTCTAAAATTCTTCCACCACCGAGCTACCAACCGTCCGGCACAGAAAAAAACATTCAAAATTAAAATGACAGCGCAGAGCCAACGAAATCAGCTGTGAATTGTTGACGCGCCGAAGGTAGTCGAATAAGAATTGGAGTTTCCGCCCTCACATTTAAGTTATTCCAAAATAATGTCGTCGATTCGGCCGCGAAACAGCATCTTGGACAAGCCGCTGAGTCGCGGAAAGGGCGAAGTCTCGCTCAGTTGTTTCGCTCTACTCTTTTCCGAAATGGTTCAGTACAGCCAGAATCGAGTTTACACCGTTCCCGAGCTACAAAACAGGTAAACGCCCGATCCCCGATTGATTGAGCGCACTAATAAGATTGGTTTCAGACTCCACGAACTGGGACAGGATGTGGGGACGCGAGTGATCGACATTTACTTCGTTCGGGAACGGAACTCGAAGCGAGAAACAAAGCTGACGAATATGCTGCTGTTCGTGAAAACCACTTTGTGGAAGGTTGAAGCAAAAAAAAAACAACAAAAAACGTTGTGTCCTTTACCAACTCTTTCTCTTTTCAGAATCTATTCGGAAAAGAAGCCGAGAAGTTGGAGCATGCAAACGACGACGAGCGCACCTACTACATAATCGAGAAGGAGTCGTTGGTGAATATGTTCATTAGCGTACCGAAGGACAAGGGCTCCTTGAACTGTGCCAGCTTCATTGCAGGGATTGTTGAGTCGGTGCTCACACATTGCGGATTTGTAAGTGACTAAATTGTTTGCATAGAATTCCCTCGCTCACCTCTCCAACGATCTTATAGCCCTGCAAAGTTACCGCGCACTGGCACAAAGGAACCACGTACATGGTCAAGTTCGAAGATTTTGTAATAGCCCGCGACAAGCAACTCGAAGAGAAATAAAAGAAACAAAACCGATTTCTATGGTGTTTTCAAAAATTTCCATTTATTTTCAAATCGTTCTACAGAAGTTGACACGCTCGCCAATGTTTAGATGAACTTGAAACGACGATCTTTGTAGGCCACCTGGCCAGTTCGGTATTTCTCTTCGCGTCCAGCGCGCTCGTTTTTCAGCATCCATCCGTACAGGACCATGGGAATCAGGATGGTGAATGCGCCCAGTTTAACCGTGCGTGGAGTCGGCCGGAAATGCTCGTAGTTAGAGACGCGCATCGCTTGGAAACGATAGAGGGCCGAATCGAACTGTAAACATAGGACGGTTGTTTATTCAAGAGGTTTTATTATGATTTTGATGTGATGATATAATCGATGGAGGTTATGGCTATGCGAGAAACTTACAACTGTACCTCCTTCACCGGTGGCATGACGATGGGGATTCGAGATTTGTTTGATGAAGTCAGCTCGCAATTCCATTGCACGTGCATGGCGCTTCAGGATAAGCTCCTGCTCCTTTTTTGTTAAATCTGAAGCCATTTCGATTGGTACTGACTTTTCCTGGACCGTCTTATTTTCGATCAAAAAGTCAGGCGTTTGTCAAAGTCTGGCAGTGTTTTGTTGGTGCGACTGAGTAACTTAAGTTTTGAAGTTGGTACTGGGAATGGATTGCGTCTATGCTAAGTGTACAACATTTCAAATGAAAACCGTTGTAAAATTGAAGTTGGACAATCATTTAGGCCTAGCGCATACTTGAGACTAAACAACCGGGCAACTGTTTAATCACATCGAGCCGCGCACACTCTTACCTGCCCGACTAAACTGTTTAGTCGTTGTTCATCCGCACATTACTCAACCACCGGCCGAATGTTACAGCTAAATGGTACTAGAGAAAACCGGTCGTGTGAGATTTTTAATTTGGTCAGTGTGCGCATCTAGATAAGCCGCCATGCATATAGAGGCCAATGCGAGAGTTTAGTTGCACATCTATTGAAAGGGATCTGGCCTGCCTATTAAACTGTTTAGCTAGGACGATTGTTTAGTCTCTGTGTGCGCCCTGCCATATAGCTTCATAGCCATTAGCCACTCAACTAAACTATCGGCACCTATCGGGCGATTTTAAATCTCTAGTCTGCGGGTACTCTTAGCATTCCCACACCGTCGTTCTGTGCAACTATGCCACTGGCACTGAGTATATCAAGGATGTCTGCTTTTCCAGAGTTTTCTTGAATCTTGACTTCTGTTAATGGCTTGAATGATTCGGAAATGCCCATGGAAGTTTAACTCCACCTCTAACACCGGAGAGGCTACATAGAGGAGCAACGTGATGCTTGTGGTTATGCCAAAGCGGGCAGAGCAATTGAATTCTATGTGGAGTTGCGTGCCAATCCTATAAAAAGGTTATGGTTGGCGGTTCCAAATCAATTCGTTTCCGTAGACGACCTCGTGAGAGAAAACCTTTGAGAGTGGCACTACCGTAAATAAAACTAATATAGGAATTACTAGGTTTGTTCTTTTTGCCAGGTGAAGTTCATATTTTAGTGTAACTTACACTGAAAATGGGATACAACTTACACTGAAAGTGTAGGGTTTAGATCGCGCAAAAAGAACGGGTTAGTGTAGAAAAATGACAGCTAAAATTCCGAACTTTTTTATTTGTTTTATTCTTTCACTTCTATCAATGCAAATTTATTGCCATTCAATATTCTTGCATTTATTCATTCAAAACAGTATTTTCATAAATGCACAAAGTCAATTTTATCTGCATAGAGCCATCAATTCTGACAGATGGCAAAGAAGAAGATCTTACACCGGCTCCCGATCCAGTGTAAGATAGTGTACACTAGGTCTGTTCTTTTTGTCGGTGTAGTGTACTCAGTGTACACTTTCTGCCCTAATGCTGTTCTTTTTGTCGGTGTGACGTCAGAGGTTGCTGTTCTTTTTGCTAGTGTAGTGTACTCAGTGTACACTATCTTACACTGGATCGGGAGCCGGTGTAAGATCTTCTTCTTTGCCATCTGTCAGAATTGATGGCTCTATGCAGATAAAATTGACTTTGTGCATTTATGAAAATACTGTTTTGAATGAATAAATGCAAGAATATTGAATGGCAATAAATTTGCATTGATAGAAGTGAAAGAATAAAACAAATAAAAAAGTTCGGAATTTTAGCTGTCATTTTTCTACACTAACCCGTTCTTTTTGCGCGATCTAAACCCTACACTTTCAGTGTAAGTTGTATCCCATTTTCAGTGTAAGTTACACTACAATAGGTCTGTTCTTTTTGTCGGTGTAGTGTACTCAGTGTACACTTTCTGCCCTAATGCTGTTCTTTTTGTCGGTGTGACGTCAGAGGTTGCTGTTCTTTTTGCTAGTGTAGTGTACTCAGTGTACACTATCTTACACTGGATCGGGAGCCGGTGTAAGATCTTCTTCTTTGCCATCTGTCAGAATTGATGGCTCTATGCAGATAAAATTGACTTTGTGCATTTATGAAAATACTGTTTTGAATGAATAAATGCAAGAATATTGAGTGGCAATAAATTTGCATTGATAGAAGTGAAAGAATAAAACAAATAAAAAAGTTCGGAATTTTAGCTGTCATTTTTCTACACTAACCCGTTCTTTTTGCGCGATCTAAACCCTACACTTTCAGTGTAAGTTGTATCCCATTTTCAGTGTAAGTTACACTAAAATGTGAACTTCACCTGGCAAAAAGAACAAACCTAATGTGAACTTCACCTGGCAAAAAGAACAAACCTACTGAGTACACTACACTAGCAAAAAGAACAGCAACCTCTGACGTCACACCGACAAAAAGAACAGCTTTAGGGCAGAAAGTGTACACTGAGTACACTACACCGACAAAAAGAACAGACCTACTGTCGATGTATAACGAATTTCTTGTTGCCCAAAAAATAAATACCAAATCAAACCATCAGTAAATCATTATTGGCGCTCTTCATTTACGGCGTCTGAAATATCAACTTAGAAGAATAGGCACACATTCTGTGATGTTTTTAAGCATTGATAGATCCGTTAGTATCAAGCTTGTAGACGCAAGCATAACCGCAATTACTCCAATTAGAAAAAATCCGCAGCGTAATTAAATTGAACAATTACTTCTAAAGAGATACTAGAAAGAGTCTTGCGGGTATATAACAGAACACGTCGCGTAGAACTAATCTATTCCATTCTAATGCAACTTACCTATTGATTATTAAAATTAACTCTGAATTTGCTTAATGAATCGTGACTTTCAATTATTTTATTTATGGCCACTGCACGCTATGAACAGATCTAATAATTGTGATCTTCCTCCCAAAAGCTTAGCGTTACACTCTTCAATAAATGAAATCAAATTTTTTTTATAACAAAGCGTCCAAATTTAATTTATTTCGTAATAACAAAATTTCGATGGTAACAAAATACACAAAATAATTCGCTCTATCTAAGATTTATCCTTTTGTACTTGACCTTATCTTCCAATTTACACAATCATTTCACTGATGATTTCTCTTACGATTAAATAAACTTAAATTGATTAGGCTAAGATATAAATAATAAACATTCAATTTAAAAATTTCCCAATTCTCGTGAAACGTCGACTGCATTTTTGAAAAGAGTTTCGTCCGTTGCTTCTTTTCCTGAACGAAAACCGATCGGACACAGCATTTCGACATGACCCAGAACGCTGTCATACGATCTTGAGTTCCCAGTGTATTCTCAATGCCGCGTATCAGATCGTTGGTTTTCAATATTAACAACATTTGTCGATCGACTTGTTCCAGTACGTCGGAAATGCGTGGCAAGACTAGCGTTGTATTGTTTTGTACAACATCTTTCTGGAAATGAATACAAAAATTTCAACATTATTCACATTTCGGGATTTACTGTTTTTATTCCTACCTCAGCATCTGAATGTTTCGTCTTATCAATACCAGCCAGGATACTATCCCACGATCGACCGGTCACCATACACGCCAGTAAACCGTAAAGAGTATCCTCGATGCCTAATTGAGTGGCATGATGACGCATTGCTACCCGATCGACGCGTAATATACTCAGCCATAGCTTTGAGTAGTCATAGCGAAATTTATCACTTAGATTGGCATAGAGACCGTGATCGAGTAGCACGATATCCGTTTCGCCTGTTTTCTTATTTTTATGAACTAGAATATTACCCGGATGTGGATCGCTGTGCACGAAGCCACTGATGAAAATCATGTCGGAATATAAACGGCCAATTTTATTCGAAACTTCGTACGTATTGATTTTATTCGCTTTGATGTAGTTCAAATCGGTGACGTGACCCCCGTCCAGATACTCCATAACTAGAACCCGTTTTGTTGAATGTTCCCAGTAAATCTTTGGTACTTTCAGCCATTTGTAATCTTTGAATACAGAGGCAACCTATTAATGGCAGAATATGTCGTATGATTTTTTTTTTAGCGGAACTTTTTGAAAAAAGGGCTCACCTTCTCTGCATTAAGTCCTTCGTTTAAAAAATCTAATTCTATTGGTAAATTCTTTTTCGATTCGTCCACAAGCCATTGAATTTTGAAGTCGGGAAAAACTATTGACATCACTTTAACTAAATATTCCATCGTTTTCATATCGACTTTTGAATTTCCTAGCACGTACGGATGTTGAACTTTCACAGCCACTACTTCGCCGGTCTTAAGTGTTGCTTTATGCACTTGGGCAAGTGATGCAGTGCCGAGTGGTTCAGCATCGAAGCTTGCGAATATTTCGTCTGGCTAAAATAAAACGAATACAGTTAAAAACATTACTATCTCTTGAATTCATCGTTGCCTACTCACATGTTTCTTTAAATCCTGTTTTATAACTTTATACAAATCCTCGATAGGATTCTTTGGTGCATCACTATGAAGCATTTTCATCGTTTGGACATATTCGCGTGGCAGGAGATAGTCCAGAGCGCCAATATGCTGACCGACCTTAATATAGACACCCTTATTCGTGCAGATCAATTCGAGAAGTTTATCGGCTGCTATTTTGTGCACTTTACTCTTTTCGGCTTTGTATTCGGGCGTCGTTTTATCCCATTCTTTGTAGAATAGCTGGGTTTTATACGTGATTCCAATGTCCCAGACTGTAATTGCGGCCCGGCCCAGCCGAACTATGCCCAGCGAGTTTACGTCATAGTCATTGGCACGGAGACTTAGACCTGTGCTTATGGCACCTATTCCTATCGTTGAGTAGGCTAAAACTTGGCGTATCATGGCAAATGGTGAAACCTAGAATGAAAAACGATTACACTTTTTTCTTATTCCGCGGTTGTGTCATTTGTAAAAGGAACATGCACAAGAAATCCTCATCATCGTCAATGGCGCGATAGCCCAAATCGGGCCCTGGCCTCCTGAACTCCGCCATAGCCGGTCCCAAGCCCGGTTGAGAAACGAGGAGGGAACATGGAGTTAACCTGAATGGCCAGTAACAGTAACACCGTCTCATGAAGTAGGCAAAAAGTATGACATAGTTGGACTCGCAGCATAGCTGTGACACAAACATGTCATAGCTAGCTGAAAACTCCCATCCTTTTCCTACCGGGGTGTAATAAATAAGTAGGACTGGCCCTCCACGGCGGGGGTTGGGCGAGGCGCCGATAACGCATCACCGGAAAAAGACCACTGTCCAGAAACCTGAAGAACAGCCTCGGAAAGGATTGACTAAACGGCAACGACCCCGCAAACAAAAAATGGACTAAATTAGCAGCTGGAGGAAGCGGTTTTTGGATCGAGACGATTGGACGCGACGACTTCAGGAAGCCAGGGCCCAAGTTGGGCTGTCACGCCATTGATGATGGCGTAGCTTCACCCCTTCCAATAAAACGGCCAAGGTCAGCAATGTCCTTTTGAGCATAAGCCACAAGTCCTAATCAAAACGCTTTCTGATGAGTAGAATGTACTGCCACCGTACGAAGCATCTTGCTTCCGGAACAGGGGTGCTGGTTTTTCACTCTGAAATTTATAAAGTGCTATTTTGAACTATGCTGGCTGGGAGAACTAGTTACATCGACCTTATTACTTCCGGCAAGACACCGTCTAACTTCTATTTGAGCTCGGTGTCATCCTGAATAAGAAATTGGTTTTTCCAATTTTGCTTCGAAAAGGAAAACTACGTTGACTGTATTTTAATCAAGAAACATTTTTCTCTGCATTACATCCAACCGCCTCGGAAAGGATTGACTAAACGGTAACGACTCCACAAGAAATCCTAGATGATTTTAATTTATCAGTAATTTTTGTTTTTTTTGGAATTCTACAGTCTTTTCCACTGTGACCATGATCCTTTCCTTATTCCAGATTTTCACACAAAGCACATCGACCTAACTATGGATCTAATGAGCTACTTTAATTTAGTTTCCGATGAAATTGACTTTGGCATTGTTAGACGCGAATAACACGGATTTTAAGAAAGTCGACGAAGCCTCAGTCCCACACAATTCTATAAATAATTGAGTATTTCACGTAAGTAGATTGTGATTTATGCGCAAATCAGTTCCAATTGATTGAGCAAAATATAATGGAACAAGCGCGTGCATAATTAAGTTCTGGGCAGATAATAAGGAGGAAGATTAATATGAAATCATTTGATTGGAATTTCTTGCCAGCCAATTTACCGTGCGATTTTTAAAGGTTGGATTCATTACAATTAATTTGCTTTCATTGGTTAAAATATTGTTCAGAAAAAAAAACGCTGGTACATTGAAAATGTTTGATGAAAATGAATTTTAATTTTAGGTAAGCGCAAGTTGCATCTTATAAACGCTTAGAAATTTTCTTCAGAACTTTTTTGAAATTCAATCTCTAAGAAGGTGTGAGGGAGTTTTAAACGTTTTTACGAATTCCATCATATCCCTTAGATCTGATTAGATTTTTATTTTCATGGGATTCTTATAAAATACAATTTCAAAATTTTTCGATATTCAACAGAATGAAGGATTCCGTTATATTTTTTAGGTCTAATTATACACCGAGTTGGATTTTACTTCTATGGACCGTTTCTTCTTACTTCTATTTTTTATGAAAAGGACCAGGCAATTTTTTTTATAAGGAGTTGTTCTAGTGACAAAATTAACTTTGCAAATAGCCTCCTGATTAGCTTTCAACTTTGCTCGCATCGCAGACGATGGCCCAAAATTTGTAGCGTGGTGTTGCACTACTGTAGCACCGCTACTTGAACCGCTTCGTGGACATAGTCCCGAAAAAAATAAAGACCCGCCCAGACTGTTGGCAGATTTACTTTTTTTCACTTCAAGTTTTTGTTTTGTTTGTGGCCAATAACAGAGGCATCGCAATTTCTGGGGTTTATAATAATAGATTTAATCCCTTCATGCAAAATGGGCAACTCCTTCCAATTCAAAAATTCGGAGAAGAATTCCCCATTTGGGTACACTTTCGCAGCTTAAAGAACTGAAGACAATATTGTCACACAGCTCAATGAGCTGGAAATTTTTTTTACCGTATCAACATACTCATGTCTAAAAATATGTATACCTTAAACCCAAGAGTATTCCCCAGTCAGTGCAACGCACTGGTATAAGGGGTAGTCGAAATAAACTATAAAAAAATATATAAAAAATAAGAAACAAAAACTTGAAGTTATCAGAAAAATAAAAGAACCTGAATTTTTTTTTTTTACAAAAGGAAAAACCAGTTATTAATAAATGCAAAGAAATAAAAGTGGAAATGAAAAAAAAAAGTTAAATTTATAAAGATTAACAAAAATAAAAATAATTAATTATAGGTATATATATAGTAGGTGTGTTTTTTTGCGCACTTATCCAGAACAGATTAGGTTAGAAAATTTATATACAAAATAACAACAACATTGCTGTTTTTACGATTCTTTATAACTTTTTTCAATAGATAGTAGGCTAGATTAGAGAATTTATCGCGAATAGTTCCCCAATGAGCTTACTGTGTTAACTATTCCGGTTAAAATCTATATTAGGTATGTTTTTTTGCGCATTTATCCAGATTAGAGTAGTGATTAAAATTTATATCCAAAATAACAACAACATTGCTGTTTTTACGATTCTTTGTAACTTTTTTCAATAGATAGTAGGCTAGATTAGAGAATTATCGCGAGTAGTTCACCCAGTGAGCTTACTGGGTTAACTATTCCGGTTAAAATCTATATTCTAGCCTACTATCTACAGGGAAAAGGAATAAAAAATAACAAAAACAGCAATATTATTGTTGTTTTTAATGTAAATTTTAATCACTGCTCTAATCTGGATAAATGCGCAAAAAAACACACCTAGTATAACTAATAGTAATAAAAATAAGCAATTCACAAAACATGCAACTACAACACAAACTACAACCATACATTTAGGCGTGAGTCTCGTCTGATAGCTCGAGGGCCAGGTTTTCGATAAGTAGGTGAAGCCGCCTGACTAAATTATCTGATTCAGGTCGTCTATAATTGCAACAATTCAAAAATCACATTCGTGGCTTCGACAAAGAAGATGCTTCTTTGCAAGGTGATTTAGCTGAAAGACATTCCTTGCCATTTGTATTGTTGAAGGTAAAGAGTTATATTCACGAATTGCCTCAAATACAGGATCTTTTCTAAGTCGGTCAGTCCTAGGACAACCTTGTTGTCTAATAAAATCAGAACTTCTTGTGTTAAAGTTGTGTATATCGTGATTGTTGATCAATTTGATTTGAGTCTATTGTTCTTAATATTATAAATAAATTTCATTCGTTCCAGGCTTATGTGCTGTTGTAAGGTAAGTTTTACATAAGTATAATAAAGTTCCTCCGATGGTGTTAAATAGGGTAAATTATGAATGGCTTTCATGCCCCTATTCATAAGTCTCGCAATTTCGTCTAGGTTTCTTTTCGAGGTTTGGCTCCATAGAAGAAGTCCATAACTTATGTTGGATAGAATATTGGTACGTGTAGATAGTCGTTACGCCTTATTACTCCAATTATGGGGGCAATTTTGTTTCTAAAGTTAGTAATGTGAGGAGTCCAAGTAAGTTTATCGTCAATTATCAGCCCTAAATATTTTGTTTCATGTGCTCTCGTTAGTTGAATTCCATCTATTTCTACATAGTTTCAAATCAATATCCAGTTTGGTAATTTGTCTAAAGATCATATAATTTGTCTTCAATGTATTTAATGTCAACATATTACCTAAGAGCCAATGTTGAAGTAGTTTTAGATCAGAATTAATCAACAACTCCAGTTGATCAGGATATTTAAACACTGGCAAGAAGACGACATGGGTAGATACTGTCACTCCATAATTCCAATGATCTCAATACATGCATGGTTCCAAAGGCTGCTGGAAGAACCTAGCCGCTCAATGGTAATTCTTTTTTCCCGACTCATGGCTCATCACAATGGCCTCAATACCAACTTGAACCGACTAGGAATTAATGCAAGTCCACTGTGCGCCGATTGCAACCAATATGAGACTGCCGATCATGTCTTTTGGTCATGTTCCAAATACCCCTTTAGAACTACACTTCTTGCATCTCTGCGACTTTAGGCTTCACTCCTCCTCTGTTTATACGGGACATCATCGCAGTCTCTATCATGCAAAATAATGACAAACCTCTTTTAGTGCTGTTTAACTTCGCTAAAGCAAACAATATACGTTTTTAATATTATTTTAAATAAACTTTTCCACGGCTCCAATATGGCTACAACCTCTGAGCATCTTAATTTAAGAAAAAAAAATGATCAGGATATTTACCTTTATAAAGAAGTAACGTGTCGTCAGCAAAGGTAATATATTTTGCTTTAAGGCCCGCGAACTGTAGGTTGTGTATATATAGCAGATATAAAGTAGGTTCGCGAATCGAACCTTGAGGGACGCCTATACTGAATATCATGGGAGAGCTTAGTTCGTCGACATTTTTTTTTTATTAAGTCATTGGCCTTTCCCCTAATTCCAATTTCCTTCAATTGATCGAGCAACAATAAAGGGTTTACTGTGTCAAAAGCTTTTTTTAAGTCCACAAAAATCAGCGACATAATAACTCTTTTCGAGGCTTTCATTTATAAACTTCATTGCATCCAATAAGGCTGATGTCGTATTGCTGCCTTCCTGAAATCCGTATTGCTGTTTATCAAAACCAATATGTTTCTTTATTCAGTAACCTCCTGTTTATTACTTTTTCGAATATTTTGCTAACAGCGCTAGTCAAAGCTATTGGTCGATAGTTATTAGGATCTTTTATTGAGCCTCCTTTATGAATGGGAGAAATCAGTGCCGTTTTCAAACAAGGGGGAAATGTACCACAGTTTAGATGGTTATTTATGGCAGTGCTTAGTGTTTCAAGTGGTTCAATTCAATTCTAGCTGAAGGCGGGAGATTGAAATCGTGTTAACACTTGGTCCAGCTCAAACGACGTAGAGAAACATTAAGAGATCTGAGCAGGAAAAATAATCTGTAAATATTTCATCAGTGAATCGAATTAACGATTCTGAGTATCATCAAAAGCATAATTTTGCATAATACCGTGTTCCGAGGTTTTTGTTCGAATAAAAACTTTAAAACCAAAACAATCACAGCCAAAAGTGTGCGCAAAAGTATCAAGTCTACAAAATCGCAAATAATCCGAAAGGTGAAAGTGATCGATTCAAAAAAACCCATCCGACACTTTTTTACCTGTCGAATGTTGCGAACCCAAACAAAACAACAAAACGAAGCGAGTATTAAATAATTCCGCGGCCGAGATCAATTCCGATCTTCCGTAATCGAGCGTTACGACATTCTTCCCAGCACGTCGAAAGACGAATTACAATTTGAATTTTTTCCCCCATTTTCACATTTGCATTTCGCCTGACTCACCTGTTTGTGCAATTCTTAAGGAGCGAACTTCGAACCGCCAAATTAATCCGGTCCTCGGAAAATGTATGTGCTTATTTCGAGCCAATTTTACTTTACCATATTTTTTTTTCGTATTTTCTCAGAACCGAAAGCAATCGTTCGAGACTTAAATTTTCCGATTATTTAGACGCGACACTTTCACCTGTCAGACAATCAACTGATTGCACCATTACAACAATCGTTTACACTTCAATTTCATACTTTTTCATTCATAAATCGCGACACGTAGCGTTAAAATTTCTTGCCGAGGTGATGAAATTTTTCAATATTTGTTCGCGCGAAAATGGGACGAGGCAACAGATGAACCGACCCGAATCGAAACTTCGCCCATATGTTTATGACGTCCGAGACGTCAATGCGCTTATTTATATGTGGATTGTATGTTAAATTTGACGGAAGGTGGTTGTGTGGAACGTAAGGTGTAGCAACTGTGAGGTTGATGTAAGATTTTGAAACTGTGGGATGCTGCAAAAATTTTAAATTTAGGAAAATTTTTGCGATTTGTTTTGCGTTGATGTGACCACGAATGGTGGCAGGTTTATCCGCCAGGACTTAAAGTTCCTCCTCGATTGTTCGGTTTCTTGCTGTGATTTTGTGATCGCCGTGCCCCAATCAATTGCCACTTTTGCTTTCTTTGACTGTTCTGTTGTCTTTTGAGAATTGTCGATAGAGAAAATGTCTGGCGTAGGAGTACAAAATATTGATTTTTTGTTTTTAGTAAGTTTATCGTTTACTTTCTATTAACATTTCACTTGAAATTCATTCACTTACATTTTAATAAATTTAAACAAATTCACTGCCAACTTAGCGACGAAAATGTTGCAGAGAACCTCCGTTGTCCGATCTGGCACTGCTACGAAATAGTCGAAGAAGGAGGGAGGGAAAGACAGCCATCAAAAAAATTTCAATTGCCAAGCGAGAAGCGACTGAAATTTCAGTATCAGTTTTGTGATTCACAATGGCATCAATGGACGTGGAAACACTCAAGGTGTGTGGCAAGTTTTTTTCTTTTTTAACATTAAATGAGTTGGAGTTTATGTGAAAAATGGCAAAACCGCTTAATTTCGTGGCGACTTTTAAGTTTGTGGTGTGGAATTTTCCGCGGAACCGGCTTAGTGAGGAAACTAAGGGAAAAACATCGATGGAAAAACTGATGGGCGTTGAAGACCTTGTTTCCAGCTTTTGACCAAAACTTTGTCCATTTTATTCTTTTATTTACCACAAAAATCGTTCATTAAACTTAATTTACGTTCATTCATTTCCCTTGTTTGTAGCTTTGTAAGTTTCCGTACCGAAAAACAATCGGCCAAGTTTGAAAACAGGCGGAAATGCAGCTCGCGACGTCCGCCGTTTGGATTGTGATGTGATTTGAGCGTTTGATTAAGCCGATTATGACGAGCATTACACAAACAAACAAACGGATTAATTAAATTCTATCGTAGCGCGACTAGACCAACCGAAACAGTTACTCGGGCGACCCAAATTAAACAAATCTGCGGCTATCTCTCGGCCATAAGCGCGCGCGGACTTTTCCGCTTAATCGCAATTTCCTTTCCGTGTTTGTCTCGGATTAAAAAAAAAACAGAAGCGGAGCTGCACTCTGAATACTAATTATCAAAGCTAGAAGAAATTTAAAAAGCGGTGGAAAATACTTGGGCGAAACGAGTTCACCGTGTCCAAAAAAAAGAGTTGCAAACATTGCCTCGGCACCCGAAACAATTTATCAGATTTCCGCTTTGATTTTGCTAAACATGAGCAACGCCTTCTAATGCACGACGACAATGTGCGCTTTATTGGACGGATTGAAAAGTGCAGTCAAGTGCTGCTGCGCTTCCGAAATAGGTCAAGACTCTCGAAAGACAACCGAGCCGGCCAAGTTTGCTCTTGTTCCCGTTTTAGTTAGCATACGTAGCTTAGTTTCAGACAGCCATCCGATTTAGTCAATCGACACGATGGTTTCGATCGAATAAAGTGTAGAATTTACGGTCAATGAGGCCGCATAGCTGTGCTATCTACGAATTCCATTCCATGCCCTCCGAAGTACACTTTCTTTCAGTTGCTCGCCGATATCTTGGGGGTCGTTGAACACGATGTAGTAGACGACAACGCCAAGCGGTTTACGTACGGTTCGTCTCGATCGAATACCGAAGGTCATTTATTGTATCTTGTAAACAACGAAACCAATTAAAAATGTAAATGGGCGGCGTATAGAGCGTTGCATTGCGAATTTCTATGATTGAATATTTCCAGTTTTTACACGCATTTCCCAATAATTTTCGGATGAATGTTGGCTGCTTGGTGTGAATCATTTCGACACAACTACATCGCAAATATTGTGCGATGATTCGTATTCAAATAGAAATGTAAAATCTCGGAAAGTGAAAGGAAATGCGTAGTGTTTCCTAATCGAAGCTCGTTTATTGTCGCGACGGGTGAATCGAATGAAATTAATTTTGTCGCGAAAAGCTTGAGCACTTTTGCGCGAAAGGGTTATATTGGTATCATACAGCTCTTTGTGACTCACAATTTAGTTAGATAGTGCAATGTTGGTCTGAACCGGGTTCTAGGACAGAGAGGGAATCGGTCTTTAGTTTGTTTGTTTGCTTGTAGGCCAAAGAGGGACTATTTTGACTTGAAAAACTCGAAATAATCCCAAGGGAGGGTAGGTGGTAGGATTTAGTGGGCCAGTTCTTCTTACGGCCGAACTAGGGGGGAAGCGGGATACGTTGCTCGAACAACAGGCCATACCCTAAGCAACAAATCATTGGTCATTGAATACATTGATCAATCTGTCGATTACTTCCCGGATGAAGTTCTACTCGTTCTTGTCTCCAGATCAATCTCTATTCGTTTCTGTCTCTCGGAGTCAAATTAGACAAGAAACTGGTCTTGGAGAAGTCAAACTTGACCACCAAACTTCTTTACCCTAAGATAAACAGTCGAAGTAAACTTTTCCTTCGCAGTAATCGAAGTGGCAGATAGTCGTTCTCCGGCCAGTCAAGCGTTCGCGGAAGTCGACTGACTAATGACGACGCAACGGCTGCACAGAGCAACAACAACGAGTCCTTCGTGTGTACGTAACTCAGGTACATGACTACGACGCCTGCGACTATAGCCATTGCTGCAAAGACGTCGGCAGCGAGATTGCCATGGCTGGCAGTACGATACATTGCCGACCTTCGATCGTACACCCGACTTCCTTAGCCACGCGGGTGTAGACCAGTGGTAGTGTACTAGGTCTTGAAAACATTGCTACCGGGGTTCAATTCCCACTCAATGCATAATTTATTTATATGAATTTTTCAGTTGCTATTGGTTTCGTAATATTAATATAAATCGTGAACAGTGCGGAATGTTTAATATGGTCACTAGTAAAGGACTTAAACCTGAGCGAATGAGTTATGTTTACATTCTTATCAGATTCACAAATACCATCAGAGCTACCAGACAGTGGTTGATTTGCTATAGGCTACTTTGCTGTTCTGGTAGATCGTGTCACAGCCAATAGTACTGACAAATTATTATCATTAACACCTGCTAGTACACTGCCATACACGGCCCGATTCTTGATCCTCCTTCCCATTCCTAAAACTGATTAAATTTGGTATCCCCTTTCTTCTCCACAATTCCTTCCTACTCTCCTCTCCTTCGCACCCAGAAACACAAAATATTTGACAGAACAATACCGCGGCCAATTGGGTTCAGTTTGTTCTTGAAAATTAGGCAAAAAACAGCCATCAGCCGTAGGCGCCGTTGGCAAAAAATCGTGGCCAGAAAGGCTCAGATTGCCATGGTGCAGTGGACACGACGGACCCATATAGCGGTCTATGTGCTAGCTATCTGTACCAATAGCTACCCAGAAAATCAGGAATGTATTCTTATTTCTTATTCATTTGGTATGGACTGGTGTTGTTGTTTGGTGTGGGGGAAGACACGCAGCAAAGCAGCGCATCTTGAGCATTCAAGCCAACATGGCCCAATATACTCGAATCCCCCAGTCTCTACCAGAACTTTTTCGTCCTCTCCACGAATGTCAAGAGCTCAGGTAGGGAGCGAGAGCGGAGTTCTTCCATCTTCATAACATCACCGCCGTATACGTGCATTCTCGCAAAAGAGTGGTATGGACTGAGTCAGAGTATTTATTTTATCGCCGCTACTAAAGCTTAGATTTGAAAAGCAACCATCTCGAAGTATTAATCGGGTACTTTTTTTTGTCAACATACTCTAGCGCTAGAGTTAAAATGGGTTCCTCTTCCTGTAACGTAGTCGCGTATATATTTTGCCTTTGGCCTCATTGTTACTGCTGTTTTCCGGACGTTTTCAAACATTTACATTTCAATCACGGAGGGCCAATCGGTTGAGACGAGATCTTAAATGAGGTAGTGATAACAGTTGAAAAATGATCTTATAGAAGAAGTATACACTAGCCAATTTCCTAGGCATTGAGAGTGCCTTTTTAATGTTCGACTAACGACTATCAAATACGCACTGCTACCAATTGAAATGGAGACCAAAATTCTTAAGTTTCCAAGCCTATTAAAATTATTGTTCACCGTTTTATAAATTTTACATTGCACTCGACCCCAAATTGAAATAAATTTCTCTTCAGCAGATCGATCATCATCTACGAAATTTGAAATTGTCGGGACATGTTGGATTCGACAGCCTGCCTGACCAATTGGTCAATAAGAGCGTGCAAAATGGATTTGTCTTCAACATAATGTGCATCGGTAGGCAATTGTCGATTTGTTCTAAAGTTGCAATAGAAAAGAGATAAATTATTTTCACAGGCGAAACTGGACTCGGAAAGTCGACCATGATGGACACATTATTCAATACCAGCTTCGAATCAAGTCCGAGTCCTCACACTCTACCGAATGTTAAACTGAAGGCTCATACCTACGAGCTGCAAGAGAGCAATGTCCGCCTAAAGTTGACCATTTGCGATACTGTCGGTTACGGCGATCAAATCAACAAAGACGACTCATTCAAAGCAGTCGTTGACTACATCGATGCGCAATTCGAGGCCTATCTTCAGGAAGAGCTGAAAATCAAACGTTCGCTGTCGTCGTGTCACGATAGTCGAATTCATGTTTGTCTGTATTTCATTTGTCCGACCGGACATGGCCTTAAGTCGCTCGATTTAGTTTGCATGAAGAAGTTGGACACCAAAGTCAATATTATTCCGATCATTGCAAAAGCGGATACTGTTTCCAAAACGGAACTGCAACGATTCAAGGCAAAAATCATTCAAGAGTTGCAAGCAAATGGTGTACAAATCTATCAGTTTCCAACCGATGATGAGACCGTGTCCGAAATCAATACATCAATGAATGCCCATGTACCGTTTGCGGTCGTTGGTAGTACAGAATTTGTACGTTTAGGAAATAAAACGGTACGCGCGCGACAATATCCGTGGGGAACGGTGCAAGGTAAACATGCAGTTGTTTCGCAGTTATTCAGTTTGTACATAATTCTCTTTATTACAGTTGAAAACGAAGCACATTGTGATTTCGTTAAACTACGCGAAATGCTGATCCGAACGAATATGGAGGATATGCGCGAGAAAACTCATACCCGCCACTATGAATTGTATCGACAGAAGCGATTGGAGCAGATGGGCTTTACCGATGTTGATAGTGAAAATAAACCGGTAAAATTGAATTTTGATGTTGTGTCGTACTTCCCGAATTAACTCGCATCGCATCGCGGAACTCGTTTCAGGTCTCATTTCAGCAAACATTCGAGGCTAAACGGTCGAATCATTTAGCCGAACTGCAAGCCAAAGAGGAAGAGGTACGCCAAATGTTCGTTCTTCGTGTTAAAGAGAAAGAGTCGGAGTTGAAGGAGAGCGAAAAAGATGTAAGACTTTAGAAGAAAATTCTCATTACGGTTAGAATAATATTTTTTTTTTACTTTCTACGAAATTCTAGCTTCACTCGAAATTCGACAAACTAAAGAAAGACCATGCAGAAGAGAAGCGCAAATTGGAAGATTCACGAAAGAAGCTCGAAGAAGAGTTTGTCGAATTCAATCGGCGTAAGGC
Organism: Beris morrisii; assembly: GCA_951812415.1. Lineage (NCBI taxonomy): Eukaryota > Metazoa > Arthropoda > Insecta > Diptera > Stratiomyidae > Beris > Beris morrisii. Next base: position 7,048,312 of record OX638313.1, read on the forward strand.
ACAAATGACTGCATCACATCATACACTAACGTTGGGCAAGAGCAAAAAAAAATGAACTTCGTTCTTATAATGCTCAATTATTGCGGCATTTTGTTTTTGAGAAAGTCGTTGCCTGTCTTCGATGGTTCTACGATCCCAAAAAAAGTATTTTACTTTGGTAATTTTACGACCCCAATTATAATCTAATTATTTTACTTCATTCAATAATTATATTTTTTATGATATGCCTTTAACGATTATATTTATAAATAAAAAAAACACACACATACACAGACAACATATTCATAGACAAATATACCATACGTTTAGGTTAAAAAAACAATAATTAAAAATTGATCAAGTGTACGAGTGTTTTTGATGTTATACGCACAATGAAACACTTGCAGTTAGAAAGATGTTAGAATATCGAGTTTCAGACAAGAGCGTTATCGCTATACGTGCATATCTAGCTCTAGTTTGTTTGCTTTTCTTTTATGAATAAGTTGAGTCTATGAAATATTTAGTACATAATCTCATTTATTATAGACGCGTTAGCCAATATAAAATACAATGCTATATATTCTATAATTCTGTCTTAATTTAATTGATGTCAATTCGATTTGCTCCTGTACGTTTTACGGGAAAAAGTGTCTGCAGCGGAAATTCAGAACTAGTGCGTCTTGAAGATGTTTTAAAGCCGAACATTTGCTGTTACGACGATATCAAAAAAATGAAAGTAAATTTAAACTGGCGACTTCTTCCGCCGGATAAAATAAAAAAATCGCGGCTCGTCTTGTCATGCACCAGACTAACAGTTCTTAGTTGTTTTTCATCGGTGTTATAATCGGACTGATGGATACTGCCTGGCGCGTATCGTGAAACTTCGTAGTGCTAGCGCAATAACACGATCATCAAATTCTATAATCATAAACACGTAATTTTCATTCAGAAATAAGATTTCGATTGCTGAATTCCAGGAAGTAAACAAAAAATTCCGCGAAATTTAGCGATCGAATCGTTGCGCCAGCCCTACGAAGATTCACGCTAAGCGCCTGGAGACTGCATTAGATAAAGCGGTTAACCACATCTCCTTAGGGCAGGTATAGACATCAGCATGTATATGTGTCGACGGGGCTCTGAGAATAACTCCCTCTGTCGCACTGGACTTGTTATTTCATCTACCCCACTCATTCTTGTCAAGCAAATGGCAGCCATTTGACTAAGAGGCTCTTCGTAGTGCATCGGCATATTTCCAGGCCACTCCACAATTCAGAAACACTTCAATAATAACCAAAAAACACAGACTACACCTTACCTAGTTTTGGTTTTGATAAAAAATTTCCGTCTAGAATGGGAAATAGATACGGAATTCCTATAGCAATTGTCTTTGGTTCACTTCTTTCTTCTAAATTTGTTGGTCCCTTTATTTTTAATTATTCGTTTGCCTTTCCTTGAATGCCTAATCCTGTTAGTCTGCGTAGTAAAATCTTATGAACAACCGTATCAAGTGCTTTTGTCAGATCTATAAACACCGTTCCCACGTAATGTCCTTTGTCAAGTTGTTTATTGATGAATTCCAATGCCTCAATCAAAGCTGCAGAGGTATAGCTCTTTCCCTAAAACCTACCTAAACCTGCTGTTTACCGAAACTACCATTTTTTTTGATGAAATTCAGGATTCTGTTATTTATTGCCTTTTCAAAGAGCTTACTTATCGAGCTAGTGGCCGCAATTGGTCGGTAGTTGTTTGGATCCTTGGTTGAGCCACATTTCAAAACTCGATTGATCGATGAAAACTTTAAGCAAGTGATATGACACCTCCCAGAATTTTAAAGTCATTTGTCGTTATGCCCCTGGAGCTATAATATTTTTGATTTCAGATATTATAGTTTCAATTTCTTCTGGGTTGTAGGGAAGAGGAACATGGACTACTTGCGGATATATTGACGTTACTTAAATTTGTTATATCTTCTGCTAAGTTTTTCCAATAGTAGCAAAATGCTGATTCAATTTGTTTCCGATTACAGCGAGACTTTTGATTGGACCCGAAGGTGATCGAATTCGTGAACTTCATTTTTCTTTCTCGAATCGCTAATTCTGCACATAGTTTCATGAATAATATTCCACAATTTGTTAGGGCATCATTTTTCCTTGATTTGTTTTATCCTTGCATCAGTTCAGTATTTTTTTTTCATTTTTATAGAAAGTAGATTTGTACTGGCGACTTTTTCCGGATATACTCGTAATATAAAACTCATACTCGTCGAAGAGTGCCGAGAGGAGCTAGTCTATTTCGGATTCTGGCAGTGCTCCAGGCAGGTAACATCATGTTGATGGAGGGGGTATTCGGTCGGGATATCTCACTCTACATTGACAGTCAGGTCGAGAAGTGCTCAAGGTACTTTGTAGTCAGAATAGAGTACGACTATGCTAGGTACCAGGTGTTGTGCCCAGCTAAAGGGCAGCATCCGGCGTTTACATTTCCTCCCGACGAATATTATTTTAATTCAGGCCAGTCGTTCTTCTTTGTTTTTTAAAATTAATCAAAACAAAAACAACAACCTAGCAACTCGACCGTAAACAGTTCGAATTGCAATTCTTGGCCTGAGGTACGGTAATGTGACGTCACAGCCAGGGGAATCCACTGGATTCTCCTTTACTGCTGAGTCAGAACATGTCGCGTGCCATAGGTACTGGAAATGGTCGAGCTGCTACTTTGTTCGCTTTGTTTTGTTTTGCTTATTTTTTATTTTTTATTTTATTATATTTTTCACTCGCGATCAAATTACGAAATAGTCGCGACCCACAAATGGGCGCATTGCACTTTCAGTTGGTTGCACCATTTGTGGGTCACTAAAAATTGCCGATTGTCTTGATCGGCAAATTCCAACTGCATGGACTTTTGCAATGGGTTGAACGACTGGCCCATTTTCCCAAATACTTATTTAGCGATAATTTAGTATTTAAGTTGTTCGATGTTATGATTAAGCTCTCAGTCTTTTTTTTATCACCAGAAATATAAAACCTTTTAAAACACTAAACAAGTCTCGTTCGTCTTTTTTTTAGAAAAGAGGTAATTACTAATTTAACTATTTTTTACAGAGAAAATACAAGCCTGACTAGTCATACACTTTGGCATCCATAGGTGCCATAGTTCTAGTCAGGTAAGCTCCACACATCGGCATCCTCAGGTGCCATGAGTGAAAGTTCTTATTTCAGGAAACAGGCGCTGCTCGTAGTACAAGACCACGAGCATGCGTTGACCACTACATTTTGGCGCAGCCGGTAGGATTCGTCCTGGTATATGTTAATCATATACTTGGTCGGAATTCGAATTTTTTTTTTATTTTAAAAAAAAAAAAGCAACACTTTTTTTTTCTCTCAACTCAAAAAAGAAACTTTTTCGTTTCTCCTTTCTTCAACCATTCCGGTTTTCAACCTGTTAGTAACCCTTTACTCCTATGGGTATACTTAACAGTCGCATTACTACTTATCGGCATAGGCCCGATAGTCAAAAATACGGAATTGAAGTCTCTCAGCAAAGAATGACTGTAAGCCTGTGCTTGTTGGCATGGAGTCGAGAATGCATACATTCGCCTTCAGCAGTAATTTTTCTTTAGCTTCTTCAAATTCGGTGATTTTTCTAAATTTTCTTTTTTTTTCATAAATTTTGTCGTGTTTAATACATCGCCAATGGGAACGCACACGCATTTTCCTTTTTCAATTTTTAAAATCCGATAGATATTCCTAGTCTCTGAAAAATTACACACAAGTCCTATACGTATACATTCAAGAGTTTCTCATAATTTTTTTTTCCCTTTCAAAACGTTAACAACTAAAACTCTCGATAACATATTGCGCAAGATCAAGATGACGCACCAGGTCACAACTAAGGACATTATCAATGTCTCAGCGCCGTTGGTGAATTATAGGAACCGTTCAAAGCTACACACGTTCCAAAACACCCGTTCAAGTCGCATTCTTAAGCTAAAATGTGAATGGTGTTCTAGACTTGGACATATTGAAGACATTTGTTTTAACAAGAGTAATTATTTAAAAAAGCATCGCAACCGATTAGAATGTCAGCTCAACATTAAACGCTGCACCCCGACAAATATGATCCACACTTCAACCCTCCAAAATGTTAGCAACGACACTAACAATAATAATAAGATAATAAGTATTAATACAATTAACTCAGTTCCTATGACAAACACTAAGCGTAGGAACCGCAAATCAAAAAGCGATACAAAAAGGAAGCAAATCAATCCCCAGAAGAGCATAAACTCAACTCTGGGTACCAGCTTCCTACAGTTCTTGCACTTCACCTACCTTTTCATCCGAACAAACTTACTCGGATGTAAGATGAAAACAAAAGTATGTCCTGTGCGTAGGCAATTAAAAAGCGTGTCCAATAAACGGAGAGGCGTGGATTGCACCAAAAAATCCGCCCTAGTAGATACGTTAACGAAGGATATCGACGACGATGTATTCATCGAGTTCCCCTGTTCTCTAGCAAAATCTGGTAAGATTGTAGTGCAATTGGACACAGGGGCCGATACAAGTCTTTTACGACAATCGGCGATGAAGAACCTTCGAACGATGGATAAACGCGAAAGAAGGCACATAGGTGGAGTATTTGGTACTTTAGGTAGAACCTTAGGCACCATTCTAATAGGAATTCACCCTAAACTACATTTTAGGGCGAAATGGCACTTGGTAGACGATTTAAATGGAATTCCAGCAGATGGAATTTTAGGTCGGGATATCTTATGGAACCGATCCATAATCGACACCACTGCCAAAACCTTAACACTCCTCAGCGGTGGACACGAAGCAGCAGAGACATTCCCGCTAAAGAGACTGGCGCAATTGGATAACCATTGCAGACTTTTCGGTATTCAAACTCGTACACAGAAGCCCAGAGTACCAGTCCAAAAGCGTGATGTATTAGGGAAATCTCAGGAAATCAGTTCGGGTATTCACATCGGTAAAACTATCGCAAAAGTCAAAGCAAATAAAGTGATGATACCCACTTTAAACTTTACTCCAGATGATCCTCTAAATGCTGATCTTGTTCCAGTCTTCCACAATCTAAAGCATAGGAAAACTAAGACCTCGGCGGGCAACACTAGTCCCAAACAGTGCCTAAAGCATAAAGTCGAGATTAAAAAACATGCCAATACCCCGTCGGTCGGTATTTTACAAAAAGGTATGTCACTCTGGAATCCTGCACTCGTTGCAGTGCCCAGAAAACGGCCGATGGAAAAGGGTATGGTGACTTCACGCAAATTAAACGAAGTCACCATAAAGCGCTCGATTCCACTGCCCAGAATCATAGACATTCCGGACCAGTTAGGACACTGTCGCTATTTCCGTACCCTTAACCAAGCCAGCGGCTACCACCACGATCTTGTAGAACCGGTAGATAAGCTCAAAACTTAATTCAGCACTGGTATAGGTCATTTCCTTAAAATCGAATATCATTCGATTCTATTTTATTTTTTATTTTTATTTTTAGGTAAACACAACATTCAAACAATATTCACACAATATTCAAAGTTAAATCGCATAACTACTACATTTAACTTCTACACAAAAATCTAAAACAAGTTAAATCACATAACTACATTTAACTCCTCCACAAAAAACTAAATAAAAGTTATATCACATAACTACTACATTTAACTACTACACAAAAATCTAAAACTAGTTAAATCACATAATTACATTTAACTACTCCACAAAAATCTAAATAAAAGTTATATCACATAACTACTACATTTAACTACTACACAAAAATTTAAATAAAGTTAAATCATATAAATACTACATTTAACTACTACACAAAAAATCTAAATTAAGTTAAATCATAAATACTACATTTAACTAATGTACAAAATCCAAACAAAGTTAAATCACAAAAATGCTATTATACACTTAACTAATATACTAAAATCACATGGAATTACGTAAAGTCCATAAAATTTTTATTAAAAAGTTTCTTTTTAATAAAAATTTTATTTGAAATAAAAATATTTTATTTGAAATAAAAAAAAAAAATCGCAATATAAGAAATTATGTAATGTTTTTAAATGCATAAGACATTGTTAAATAATAAACGCAATAAATAAATATGAATAATTATTAATGATAAATAACACTAAGACTTTAACGTAGATCAAATAATATAACAATATAAATACAATACATATTCCATTTATTACCGCACGTTTTGTTATCTGTATCCCCGGAAGAAATACAACCGTACCAAAACATCCAGTTGAAGGACACGGCAGCAAATTTCGAAAAAACTGTAGATGTCATATTTTCTAAAAGCATGTGGACCATTTACATTGAATTCACACCCATGAACTACTCGACCGTTTTGGACATCGCCAACCGCTATGACCGTCAAATCGACCAGTTATGCAACTTAGTGAGAGAAAACGATACCAAGCGAAACTTCCAGAGGACGTGTCAACTAATGGTGAAGGAAACTACGACGATAATTCAAACCTTGCGTCGAAATAACGACCATATGCGCCACGCACTCAGCCCCAGAAGATTCAGATGAGCAATAGAATTCATAGGTAAATTCGCCAAATGGGCCTTTGGAAGTATGGATAGCGAGGATGCACATAAAATCTATAACCAATTGAATATACTAGGAAAACAAGACTCGCAAACGTTCGAATTACTCAAACACCAGATAACTGTAATGAGTTCGAATTTTGATAGATTAAGCAAACCCGTATCAGCATTAACATCCGACATAAGTCTCATCTCGGAGAACCTTCGCATGCTAGGAGCAGAACACGACAATTTCACATCAAAAATAAACAGCGAATTGGCAGAACTTAAAGTCAAGACGAATATATACGAGCTACTGGCTATCATAAACTCCAATCTACTAGAAGTTCAAGGTAGACAATCCACAGAATTATCCATTCTAAATGATTTATACAACGGCAAATTACATCCGTTCATACTAGATGTCACCGATATTACGAAGACTCTAAGACTTCTCCTAGTAACAGCGAAAACGAAGCCGTTTTTCCAAGATCTATTCGCCTTACATCAAGCAGCAAAAACAACAGTTTTCCAGGACGAGCAAAATCTGGTGATTAAAATCGTAATTCCGCTACCAGAAGCAATTCTGTTCGCCGTTCAGAGAGTGCATTACCTACCATCAAAACTCAACGAAAAATGGGATCTATTGCTCCAAACACAGTACCCCTACATCGCAGAGGCAGAGTCCCAGAACGCATTCATCACGCTATCACAGCAGGACTATTCACGATGTACACAAGTGGCCTTCAATAAGACGTCTACGTTAGCCATATGCCCCAACAACGGACCAATCCTGACAAACGGAAGTCCCGAATGCCTGGTCGAACTACTACAACATTCACGCTCCGCAGAAGTCACTTGCAAACACGTGGCAGTGCCAGCAACTGAAGGAGTTTTCACCAAGATGATAGCCAGCAATCAATGGCTATACAAACTAAAAAGCCCCATCATACTGTCTACCTCTTACAATGGAGCCTATTATGCCGTAAATTTGACTGGATTGGGGATATTTAAGATCACGCAGCCCTGTGAATTTGGAAACAGGGAGATAAGATTGCCGTACGAAAGATCGTTTCACACCGCCACGGAGTACAAGCAACCGTGGATAGAATTTGTGAACCTCACCGACTCTTTGAGGTTCAACCTTGCTATGGTAGATTCCCATGAACCAACCGTTAGTTCCAGAAAACCATTACCAATTAAGGTTGGTAACCATGAGGACATAGCAGCCTCCTTGGCCGAAGGAAGAAAAACCTTAGACGCCCTGCAAGACGATCTAAATCGAGCAGACGACGCAAGAAAAATCGTTCAACAAGGCCAAGAGCTCATATTCCATCGCTACTCCATGGTATCACTAAGTTCATTTCTCGCACTATCAATAATAGTCGGTCTGATTTGTTTACGGTTCGTCAAAGCGCGAAACAAGTCAAAACGTCTAGCGTCACCATCGTTTTCGAACTCATCAAGAGGAGCCGTACATGAAGAGCCCACTCTGCCCGAATTGCACATGAGGTCATCACGAAGGATGCAGCATCCAAAGACCCAGCCCTACATCAAGAGACCAGCACCACAGTCCCCGGCAAGAGATACGGATAACATTACGTTCGCATTAGTTTAAATTATAGATTGTTATATATTTTTATTTTTTTTTCTCTTCATTCAACGCATTTAAGCTCAATTTTCAATTAGTTGTACAGTATATCGAATAGAAATTTGTAACTCGGGAGTAAATGCAAACTCGTTAGGATGGGGAGGGATGTTGTGCCCAGCTAAAGGGCAGCATCCGGCGTTTACATTTCCTCCCGACGAATATTATTTTAATTCAGGCCAGTCGTTCTTCTTTGTTTTTTAAAATTAATCAAAACAAAAACAACAACCTAGCAACTCGACCGTAAACAGTTCGAATTGCAATTCTTGGCCTGAGGTACGGTAATGTGACGTCACAGCCAGGGGAATCCACTGGATTCTCCTTTACTGCTGAGTCAGAACATGTCGCGTGCCATAGGTACTGGAAATGGTCGAGCTGCTACTTTGTTCGCTTTGTTTTGTTTTGCTTATTTTTTATTTTTTATTTTATTATATTTTTCACTCGCGATCAAATTACGAAATAGTCGCGACCCACAAATGGGCGCATTGCACTTTCAGTTGGTTGCACCATTTGTGGGTCACTAAAAATTGCCGATTGTCTTGATCGGCAAATTCCAACTGCATGGACTTTTGCAATGGGTTGAACGACTGGCCCATTTTCCCAAATACTTATTTAGCGATAATTTAGTATTTAAGTTGTTCGATGTTATGATTAAGCTCTCAGTCTTTTTTTTATCACCAGAAATATAAAACCTTTTAAAACACTAAACAAGTCTCGTTCGTCTTTTTTTTAGAAAAGAGGTAATTACTAATTTAACTATTTTTTACAGAGAAAATACAAGCCTGACTAGTCATACACTTTGGCATCCATAGGTGCCATAGTTCTAGTCAGGTAAGCTCCACACATCGGCATCCTCAGGTGCCATGAGTGAAAGTTCTTATTTCAGGAAACAGGCGCTGCTCGTAGTACAAGACCACGAGCATGCGTTGACCACTACACAGGGCATAGTGACGTACCAGGCAACGAACGGGCCGATGAGCTGACGAGACTAGGATCGGCGTCAGACGGGATGATAGAGGAGGTGGTTAGTCCGCCATTAAACGGAATTAAAGCACGTATTAGGGATTGTGCCGCGGACGCAGCGAACTCTAGATGGGAAGCGCTAACGAGCTGTAGGACTTCTAGGGCACTCTGGCCAAGGTTGGACAGACGGAAGACTAGGGAGATATTGATATGGAGTAGGGGAAGACTGCGGCTACTTATCGGAATACTGACGCGTATGGGGATCGCTGACTCTGACGTGTGCAGGTATTGCCTTGGCTTATATGCTGAGGAGGACATCACCCACATTTTGTGTGAGTGTCAGGCTGTTGCAAGGAGGCGACTGATATGGCTGGGCAGGGCAGTCTTTTCTTTGACAATTTGGAGGACCTGAGGTCAATAGGGCATGATAAGCTAGTCAAGTTCGTTAGGGATCTGGGCTGTTTAGTGACTTACGAGGTTCTGAAGGGATCGCTATGGGCCCTTTTGGTGCTTAGTGTGCGCGGTGGCTCAGCGCTTTACCTCTTAAAACTAAAACTAACACTGCTTTGAGTTCTAGGTCACAGCAAAATAGACTGAAAAAAGCGTACAGGCGCTTTTAAGTGCGGGATATCTTCCAGCTTTCTTGCAAATGCTAACTCAACGTTGAGAGGAGTAAACATTTGGAAGATATGGTCATCGGAACAGAACAGAAGAACTCTTAAGCACTTCAGAACCTGTGTAGACGTCTCCAGTCACGGCGCTCAGTACAGGTCACTGGCCAGTGGGAGACCGCGCGGGCATGTAGGTTTTGTCCTTTTTCGTAATGGTGGGGATACGATTGGGAGGGAGACTATTTTTTGCGAGTAATCGGCTCTTCTCAAACTCTTCTTTGATAATCTCGATGGGATCCCACAAAATAAGATTGGAGTTCATTCTGTAAACAGTCCGGGATATAAGAATCCGGTTCAGTTTATTGTAGTGCCCCGATCCGACCAGGTTAAGCGAGTTGTGGCAACAAAATGCCGTTAAATGGGCTCACCACCATACTTCCTATGTTCAAAGGAAGGCAATTAAATACACTTCATACAAAAAACTTGTAAATGTTCTGTTGAATAGTTTAGAACAATCGCGGGTTGTGTGGACTGTTTTAAAAATTTGAAGATCATCGGCAAATAAATGAAAAATAAAATTAAGCAATAGCTCTATGAATAACAGGAACAGCAACGGACCGAAGTGAAAGCCTTGCGGCACGCCCGATTGAATTGCAAAGGTCTCATAATTCGCAGATTTTATATTGAGGATCGTGTAGGTAGTCACGTATACAGTCCAGCAATTTATCAGATACACCTATGTCGTCGAGCCTAGAAATAAGTAGGCAGTGAATAATCTTGCCGAAAACCTTCGTAAGAATATAGACTGCGTGAACCTGGGATTTAGATTTTAATGCAGTGTTAATAGTTTGGACGTATGGCTATTCGTTAAAGTTGATTCGAATTGCTGGAATCCATGCTGATGGAAGTGAGATGAAACTTCTGAACAAGGGAGTCAAATTAAAAAAAATCCTTAAGTTCGGAATAGAACTAGCCGGGATACAACTGGCGATTATTTGTGAAGGAACTTTAGTAAAACTGAGAGCGATATTAATTTCAAGATTCAAACAAGCGTGGCCATCCGATGAAGGCTAGCTGCTCGCAAATAGAAGCATAATCGGCATTAGGCACTTTGCTTGTAATGTAGGCTTCAAGAGCAATCTAATTGGTGTGCTTGATTTGCAGTACTCATTAGAAAGTAGTACCGAAGCTAAGAGAAAACCCAGGATTGGACGGTAAACGGTATGCCAAGATTCGTTGTAAGATCCGACAATTTACAAACCCCGGTGGAGGCATAGGGCAGTAAGTGCTCTTCCACAAGAGGTAAGACACGATCCTGGCCGATAGATTTTACTAATCATCAGGACTTATTCCCTCTTCAATTAATTATCTCCAAGCTATTTCGGTGATAGGGGTAATAATCACGGACGAGCGTGTGGCTGACCACTTCAGCTCCCAGTGTTCCGTTGGTCTAGTAATGGAGCATAACTCTAGCATTACTTCAAGGCCTAGGCCCAATTTGGGCTATTGTGCCATTGATTATTATTATTTCGGTGATGGTCTAATGCCACTTTGATCGGTTCTGTCGGTTTTTAATGAACTTTGAGATAACGTTTAGCGATTATCACTCGAGGATGCGTCGAAGAATTGCTTAACGCAAATTTGCAATTTACTGATAACTCCATCAGTCACCTTCCACGAGATACCGCCGTATAGCAACAAGGAACTGACGCATGTTTTGAACACTCCAAGAACCACTTAATTGAATGAAAAATTTACGGGAACAACAAAGAAATACAAAACACATAAATTTGGAAAAAAAATCACCTTTTCAGTTTTTATTTTCCACATTTCTCTGTCTTCAGCTTTTTACGTTCTTATACAAAGTTCTAGTCGCTTACAAGAAATAGGTGCGTGGCTTTCTGAACGAGAACAGCTTCCTGTTGCCCTTGTGATGGACGCGTTGCACCAACGGGAATCGAATGGTCGAATCGTGGAACTGCTTGACATGTGGCCGTCTCGTCTTGGACGACTTGACCGATTCGACTTTGATGATTTGAATCGAATGGGCACGGGCACGATGCCGAGCTCCCATATCCCGGTAGCACTGCGTTACCGCTCCGCCGACCGTCAAGTCACGATATTCGCGGTACATGTTGTGGGTTCCGGAACGCGAATCGTAACGCAACCAGATGCCGAAGTTCTTGATTTTAATGGGCGATCCTTCGTAGATTTGCTTCAGCGAGACAATTTCGCCGGTTGTCTTCTTGAACTTCTTCAATTGGCGCAAAAAGTACCAAAAGCGGGACTTTGCGACGATGTTGTCGGGTGCGAAAATTCGCATTTTGTAGAGCGGAGTCTGGGGCTCCTTCTCCGTCGGCAATTTACGCCCGATCACTTCGTATTCTTTCAACTAAAAGAAAAAACAAAAGTTAGTTTAGTGCGGGTGTTTTGGAAAAGAAAATTTAGCTGTGTTGACAGTTCGGGTGTGAGGTTATGTTGCGAAATGAAGTGTCGTTTAGCATTGGTTTTTGAATAAATTTCGCGGTAGTTTAATCTGAACGCGAGCAATTATCAACGGCATCTAACTAACGACACCGCACCAAATCAAAACATCCCGAAAACGCTTCAAAACCCCTGACGTCTGTGACATGTGCAATCAAAACAGACGACCCATCGTATTCGCACTTTTGGCTTCAAATTTCTCGAAAAGTCGCCCAAAGCTGGCAAAATTTTTCCATTGCTAACACAAAACACTTCGGTCGCAACACTTTCCAGCACTTTACGGAACTTCAATTCGTTTAATTTGCAATAAAATTTGAGAAAATCTGCGACAGTACCTGCCCCTTAGCTTTCATTTTGGCTGCGTTTCACACGAAAAAGGAAAAGGAAGTGGAAGACATTTTGGATTTTTGCTTACATTTCAGCCAGTAGAAAATTGAGCACAAAAGCGACATTGAACTGAAGTTCGATTTACTTCGTTTTTTACTGATGTTTGAATTTCGCTAAAAATTTTGTTCCTACTATTTTTTAATTGTAAAAAAAATATTAATTAGTTTTTTTTACATTAAAAAATAAACTTTCACTTAAAAATAATAATGAATATTCTAGCTTCGAACCTTCTCGAAATTTCTCATTCTCGAATATTCGCGAAATATTGTGCACGCTGTCAAAATGAAGGACCGGGACTTGTACTGTCAAAGTCGACCGAAAGCGAGAAAAGACTCGTGTGAGCATCGTGATTTGTTTAAATCAAACTTTCTCGTAAATTGACTGATTTTTCAGACCAATTGGCATTAATTTTGAACAATCGGAAGACTTCTGCAATCGGTGCATTTCCAGGCTATTTTTCTGCAAAGATCGAGTCAGGAAATAAGCAAAAAAACTTCTGGGTGGAGAAAAGCTGCTCGTGAAAATCGCAAGGACGGAGACGGACGTCGTAGATTTTTCTTTGTAAATTTCTTTCTGAATAAGACGGTACAATGGCAAAATGGGGTGAAGGTGATCCACGGTGGATTGTCGAGGAACGACCGGACGCGACAAACGTGAATAATTGGCACTGGACGGAAAAGAACGCAACGATGTGGTCCAAGGATCGACTCCATTTGCTTTTTAGCGATTTTCAAATTGGTAAGTGCTTCCTTGAAGTTGCGAAATTTTCGGAACTGTGAGAAAAGAGGCGTAGCAAGACGGCACGACTAGAAACGCAGCCATGCCGTAAGGTAGCCAAGGTTTTGGTCTTCGCCATTTCATCGTCGGCTCGAGATTAAACGAGGTTAGCGGAAAGGTCAAAGAAAATGTCAAAGAAAATAAGCTTCGTTCCACATTGCTTTGTTGGGAGCCTCTTTTACTTCTAGAAATCGGATCGATTTAGTATGAAAACTCATAACTTTACCAGGCTAAGACAAATGAGCTTTACCCTTCTCAAGGAGTAGGTGCAAATGCTATGAAACTCACACACGTTTCCTAAGTCCGGCTTATATAAATAATTCAAGATGCGAGTCACCAGGCAAAGATGTTGCTCCCAAAACTTTAGTGAAACTATTTGGCAGTAAAAGTTCATCTGTTGCGATTATGCGACCTATTTAGAAGCGTGAGCGATACCTTAAAGCTTCAGTTTAGATGGTGTCACTGCGTTATGTCCTTCCTAGTAACAGTACATTGGAAGTGACGCGTTAGCGGTACAACAAAACCCCAATTTGGCGCCCAACGTGGGTTTATCCAAACGAGCGCGTAGTTCACAACGTGTGATGCGAAAAAAAATGCCGTTGTCGCATCAAACGGACTTACAATTTGTCGGGTAGTTTACACCCTCCTCTAGTCCTGTTCTGTTGAAATTATCTTAAAACTTTCGGTGTGTTGATTAGCATCGGGTTTCAGGGCACATCTGAACTTTCACTGGCTCTTATTATTTTTAATGATCACGGGTGATAATCCCCTGATTAACTGAACACTAGGGCTTTAGTATTATCGAGGCTCTTAATTTTAATACAGACGAAGTTCATTATGGTGATTAGGTTGCTTTATTCTGAGTTATCCCTGTGATAGATCTTTGAAGCTTCCTAATAAAAATCCAATCCGGTACCTCTGTTCCCGTTGGCATGCCTCTCTTTAAAGAGTTTGGTTTCTCCATCGATTCGGCATGATCTTAGGTTACTGAAAGAATTTTAGAATGAATGAAAATGAGAATGGCCTGATTTAGACAAATCCGTCTTTTGGCACTTCCGAAAGAGGTAGCGTTGATTTGAGAAAGAGGTTTTATATCTTTCTCTGACTTTGAAATATTCACCAAGGCTGGGGTCTACAAATTATCCGTCTTTTTCGCGTAAAGGTGGTCTTGCATTTTATTACAAAAAAGGAGGCCTAAAATTGACCAACAGCTTAATTTTTCCTTACTCAAAAAATATCTCTGTTTACCACAGCTGACAATGGAATTGAATGCAAGATAACGGAAATCGAAAAGCTGGAAGGCGAAGCAACCGCAAACAATCGAAAGGGTAAACTAATTTTCTTCTACGAATGGAACTTGGTACTTAAATGGTCCGGTGTTTTGCCGAACGAAGCGCAGTCTTTTGCCGGTAAAGCAACCATTCCAAATCTTTCCGAAGAGAATGATCTCGACGAAATCGAAGTTACAATTACCGTCGAGGATTCGAATACCGAATCCGAACAATTAAAACTATTTATGTACAATGTCGGCCGCGATGCAATTCGAAAACGTCTCGGAACTTATCTTAAAGAATTGAAGGAGGAATACTCGAAAGGTTTGATCCTGCCGAAGAAAGAGGAAGCGAAAAAAATCAAACCGGACAATGTAGCAACAATTACAAGTGGTTTTAATACGAAACTCGACATAGACAAAGTAGTGCCAACGGTACAAACGGATAGTAAAAAAACGGCCAACGTTGGATACAAGTTAGATGTTAAAACGCTTAATATTAAGGTGGACTTTCAATGTCGATCGAGTGATCTTTACGACGCTTTGACTAAAATCGAAATGGTGCAGGCATTTACACGCGGAGCGGTTAAACTTGAACCGACGAAAGGTGGAGAGTAAGTTTTTGTCGCGGTATTTTTTCTTCGCTTCCAATTCATAAGAATATTTCGATTTTGATCAGATTCATTCTGTTTGGAGGAACTGTTCATGGTAAATTTGAAGAATTGGTTCCAAATAAAAAAATTGTTCAATCGTGGAGACTTAAACAATGGCCCGTCGGACATTTTTCAAAGGTTGTGATTGATATTCACGAGAAGGTAAGAGTTGCTCTGAATCATTTGCAGTTTGTGGTTTTCATTGATTGCTTTTAATTGACAGGATGACCATACCGAGTTGGAATTAACGCAAACCGGTGTACCCACCCAAGAAGCTGATACCACACGTAATAATTGGGAACGTTACTATTGGACTAGTATTAAACAGACATTCGGTTTCGGATCGTTTTTGGTGTGAAACTAGCTTAAGAGAAGGAATGATGGAATTATGAAGAACGTGAAGAGGAAAGAACTATTACTGAAAAATATAAGAACTCCCAAAGTTTATTGCTTCGAATTAAATCTATTTTGTATTCTTAACTCATTATTTAACTTTTCTCCAGTTGCTTTCATAGATTTTGTACAAGTTTTGATATAACAGTTATCTCACTTACATTTGTCTTCAACAGAATACTGCTTGTTACCAATATTGTGGTATTTGGTTTTGCGATTTCCTTTTGTCCGTTTCTTGTTTTCTCATTTCAAGTTTCAGGTAAATAAAAATTATAAGTTTCCTTAGTTTGTTTCTTTAAAAGTTCTCGATAGTAACAAAATGATCAATAAAACGCTTATTTAATTAAAATTAATTTTCATGTAGTTTAATGGAGGCATCCAGAAGTTGTACCAAAGAAGATTACTTATTCAGAGCTCTTGGAATAATAATCAAAAGCCTCCCAGGAGATTGTTATCACAATTTAAGTCCTATCATTCAAAACAAGTCCCAATTCTCGTATACGATGTGATTATATCGCTACAGCTTGAAGTAATTGTAGTAACGCCTTAACAAGATATTTGCGGTGGCTATAAACCGTGCGACATTATAAGTTAAAAAAAGCCAAACGTTTTGTTTCAAGTCTTGTATAAAAAGGTGTTGGCCTCTGACGAGCGTGTACTAATAAAATGGGATGCGTGCTAAAAGCACTTGACGAAAAGCTTCGACGACACGATATCACCTTTTTGTCTGTTGTTGCGTGTGATATCTTCATATCAGTTTCCGCACCCAAATAAAAACTGAAGTGATTGCACGACGTAGGGGGGAGGGAGAGTGCGATTCTCTGGAGTAGAGTATGAATTAAAAGCAATAAAATCAAAGCTAAAAATTCCACGAGTGAGTTTTAGTAGAGCCGGTCCACTGTAATCCTTATCAGGCGATTAACTGACCGCGAACGAGCTACAAACCGGGGCGGAACGGAAGCTTCAAGGATATGATGAGCTTTTGTTGAACTTGCCGCCACCGGCCTGTTGTTACGCAAACTCAATTTAATGTAACGTGCGCTTGCTTGACGCGCCCGACAACTCATTTTTCTGTACTCTTGTAGGATGTGTGTCCTGTGTTACGAAACCAATACCAAGAGGTTGGTCCATTGCTCTCGTTGACTCTGCCAGAGTATCACCGAAATCCGGCGAGAAGGAATCAAAATAATGAACGGATTCATGATATACATTTTAAATAGGGTTACCACATAATCACGGGATTGTCTGGGTGAACATTGGGACAAGGAGCAAGAGAACATAGCGAAAAATTGTGATTTTGCATAGACGAATGCGATATTGAAAGACTTTAACAAAGACTTTATTAAAAACTTCAGACAGTAAATAGTTCGATATTTCTAGCAAGAACGAGAAATTCGACGAACGAAGTAGTAGTTTCCAAGCCGTTCGTCTTTAAGGCATCCAAATGCCGGACAGTATTTTTGAAACTTTAGTTAAAAAAATGAAGTCGACCTCCATGAATACAAACAGTCGGTCACCATCAATTAATTGGCAATAATCGTCCTGGTTTTTTCTACTGCGTCTACTGCGGCTTCCTGAGGGAGATGAAATCCAAATAAGCTCGAACTAAATTTGATACTTCTTGCGAAGTTACGATAATTTATTTTTTGAGCCATCATTTTTCTACTGTTAAATTTTTTAACTTTTTCTATATTTTAGTTATTGTTGATTTCCCCTTCTTTCATTTGCTTCCATTAAATTTTCTACTTATTTATTTTATAAATTTTCTGAGTATTTTCTAAAGTTTATTATTTATTTTTTCACCATGAACGTATAAAACCGCTTTGCCAACACCCGTCGCTCCCAGCCCATCGTCCTCCAGAAGGGTCGAAGACTGCTCGGTTCCAGATTAAACTCGACCTAGAGCTTTCCAACAATCGACCTATTCTGCGAGACTTGTTGAACCGGCTGTCGTAAAATTGTTGTTCCAGACTGTCGGCAAGGATTTCTCCAACGGTGTGGGTCGGCAACTAGCAGAACATCGCCCGAGGACGATTAGGACGAGGATCTACTCCAGTCGCAATTAAACGTGGGGAGAAGAACAGGTGCAATAACTAGCTCCAAATCGCAAAAGCGCAAAGCGGATTTCCTCCAGCCATATTCACTTCATTTGAGTTCCTGCAACCTTTCCGAAATTGAAAGCAAACCCCAAAGAACGTCATGTTGGTACTATTAGGGGCATCAAACAGACAACCTGAAGGAAATTACAGAGCAGTACTTCAACCGGTGCTTCGAAGACTGGAAGCAAAGATACAGAAGGTGCGTTGCATCTGAGGGAAACTACTTTGAAGAAGATAAATGAATCTATGATTTAAAGAATTCAGTCTTTTCTAACAGACCTTGTATACAGGGTGTAACTAGTACTGAGGTTCAAACGAAAATGGGAGATAGAGGAACTTGTCCTGAGTAGAAAATCGTTCTGCACATACTCCCGTTTTTGCACCGTTAAGGAGATAGCGCGATTTTAAGGACGAAGGATTCTTCTTTCTAATTGCTATCAACTGTGTCAATCAGTGTTATACTTTTTGAGAAAAATTCATTTAAATGACACACAAATAATAAAAAATTAAAAAAAATACAAAAAAGTCCTGTTTTCTCCAAGAAGGACCTAGTTAACCACCAAATTTTATTACATTTTCGGAAAGCCCATAAAATTTCACTATACGTTTGATAACAGAATTTCTTCATATTTGCAACAACAAGTGAGTTCCCTGCACATGTTGGAAATACTGCTAAACATAGAATTTACCGCAAAACAGATGCAGTAATGAGCAACCATGTTAACAACACACGTATTGCTCTTATGTGTGGAAATTATGTTACAGGTAAGTAAAAATATGACAACTAATTAGATAGCGTCCATTTAAGTAAATTAACTAACATCCATTTAAGTTAATTAAGTAATATCCATTTAAGTAGGGCGTGGAGCTTACCTGCTCCCTTGAGGAACAGGAATGACTTCGTCCTACGTAGATTTTTCTGCCATAAAAGCATCGGGAGGAAGCAGCAGCAAACAGAATGTCATATGACGTCATTACGAGCAACATGGCAAGCAATAGGAGGTCTTTTACAACGGAAGAAATGGCAGACATGCACTTCGTGTATGGGTTGTGCGACGGGAATGCTAGGCGAGCCGAAAGAGTTTACCGGGAACGGTATCCGGACAGATCTCGGTACCCCCATTATCTGATGTTCATCAGCATTCATCGGAACCTTCGTGAACGAGGTACACTGCAGCCGTGGCGGGAGACACAACATCCAGGACGGCGACACTCGGTACCTGTGGCCGCGGAGGAGCGCATACTGCGCATCGCGGCTAGGGACCCCACGGTAAGCACCCGGCGCATCGGCCATCGATTAGGCATCAACCACATGCATTTATTTCGTCCTCACTATTATTATTTATTATTATTAATCATACTCCTTCGGCGAATGACTGGTGTCAAACCAGATTTACTTGAAGGGAACGTGCTTGATAACTGTTAGCCCTGCTCCTTTACAATTCAACCTATGAAGAAATTCTGTTATCAAACGTATAGTGAAATTTTATGGGCTTTCCGAAAATGTAATAAAATTTGGTGGTTAATTAGGTCCTTTTTGGAGAAAACAGGACTTTTTTGTATTCTTTTTTAATTTTTTATTATTTTTGTGTCATTTAAATGAATTTTTCTCAAAAAGTATAACACTGATTGACACAGTTGATAGCAATTAGAAAGAAGAATTTGTGTCCTTTCCAACGAGCCCAGAATTATTACGTTACGCTAAGTACAGCAGAAGTTAGAGATCAAACAGTGATCACAGGTACGATGAAAATCCTTCGTCCTTAAAATCGCGCTATCTCTTCAACGGTGCAAAAACGGGAGTATGTGTAGAACGATTTTCTACTCAGGACAAGTTCCTCTATCTCCCATTTTCGTTTGAACCTCAGTACTAGTTACACCCTGTATACGTTCGGTTCTTGAATATGTCCTATACGTGAAAGAACATAATTTAGTCGGAACAAAGTAGAGTTCGATGTTACGGTCCTTCTTGACCTGCTTCCTTTTGGAGAACGTCATCACTCTTTTTGAGAACCTCATCTTGATATACCTAGTCGGCCCTGAGACACCAGGAAATTGTTAGTATAAAGAATCAATGAAAGACTTAATCTTTTAACATAGTGCGCCAATAAATGCTTTCTCAACTTTGAATCCTGTCCCACAAACCCATTATATCTGGCAATCCTTAACCAGGATTTTTTTCCTTGTCCTTATGTAAAAATGATTTACTACGCTCACTTACAACCACTCCTTGCTCCGCTTCCGCGTCAACTGCACTGGGCATCCTTCCTTTCATTCATCCTTCGTGGAATGCTCAGCAGAATTGACCGTGTATACATCCACCTACATCCGATACATAGATAAGGATACATCTCGTCTCGAAAAGCTTTCCAGGATCCAACAGCCAGGCGAACTTTAGGATAGGCCATCATCTCATAATCATCATCATCGCCAGGAGTTCTACTACCACCACCACTACCACTACTACTGCTACTGCTGCTGCTGCCAACAAGGACATAATGTGTAGCATGGGATGCTTGAGCTTACGGAGAGTATAGAAATTCTGGTCCTTGTGTTCCTATCGCATCTATCTAATCGCGTTTTCCCTTTTCATCTCGTACATTTTCATGGATGTGATTGGAAATGGGATCCAATGGCGGGGGAGCAAGGACGACCGGGTATGGCTTAAAAAAATACTCTTCTCGAATGTCCTGGCTGTTTGTTATTCAGTCCCGGACGAGAATTTGTACTGTGCACGTATATTTTCGGTAACACAGCGAAGCAATAACCTGTGG
Organism: Beris morrisii; assembly: GCA_951812415.1. NCBI lineage: Eukaryota > Metazoa > Arthropoda > Insecta > Diptera > Stratiomyidae > Beris > Beris morrisii. Next base: position 7,068,922 of record OX638313.1, read on the forward strand.
GGAATTTTTTTTTCGGTTGGGATGCTCCCTGAATCTCTGGACGGTTTTCATTATTGCCGGGATTTTTTTTCGGGAATCAAAGATTAAGTGTTGTCCTGATTACGTGCGGGATTGGTGCCAGTTAAGAAATTCCGCGATAACTTGAATTGTGCTCAAATGGGATGGTTCTTGCTTCCGTGCCGATATGAGAGGTGGTGCTTAAAAGCCGAGTGTTAATCGAAGAAGATTTGCCTTAAGGTCCTTTCATCGGAATCGTACAGGATAAAGTCACAAAGTATTTTATTGCGGTAAAGGCGGAATTCCAGTTTCGGTGAATTGTCAGTTTTGTTGAAAAAGAGCAAAAAAAGGAATTAAATCGACACCACCTTCTTGTTCAGTACATCGCTTATCAATAGGGTAGAAAGGAAGAAGAATCGAAGTGTAGTACACACGCATACAACATCGCTCTACGCACGGCTCGAAATACACATCGAGAGTAAACGGTCGAAGGATTCTGCTCTAGTCCTTAATCCTTGTGGAAGCGGGCAACTGGGTGTGTTTGTGTAATTTTAATCCATGTCCCACAGTTTGTGTGGTCCATAAGTTCGGTGCGTTTGTGTTGTCTCCAGTTTGGAATTTTCGGTGTTTTTATCGTTTCGAGCTTTTTTTTTTATGTGCACTCGTGTTCCTTGACGAAGCACCTTTTTGAGCGGTCAAAACGCACACATACGTGTCACAACATCGTCGCTTACTGCTTGCTGGTCCTAAGGACGAAACCTGACCATAGACTCTATTCTCGCGTTCACCTGCTCGATTTGTTCTCGGACTTGGTCTTGTCTTATAACGGTAAGTCGGACTCTCTTCTCTTTACCTATACACCGAATTTAATTACCCCCGGGTCCTTTTCACGCCCAAAACTTGGTCCTTTTTTTCGCGGTGATTCCTCTTAGGATTGTAAATAAAACGTCGCCTGTGCTGGTAATTAATTACGACATGCTACACCGCGCGATCAACTTAACATGTAAATTAGAAAAGTCCGAAAAAATAATAATAAGGAGGTCGTCGAAATAAGAAAGGACGAGAGAAAAAATTCAGGAGTCATGTGGGTGGCCAAGTGATGAGGTTTTTCCTTTTTCTTGGTATTTGCACTTTTATTCCTAGCAGTACTGAAATTACTTTGCCTCCTTGCTTCCCTTCACGTGTTCTTAGGGCAGTGGGAGGAAGAAGCTTTCTGGATTTATTTCGTCCTTTTCGATGGATTTTTTTGTTTCCTTTTACTTTATGAAGAAAATCCTGTATGTTGTGGGTGGAAGATGTGACTATTTTATTTACAATTTAGGTTTTTTTATTTTCGGTTCTAAGCTTAGTGCGAAAGGTGCAACATTTTTGAAGGATATATTGCAATAAACTTTTTGGTCTATGAGTTTTGTGCCGACACATGTGGAATGTTATTGTAGAGAATTGGAGGTGGTAAATTTTAAATGGGCAGTGTAACTAATTTATTATATATTTGTATTATTAAAGATACGGTCGCAACAAAAATTCCATAAGTACGTAATTTTTCATGCTACAGGTACTATTAAAGTTAAATTGAGGATAGCGAGTACTCGCCAAATGAAGACCTATAGCAAAAACTAAACCATAAAGAGTATGACAAGTGAAAAACTTTGATTGTAGAAGTCAGTTAAGAAGTGTTGGCTCAAAATTGAGCTGGTTCGTCAATGGATTACATTTTCGTATTTGTTTTTTTATCAGAGGGCATATCATTCAAGCGGTATGTCCATACACTGAAAAGTAGAAAACCTAAACCCTTTTTAAGTACGGAACTTTTTCAGATCCTAATTTAAAAAATAGATCAAGGTTAATATTATACAATTCATGATCTTAATGGCATAGTTGAAATGCTCGTGTAAGATGGAGTGATTTTAAGACGTGAAAAATATTTACACAACAGGATAAAGCGAGGTTCGAACCAAAGACTCATTTTAGGAACCACTGAGATCGAGATATTCTACACAAATGTTCAGTGAAAATTAAATGCATATATTTTCACGAATTTCGTCATATCTTTTAGTTCTTTTTAAATATTGAATTGATGTTTATTTTACGGATTCCCACATAATATACCTATAAAGTGCTTTCAAATTTTTTTGAAATTCGAAGGTGGTGTAAAGAGGTTGTATAGATTTTCACGAATTCAGCCGTATCCCTCAGGTCTGATTAGATACCGAATATGTTTTTACATCCACGGGCTTGTTTAATAAGCGCCTAAAAACTGTTGAATACGTTTTCACGAATTCCATCATATCTCTTAGGAGTGGTAAGACATTGAATTGGTTTTTACTTCCTCGGGCTTTCTTTGTATTTATGTTAAAACTCCTTACAAAATTTTTGGTTATTCAACCCCCAAGTAGTTGTAAGGAAGTCACCTACGTTTTCACAAATTCCTGTATATTTCTTAGGTCTGTTGAGATACCGAATTAATTTTTACTTCCTCTAAGAATCCTGAAAAGAACTACTTGACGATTATATAGGAAGCTTATATATTCGTCCAATAGTTGATTTCAGGATTTTTAGATATTCTACCTTAAGGGGCTGTAAGGCGGTTGCATACTTTCCATACCTTTCGACATATTTCTTAAGTTGGGTGAGATATCAGATTGATTTTCATTTCACCAGACTTCTTATACAATCGTTTACAAACCCATTTCACCATTTTTCAATATTCATGGCTCCCCCCCTCCCTAAAAAATTTGTTAACCAACGTTGATTTATGTTATCTCATCTGCTTAAAAGAAAAATTATATTAGACTATTAGATGCACTTATTAAAGTATACTCATATTGTGTCCACTATGTAAGTAAATCTGATTTCCCCTAATATTTTTCTTTAATCATTCTTTTGTCTCCTAATATAAAATAAGACTACTAATTTAAAATATTTCAATGGAAAAGTAATTAAATTTCGAATATAAATATACTTCAATCAATTTGATTTAACAAAACAAACACTTCTGAGAAGGAAGTATGTAAGTGGCCAATATTGAATTTAAGGTATTTAAGATTTGGATAGAGTACGAACACGATCCTATTGGAACGGCAGCATTGATTTGGCACAGGTAGCACCTTTATTTCACAAAAACTAGTCCCGGAGTAGATTTCAAATTTATTCATACCTAAGTATGGGTAATCCAGTATATCTTAATAGTTTTGTTGAAATCACTAGATTTCTGCAAATCCAATTTGAAATCTTGTGTTGTGACTTAGCTATGAGATAATTAAGAGTATTTTCAGTAAGTACATACTACTACTCCACATATTAATTTGTTGAATACTGATTGACATCCAAAGATTTAAAACTCGATTTGGCGCAATCTCAAGATTTCGATAAGATTCTATTAAATTCCCAAATTTGAAATCTAATCGTGTAAAAAGGGTAGTTCAAAAGCTAATCAAAGCAACCTGAACAGTAGGGTAGGACAATTTTTTCGGAATAATTTTATTTTTTTTAACGACCTTATCTGATCGTGATAAAATTTAAAACATATAGTTTTTACACTAATTAGGGCCATTACAGGGGGTGGAATCGCGAAAAAAGTCTTTGGGACAGATTCACCATACAATTAATAGCCACCCTAGTGTACAGCCCTGAAATGGTCTTTCATTCATCACAATTACCTGTACAAAACATAAATATATTTGAAATTACTTGATAGTAATGCAAGCTTTAAAAAATCTTTAAGAATCTTACAAAGTAAATTAAAAAATTTAACATCATAGTCATGATCAAACAAATGTTTCAGAAAATCTACTTGCCAAAATCTTGCGATGTAAATCAGCTATAAGAGACTGCTGGTGAAGTTATTATAATTTTAAATAGTATTAAAGAATTTTCGGGCCTTTTATTAAGTTTTGAATAAGGAGAGTAGGCTAGGTAAGGGTATGGTGGCAGTCATCTCAACTCAATAAGGAGACTAATTGAATATGTATATACGCCCCCCTCTTGGAAAAGCAATATGACCGCCACTGCGTAAGCATTCTAACGCGACCCCATTTTAACCGCTTCCCGAACTTAGACCCGAAAAATAATAAAGTTTCGCCCAGATTGTTGGCTGATTTTTTTTTAATAGCATGAGAGGGCTTGACTTTTCTGGCCCCCTATTTTCGCATTAAATTCAGCTGCAGTTAACCCCTTATGATTTAATGATATCCTTAATAATTTTAATAAAATCATAAAAAATCATTAAAATAAGTTTAATGCAATAAGGGGTCAGAAAAGTTAAGTTTGCTCATGTTATTGGAAAATTGAGTTTACCCTTTGTTGCACCAAGGGCTTCATATTCTCCAATTTAAACAATTTAAAGTACAATTCCTATGAATTCCGATAACGGCGTATACTCGAAACACCCTTAAATTAACCATATTATGGCTGGCTGGATCGCCTGACATTTTCAATTATAAAATATTGACGTAGTGTGAAATATTAACGACTCATAAATGTGCTAAAAAAATACCGTTATATCTTGACAGGCTTTCTATAAAAAAATTCCATTAAAATGTAATATATATAATATGAATTGCGTATTGTGTGAGGTTGACATCGGAATAATGCAGATCTTTTGAAAGGCAGCCATTATTTGCTCAACAATAAAACATATTTCATAAAATTTAATTCGGTAGCACAAGGATTTTCTCGTAATGTATGTGTCGGTACAGGTACATATATCTGTATATTGCCCTCGTTTGTACTGCATGTCTGCTCTGTTGTGTAATGCATGCGTAGGATGAAAATTGTTTATGACATGTCTTTTGTTCATTTTGAAATTACTAAAACTGTGACGGGCTGTTTGATTATGAAGTATGGTATCGGACCACAGGGACACCATCATATGTGCTTTAAGTGGAAATCCCATCTTCCAAGCTTATTAGATTGGACATACTCGTATCCTACAGAGTTCCTGTTTACCTGTGTCCACGTATTCCTTGTATTCTGTTCAGTTCTGCTTGATGTCTGCACGTGTCCCTTTTGACTGCAAGTAGTCCTTTCATATTTTTAGTGATGTCAAAACTTGGTGGTGTTTTTAATTCCTCTTTTATATTGTTTATATTTTATGTACACATAAAATATCTGAGCATTTCTATAAGTAGATGAAGTCAACGTTATCGTAATTCAGTGAGCACCATATACTTTGGACAGACAGTCCTTAGTCTATACGGACACAACGTATTTTATCAGGAGTACTGCAAAGCGCTAAAATATATTCAGCATTAAATCGGTTGCCATTTTCAATTCAGCGGCGCTGAATGAATTTTATGCTCACAATGGGAATTATTGCTGCGAGATAATATGAAATGGCTGTGAAATGTTTGGTACTTAAACTGTAGATTTATAACCCGAAAGATTTTAATTTTGTATTTATTCCGTTCCTATTTATTGCATATTTTTTGTTAGTGTCGGTATGAGGTCTACGGTCTACTGTGCATTTATATGTCTCACACACTTGATATATTCCTGTTTAACATTCATTCGTCATAATGGGCTCCGTCTGCGGTGTCGTAAAAGTCGGTTTCTTTTTTCAAATATATTATGCATCCAATAATAAAATAGAATCATGACTGGAGTGTACAGTGCATTCCATACATCTAGAGATACTAATTGTTTTATATTGTTATTTATTTAAAAAAAAAATGCTACTATAAAAGTAAAAAAAACAGCCGACTGCCGTACGCAAAATCAGACTCGTAGCTCCCAAAACCCTTTATGCTATATTCAGTTCAAAACCTTTAGTGATTGGTATGATATGGTATATGCGGTGGTGATGCCATCATCCTCCTTCACTTAGACGTTAGTGCTCGTCCGTTGTGCTCCCCGTTTGAGTGTGATTACTCATGGAACCTAAAACCATTAATTGGATTTTATAAAACTTGCTATGTTACATAGCTCCCTTATCGATATCACCAAGGGCATCGAAGAAATAAGCGCCGAGGTTCCGTCTCCTCGTTCCCGATAGGGCCGGACACTCGCATAGGACGTGGAAGATTGTCTTTTCCACTTCTGGGCCACCGCAGCTACGACAGAGATCATTTGCCTCGGCACCTAGTCGTCTAGTGTGTCTACCGATCAGGTAATGCCCTGTGAGCAATCCGATTAGTGTGCTAGCATCTTTCCTGCTCAGGCTCAGGACATACTTACTTTTCCCGTGATCATATTCAGGCCAAAGAGTTCTTGTAGTTAGGTTTGACCATCTATTGCCTGCCCACTGCAAGCATAGTGAGTCGATAGACTGTTTTATGGATCCGATGGGAATAGCAACGTGCTGGTATTCCACTAGTGAGCTTAGGCTGGATCCTGCTCGAGTGATTTCAGCTAGGCTCATTCCCCTGGATTACACAGTGGCCTGGCACCCAGCAGAGGGTAATATTGTGCCGATAGAATTAAGAATGCCACGACATCGTCTAACTAGTTTTGATCGTATTGTGTTCGATCTAAGGGCCTTGATGGCTGCTTGGCTGTCAATGCAAATAGTGATGTCTTCTGTTGCATACACCTTTGCTTCAATAATTTTGCAAGCCAGAAGAACTTTAGTGATTAGACGAGGAGGACCCCTGTGTCCACTTTTTGGAGGTGATGTGGGGATGGTTTTAGACGAAAAATTTTGGATTTTTTTTATCTCAGGAACCGATACGATAAGAAGTTGAATCTCAGAATTTATATAAAAACAGTGCATCCCAAAAGCTAAAAAGCTGGGATCGAGACATTCTAAACTACACACCAGAGGGTTCAAACGTGGTTATTGTTTAGGAGAATATATCGGGAATTAAGTTTTTACTGGGCTCGTAGGTGTGCGTTGATGAGGGGTTGAAAATTTTAGATTACGATATCTCATAAATTAGTTGGACCAGAAAGAAGAATTTGATTTGTTTTTAGACATGGAGAAGGACATTTCGCTAAATATTAAATGTTTCAGGGATGTACCATGGAAGTAGGAGGATAATAATTTATCTAAAAAATCGGATCTCATATCTCAAGATCTGTTAAAGGTATAGGATCTCAGAATTTATAGGTTTGCCTAAAAGAACCCTATTTTGGGGGTGAGAGTGTAAAGCAAAAAATTCAATTTTTACATCTCGAAACCCGCTAATAATAGTTATTTATATTAAAAAAAAATCGTTTTTTTCTCTTTTCTTTAATCGATGTTTTAACTATTATAGAATATGTTCCTAAAGTTTTAGAAGCCAACTCGAAGTATGTATTTTCGAAGATACAAGTCCTAGAACAGGTAACCGTCGAGTAGGAGTGCGGGGCGAGCCGGGCGCGCGGTAGAATATGGAGAGGTGTCTTGGCCCTTCGATCGAATTATAATATATTATAATATTTCTTGCCAAACCAAAGTTCATTCTCTAGAATATTAAAAACTATTCTAAATGAACTAAAAACATTAATAAAAAAATCAGTTTACAGCATTTTTATTGCACGAATAAGGGAAAAAAATTTTAAAAACCGTCAACATTTGGTCAAAGTTCATCTACAATAAAAATATATGTAAAAGTAAAAATGATTTTGGTTTTTCGTTTCAAAAAAGAATTATGCACACCATCTTTCCTGCCAATTCGAGACTTCAGCGGCGAGTCGTTTTAATGGTCAGCTTCTAATTCCACCATTTTGCAAAAATTTTACAATAAATTTTTTCTTGTACTTTTCAAATGTGCGTTAAAACATACCCAAAATTTTAAGAAGTTCCGTTTCTTCTCTTCCTATAGAAAAAATCGCCTCTAAACCAGAACACTGCCTTATGTTAGTAATACTTGTTGTGGTTCTTTAGATAAATGCCTAAGGAGTTGCATACATTGTCACGAATTCCGCCATATTGCTTAGGCCTGCTTGGATATGAAAAGAGTTTTCATTTCAACGGGCTGTTTTTTTAATAGCTAAAAAAACGTGAACAGATTTTTTTACTTTTCAACCCCTGAGAATCTTTAAATGGGTTCTACACGTTCTCACGAATTCTGTTACATATCTTAGGTAAGATATTGAATTGAGTTTTACTTCTACGGGCTTTATGTATAATCGCCTAATAATTAATTTCAGCATTTTTTGTTATTAAGCCGCAGACGGGTGAAGGAAGGTTACATACGCTTTTAACATTTTTTGGCATCTCTTAGATCTGATAAATTGCAAAATTGGTTTTTTATGTAATCACCTAAGAATTGATTTCACAATTTTTTTTTAAAATTCAACCATATGCAGTTTATTTATTTCAATATTTCTATAAAAACCACTGATGAATGTTAAAAGTTGTATCTTATAAGAAAAACCTCCATGTCTCGAAAAAACCAATGTTGCATTTCGATTTTGATCGCGTTCTGGACTATGACCCAACAAGTTAATTTGTGTTTAGGTAAGGTTGGCAGTGGCGCCAGCACTTTTAACGCTTTCGGGGGGCTTATAAATTTTACTTTTTAAGTATAGTTGTATACTATACAACTATACGAAAACGAAAACGAACGAAAAAGGTGCCTTCGAAGTAGGGTGAAATAAACTATACAGTTCGCTACTAGATGTCAGTGAAATAAAAGCGCGCCAAATTTGAAAAAAATTAAAATATTTGCTAGAAATTACAATTCCGGCACACAACACAACAAAATATAACTGACACAAAATTTCCCGAGCACAAACGAACTGCATTGACAGCGAACGGTTGAAAAATGAGCAAAATGTTCATTTTTTTTATATGGAATTTGACAGTTCATTTAGTTTCGCTCGGAACACAGTACTAGGCTTTAGTTGGAAAAGTATACACTTTCTCATCTTATAATACTATTTGAGATTGTGGAATGTAGGTGGAGAGAGCTCTTGCCTTTTCTAAGGTTGCCCTTAATTGTACTTATTAAAAGTGAACTCTTTTTTTCAAGAAAGAATGAAAAGACTCCTCCTATATGGATACGTACACTATTCAAATTCATCAGCGATAATTGTACAAATTTGCTCCAAAAGAAAAATAAATCGAAAAGGATACTTATGCCTCTGACCCTGTGCAAGAAGTATTGATGGTGACGAACTCTGAATTTGCTAAAATAAATTAATAACTTTAGAAGTGACTGTGAATCATAATGAGAAATGTTTCCACTTTATTTCGAATGGAAAAATTTGAATCGTTTGTCCCCAACCAATTTCAATTTTGAAAACGGAAACACAGATTTGTAACTAAAATTTCAATTATTCCCACTCCACCGAAACTGACTGTTGTGTGTCCTTTTTTTTGGGGAAATCACAAGTGACTATCTCAACAGAGTGATGCTGACGGGGCGTTATGTCCTTTTGGTCGTCTATTTTGGTTCTGTTCCAATTTCTCACCCTCAATAGAAAGCTTATTAAAAATCTATTATGAATTTTCGTGGAAAATTCCAAGGAGTGAACAAAAAAAAAAGACTTACGAAATATTATTTAGGACACGATGTTATTGTGCTCATTGCGGAAATTTACTATGGACGTTCGCATCTAATTACGAAAGGCACATCAAAATGATTTGCAAAATTGGAATAATTGCGTTGGGGCTACTAAAGAAATGCGGCTACTCAGAAAATGAAAACGTAAGGGAGGTTGTTTTTGATGTGTTCGGACAAAAGAAAAGGATTGGGTTGGGGCCGACTAGGAAATACATAGTTAAATATTGGAGTAATGAAATTATAATGGGATGAACGGTTTTAGATTAAAGATTCAAGAAAATTAGAAATTTTTGCTGGGTTGTTTATTTAGTGATTCTACTGTTGAAGGAATTAGAACTGGTTAGTTGTTGTGAATTGAAATTGGCAGCGGTTTTCAATTAGATAAGCGAGAATTGCTGCCATTTATATAAACGCCCTAAAATCGTTTTCAGTATTGTTTTTTTGATATTTAATCTTTAAGAGCGAATGAAGGTGTTGTATAGGTTTCTACGAATTTCATATTATCTCTTAGGACTGATGAGAAATTAAATTGCTTTTAATTCGAAGGGCTTTTTGTATTATAATCGACTAAAAACTAATTTCGGAATTTTTCTATATTCATCACCTATGGGATTGTAAGGGGTCGTACACATATCTTTTACGAATTCCCACATATGTACGTCTTGGGTCTGAAGAGATATCTAAGAAGTTTTATTTCTACGGTCTCTTCATTGAAACGTGTAAAATTTCGAGGTATGTTTTAATCCCCCATCTGAGTTGTATATATAAATTTCTAATTTTCACGAATTTCGTCATATCTCTTAGGTGAATGTAGTTTTTACTGATTTTTCTTTCTTCAATTTTTATAACACTAATGAACATCGAAAGTTGTTTCTTAAAGGATGTTTTTCTAACATTCTACAGAAGATGAATTTCGGGGTTCGTGGCAAGCGTATGTTTTTTGTTTTGCTACACGCTTTTCATTGATGTTTATGGCTGTCTCACCTGATTGAGCTTCATATATAAAACGAGAAATGAAATTGTAGTCCACCGCGACTTGGGCCACATCGCATTATTTGCCTAAAACGCCTAAATTTGCACCCATCAACATTTTGTTGGTAGTTTTTTTGAATGCCTATACAATAAAAAAACAGACAATACGTTTTCAGGTTACAAACCAAAGATTTTAGTATTTCATAATATTATTTGGTAGTTGCGAGAAGCAGTTCAGCGCGTTCACTATAACTGATGTCGCGATATGGTGCGGGCGATGCGATTGGATTATCGTGCGCATCGCTCTCATTGTTATTCCACCTTTACTTTAGTTTTATTTTTTTCAGTAATTTTAAAAATTATAAATAATTTTTTTTTAAATCAATGTAGAAATCATAATTTCATCACATGGGGGTACTAAAAAGGTGTACACCCATGGTAGCTTTTTGGGACAATCTTATGCGCTTTTCTCCCATTGGTGTACACTGTACACCGATTGGAGGTCTAAAGTACCATGGGTGTACACAACACAACACCCATCGGTGTTCTTACAACAACCATTGGCGTTTCTCCAAACACCAGTAAATATAAGTGTACTTACATGGGTATTTCTTAAAGCACCCATAAATATGGATGTACTACAATGGGTGTTAGGAAGTACCATGGGTGTCAGGATTCCATTTTCTTCTTGCATAGTTCGAGACCGAATCCTTCCTTGCCTCTTAAGCTATCAGCTTGCAATCCACATCCTGGTCACGAGAAACTATTCAAGTCAATATTGAGTCAGAGAGTACTACGTCTATTCTGACTTTTTTTTTGCTTTTTTATGTTACTCCCTGCTATTCCATCCTGCGTGTTGTTCGTTTTATTATGTATTGATTAGCAGTGTGACCGAAAGAAATAGATGCTGTAGAAGATATGTGGACAATTGAGACAAGGGATTTTTTTGATATTGCGGGGAGTGGAAATACTTACAGCCTTTAAGACAACTACATTTATCCTAATTTGCCAAGTCCCTGAATACTATCCTAGTGACATCCACGTTACTTGGCGACCTCGTCGGAGAAAGTTACCAACTTCCATTTTCTTCATGTCGATCGTTTTAATAAAAAAAAACGTTATTTTTTTTATACAAGGGAAAGGAGCTGCTTGACGTCAGAGCGCTTCAAGTATCAATTCTACGATAGTCAGAATCGTTGATATGTGACTGTATTTTGACCTTAAAGATATTGAAGAGTCTTTCCAAAGGAATAACGAACATCAAAGAAGCCCTTTTCATTAAGCACTCATCTCTTCGTTGTCAATCAATCAAATCGGAAATATTTTAGAATTCCTTTTGAATATGAAGACCTTGTCAAATCGACATTCATGCGGGTTGAGATGAGTTAGTCGTTTGCCAGAGTTCAAATTGTCTAAGAGATGATGGCGCCTTCATAAATACCCACTACTGCTAGTTATTCTTTAGGAGCGATTCTTCTTATTCTTTCACTCCACGTCCATTGTATTGACGATAATATTGAAGCCATCAAATTACAATCAATTCTCGATTTTCAGAATTCGAATGTTTACTGGAAATTTCACTATCCTTTGGATAAATCGATCCATCATTTCTCGTATTGGTTTCGTAGAAAATGAAATCGCTAAGGACCAAAACGAGAAAATATGTTAACATGTACGGATGGAACTGGATAAACAAAAGATGTCCTGATTGAAGTTTTCAATACGTCCTCAATCCTGCAGTTCGTTCATTTAACGCATAATCCTTTCTCGTTTTGAAAATTTGAGCAGACACCACTCGGAAGACATTATCCTAGCTACCGTCAGGACTACTCTGCAGTCAATGCAACTCGTTATTGTGATGTAATAACATAGACATCAGCCACATCTGTCGTTATTGGTTTTTTTTCGTCTGAAAGTCCTGGAATTTGGTAACTAAATCAATAAGGAAGGCAAGGATTCTCTATAAGGAAACAGATGCAGTGAGACGTCAGGACCGGGAGATAAACTTTTCTGCAAAAATCAGCTGGTGCAGTCGGCAAATTCCTTAAGTCCTGCAATGAAACAAGCCCTCGTCGTTTTGAGCCTTGAACTTATAAAATAACTGGAGTAAAAAACTAAGGACACGATTGTATAAATTTTTATGTTGACGTAGGAACGTAGAACGCCAAAATGATTTCTGCAAGAATTCATTTTTCTCCTCGGAAAAAAAAACTTTTTAGCGATAATCGATAACTTACAGGAGGAACCATCAGGAAGAGTAGTAATTCATGAAAATCTAGAACAACTTTGTGAAGAAAGTTGGCTGGACATACATTGATGATGATGATGATTAGCAAGATAACCGCAGGAAGCATCACAAAAATATTTTGGTCGAATAAAATGGCATAGGCATATCGAGGTCGGTGTACATTGGAACTTTGGTGTAGTGTAAACTGCTGAGAGACTAAACGATTTTTGCAGGATCACCTAAAACAAAAACGCTTTTGAGTTGTATCAAATGGTTAGACTTTTATTCCAGTTATGAGGTAATATACCTACTTTTAGATAAAATTTAAACATAAACTCTTATTCTATTCCTTCAATGTAAAAAATCCACCAAAAGTCTGGGCGCAACGTACGCAATCATTTTACACCCTACCTTAGGGGTTAAATATCGCGAAATCCTGAAATAAATTTTTAGATCTTTACATATAAAGCCCATAGAATTAAAAGCGAATTCGAACTCAAACCTAAAAGATTTCTCAGAATTCGTGAAAACTAGAAAAATATTTTACACCCCTTAGGGGGTTGAATATCGAAAAATTCTTGAATAATTTTTTCTCGATTATATTTAAAGCCTGTAGAAGGAAAAGCGGAATTCGTGAAAATGTATACACAACTACTTTACACCCCTTTAGGGGTTGGATATCGAAAAATTTGGAATAAAGTTTCTAGGCGCTTAAATAAAGAGCACGCAGAAGTAAAATTAATTTGATAAGTGAATATGATTAAAAGATATATCGATATTCGTTAAAGGTGGGAAAAAATCCTTTTCACGGACTATTTTTTTACTCCATCTTTTGAAGTTTTTTCTGCGAGTAATTACTGTAGTACATCTAGATATACGTACTAAGTTAATTCCTTCTGTAGTACATCTAATTATACGTATTAAGTTTCAACTTTCTAGCATAGGCCGTTTTTGAGATACAAAAATCTACTCCACACCCAGTACCTTGCTACACCTATAACAAAAATTCTAGTATGCCTCTATAGTGACTCTATATACTCGTACATTTTTATCTTTCTATCCACTCCAGTTTTTGAGAAATAAAAATCATAATTTTTTCGTTCCACCCCTCACACGCACCCCCACATCTATCTGTCTATTTATCTATTATATATATCTATTGATTGAAGTTTGTTCAAGAAAAGCACAAACTCTTTTCATTCTTACCTTTTTCTTTTATCCACAACTACAATTGAAATAGGAGTTCAGTATTCCGCAGTCTGTAACTCGTCTTCCACCGCAATAAAAAATGATATGGGGAAAATTATCCCCATGTACTAATACCTCTAAAAGGGTGGCTTTCTCTTAGTGATGAAAAGTTTGAAAAGTTTATAATTAAAGTTGAGTTGAACGCTTTCTCAAGTAACGAGAAAGGCAACCACATCTTTTTCTCAAGCACAAAAGACCGACACTTTAATTATAGCAAAGGACCTCATACCGTATCACATTTCTCTAAATTATAACTTTTAAATGAAAAGTACCTGCACAACAAAAAGGCGTTATGTTAAAAGCATGTGTGCTTTCTAGTGTTCAACACGTGCACTTTATTATGCATCAAAATCTCAACAGTCAGTGTTGCAATTACCTTACGAAAACAGTTCACGGGAAACAAACCAAAAACAAAATTGAAGAAAAACTCTTTTCTTTTTTGCATATGTAACGAAAACGTACTCGTAAACTCTTTTTTTGTTGCAACGATAGTATGTCAATATGGCTTTGTGATATGTAGGATATGCAAGTATTTTATATAGGTCAAGTAGCTACATACATGGTGAAAGGTTTGCTCTCTTCGCTTGCTTCACTGTCGTTACGACGAAGGATGAAGCATGCCAAGTACAGAGCGTATTACGTGCATAATTATCAACTGCACACTGCAAGGCTCTTTAATCTGAAATTCAGGGGTTCAGCTTTATGTAAGCTGTTGATTATCCCATTGTTTTTGATGCATTGATAAAGAAACCACCCATACTTCTACAACCGTATGAGTTTAATTAAGTTCTCTTGCTCTGTAACGTAACACTTCATCAGTTGAGCTATTTTTCACTTCGAAATTGAATGAAACTTGTATCGTACTTCAGTTTTTTTTTTAACTCGATTCAAAAAAACAGAGCTTTTCAGGATTCATGTTTTACGTATCTAAATGACAAACACTTAAAGTTTTTTCTTATTATTATAAAAGACTTTATTGCTGTCTTCTATACGTCGGTGAATTTATTACTCTAGCTTAAATACTTTCGAAGTTATCTACATTTAATCAAAACCAAGAACTCTTTTTTTTCATAAAGTGAAGCTAAGAATTCTTCTCAATTAAACATTTTTTTGTCGAAAATTAACCTGAACTCTGAATGAGTGGAGATTAGATATATTGTTGTTCCAGGTAATGCTGCGGACAAGAAAGACACTCACTTTGTTGAAACTGAAGGGTTTAAATGGAATTTCAGACCGACCCGTTTCATATAATACCAAACTACCTTTCAGTAATTTCTTTCACTGAGTTCGCTTTTATCTGAAGTTATACTTTGAAGAATAAAAGTGTTTATAAAAAGTGATAGAAATTCCAAGAATTGCTTTATTCATTTAAAATAAATTCTGCTTGACTCTTTTCCGCTGTGGAAACCGGGTCATCCCCTTACTGGTTATAAAAAGGAATCAAAAACCGAACGTGTCATGATCTTCCTATTTGCTTCTAACTATTTTTGCGTAGGACTATTCACTTTTTGACTTACTCTAATATAAAACTTAGGCAATACTCGTGAAATTCGGGGAAAAAATTTCCGTGATGTTTTTCAATAAAAAATTCTGCCATCAGTCAAAGTCTGGCACGCGATTAAGGTTGAGACACGACTTTAAGTTTATGGTATTCGAAACAAAGGGATAATCAAATTTACCATGCTATGCTACTGCTAATAAAATTTGTGATAACTTCAAATTTCTTTTAATGATCCCGTGAGAGTAAAGTAAGTTAGCCAGCGAAATCTGCTACTTAAAAAAGATGAAGTAACTAAATTTAATTATTGCACTAACATTGTCCAATACTTTTACACCAACGTGTGCAATTTAATCTCGGAAAATTTCCAACTTACGGTTCGAAAGCTCATTACATAGCACTCAAGTTAAGAGCTCCTTGCTGGTGATATCCTTCCTGATGTAATGGCTATATATGCACAAAAGTAACCTCTTCTCGCTGTAGCAGAAGATTTACGATTACATCAAACAGTTTTTGTTACAATTTTCATAGAGCCCTTATTATACGTATATAAATGTGTGTGTGTACGGCTATGTGTATAGATAGGATGTTCTATTATTTTACCGTAACGGAAGGAATTTGCACAGTAAAGGAAGGCATAAAAAATTCGACAACAGTATAGGGTGCCATTTTGCTTCTCTTCGTGACTGTTATGGAAAATTCGAAGGAGATACTTCTAGGATTTGTCAGAGCGTATTGTCAACAATTCCAAGTTGATATATTGTCGTTAATGTCAGGGTTCAGGCAGCTAGGAAGAGATTTTTTCTCCCCAATAATTATAGCAAAACAATTATTTCAGTTAAGTTTCGCTTTACATTCCAAGTTTTTTAGTTTGCCAAACTATTTAAGTTGGCGCCCAACGTAGGGCTCGTGCTGTACGCTGATTCTCATATCATTTAATTGGGCTTAAAGGAGCCACCCGAATACAATACGGTTTTTCCTTACGAACAGAGCTTCTGCGGTAATTACAGAAGAAAATGTGAAGGATATGGGCTCTAAGATATATGGCGCCCAACGTTGGGTCATAAGTACGGAGGACACGAATAAAATGTGGACCCTATGGTATAGCGCGTGACTATGGGTCCTGAAAATTCACTCAATAAGATGGTACACAACGTAGGGTTGTTAGTTCTGAGGGTCCGAATAATATTACAGAAAGTTCGTTTTCTAACATACAGAGACTCTGTAATTACACCACAAATGAAGAACAATTAGGAACCTACAGTATAGCGCATGACTACAAGTCCTGGAATTTCACTTAAGATGGCGCCCAACGTATGGGTCGTCAGTTCGTGGTCCTACGCTGGGCGCCACTTTAATGAAGATTATAACCAACAATACGATATAGCTTATGGGCATTGAAGGCATCAATCAATGCATCGTAAGCAACCGAAATTGGCAATTAAACGCAATTAAATCGTAAACAATTTGAAATTTTGAGGCAGACGAAACGAAAGCACATTGTATTAAGCTATTTAAAGCTAAAAGACAATGCGGTAAATAAAAGATGATGAATTCGGAAACGATTTTCTAGTGCAGAGTGCAGTGCTTATGGGGTATGAATTGCACGAGAAAGTTAGACAATAGACTCGATATATTAAACACTAAACAGTGGCGTATGCCGTAAAGTTTAAAAATGGAGGGCGATGGAAAACCAGTGTACGAATTTTAAAAATTGTGATAGAAAAGTGTATTAAGGAAATGTTACTATAATATTTTAAAGACCCTGCTTCGTTGAATGTAAATTAAGTCGAATTCAACTAGAACATTTGTCACATTTAGATGAGGTGCGACAAAAATCTTTACTGACAAATTCTTTAATTGTTTTGGCAACGAGCCCATCTTTCACCGACTGATGTTGATCTAAGTTTATCTTTGTCACAGGTATTATCTCCGCGTTGCTTAATATAGTCCGAACCATGAAAAAGCCAAATTGAAGAAATACCGTAGTAACAGGTGAATCATGTGAACAGGGCAGGGCTACGATACATAATGAATAGTAGAGCCTTATACCTAACAGAATTCCGACATTTTATTTAGCTGGCGATTCCTTATTCTGATCCTAGCCATGTACGGTATGTAGGTATGTACATTTGTGGATCTCCCAAAAGAGTATCGTCTAAGCTGCTGGAAGTCGAATACGTGACTGCTATTTTATGGAACTTAGTATCTTATGTCCACAATGAATTTGTCGAGTCACGTTCTTAGCGTGGAGCACAAATTACCACGACTTTTGTTTGGTTTGGTAGCGAACCACAACGTTTATTTTGCCAGAATAGAATATTAAGTTGCAAAGTTTTACAGGAGACAGTCGTCGTGACCTAGGATGTTTTGGTCCTTGGTCCGTTCGATTCGTGAAATAAATTCGAGAACCCCTTGCTCTTTGCTTTTGAAAACAGCTTTTTCACCGAAGTATGTTTGGCTGTTTTACGTTCGCTTACAGCTTTGTTTCGGAGATCCGAAGATCCAGTCTACAATTTCATGTGAAAGCATAGGTGACAATTTTTAGTAATACCTGGTATAATTTTCTTCACAACAGTGTCGTGTTTGTTTCGAGCGGCTTTCCTGCAAATCTGTCACACAGACCGTGTGAAAATTACGGCCTGACAAATGGATTTGTACGAATCCTTATTGGACAATGTCGTGCTGGTGTACAAGGATCGCACCATCATACTCATAACCTACATGTACAGAATTCAACCAAAATAAAACCCTAAGCTTCCATATAATTTCCATCCACTTCAGCACATCCATCCATCTCCGGAAAAAATGCTTCCAAAACAACGCCATTGGGAACTCAGCAGGATGTTGTGTTCCTTTTTTACGCGTCTATAGATTTTCGCGTCTCCATCGGCGGATGATAAAGCGAGAAAGAGTACAATAAAGGTACAGCCTTGAATAAAAATACGTAGAACGTGTTGATGAAGAAGTTTTAAAAATAATTAAACATCGCACGTTCGATATAACCAGGTCAGAAGCAGTTCTGCACCCCAATCAACCCCGTCACCACTTCGGGAGGTATGGGCCCATATATACGCCAGATATGTTAAAATTGAAAATCCGCTGGGATGAAAGAAAACCACGCTCCACGTCGCACTCGCGGATAGGATTATGTGGATTTGCTGTCGATTGTTGAATCAGATGGAATCTAAAATTCTGCGCGTTTTTTGGGACTTGGTTTCAGAATGTTCGATGGAATCTTTTCGAGACTCGAATGTATTTGGAAGGGTGGAATGGTCCTTGTATCGTATTCACCTACTTCTCGTAAAATTACTCTGTCCTGCAAGTGGTACGAGTACACAAACTTCGTGCTATCAATAATTTGTTAAGAACTTTTTTGACGCCGAGCATTCCTGACTTGAATTTGCTGAGGTGGAATCAATAGTTATAGAAAATCGCGTTGTCACACAGTTAGCCATGAACTAAAGCCTCGTGTACACTAGCAAGTAACTTGCGACATTTCTTGCTAGAGTAATTTGCTGCGATGTTTACACTATCTGTCAAATTGCAGCAATTTTACTCTAGCAAGTAGCTCTACAAAAATCTTACAAATAAAACTTGCTTATCCGTGTTCACTTCATCATCAAAGTTTCGTGGAACTGTCAAAACAAAAAAGAAAAATCCCACAACTCTGGACATAGTTCCACATTGGTATTGAACAAAAACGTGTATTCGGAGCTTCACTTGTATTTCCGTTTATATTTCGCACGTAAACTAGAAAACTATGACACCTAAGACTAAACTTAACCTCACTTCCAATGCAACTGTACTGACTTGCTGAAAAATTTCGGAACCGATCGGAACTTTCTTGCGAGATTTCAACTCTCGCAAGTTAGCGTGTACATTCACAACTTGCTTGAATAGGCAAGCATTTGCTGGCTAGAGCAAAATCTTGGGCAAATGCGCTCTCGGAACCGTATACACATGCAGCAATAAATGTCTTAGAGCAACTCTAGCAAGTTTTACTTGCTAGTGTACACGAGGCTTTAAGGTGGAATTATAGTGAGACCGATGCGCACAATGCGCGCGCATACCCAATCGCATCGCGCGAGTTGCCTCGCTTGTCACAACTGTTAAATAATATTCTCAAATACTAAAATGTTTTGTTCGCAGTCTTCAAATGTATTGCCTGTTTATTATATTGTTTTAGTATAATAATTATAATTATAATCACAAACATGTATTATAATCAACTGTCAACGCGTCTTACCACTTCAAGCGGTCGCGTCACGTCCAATGTAATTTCACCTTTAGATAACAATCTGTCTTAACAGAGCTGTAAACATACTGCAGTCACGATCGGCTGCAAGCCAATCGTATAATACTCTAGATGAATACTCAACTCCGATTTATATTGTAGTTGGGGATAAAGTAGAATTACGTGTGTGCATGTTGTATGTCCTTTATTAAGGACTCCCATTATATTGCTACTCAAAACTAAAAGACAATATTCAGTGTTTAATTTCATATCTTGAACTGGGTAAGTCATCGAAAAAAAATGTCCTTTTTGAAGGAGTTTCACATGGGAGGTGCAGAAAGGACTCACTCGATTTCTTACATATTTATCCTTTTCCTTGGAACCATTTAAAAATGAACGTGTACAAAATTCCAAATTCGTAGCTTGAAGCGTTCAAAAGTTATCGAAAAATATTGTTGAACACGTGTCTTAAGAACATTTTGTGTGGCAGGTACCAGAAGGAGTAAAAGGATTTCGCTGACAAGTAAACCCAAGCTTCGTTTTCACTCAAAACTAATTTGTACAAAATTCCGAATTCGTAGCTAAAAGATTACTTGAGTTATAGTGAGTTTCGTAAATTAAGTGAAGACATTTTGACAGGATATTTGTATGGCAGCTACACGAAGGACTAACAGGATATTCTTCATAATTATTTATTTAGCTTCAACTATTGAAAAAATAATACAGACAAAATTTCAAAGACGTAGTTTAAACCCTTTTGAAGTTATTGACCAATATTCTTGAACACCCGTTTTAAGGATATTTTGTATGGCAGCTACCAGAAGGAGTAAAAGGATTTCGCTGACTAGTAAACTCGAACTTTGTTTTCACTCAAAGCTAATTTGTACAAAATTTCGATTTCGTAGCTAAAAGATTACTTGAGTTATAGTGAGTTTCGTAAATTAAGTGAATACATTTTGACAGGATATTTGTATGGCAGCTACACGAAGGACTAACAGGATTTTCTTCATAATCATACATTTAGCTCCAACTATTAAAAAAGTAACACACACAAAATTTCAAAGTGGTAGCTTAAACCCTTCCGAAGTTATTTGCTAATATTCTCGCACACATGTTTTAAGGACATTTTGTATGGCAGCTACCTGAAGGAGTAGGACGATTTTGCCCGTTAACGAACTTAGCCTTACAAATTCAACCCAACACTCAGATTCAAAATTTCAAGATCCTAGGTGAAGGCGTTCTTGAGTTATCGTGTTCACGGACAGACGGACGGACGGACGGACGGACGGACGGACGGACGGACGGACGTCAGACGGATTTGAGGTTTTTGGCCACAAATAAACAAAAAATAATATATAACTTTTTTTCTATGCGTTACAAACTTTTCGGCTGGATTAAACTTATAATACTCTATATGATTTCATCTAGAGTATAAAAACAAATCCTTTTCGTGGTCTTAAAATAGGAACTGGATCTCGAGTTCAGACGAATTTAATGATATCTAAACGAAGTCAGAAAAATGCGGACACAGAATAACAGAGTACCAGGTTGTGTTGTGGTAATTCACCGATAATCAATCGCTGAATGGATGATCGCCTCACTTTGGTGTTTACTTTACCCACAGATCAATAAATTCTTAGGGTTATTACTCCCTGGACTGTACTGCTATTTACCATTACAAAGAGTTCAGTGCCACTTTATATGTCTTCCAGAAGTAATCCACCAGTTTCGACAACGCACCTTCAGGGAGGAGTGCCTCTTTTAACTGCCAAGAAGAGTGTCCTATCTAATTTTTTTCGCTGTTTACCCACTAATTATTTATAGATCAATAAATTCAATGGAATTAAAGTCAAGAGAGATTTTTTATTTATCATATTCGACAGGGAAGTTTTTTTTAAGCTTTTTTTGAATTTCCATAAAAACATAACAAAAAACTGGTGTTCAGACGTCTGTAGAAAGATACCGGATATGTAAAGGATTCGTGAGTAAAACTCTTTCCATTCCTATTGGGGATAAATATCGGAAAATCCTGAAATCGTTTTTATGGTGATTGTATAAAAAGACAGAAGAAGTAAAAACCGAATCGATAACCCATTGTAACTACAAGATATAAACGTAAATCTTTTCGGAACTAAGAGTTATTCCATGAAATTCGTATAATGGTGTACCACCACCTCCTCCACAGCTCCTTAAGGGTTGAATCTCGAAAATTCAAATGATGTAATTGCCCATTTTACTTCCTGGCCTTTGCGCCAAAAGGCAAAAGTTGCACCCAGACTGTTCGCAGATTTTTTTTTCAAAATATTCGGCTAATGTAGCTATATAAATTTACATAGTTTCGCCACTTTAAGATAAGGGAAGCCAACCACCTTCCACCGCCCCAAAAAGTGTACAACTTTTTGTCATCAACGTAATCTAATCTATCAATAGTAAAACCAGAAAGTGAAAGGCTTCCTAGAATATAGGGCTTAATGCCCAAAATACTGAATTTTGTCTACAGGGAAAAGGAATAAAAAAAACAACAAAAACAGCAATATTCATGGTGTTTTCAATGTAAATTTTAATTACTACTCTGATCTGGATAAATGCGCTAAAGACACACCTATTGTAGCATTAGTTGTTTTTGAGATATAAAAAATAAAAGGTTTTCATTTACTTTCTCACCTCTTTTGCCTTCTCCTTCGCAACACCATCTGGGAAAATAACCAGCCGAGAAGGGATGATAGGCTGATATGGGAAAGGGTTCTTAAGATTTGTGATTAGTTTCTTCAACTTCCTTTCCTGTGAGTAACAACCCTTCTAAATAAAAATACTTTCGTAGTTGATCTATTATCTGTTTTCAGCCCCTTCTCCACCATTTAAAAAAATTACTTTACGTCCTGTTTTTGATGTGTTTTATGAAATACCCACCCCGAACGAACCACCCCTTCAAATTTTTTTTTATACCTACAAACATTCAGATTTCCAGTGAGAATCATTACATAATCCCTTAAATGTTCGTTTTAAACCCTTCCCCATCCTCCTCCTGGCACCCACACTCACAAAAAATCATCTCCAATAGGAAACCACCCACTCAAACCACTGTAAATATTTTAAGGTCTTATCTTAGAGGGTTCTTCGGCTATGACGCGCCAAACACGTTTGCATTCGGCGGATACAGCGGATACGGCAGATTTGGCATTTGTTAAACTCATTATTGTGAGAATAAAAATTGCAATTACTAAAGGAATGTATTCTGCACTACGTAAATAAGCCGGAATCAGCTGGCACCCGATTTTTTATTACATAAGTTAAATTAAATAATTTGCCCGAATCCATGCTGATTTACTTGTCAACCCTTTTTCTGGGTTGACGAGCAAATCAATTCTTTTATGAAATTAATTATTTTATTAGCGACTTAATGTTGTAGTACATTTCGGATTCATGTAGCACTCTGACCTACTTTTTGTCCATATTGATTCAATTTGCCATAGTGTACCTACTCTTCAGTTTCATCTGATCTGACTGTTCGCGAAGAAAAGGCACCAACTATCCGCTTTCATCTAATTAAAAATTCCGTTCCTTGCTCCCAACTTATCGAGTCTATTGTAATTATTTTTAATTTAGCTTGATGACTTTTTCTTCAATTTCAATTAACCTGAGTGCATTTCAATTTACAGGTACAGCTGAAAGCATCGTCGCGTACTTTTGCAATATCGCATAGAGCTCACGTTCGTCGTTCTCGTCCTTGATGCCGAGCGTTCTAGTAGCATCTCGACGGTAACCAAAACTTTATTACCTCAACGCTGCTACAACATTGTAAAAGACGTCTTGCAATCGAAGAAGTACTTGTAGATTGCCAGGTGTGAAGGATCCCCCATGGTGTTCCTTGTAATGTGATACCGGGAATGTAACGGTAACGATTTGTTCCTATTCGTAGATTCGGAGTTATAGAATTGAGGTCGTTGCAGGAATAGAAGCCGTAAATTTGATTTTTTTATACCTTTGGCAAACGAATGTCAGTAGTGAGTAGAAGTCTCGTATTTATTACGTGCAATTTGAATATAACCGGCAGGTGGCAGCACAAGAAACCGACTAGTGAAATAGAAGAAAGAAGAAAAGAGTCGAGTTCCAGCAGAAGAAACATAATCCAGAGAGGGATGCTGTTCCTGGCAAAGTGAAAATTTAATCCGACTGTGTACCAGTTGCATTATACATGAATTTGATACGTTTTTACGGCATCAAAGAAGAGGACAATTTCTCGAATGGAGCAAACGATGCTAAGATGTTGTTGGATCAAAAGATAAAATGGCGGAATCGAAGGAGATGCAATATGGACTTGTGATAAGGTAAGTGAAATTTATTCGGTGGCATGTTTTCTCTTTTGATCATAATAGTGTCAGTGGCGGTAGAGGGCATAAATTGTCACAAGCGAGCCATAGCCACAGACAAATTTCCAGCTTGCGAATGAATGTTAGAAATGTGTACTCATTTTTCACAATTAGCTGACAAATGTTTGCCAGCTAGCGAGTCTTGGGTAAATGATGGTTGCAAACTAGAATAGAGCTTTCAAGCATCGTACACACTGTAGAACCTGTGATGATGCTAGTATTTTACCTTGACATGGTAAAAAT
The DNA here is from genome assembly GCA_951812415.1 of Beris morrisii. NCBI lineage: Eukaryota > Metazoa > Arthropoda > Insecta > Diptera > Stratiomyidae > Beris > Beris morrisii. The sequence continues at coordinate 7,093,142 of OX638313.1, forward strand.
CATTGTTTCTTTCAACTCAGACTTTCTAGCCTAGAAGGAAGTGTCTACTGACGGCCAAAAGCACTTGGTCAAAACATTTGCATAATTGCGTTAGAGCTTGAAAAGAAAGTACAGCAAGCAAGAGGAAATCTACAGTGAAGAAAACGATGAGCTTCATGTGTTCCAACTAATTTAAGATGAAGCAATTTCGGCTCTTGAAGAACTCTGTATTTATTAATGATGTTTCAATCTACGAGTACATGCGCACGCAAGTGTAGGTACTGTGCCGCCTCTTTTATGGAGAACAATTTCGACCGTCTTTCATCCCGGATCATCAGTAATGTGGAACGCATTGTCAGGCAATATCTTCCTGTTAAGTATAACCTTCAATAATTCAAAAACAGCGTCTGACGCCACTAAAGACGTTTTTATCTAATTACATCACTAAAAATTCTCTACCCTATCATTTTATAGTTTACACCACTGTTTAACATCTTTAAGATGCTAGGATCCTCCGAAAAAATGGAGAAGAACTGAATACAAATTATAAGGCTCTGGGATCGCGTAGGGTCGGAATGAGTCTAGGGATTAGCACACAAGTAATCAGAAATCAATCGGCTGATTGATATACTCTACTATAACAGCAAAATTGTCTTTGGCAAATCAACAACTGAATCATACTTCATGTGGTTCAACAGAACTTGTCTACTCACTCTTAAAGCCTTCAGTACGGACTCTTTTCAAGCCAATTACCACTTAAACATTTTAAATAAACAAATTATGCCTCAAGTAGGAAACGAAACCCTCTAGACTGGAAATCAAACATGACCCCGAACTATGAGTCCTTACTCCTTATATGACGTTCGATGCTAGTCAAAATATTGTACAAAAAAGAGGACGTTTAGTCGAAGAATATGCCAACAAGGAGAGCAAATTCACGACAATTTGGTTTACATTCAACCTAAAAACCCTAAAAACCGCCATCGTGTTCACCCAAAATTTCCTATAACAACTTTTGCATAACACATGAGAGCGTTTTGAACTTCTCCACTGGAGCGGCAAAAGCACATAGTAGGCGGACTGGATCCTGAAAAACGATTGTTGCACTTAAGGCTACCAAAACAGAGCTCCCAGTGGTATAATGTCGGCATCTCTACATATAATGGATGTAGCGCATAAAATCCTTAGCTATGTGAAAACTTTATCCTACATACACACGCTCATATGGATGTATTTTCATAACCTCAAAGATCCTTTCTGGTACCCCATCCCGGAACAAAATTTCCTCCTGGTCTGTTCCGCATGAATAATGGGCGGTCGATTTTCTCGGAAAATTGAGTAAAATCCCATTTTGCCATCCATGGAATATTCATTTTACCGAAACTTCTCTTCGTCACTTTTCACACTTTTACTGCTTAGTGCGTTGTGGTCTACCGGCTCAATACCATATAACAATAGAAACCTGTGAAATTTCCGAACAAAAGGCTTCCAAAAGGATATGGTTTGGGATCCTTTTACTCGAATACCGTACACTGCTAACGATACATTCTTTACATTCTTCTTGTAAGTATAGTTTATGAAGAAAACAAGTAGATTTGAAAAATTTAACATTTCCCACCCTTTTTGGATCATTTCCCACCCTTTTTGGATTCGAGTAACTTTTTTTTTAGAAAAAATAAAATGGATTGCCGAGCCTCTTGGGAATGATTGGAAAATTCAGTGTTGAAAAGGAAAGTGAAAAATTAACGTTGAAAAATGTAGAAATGATGATTTTATTCGGTCACTCTTTTCGTTTTACGCTTTTAGCTTTTAGTGTCTTCTCTAGACCTAAAATATGTGCAGAAATGAAGGCTATGTTTTGATATCAAAACAAATCATCCTTACTTTATCTTTGACCGGAAACGTGAAACCATATTCCGCCCCCGAGGTTGAATACCGTACAATCTCCATAGGTTTCTTATGCGTCTGTAATGAAGTCTGTGGAACAAAACCTAATTTCATATCTCATCAGACCTAAGAGATATGGCAGAATTCGTGAAAACATATTCAATCCCTTTTACTCATAGAAAATTGTGTAAATACATAAGTGTTCGAAGTTTCAACTTTGTAGCATATGCCATTTCTGAGATCGAATATAATATTTCTCTTTTCAATGATCTCTAGACACACTATAGCAAATTTCAAGGTCATACATATTCGTCATTAGATACGACTAGTTTTGTATACTCTATTGCAAACAATCAAAACAAGTTTAAACTGTGTGTGATGAGTCGTTCAGATATGAATTTTAGTACATTTCGAATCCAGGATTCAAGTTCTCCAGGCAAATTCATTTGCTGCCACCGACTACGAACCCGCCTCCCATGTTTAGCAAACATATCTATATTATATCCAAGTTTCAACTTTCTAGTAGATAGATATAAGTGATTCTTGCGATATGAAAAGAGTGGAATGATTTTCCTATTTTCATTTTCTGTACAGAAAACATGAAAATTTAAAGATGTAAGTTGTGTTTATTATTGGTTAGAGTTAAGTGTCTTCTGAATTTTTTTTAACAAAGCTGAACCTATAGAATCTATTAAGATTTTTTTTTATTTAAAAATTTAGGAGTTCCACATATCGTTTACAGATTGCTTATCCTTAGATCCTGAATGGGCCTTTCCACAGATCTGAGTTGGAAACTCGAATTTTGAATAATTTGTCAGTTGCTAAGTTTGTATTAGACTGCATGTTGCCAAATAAATTTTTACGAAACAATTAATAAAAAATTTATAGGCAAAATACGCCCTGCGTAGATTATATAAAATTATTTAGCAAACAAAAGTTGGCTACTAGACTATATGACTACATTTGCCAGCAGTCATATATTTGCCATGGTGGCATACAGTCTAACACAGGCTTTATACTCAATTTACTCCTGTTTTGTCAAACTCACACTTTGCTAAATCAATTTGTCAGCTGAAACACACGTTAATTTAACGTTTGGAAAGGTTTTTTTTGACGATTGAATATTCAATGACCAAACAATCAATACTCAGTGCGCTTCGAGAGAATAAATTTCGTTCACTGAATTCGTATTCCGTCGAAAGTTCGACAGAAAAACGAATGAAAAAGTAATTTGTTTGAATTTTCTGTTCGATTGATAGTAGATACAGCTGTAGAGAACACTAACCGAACTTTACCGTGAAATTGATAAATTCGTAAACACAGCCACACACCTCTGGGCTATACACTAGAAACTTTTTCTCCGGAAAACAACAATGTTGTTGAAAATTTCAGAAAATCTTCGATCCGAATAAAGGACGTAGATTTCACGTTGTCCGCGAATTATTACAAAGTTTACAATACAATGTCATCTGAATTGAGACCCTCAATGGCCGTATCCTATCCTAAAATTTATGGGTTACAATTTCAGAGGACATTCTGGTGCTAGTTTCACTTGTCCTTACACGGAGTTAGAAACGGCTGGAACTGTTTGAAAAAAGAACAAATAATTCAAATTCAATTTCTTCTTGATTACTTATATCACGCTTTCAGGTCGAAATTTTTTAATACGTATTCAGATATTCTACAAGAAATATTGAAGACTTTTTTCAATTTGGTAGTATTTTTTCGAAATACTGATTTTGATTAAATTTGGACATATTATGTCAAATTTAAAGTATACGAAACTTTTAATCGGTCTCAGCATAAAAGCGTGATATTAAGTTCCAAAACTTAAGAGGGCCATTATAAATTCAGAAATGTCTACGACTTGCCTTTATGAATACAATGCTACAAAATAGAGTGAGATATGCCCTTCCTTCCGATTTATTTATGTTAGGGCCGCAAAGTATTATGATTCAGAAATGGTCATCAATATTTTGTAGAATCAAACAGTTTGTATGTATAGCCAGTTCTTACTAAATTCTGAGTAGTAGTTACGTATCTAAAGTGATGCAAAAAACACAGAAGACTAACGCCTGGATTACAAGCCCGGTTTTACTTTATTATTTTTTAATAAATTTTAAATGAAGAAGATCCGTTTTGCTTAAATAAATCAAAAATATTTTCACCTGGAATTCTTCTTTTTAAACTTCTTTTAACATTTTTATGAAAATATTCGCCAAACTATGTTCAAAAGCTTTTTTTTGAAAAAAAAACGTTCGCATGGATTCCTACCGGACAACATTGATATAAATTTCGAATCTTACAACGAAGCAACAGCATTTTTCATTTGTGGTGACCCCGACGTATATTCACTTTACTAAATAAATAAACTAATCATCACCATTGTCATATCCTGCAGTTGTGTATTGACTGGCCCATTTATTTCGTTTCTACTATCGATAATTGAAAAATTCAATAGCGTCGTAGAAACTGCTAGTACATTCCTGCGACGTGGATATATTTATATATCTATTATTTGTGGATATTAATTCCAGCACAGCGGTTGACTGACCATAACAAATGTGTAGCAGGTGCTCCAGGTACTCACCAATCCGAATCCTTCGGCAGCTCTGTATACTACGTCTGCTCTGCATTTTATTCGCAGTATGTCCTCCAGTTTGAATGCATTGAAGTGTACAGTGGGAAATTTACGGTGAATTTGTAACTTTTCACCTGCACCTGAGTTTCGTACCGACATATCTAACTGTAGTCGAGCAAGCAAAAAAAAAAACCACAAACTTTGATCACAATAAGCCAGACAAACAAATAGCATTGGGCGCCCTTTTGAACGGGTCTCCTTTTACCCGGACTGATTCGATTTCAAACTTAAATATAGCCCATCCCTATAGCTACATAGCCCCAGCAATTTCCTTTCCAGTCCTATAAAATCGCAGAAAAGAACTTGAATTCGATGCACCGGGCTTGTAATTGGGAGGCATTATGTCGCAATCCAGGAGTACATAGTGATAGTAATCGGGGGTAGTAAAAAACGAATTCATGCAGCGAATTATAATGGGCGATTGAATCAGACTTATTTTAAAGTCCACCCTCATTAGGGTTTTAATATCCCTTCTCTTATCCTTCTCACCGCAGCGTAGTGATACTTTCAACCGGAAACAATTCTCGCCGCAATTAATCAACCGGACCGCATTGTTATTGCCCGCATTAATGTAAATCTTCTCTATAGTTTAAACCACACCCCCATTTGACTTTAATTTTAATCTGTGCTCTTTGTACTCGGCGTGGACACGCCGATTTTGAATTCAAAAATGGAAATTTATGGCTTTTCGAAAAGCCACGCTGCAAAGTGGATTAAGTGGTCATCGTCAAAAGGCTGTAATTCGTCCATGTCAGTTGTAAAGTCGTTTACATTTTATGCATATTTAATTTACATCCTGCAATTGAAACGTACATTATCCTGTCATCAATGTTAGTGCAGGATCGTGTACAATATGTTTGCCAAATGCAGAACATCAGGGATGCAACACAAATTTGTATATTAAAATTCTGTCCCTGCAATTTAGTCCATGCAGATTTTTCGAAAATTAATGCATGCTATCCAACATGCAGAATGGTTCGTTTCGTTATTAAAATGGTGAATTTATAATTTTGGTCATGACAGCTGAACGGAATTTATTATGAGACGCGGGGATAAACTAAAGTGGTCATTTCTAAAAATTGGAACTGGACTCCAGGTGATGAGCTAGCAGAACGTTGCGTAGAGATAACATCAATACTTAAAAAAAGAATTGAAATTTTATAACTATTACCAGTCTACGACGGACCTTGATTAGCTTCTGGAACGTTCAAACATTAAATGACAAAGTATTATCCGAAGAAATTCGATCGATACAGAAGAATTCACTGATCGAACGTAGAGCAATAACATCAGTCTGTTTTAACAATAATGAATCATAATCGGATCAGTGTCACCATTCAACTTTGAACCAATTCTGTTTTTCAGTACCGAAGCAGAACTGTGAAAAGTAATATAAATTTAATGAGAAATCAGTACTGTAACAGGACTGAATGAATTTTTGAATTCGTTAAATTTTGAAGTTCATGATATCAAAATGTAATGCATTTAATGCAAAACACGTAATACGTAGAAGGGAATTGAATGAAACTTTTTTATCGTATGCTTTTTTCTCGTATCTTTCTTTTTATCGTGGCTGCTTTATGTTCCCGAATTTCTAAAATTCGTTCTGTATCAGTTCCTACTGCAGTTATGTGGTAGTATGGTTGGTGTCCTCACAGGGCACAACTCGTGTGGCCTACACGTGGCCGGATTGAGAATCATTGACGACCCCATGTGCACTGCTTGCGACGAGAGCGACGACACAACAGAAATCTCCAGCTTACTCGTTTGCGAGAATGCACGTATACGGCGTTGATGCTATGAGGATGGAAGAACTCCGTTCTCGATTCCTACCTGAGCTCTTGAAATTCGTGAGGAGGACGAAAAAGTTCGGGTAGAGTCTGGGGGATTCAAGTATTATGGGCCATGTTGGCCTGAACGCTCAAGATGCGCTGCTTTGCCCCACACCAAACAACAACAACAATAACAACTTACTGCAGACAAAAATTGAAATTTTGGTAGGTATTATTTTATTTAATAATTGAAATTATATATGTTTTTGTTTGCCGTCTTTATTACATCGTTACACAAAAAAAGACCATAATAAATACAAAATATAATCGATAAAAAAAATTATGTGATTATTATTATAAAATTTAACAAGGTTCTGTTTCTATGTTCAGTACTGAATTAATCAAGTTTAGCAGAATTTTGTAATATTCCGTTGGATATCTGCTTGTTTTAGTACTGGATTTTTTACGGATGTGAAAATGATTTTCGTGCTTTAGATTTTCTATAAATAATACAAATATAAATTACATCTTAAACGGACTGCATGCCACTGCTTCTGCGGCACTAACTGATGCCATTTCAACTTGGTGGATCCTTCACAGAATGAAATTTTATAAGAACTTTTGTACGGGACCTGAAGGGGTAAAGTGATTCGCCCATAATTGAACTAAGCCTTATGAATTTTATCGACAAGTGGATATCAATTTACAAGCGTTTGAAGATGAATTTATGTTACAGGAGAAATTAAATAAAAAAACTTCTTAGGCACATCATATTTGTGGTGCCCCCTTTCCATGGCGCCCCAAGCAGGTGATTCTATGAGACCCACCCATTTTAGCCCAAGGCACTTCTCTCTTCGAATGACACTATTAAATAATTACAAATATGTAGATATGTAGATGTCCTTTTACAAGCACCACTACATAAAAAAGTTTTAATTGTTTTTATCCCGGCCTAATGTAAACATTTTAATGACACCACAAAATTCGTCTTTGGTTTCAAACGATTCAGCCGTAAACTTTGACTTCCAACAACATCAACTTAACTTCCGAAAAAGGCCTTTGAAGAAAACTTTTAATTCAAGGATTAACGAGGACAGCAACAATTTCTGCCCGATAAAGGCAAATTGGCTGTAAGTACTCTGTGTTCTTATATAACAAACACAAATAAATTTCTTGAAAAACACACAAAAACCTAAGGGAAACCAATGCAAAGCGGCAATTAATGGCCGGACTAGGCAACGCTTCGTGAAGGATCCACTCGACAAGGAAATGCATTAGGAGCGCTTAGAGCTTATGGTTTAGGTTTTTGGTCATGTTTCACCAACAAACTCGTCGAAATTACATGTGGCTGCCTGTAGCTCAAGGAGCAACCCTCAACCTGAGGATACTCCTCATTATTCCTTTTAATTCTATGCTACAGGAGTAACTTTAAAAATTCTCGAAACGAGATGAACAGTAAGGAGGGTCCCTCATGGAGTGCTAGATTTTGAGGTCAGTCAAGGAGAATTGAGTTCCTGTCCCGGGCAAGTATGTAGTTCAAGAGTTTCCTCCGGTGACCTAGACCAAACAACAAACCCACGATTGAATGTTGCCTGTTTTCTTCTCTCCTCCAGCCAATCTGTAGTTCGTCCTTGTTTTGTCTGAAGAGTATCCTTTTAAAGTGTAGTGTTCGTAGCGTTGAAGAAGCACATGCTACTGCTTCGTACATGGAGCTTGTATACCTTTAAGGAATGGCATAAAAGTTGACTCGCCGAGGAGGGAGTGGTGTTGGTGGCTTAAGGATTTTTCGAAAGCCAACATCCAACCATCGATGGCTCATTCCCTCGTGAAAACTTAAAGGGAAAATTCGGTTAAAGTTTCAGGGAGAGATGAACTAAGATGGGCTCCATCATCAAGAACAAGTCAAGCTTAACGACTAATTAACTTTTTTTAGCTGATTCGGTGCGGCTAATGAAATTTCGGTAGTGTTGTGCGAATACTGTAGACAGGTAATTTTTCATGGGGGTTGTTTTTGGGTAGTTGTTGAATAAGATGAATTTTTGTGTTGTATATCGCTCATACTTGAAATACCTACATAGAGGGAAATATCCTTCTTAAGTAAATTTTGGACGGAAGCAAGAGCAGAAAGGGATACGATCAGAACTTATTCCTAGTTGTAAAATTTTAATAACTTGAAAAAGTTTTTTCACTGGATTGGTACGGAATTTGAATTTGAATTCGAATGTTTTATTTGAAAAAGGTTTCTCCGACATCTTGATTTTGTAGTCAACGAGAAGAAAGTTGACTAGATTTTCTTTCAATAATTCTGAAGTTTAAGGGTAAAATTACTTTTTCATGGATGGTGTTCGTTGCGGAATACTTCCAACAAGTGAATTTTAAGTTTCCAATACAAATTTGAACCAGCTCGGGGAAAGAGCAGCCCGGGATTAACCTTTAAGCAAACTTAATGAAACATGGTATCTGTTTCAGGTCTTTGCGAATGATGGAAATATCCAATCCCTGTGATATATGAGCTGATGACTACAGAATTGTAGAAAGTTGGTGTAATGTCCAGAATCTTTCAGTGAATCGTGGTAACACTGAGATTATGCTGTTCACTAAAAGTAGAAAAGTACCTCAAGTGAGGTGGCTAACGTGGTACTGGTCTGCAGTTCTCAATTGAGATGAAGTATGACCGATAGTTTACCTTCAAACCACATCTCGACTCTAGGGTTGGACTTCCTGGCAATGCCGCAGGACCTTTGGAAAACTTGGGGTCCCAAGATAGCGCACTGTATCTATAGAAGTGTTGTCCGCTCCAACCTGGTCTATGGAGCACTCAGGCTGCAAGCACTCAGAGCACTAAGCTGCAACTAGCAAAACTCCAACGCCTCATCATCATCAATGGTGCGATAGCGCAAATCAGGCCAGGGCCTGCAGGATACATTGTCTGAAGTCTCGGTTCAGCGCCCGCCTCCTCCCATTTTTTGCATCTAAGAAGCGATCTGTAATCTGCGTCAACTGAGTCCTCGTATCTTTTCCGCGGTTTTCCTATCGGTCGCGCCGAACGTGTTCGGTGTAAATTCACCATGAAGCTCAAGCTTGACCGGAGGTTTTAGTATTGCATACCAGAAGAACCCAATGGGGTGGAGACTAATCAGCTGATCCGTGAGCCGGGCCGGATATCTAAAAGGGAATCAGTGTAGGGCCGGGGTTTTCCCTGAGCTCGACCACAGTCTCTTCACACTTATTCAGGACGGAATTGAAAGGCTTAAAAAATTAAGGGTAAGCAATAAATTGACTGTAGTCTGGGTTCCGGGACACTCCGACATAACAGGAAACGAGGAGTCCAATTTGCTCGCAAGAGAAGTGTCTGAAACATCCTACGTGGCCCTTCCCTTCCTATCCGGTCATTAAATCGAACATGTACGTGTCAAATATTTGACTAAAAAATTGACGGAAAGTTCTGTTAAATTTTTTTCCAACAAAATAGGTCTTGTACAGAGCAAATAAATAATAAGGCAAAACCAAAATTGAACACTTTCCCTATCTAATGCAGTCAGTCAGCCAGCGAGAATAGTAAAATATTTGACATAGTGGCATTCAGTGCAAAGTTGGAAATAAAATGAACGCGATGCGTGAAGCGAAGCGGCGCGATGACAGCTGACTACACTACATTAGTAAAAGTAACTAGTTTTAGTGACATCGCATCGCTTCGTCCACGTCGCTTCCACCAATTAGCTGATTTCGTGGCGCGCGCAATGCTATTTTGACCGTTCATTTCTTTGCATTTTTTACAACATATCTATATATCCTGGCGTACAACCAAAAATTCCACCAAATTGGATGAAATATTAGGTGATCTTCAGCGCCACCTTCCTTTAGTATAGGGTTGCGATGGCGGTAAGTTAGCTAAGTTTAAAAGTCGCGGACTGTAAATTTGGTTTCGAGTTCGCTATATAGAAACTATGCTCAGCAATTCCACCAGCTGTATGGGTGTTGCAGATAGTAGGCATGATACACCCTCTGACGAGTCTATGCCCTCCGATGACGAAACAGCTCCTTCGGACCTAGTCCAACACAATCTTATAAAACTGGCGTATCCAGTGAAGGTTTTCCAACTGTCATGTCCTCAAGGACAGTGATTAATCAACAATCGGGGATTCCGTGTTGGGGTTTCACTCCAGAAACCCTAGTGACGCCGGAAAACAGCTAACATTTAATCAAAATATTTTGATGTTTGTAAATATTATTTAACAGCTGTCGCAAGCGATTCAACGCGCTTACTATAATTTGTTTCGTGATATGACGCGCGCGACGCGATTTTATAATCGCGCGAGTCACGCGCATCGCTTTCACTATAATTCCACTGTACAACCTTAACAGTCGATCGAAGTATCCACGCACATATATCACATTTCGTGTATGTTTTAAATATTTTTGGATTAAGTGTTTCAAATATTTATGATATGGATTTTCCAAACTTTGTTTAGCTTTTCTGCACAGAGTCTGTGATGTTGGTTTTATGAAAACCGGGCTTAGCAAGCAACAACATCATATTCAGAAATATCTCGATGAAAATATTTCAACTTTTGCAGATTTCATGGCATTTTTTATTAAATCCACGGCAAATAAGAAATAAATTCCGATGGGTTTTTTTTGGGAAAATTCTTAAAAGCCCGCCTACTCTCTCGTCGAATGTTCAATTTTATTCCATCAAAGGCTTAGCAAAAACGAACATCCCGAACAAGGGACAAAACCTTTTAGACGAAAATCTCCTAAAGATTTCGGCTAGTGTTCTTTTGTTGCGCATTGTCTGTCATATTGTAGGATATCCTAAGACCTTTATACATTTTTTTAGATCGCTCCAAATATTGTTTTTCCACTTGCACCGTCTCGTAATTAAAGTGAAGCCATCTTTCGAATTTTTAATCAGTTTCTCTACTGTGTGCGAATTACATATGGCTTCGCTTTCCTTTGGAAATTGTGTTGCCTCGTCCTCTAATCAATGAACAACGGAAGCATTCATTTGCCTCTTTGAATTGACAAAAGGATGGAATTGGATTTTGTCTCTTATCGTCTTAGAGTTGTCTTCTCCTTTGTGTGATATTTCCGAGATCCTTCAAATCGGCACGGACAGGAAAAAAGAAGGATCCTTTTAAGATGAAGGCATGTGTTTCGAGAACGAGTGGCAGTATAAAGAAAAGAATAAGGAGCGACTTGTTAAATTCGTGTAAAGTGAAATTTCGTGTGGACGGTGTTTGGGCCGGGGGGAAAAAAAGTAAAGTGAAAACTCCAAGAGAAACTGAACCCACCCTCGTGAGGATATCCCCGACGAAGAAGATGTGAGCCTGTATACCCGTTTGTCCAGGATAGTGTTTAGATAACACAAAATTATATCCAATTCATGGCGTTCTAATGCGTTCGGGCTGTTTGATTTATGGGATGCTTGAAAAGTTTCTCGTATTTGTCCGCAGGATCCCGGCAAACATACTTCCCAACGCTTAGATGTTTAGTACCCTTGGAGCCGCTACGTACCCTTTTTCGCATAGTCCTATTATCTATCTCGAAAGCACAACAAGATAAATTTTATCCTTTTACTGTTATTGTTCTGTTTTGCTTTTTGGTCCTGCTGATGGAAGCATTGCTTTTCCATTCTTCAGCCGTCTCGTACTCCCAAAATACCACCCCGTGTCCTTCTTCAGCTAGACATAGCTATCGAGTCCTTTACCGGAATCCAAGAAGGGATGATTGTGGGCCATATTCAAAGTTTGCCGCGTCTTACTCGATGTGAAGATGGCAATGGGCACAGAAGGGCTTTGCGCTGTTTTTTAATTTGGTCCTTGTTGCTCGAGATGGCAATAAATTCTCCGGTAAGAGGATGCTTAAAAGGTAGAATGGGCTTAAGAAATGCTCTCTCTGATGAGAATTGGAATATTTCGTTTTATATTTTCCTGAAACAGTTTTCTGCTGAGTTCTGTCCTCGTGGCAACAACAAGAGACAACAGGGATGGTTGTTTGTTAGCTGGGTCAGGGGTTTGGGAGAGCATTAATGGTATAAGGGTTTGAAGGGTTGGAGCGAAAGGATAAAAGTAGATAGGCTTAGATGAACACAAAGATATAAGTGTATAGTCACTCAGTCAGACTTTTGCAAATAATTGAAGTAAACAATGATTTGGAAGAAATATTAAGATGTTGGCTTGTCGTCAGGAAATTGAAAATTTATGGGAAGATTTTGTCCTTAGTAGAAGGAGTGGGTAAGAAAGTATGCTCAGTTAGCAATATGGCACTGCAATGGGTCGCTATAAACCTCTGAATGTAGAACACCTCAAAGCGTGGAGGCCACACTTGACATGCATACTGAAGAATTGAGTGCAAGAAAGTATGGACGACCAAGGTCCTTGCACCATCTCTTCACAAAACCTCAAACAGACTTAGACTTACTGTTGATATAGTCAAAATGATAAAAATTTGGAAGGTATCACTTGAAATGAGCACCATCTTATCTGTTCACAGAAGGTGTCCTTCCTAGATATTGATAAAATGAAGTAGTGCTCTCTTCCTAGAAAATGAAACTGTTGTACTCTTAGTGAATTTAAAGGCATACAGATGTACTCCAATTAAAGAAATTTTGAAAGTTACGATGGAGTAAGTAAGTAACAATAAGTCTCGCATCGTCAGCATATATATATAAAATCTTAGAGTTCGAGATTACTGAGCTCACGTCATTAATAAATAAAAGAAACAATAAAGGACCAAAATAGCTTGCTTAAGGAACTCCGGATGTGTTCAGTGTAGACGATAACAGGGCACAGTTATTTTCGTCATTTTACGTTAATCGCGATCGATTTTAAAAAAATAAATATCTACTTTGTAATTTTTTTACGTTTTAGGAATAGACCCGCAAAATACTTTTCAGTAAGTTATCCGCCCTCCGCTTGAAACCCTTTGAGTTATTAAATTCAAATTTTTTTTGTTGGATAGATTGGGTGGACCCCTTCAAGTGGTTATATTTAGGGAGGTGTAGGTGTGAGGGAGGAAGTGGTGGGAGCGTTTTAGACGTGAAATTTAAGTTTTAATCTCTCAGGAACCGCTTATGGTAGAAGAGTGAAACTTAGAACTTATACAGAGTGGCAAAATAATGGTCGATGTCAGTGAAGGAGTGTGTAAGTGGTTGGAATAGTAATGCGTCTGAAATGCTCTAAAGCTGGATTCGAAATATTTTAAAATCCATATCTCCTGAACGGTTCATGTTAGAAAGTTAAAACTTTGTGATTGTTTGTAGGCATACTAGGATCGTAGATAAGGACTAACATTTTTAACAGGAAAAGGTGGGATATAGGCATAGGGGTGAAAACTATAGATTACAATACTTTTCGAACCAATTATACCAGAGAGATAAAATTTGGTTTGCGTATATAGATTTAGAAGTGCAGTCCAAAAACTTAAAAATTTTTTAGGGGCAGGTATAGCACAGAAGTAGGTGGATACCAATTTTTCATGAAAAAACCATTTTTATATCTCAAGAACCATACCAGATATGGTTTTACATTTTTTACAAGAGCTAGGCACAGTAGACCTCTAGCAAAGAAATAAATTCTCGAGAACCACTAAGGATTGAATCATCATAAAGCTGTAGGATAAAACAGGAAAATGCTAGAAGGCTAAAACAGGTCATTGACTTCGACGGTAGTTCGACGCTGGACCTTGTTGTTCAGTCATTAAAATACACATGATTGTATGCCGACGCCCACAATGGCAACTTCAACGGCGCGTCAATGCAACGCTATTTCTAAATGTGCCGTCGCCGTCAATTCGATTCACATACAATTTGAAGAACGTAAATGTTGAAAACTAGTTATAAGTAGATGAAATCCCAGGTGCCATTCTGTTTCGCTTGAGCGGCACTGTGAAAGTGTAGTATTTAGTAGTGTAATATTTTTGGATGGATTTAGGAATTTTAAGCCTTTAATACGATAGGAAGGTTGAGAAATCAACAGGGGAATGACAGCGTACTGGCAGCTGTTAATAAATTTTGGTGCCATTGGTTATGATACGAGAACAGCTCCCATAATTGTATTTATGAATCCGAAATGAAGGGATACAGAACTCATCTGTTTAGTGTTTAATCCTGCAGTAGTGACCCTTTCAATCATTTCACGCTGTTCGCTATTAATATTAATATTTCGAAGCTAATATCAACTGAGAAGTTCATATAAATAAAATACGCGGTAAGCATAAATGCAACATAACAGAAATTCCAGCAGCATTTTTTGCTAATATTCTGGAAATCTAGACAAACGGCATAAGTAACGCCGAGTGTTCTAATTAAATGTGCATTCACACTGCAAATACCGCACTGCTACCCTTGTTTCAGTCCATGCGAGAGGAGCATATCGCACGCTATTTTACAAGCTTTCAAAGTTCTCAAACGCCATTAAGAAAAGACAAAAAGGAGCATTCGGAATGAAGTTGGCTGCACTAACTAGAATACTCACAGCACCGAGTCAGTTTCAGTAGTACTATCCGTCAGACGATGATGAGCGTCATTGCCGTCCTGAAGAATGCTCTTCTTCGCAGAGCAAAAAAGAAAGAACAGTTCGGTTTCATCTGTCTTAGCCTTGTTTTAACAGATTGTACCTTGCACGTCCTTTTTCCTGTTTCAATCTCCATCAAATGCAGACTACATCCTAGAAAAGTATGTCGCTCGACTTAGATGTAGATCTGTGCATAGTGGCCGCAATAGTGCGACAAAAAAAGTGCCAAGACATATTTTAAATGGAAGGATATTCCCAGCTGCATAGCGAATCGTATTAAATGTGAAATGTGTCCTTCTTCCAGTAAAGGAATCGCACAGACAGGGGATTGAAAATTCAGTTATTTTCCGGCGAAGTGCTTCTTTTTTCAACTACTCACTGCAACTTTGTCCTTATGAGACTCACAATACTGCACTCTTCGGGAATACGGCAACACTATTTTACTGCCTCCTAAATGCAAAGAGGCACTTCGGCTCCTTGAAGTCCATTACACGTTCAACGTTTCAACTTGTAGTGAAGGATAAACAGTTGTTGATAATCTTTGCGAAAGATTCTAGTGATACTTAAAATCAGCTTAAGTTGAGTTGGCTAATTTCATGTACTGCAAGAATAGGTACTCGTTACTACAATTGAATTGTCGGAACTTTTAGAAGTATCCGGAGCTATGGTGAAGATGGCGCAGGCAGGAGACATTTCGTAATCACGATAAATCGTATGAGATACTCTAAATAAGCTCTGAATGCACTACTGAATTTCTACTGAAACGATTGTCGGAAACATTGAGAAAAGTGGAAAGGGGAGGAGTTTAAGTGATGTAAAACACATTCACGCTCTGAAATATGCTTACCTCATCGATACCTTTAGCTAAATTGCTTGCAATTCCATAACAAAAGTACCTTTCATTTAAAGTAGACGAGACGTGTTTCACGCATTTCATTTCCACACTAATCTTACGAATTGCAAAATTTCAATCCTGAAATTTAAGGACGGTGTTGTACCGGTAACAAAAATTTCAGGACTCCAATAGAATCACGATATTGATTTGATTTTCTTTGATCACTTTTATTTCTGGCCCTGAAGACGTTTCTCGCAAAGCATTTTTTGCCTTTATTCGAGTTAAATATTTTGTCGTCTTCGCATTCGATGCATGGACACAGTAGAGCAGAGTAGCATAACATCGCCCATTCAAAATTTCTTTATGAATTTCATATTTTCTAGGACGAATTTTGGCAGGCGAGGATGTAAGAGGGCCTGAGTTAAAGAAGTGGGTGGATCAAAATTAGAGGGCCTCATTTCAAATCTAAGCTTTATTTTATTTTATTTATTTGTTGGCGAAGCCTGTAGAAGCCTTTCTGCTTCTCGAACCACGACCTAAGTGGTCTTTTGTTCCTGGCTCTTAACCACTCCCTAGGCCATATCTATTCCCTTAAGAAAGGAGAAAATTTTACTCAGGGGAATCTTCGACAGGTCTTCATAGGTTAGAGTAAATCCACCGAGAGTCTGCCTTCTTGATCTGGCCAATGCCTCACAATCATACAGAATGTGTGCCGTAGTTTCAGATGTGGTTTCACAGAATCAACATGCATCTAGTGATACTTTACCGATGATCTTAAGGAAATAATGTCCTGAAAAATATCCCATTATAACCATAGCGTTGTACCTGTTTAAAGAAAGGAATTCCAACGCTCTCCTACTTCAGAAAGTCAGGCATTTCTTTGACTGTCTAAGTCCTGAAAGTGAGTTCCAATAATCTTCCACCTGAAGATTTACCCACTTTAAAATACCATCCTTAATGAAGCCTTTACCTACTTCACAGAATGGTTCGGGGCCAATCATTGGTGAATCTAAGCTTAAAAAGTGTGAAATAAATTGTCGATAAAGTCAAAAAAATAATCGCGAAACAATTTTTGATCACTGAATCAACCGGATGAAATTTACTGGAAAGTCGAAAACTTAAGTCGAATTGAAATATTGACGAAGTAATTTTCAGAGCACACACAACAACTTGTCTCACATTTTTTACTATCTGTTGGGTTTTACGCAAGACCAACCCCTAAGTGAAGTGAGCCCAAACCTAGAACTCATATATGAATAAATTATGCGGCTCCTTATTGGTTTGAGATGCAGCTAACCGAACCTGGTGTGTATTCAGCCATGTCTGGAAGGTACTCTCCCATATCTTCGAATTTACCGAGATGTAGTCGAATAATTGAATAAGAGTATGCTCCGAAGGATCCATACGGAACGTAGAGAAAGAGGAACCGGGGTGGATTTTTTTTACGGATCCTATCGACACTTCAGATGTCATTTCGCTTAGTCCCGATTTCATACCTGGCAGAAAAGTTAAAGGACATTCTCCAACCCTTATTGTCGAATAATGTGTTCCAGACATGACATGCGGGAAGACGCCGTTTTCCGCGCGACTTATAAAACTGTTCGATCGACATGTATTTGATGATACGGCAGGATATGTGTTCGTCTCAAACCGCTTGGTGATAAATGGGACTCGATAAGCTAGAAATGTCTGCTAGCAGTATTTATGGGTGTGTTATTCAATATTTAATCCCGGAGAAGGGATGTTTTTCGGCATGTTCTTCCATAAAAATCTAGCGAGGGATGCGAAACCAATGTCTTTCGGCCGACCCGATAAACGAGAGATGGGTAAAAAAAAATTTAATTATATGAACATGTGTAAAGCAGCACTCTGAAAGTACCTGGTTCTTTAAGTGGGAACACACGCACCTCATGTATTTTATATGGTAATGTAATCAATGGAAATATATGTGCATACTTTAATCAGTAAACTGGGAAACGAAGGGCGGGCCGCAATCGGTATCCTTTGGTGTGAAAATGGGAGCGATTGTAATTATTTTACGACCTCATATCAGATGTTCGCTTAAGTGTGTTTTAAGTAAATTTTTCAGTTTATTATGTACTTGCGGTAACCCTCTTATGAACTCTAGGACGAACATGATATGAATTATGTTAAAATCAGTTCCGTATGGATTCTAGATAGATAGATTTCGAATTGGGGTTGGGCCTCAATTGGGCCTATTCTGACGTCACCCAGGATTATCTAAAATGCTTTCAATGAATTAGTATTTTTCGATGAGGAATATTCAAGAATTCCGATGGTTCCATGAAGCCCTCACCGAAATCTTTTGTGAACAAGTCTCTCATATGCAAGGAGGGTGTGGATCCTTCCAATGATATTTGTGCTGTAACTACATCGAGTAGCAATACGTTTGTAACGCTAACCGGTTAAGCGATGAATAAAATTTCGGTCGATATGTACTTGTATTTTAGCTTTGTGTCAATTAGGTAAGTTTCATAGATTTTCGAGCCGAATTATGTGAAGCTCGGTTCTTGTTTTGATCAATTTATTCAGTTTAATCATGAAATTAAAAGTAGTTCAGCAATTCCCTTTTCTTAGAACCAGAAAAAACTCTTAGTGTTAGTTAGCGGAATATTAGCCTATAGTATCATACTTAATTAAAAAATCTGCCAACAGTCTGGGCGCAACTTTATTATTTTTTCGGTAGAAGTTCGGCACGAGTTTAATTCTGAGATGCGGTGTAGGTTACTATGTGACTGAAAACCTAAAAAAGTTCGGGAAGCGGTTAGAATGGGGTCGCGCTAGAATACTTACGTCACTGCCACATATAACATATAAATTACATAATTGGGTCATACTCCGGGACGTGGTCTAGTCCTAGTATAATATCAGTTATTACGCCATTAGAAGCTTTTTCGTCATTTGGTTTTGGGCCATTACATGAAATCGGAAATGCGTTTGTAGGCGATTATATAAAAAGTCTGTGGAAGTGCAAACCAATCTAATATCTCATCAATCCTGAGAAATATGTCGAAAGCCTTACGTTCTATTGGAGTTGAATAACAAACATCCTGAAATCAACTTATTGACGATTATGTAGGAAGCCTTAGGAAGTAAAAATGAATTCGATATCTCATTAGAACTAAGAAATATGTTAGAATTTGTGAAAACATATGCAACCCCCTTGAACCCAATTTGAGGTTGAATATCCAAAAATTCTGAAATGGGTTTTTAGATATATATATAAAGAAAGCCCAAGGAAGTAAAAACAAATCCGATGTCTTATCACTCCTAAGAGATATGATGTGTTCATCCCGTTTTTACACTCTTAGGGGTTGAAAAAGGAAAAAACTTGAAAACGGGTTTTAGGTATTTATTAAACAAGCCCGTGGAAGTAAAAAGTTATTCGATATCTAAGACCTGAGGGATACGGCTGAATTCGTGAAAATGTATACATCCCCTTTACACAACTTTGGGGTTGAATATCAAAAAAATCCTGAAAACACTTTCTAGGTATTTCTATGAATAACCCGTACAAAAAAAATGAATTCAATATTTGGAAAGACCTAATAGATATGACGAAAATCGTGAAAATACATGCATTCCATTTTCACTGATAATTTTTTTTGCCCTCCTTCCGAACGCCAATGGATATTTGAATTTTTTTTAATCAGAATTAATTTTCTAGCTGATTTACATATACATACCGAGTTTCAGCTTTTTAGCATAAGCCGTTCTATAGTTAGGAAAAACACCCCCCACCCGCGTACCATACTACCCTTATAAAAAATTATATTTTGCCAACATGCTACTACTATAGCTCTATCTAAATACCAAGTTTCAGCTTTATATCATTATAGGTTCTCGAGATATAAAAATCGGAACTTTTTACTTTTCACCCTCCCCACCCTCCCCACCCTTACCCTCTTTTCTGCTGGGGGTATATTAGGCCTACTTCTGGTAAAAATTTTAAGTATCTATCTTACACTGTTCTTGAGATATGAGACGTGATTTTTAAAAAATTCTTACTCCCTCCACTTCCATGCTCCACCGCCCCCTTAATAAATTTTACTTTCAGCAGACTTTGTTTGTCAATCTTTATACAGAAACTAAATTTTATTTGTCTAGTGCAATTGGTTCGTGAGATATCGTAATCTAAAGTTTTTCAAACCCCACCCCCGTACATCACTGCCCCCTCTCAAAAATTTGTTTCCGATCTATTGTCCTAGTTTACCTACAGATGATTATTAAGTTTTACTTTCGTGACATTAACCGTTTAGGAGATATGGATTTTAGAATGTCTCGATCTCCCCTTTCGAACGTTTCATACGCATTATTTTTCCCCCCACTCCCACACCCCTTCACCTATATCAACAATATTTTAGCAAATGGGTTCTCTATCGAAGTTTTATATAAATTCCAAGCTTCAGCCTCCTAACATAAGCGGTTGTTGAGATCTAGAAACCAAAATTTTTCGTCTAAAACGCTTCCCCCACCTCCCCCCTCACACCCTCACCCCCACAAAAGTGGTCACTTCAAGGGTCCTACCAGTCTATTAAAAAAAAAATTTCAATTCAATAGTTCATAGGGTTTTAGAGCTATAAACCCTCAAACGCTTTGCGTACGGCGGACGGCGCACAGACGGACTGAAATTTTTTTTGCTTTTTTGGTGCTTATTAGTTGTGAAACGTATAAAAAAAATTTTCAGGGTAGCAAATTTTTTTTTTTTAAAATCGATAACAATACTTTATTATTAAAATAATAAAGTAAAATCAATGTGCTTTATTTTGTTTATTTTTGGGTTTGATGGTTTGTTTGGATGTGCATTTAATTCATTGATTTCACATTACCCTCATTGTGGAGGCTAGCAATTAGCGCCTAACATGGAGCGCATTGGGAAACTTCTGGACACATCGTTACAACTAAAATGACTACGATACCAACAATTCTAGGAGTTCTGGCAAAAGTCAGCAGATTATTGTCAATTGCATTCCATTCCACTAGCCAAATAGACTGCAATATACGTTCTATGATTTTACCAAAGGAAACGCGGTGGCTTCGACAATATTAAATCTTAATCATAGTATTTAGCCCCAAGTTGGCCGCCAGATTCGGTTTGATAATGCTATTAATTAGTTTATTAACAAGTAACAGCATGGTTGCCGAAATCGTGAAACATGCTAGCCAGCAATCTGTTTGTATTATGGAGCTTTGAGCCCCACGTTGGGTGCCTTTTTAAATTTACTACCGGAAAGCAACCTACAAGCTCGTAGTTCCTCGGCCACCAGACACATGTGCTCCTAACATTATTTTGAATAAAAGCATTCACAGTCGTTGATCTATTGGCCCTCTCTTAACAGCTTAATTTATTTATAGCTTACATTCGAATTCACATTTAATCGATTTCAAGGACCAAAACCACCGTCAGTTTGTACAGGATTTTAACGGAAGGTCTCTGATAAATTCGTGAAAGTGCATTTTGATATAAAGTCAATAATTCAACTAATTTCAATGGAGTGCTAATGCTAGGCTATATTCACTGACTAATGCCATAAAATATTTGGTCGATCGAAATTCACTGCTCAAATTTCGTATTTACAAGGTTCGGGTAGAATTTACGGTCATGGAAAATATGTTAGCCTCCGCCCTCAAGTTCATTGCAGATGGGACTGCACGGACCTTTCGATCGATTTTACATATACCGCGAGTATAGGATGCATTAGAGCATTGGAGGCTATAGTAACGCCATTTGCATAAATACTGCAAAAGCTTACTTGACATTCCGACAAGACCGGAAACATTCTAATGTTGCCATAATTTATGGCACGAACAACATCAAATTGAGCGAGTTAAATGCACTTTTGCTCAAAATATTTCCAGGGCTAGACAAACAGATGTACAATATTTGCACGTACTCGTACCATAAATACATGTTGCCTGCAAATGCATAACTCACTTGTGTATTCTGTTCTGCATAGTTATGAGGACTAGGACGTCTTCAAAGGCTTTCTTAAATACACTTTACGATTTCGTCTAGTTTCTGAAGATGAATGAGTTTTATAGGTCCTTAGATTAATTTGATGGCGATAATTCGTTCTAATGCTGATTGTCTTCTCATGGATTTGTGACATTGCGGTCGTCTCTTAATCCGATCTGAGTTTATCCCTAGAAGTTTCTTAACGTAGTTTTTTTTTCCGGAGACAGGTTATTATCTACCGCGGGACGAAAAGAGCTACTTAGAAAACTATTCGGCCTTAGTATGTTAGCTTTTGTAGGCTTGTTCTTTAGTTAGGTACCAAATTTAAAAAGACAATTAACTCTTCACAGTTTTACCTACTACACCTAGGTAAATATAACAATTATGTCGAATCTCATTAAAATGTAATTTCTTTCTTCGATAATTTAAATAATAATACTGGGCAATAAAAATGTCTAAGTAGAACCAGTTTTGTTTAACGAGGCTCGCTTTATCCTATATTAAACTTTTAGCTGTTCCGAGTTTTTGCATATAATTTTCAAAATAGTGAAACCTTAGTCGTTCATATGTAAAATATCCCAAAATGAAATTAAAATGACATTTTAATAATAGGGTTTTCTAAGAAAAATCACATTGATCAAAGAATTTTAAGGTTCGTAGTGGCAAAAATTTGTATTTCGAAGAAAATTTCTCAAGATTGGCTACAGCTACAATATCGATGCTTACATCGAATGAAATGGAACTTGATTCCCTAAAAAACAAGCTATAACGTGTTAAAGTGTGATTATTATTTTTGAAGATATAACAAATTATGTGACATGTCCGAAAGACTTTTCTTTACCACCTCTGCGGATATTAAAAACTAACCCATCCTGTGGAGCATTTTTTTTCCTCAAAATATAACAAGGAATGACCCCTTAAAAATTTGCTGAGCAAGTACCGTTCAACCTGTATAATAAGAAAAATCTAATTTTTCCTCTGGTCAATTCACTTACCAATTCCCACTGATGACATTAGTTCCATTAAATATATTATCATTTTATACCTTTATACTAAAGAATAAATAAATAAACAAAAATAAATAAATACGGAGTTTATTTGGATCAAATTTTGATTTGTTGATAAATTATCAAAGGAAGTGCAGAATTTTGCATAGTTCCGTTCGAAAGCTGGTTGTGGAATCGGTTTGTATTCTTACTTGTGATTCGGTGTTTGTCATTGTGAGTCTCGTTAGTCGGGCTAATTTTGATGGAATTCCAAAATCAAGTATGATTTGGTACAGTACCCTCCTGTCGATACTGTCATATGCTTGTTTAAAATCTACGAAGATTTGGTGCACATCTGTATTATATTCCCAGCATTTCTTAAGCACCTGTTTCACAGAGAATATCTGGTCTGTCGTAGATCGACCGGTTCTGAATCCACCTTGATATTCGTCAATTGTTTCGTAAGTATAGGGCTTAAGACGACGTTCAATTATTTTTGTCAGTATTTTGTAGGACGTACACAGCAATGGTATTCCTCTGTAATAACTAGCAAAGTATATCTATCTACCATTAGGTGGACATTAGTATATTGAGTGTCTTTTGATTTGCTTAATGTCACTATTTTCCCTTCTTTTCCATAAAAACTCTGGTTTCATATCTGATCTAATTATGTTTCCTGGTAAATTCTCTATGTTTTAAATTAGACAGTTACGTTTTGGTCCGACATCCCCAACTATTTTCTCCGCTCGATTCACTTACGGACTTTATTCTCTTTATTTCAGATTCATCGTTCTCATCTTAATCATCCCGATTCACCAATCATCGAATTATGGAGCAGGTATTCTCGACGCCCACCGATATTTCGTCGACGCTAATGACGATGGCGTTGGATCAGGACACGTCGCTCAATATGTCCGCGAACGAAACGGACTCCAAGCCGCCGGAGCTCCGCTACACGGTAACGCAAATGGTCATTTTGGCCATGGTTGCGTCGATCTTAAGCCTTCTAACCGTTTCGGGAAACGTAATGGTCATGATATCGTTCAAAATCGACAAGCAACTTCAAACGATTAGCAACTACTTCCTGTTTTCGTTGGCGATCGCAGATTTTGCGATCGGCCTGATCTCGATGCCGCTATTCGCCGTTACAACGATCCTTGGCTACTGGCCGCTAGGTCCGTACGTCTGTGACACGTGGCTCGCTCTCGACTATCTTGCGTCAAATGCTTCCGTTTTGAATTTGTTAATAATTAGCTTCGATCGGTACTTTAGTGTGACCAGACCTTTAACATATCGCGCGAAAAGGACAACTAGTCGGGCGGCAGTTATGATCGGTGCCGCGTGGGGTATCAGTTTGTTACTGTGGCCGCCATGGATTTACAGTTGGCCGTATATCGAGGGCAAGCGTACAGTTCCGCAATACCAGTGTTACATTCAATTCATCGAAACAAATCATTACATTACTTTCGGCACTGCAATCGCTGCGTTCTATGTGCCTGTGACTGTTATGTGTTTTCTGTACTATCGAATATGGCGCGAGACAAAAAAACGACAAAAGGATTTGCCAAATTTGCAAGCTGGCAAAAAGGATTCATCGAAGCGATCCAATTCGAGGTGAGTTTCTTATATAATAATGTTGGGTACATGTGGCATCCAAGGCCCCAAGCCTACTGCCTAGTCAACGCAGCGCTGCATACTACATTTGATTAATGCAGCGGTGTTTGCAACGAATATCTCGTAACCATTACTGAGTATCAAAATACAGGTTTTTTTGAGTTCCTACAAATGTGTACTACAGTTTCACAGACATATCCGCATTCGTCTCCTGATGTAAAGTATGAAGTCGAAAAACCTTATCCTGGAACCCAATAGCACGAAATAGCGCAGATCTCACAAGTAAATCTATTCCTCTATTGATCGATGAGCGGTATATGATAATTCATATTGTTGCGAGCTAGGGGTTCGCCGGGATTTCAAGTAAAACACAATTTGGTTAAAATAAAAATAAGTGATTATTTATTCTTCGCACTTTAATTCTATTAGCACAATTATTCGCACTATATGGCAATACCGCCCGCTTATCTATATCGCTTGATTCGATCACTTTCGCTCTCTACCAACACGGTCGCGTATACACGCTGGCTGTCACAGTCGACGTAATAAAAATTACTATCTCTCTCGCTGAAAGCTTTATCTGTTGTCTGTTGTCTGCAGTCGAGACTGTTCTTGAATCTTCGTTCGGTGGTGTGTGTAGAGGGTTCTGGAAAGCTTGAGAGCATTCCATTTGATCTTATACACTGTTCTAGTACATTCGAGCACATTCAATTAGAAGAGAGGTATAATCGTGTTGCTCCGCTCTCCTTATTAACTCAACTAGGCTTTTGATTGGGTTACTTTGCAGCTTAGGTATTCGGTTGTTGCTGTTTTCCTATTCGTAATCGATCGAGTTGCGCGGTGGCCAGGCTTACACGTAACAATATGTAAGTCCCTTCCACCGATCCGCGATGAGAACTGCAAACTTCATATGTAACTCAAGCCAGTTTGAAATCCACTACCTTGTTGCAGATTGACTGCTGCCGAAGTTCCGACTGACTGTCCTTCTTTTCTCGCTGATTCCCTAGAACTTTTGAGAACGGAACTGTTTCTCAATTTGCGTATTGCTGAAGCAGTGATCCAATTACCGGTGACTGCCATAAGTCCATTAAAAAACTCTCTTCTGCTGCATATTTTGCTACACGTGGGTCTCACCAACAGAGTGCGCTATTTCAGGTGCTTCCCTCGCTGGTTTAGATTCAGTGAGTCAGACCACAACTTCAACCCTATCCATGAGACCCATCTTAACAATTAATGTTTGGGTCGCAGATTTTTATCGACCTTTTCGTTAAAAATATAATGGGAGAAAGGGATTCCAGTCATTAATTTTCCGTTGTCTAATGAAAGAACCAAAACAAATTACCGTAACCATTTCAGCAATATATTTCTAAACGGTAACTAGCTCATGATAAAACTTATAAACTGTAATAAAAAGTTTCGCTTAATGAAACCCAGGATGCAGGGAAGACTGGTCCAGATAGGGAACGAGCACAAGAACAACGTCTTGAATCCTAGACCGTCTTAAAAGTCCATTAAAGCAATTAAACATGGTGCCGGAAGGAGACCTCTATTATCATGTTATGGAAACGTAAACCTATTTGCTGCTAGTACTGCCACATTTTTTTCTCCTAATTTCAAAATTCTCGACTGAAAGGCGTATCAGTTTTCCTGTAGTGCAAAAGTTTTTCGTACTCGCACACTGAATGTGATTAATGGCGAACTAATTAAGGTAAATGAAAAATGATGGCATCTGGCTATGATTTTGAGCAATGAGCTTTCAGATAATTATGACCTCTGACCCGACCCAATCCACGGGGAAGGTAGTTGGGTAAAGTACATGGAGTGCGGTAATGGGCACCGATTAAGGATATACTTCCTTTGCCGCAAAATTTTCCCGGACAAAGTTCGGTGAAATGAAAACTGAAAAATTACATCGGGAGCGAGAGGGAGTCTCGTACGTTCGTTTTGAATCGCGAATGAATGAATGAGTTCGATAAATGTGAATTTATTATTTTGATTATATTTTGAAACATGAAATCGCTTCGGCTTTCATCAATTTGTCTTAATCGCAATCAATCAATCTCGGCCGTAAAGTGCGCGCCACTTCTTTTTCGTATTTCCTTACGTCGGTCGGCGGCGAAAAGCATTGTAATGTCCCTTCGTCGACCACTTCGCATTATGCCCTCATATCCTTTATCCATTATTTCGATTTTCCCCGATGACTTTTCCATTTCGAAAAGACCGCCAGATAATTGAAAACGCTTTAGGGACAATGACTGATGCTCCGTTGTGCTTCGTAGGATGCGAAGATTGAACAAGGACCAAACGGAATAAGAAAATTATTATCAGGGAATGGTTCAGTTGGTCCTTTGAGTGTTTCACTTGAATTAAATGCGATTTTCGTGATTTCTTTTTTGACGAAAGAGAAATGTTTTCCGTTCTGGTCCTTCGAATTTTGTCCTATTCAATGGCTGGGCTGTGCGGTGAGGCGGGCGTGACCATATAGAAAAATGGGAAGGATAATTTCCATTACATTAAAGATAATAAAATTCCGGAATAAATTAGTGTTGAATTGAAGCTGGAATTTAGCCTTCAATTGTGTTTGTTCAGGCAGAGAAGAAATGTACATATTCATACGCTCATCCTAGGACCTTGTTCTTTGTTTGCCTGACCGTCGTCCTCGAATTGATGGATGAGATGGTCAAGGAGCCTATGATCTTTAGTAGATATTTCATTATATTACCTACCATCCCTCTGACCTCGACATTGGGCTTAGGCGGAGCACAGATTTCAGAAGAAACCTTCTTCTGCATTTAGTTCATGTATAACTTCTTCTGTGGCATAAGGTAACCACAATATTCTTGTCAAGAAATTTTTGCCGTTTCCATAAATGGAAACAACTCAATGTGATTTAAAGTCATCGTTGGCATATAACGCCTCGTTGGCAACCAGATGCAAAATTGTTCTTCACAATATCCAAGTTAGATTGTGAAGGAAGATGTAAGTGAAATTAAAAGATAAAATGAAATTTGATGGCAGACTACCAACTACCAACTACCTTCCCCAGAAAAGTAGTTATAAAATCAGCCAGTTTCTTAAGTAAAAAAGATTCTGGCAAGTTTTTGCACAAGATGAATCGAATCCGTAATCGGCAATTGACTGTGGTTTCACACAAACGAAGTAATCTGGTCTAAGTTTTTCAAATTGACTATTTTTCTGCACTGGATATGATGGTACTGCCTTCTACTATCCATTTCACTCGACATTCTTCTTAGAACGATTTCGAACGAGAAGTACGTGTGTACTGCTGCGATTACATTTCACCTGGAAGTGAGAATGCACCAGTAGCGTAGGAGAAGTTCTTATATATCAAAAGTTTCAAATTTCTAATATAAGTAGATTGAGTTGATTCCTTTTGAAGTAGCATGGTTGAAGAGCGGTGAGAGTTCCGAGGGACTGCATAAAATCGTTCCGGTTTTCCCAGGTTATTGTATCGAACTAGGACGTTGATACAACAAGGCTAGCTATGAGATATCGCGGTGAGACCTAAGGACAATTATGCTGAAAGGCTGTGTGCTTAGTATAGTTTTCTCCTGCATCCCTGCCGCCCTGTAGGAATAAGTAGGCTTACTGCAAAGTCAGTCAAAATAACCGAAGACGCTTAGAGGATAGGTAAACAGGGAGCGTACGTCCGAATTGGGGGATAAAATGTGAATTGGATCGACGTGCTTGCTGATTTGGGAGGTACGTTGTTCACATTTCAGACCATAAATCCGTACAACGAAAATTTCACAAGGTAAAAAAATTGGGGCAAGGTTGGACGATTTTCGTGATTCCTAACATATTCAATCTTATTATATTATCATATAAAATTCGATTTAAGCTAATGCAGTAGTAAGATGCATATTTGTTTTCGAATTCCTCCATTTTTCCTTCATTAGTATTTTTAGGGTATCATTAGGGTCGTTAGTTTTCTTGATCTTTAATTTGATTTCCAAACTTTATCCAAAAAACGATAAAGTTGTGCCCAGATGTTTAGTTTATATTTGCAGCTTTATGTTTCTGTACTTTTTTGTCGTACATTTTAGGTTTGGTTGGTGTGTTGGTTGGTTCAAGTAGCAGTTCTATCCTCTAGACATAGCTCAATTAGCTCAATGGCTTTGAAACCACAAACTTGTATTAAACCCGGATGTTAGCGGTTGTTGTAACTGGGGAATTTAAAGGATGAGTGCGAGGAAAATTGATCTGTTATATCCATCCTGTACTGTCCCGGAAGAGTAATAACTCTCCAATTGTTTTTAACCGAAATCTTCCTCAGGTCCCCGTAGAAGGGTTTGCCTAGTGCTCGCTCTCGGGCTCTAGTTAAAGCCGGACATTCGCAAAGGAAATGAACTAGCGACTCTCGCTCATTTGTGTCCTGGCAGCTGCGGCAGTGTGCATTAAACGGAATGCCCAATTTGGCAGCATGATCCCCAATTGGCCAGTGACCCGTACTAATCGCCGTGATTCTGGAGATGTCTGCCCGGGTCTTGTGTAGAAGTTCGTCTGACTTGGCTCGGTTGTAAGATGGCCACATCTTCCTAGATATGGCGCAGGTAGTTAGGCTTTTCCATCTGGAGTTAGCCGCTGATTGGAAGTGGCAGAGTATGTCTCTTTTGACAACTCCTAAAGGAACGTGGACCAGTTCTGCAAAAGAGCTGGGAAGAGCGGAGCCCTTCCTGACCAGTTCCTCAGCCCGCTCATTTCCCACTATGTCTCTATGCTCCGGGACCCAGAGCACAGAAACTTTGAGCCGCTCCGCTAAACCGGCTAGTTCGCTTCGGCATTGCTGTACCAGTTAAGAGGAGAGGTTTTAGGTCTAGGCTTTTATTTTAATATTTTAAATCTATTTATTTTTAATTTACATTTTTTTAAGTGTTCAAAAATATGGACTATATTTTTTATGTGTACATATTGTGTTTTTTATGCCAAGATTCCGTTATTTTCATATAATTTATAGTATTATTTATTTCCTTTTGTTTTGTTATCCGACTGATTATAAATTTTTACTGAAGCAACAAGCAAAACTCCTAACTCTTGAATTCTTACCGCCCGACTTTTCTCACGCCTCCTCGGCCATTCTTTTCGCACCCGTCATCATTACGAGTTCTCCACTCAGGAGAAGTACTAGAGCGCTCTCTTTCTGGTACAGTAGGAACTGACCCATCTATTTTGTAAACCAGCTCTGGGTTGGTCTTTTGGCAGAAGTGGATACTAGCAACGCAGGGGAAACTTAAGAGAAAGCAAATTGGATGCAGCCACTGCAGACTCAAGTTCCACAGCACCCTATTACAGGGAAGGGAATATTATGGATATAGAGGCTGCAATTGAGGATATAACAGTTCCAATAGAGGAGCTCCTCTTGAAGGAAGTTCCCGGTCAGAAGGCAAAACTTTAGAAGGTTTTGTAGGTCCATAACGAAGTGTATTGTATCACCTCTCTGTGGATGCGAAACTTTTAGTTACTCTACTTGAGCTTTTAGTTACACCTGTACTTAAGCCAGTTCCTTCTCACTTTCCACACAATATGTGTCGATCGTCCTCTTCCATTTCAGACTTCTTACAAAATTCAGTATATGTGCTCCTTGAAACTCCTTCACGTTTCCTATGGTGACACATCTTCTTTTTAGCTTTATTATTTTTTAAAAGTTGTAAACCGTATTTCTTCAATTGACCAACAATTGTCAAAGATTCCTTCGATATCCAAAAACAAATTATTTAAGATTCGAAAAGTTTTTCTCTGTCAGGATTTCCTACTTTATATGTTGCTCGACTTTCTACAGAAAAGGGTTTCATGGTTTTTTCAGTAAAATAAACCGTACCCACTGATCTTAAGGTTTGTGGGTCAACATATACGTGGTCTTTCTTGCTTCGGGAATGAGAATTGCTCTACTCTTGGATTTCGGAATCTACAAGTATCAGAAGGCTATAAATATGTTAGGAGTACAATCCAAGGAAAGGAGGTCAGATCCAGCCGAAGTGAATTTTAATTCGATAAGGCTAAATTAAGGAGAAGAAGATGCTTTACCTGCATATTTCCCAAAACTATTTGGTCCCTCTTGGACTTTGTTACCTATCAATTTTGCCACTCTTCAAAGGGGTTTAGGGAAAGCGCACCATGATACATCCAAAGGTCAAATGATTTTTCGGTTGGGATATCTCTGACCCCATTCTGGTAACAAATGAAATTGACCAGATATCCCTCCCATTAACTCCCACCTCCCAAAGGAGGTCGGTAGATGGCAACCCTTTATAATAGCCCGGCAATCCACAAAAATTGGCAATCGTTAAGGACGGTCACCAATTTTAAGCAAAGTGGTAGCAACTGGTTTCTCCCATCAAAAAAATATAGCAAGAACAATGTAAGAAAATGTTACAAGTCATTGGCGATTTCTTCCCGTTTTTCCAGGTTCAATATCAAATAAGGACTCACGAGTATTGCGGGCAGTATATGCAAATTATTCGAGTGCCTGAAACAAGAGCTCCCGCCCACTTCATTTCGAACTTTTGCCTATTAGTTGCAAAATGGGAAAAAAACCATCACATCCTTTGCAGGATTTCACTTCAGCTTTTATCTCACGAATAAAATTTTTAAATTCCCTGTTTTGTTTACGAGTTCCAAGGACCAGGCACTTCAACAAACCATCACGTACACAATAGCCCTTTTGATTTCCTCAATTGTATATGTGTGATATGTGACGTAACATACGAGTATCTACATGTCATATGAGTAATATGGAAGCCGAGAGCAGTAGGTATCCTTCTATTCCTGTAATCGCATTTCGTTCAATTCTTTGTATCCCTGCCGTATCCCGATTGAAGCAATGTCGAGCGATTTAAGCATGAAATCGAGAAAAAAAAATAAAAGGGACTGGCTCGACATAAAGGAGCGATAGGATTATTCGGGATTAGCTTTTGGCTGGAAAATGGAAAATTGTAGAAAATAATAAAATAAACGGTGGGTGTAGAAAAACAAAATTACATAACCGAAAAGATAAAGTGGTTTCGGAAACGTGGTTGAAGTACCTGCTGGATCGAAGATGGGGTGCGGTGTATAATCTGCAATCGAAGCATGAAAAATGTGCAGACTAAAGATAGAGAGGGTATATTCTTAGGAAGTAGAAGTATTTGATGTTTTTATTAGCGTACTCTGTACTCTTGTGTACTTTCTTTGTTCTCACCTGGCACCGTATACATTTTTCATCATGGAGTGCAGTCCCATCCCAGTCTATGTTATTCCTTCAATATTTTTCTGGATGTCGCCACCTGAACTAAGTTGTCCCTTGAAACTAAATACTTGTCAGGCTATCGTTCCGACAATATCCGACCTTCGTATTTCTTAATAAAAACAAACATGAATTTGCTATCATGTCACACAATTCACAGCCAAAGAATTTCCCGACATTCCGTTGATTTGTATAAATAGCCACAGCAGCAAGCAGTTTAATCCATAGTTTTAGATGTGATTAATAACCAAGAGCTGTCCTTTATTTGGGAGAGTGTTTCCTATGTTTCTATCGTTTAAAGAATTTATTTAAACCATTTTCAGATATTGAATATAAATATTAAACTAAAACTGGAAGCGAAAAGTGAGTTTCGATAATAGGGACTATAAAGGATCTACTTCGCTGCTTTATTTGCATGTATCGTATCTATTAACTCCAGAAAACTCGAGCTTAAATAAGTGAGTGTGTACGGCTGTAACTATTTTCACGATAGCGGAAGCTGTACATCAATAGCTTCAGGTACACTGTTAGTGGCAAGTTCAACATAGCATGATCGTGCACATTCCATGTTTGAGAATGTCAGTCGATGTGCTACTGGTTTTTCTATGTTTGAGAATGTCAGTCGATGTGCTATTGGTTTGCACAACGAGTCCTTAGAGACGTCGAGCACGTGAACTTTGCTTAACCTCTTTATTAGATTAAAGGCTAATGTAATTAGTTTCGAACAAATGATTAACATAAATTAACAACCCACAAAAATCACACAGAGGATATCCGCGATAAAATTAACGAAAAGAGTCCTGCAGCGCTCAGCTTGACCACATCAATAAAACACAGTAAGCAAAGCATAAACCCATAAACATGCGAGTATATTGTAAGTATGAAGTTGGCTGCAATTTGTTTTCCGAGTCCTTTAAGGATAAATACGATGTCGTGTTTGCGAAAGGTGAGGTCCTAGTCCACAGTACGACCAACAGTGGAAAATTCCAAACAGGATGCATATTACTCGCGTATAGTAAACATAGAGAAAGTATGGCTGGCTGGCTGGACAGCTAGATTGTTTCGAGATTTACTGCAAAGTACGTAGGTAATTCGTTCTGGGGGTGTATTACGAACGGACCGGAGAAATTTTATGTAGCTGGGTAATTCGGCTGGCCACCGGTGGGTTTACTGCCGATCATAAAATCCACCGAGCGAAATGAATTCCGGACAAGAAAAATTATTGCAGACATCCAAGGAAAAACTTTAAGATATGAAAGAAGCAGGTGGGGTGTGGGAAAAGCATAAAAGATTCACGAAAGAAATAGCGTTTTATAGGGGAAAGCGGTAGACAAGGTGGCGGTGGAATCTACGTGGGTTCTACAGATGTTACCTTTTTGTTTGCAATTCAGTCGTGGGAGTTATTCTTTAAAAAAATAAAATACAGTTTCACGTAATGTTCAATGGTGGATTAGCTGATGATCCTACCGCGGCAGTCTAAATAAGGAAAACAGCGCCCTTCAACTGGAAAATTTTAGTGTACTAATCGCTTTTAAATCCTTTGTATAAGGGCTATCATCCTCCGCATAAAACTTCAGGTACTTTGCAAAAAGGAAGAGAAAAAATTTTAAAAAGGGGGGATGGAAAAGAGAACTTTAAAAAGAGATATAAAAGCAAAAAATGAAAAATTGATGGAAATATCAAAATGATTAAAACAAGTATTAAAATAAAAAAGGAATATACAAACCAAAAGAAAATAAGGAAAATGAACTGTAAAGCAAGACAAAGGAAGTAGAAAAGCAAAAATGGAATGGATGTAAAAAAGACAATAAAATGAAAATGGAAATTACAAAACTGGAATCCCGGGTCGAACCGATCTCATTGATGTTTCCTAACATCTACATATATCTATGGGTATTTTGAAAAACACCCATGGTAGTACACCCATATAATGGGTGTTTCGTAAAACACCCACGGTTGAAAGTGCTGCACCCATGGGGTTTTATAAATTATAGTGTACACCCATGGAACACCCATCATTACACTCATGGGTGTTGACCAGCCATGTAAGTGTCCCAAGAAGTGCCAATGGTGTACACCCTTTTAACACACCCAAGGGATTTATTGGAACAGGATAGACTGGCTGGACCACTTTAAGTGGTGGTCATAGAGAGAGGTGGAGGAGCGTTTTAGACGAAAATATTTGGTAGTATATGTGCTGTAGAATAACTGTATACGAACTAACACAAACATCCATTATCTTGAGTACGGACATTGCGTGTTTCACTTGAAACTAGTAAATTTAAATTTTTTTTGCAGTTGTCTCGGTTTTTAATTTTAAACATCCTCATGGAAGTAGGTGAACTCACTATTTACTGAAAAATTATTAAATTTCGAAATAAAAATCAGAAAGTTATAGAATATTGTGATTAAAAATCGAAATTTTATCACGCACACATTTACATTTTAGTATATCATTGACATTTCGAATTGTCAAGTTGTGTTGTTTCGCGGCCGCGATCTTAAAAGTTAAATTTTCCGGCGCAATACCGCAGAAATTAAAAGTGATAGTGTTTCGAAAGTGATTGTGTGGAATCTAGTGTTGAGTTCCGTCGAAATGAATTAAATCGGTTCTTCTTTTTAATCGCAAGACGGCGGCCGCCTGCCTGTCCGAAAAATCTCGTCGAGTTCTTAACTGATAGGCTGCAATATCTTCCTCCTAAGTTTGCTGCCATTGTACTGCAAATTAAAAGTTAAGAGTTACTTATAAATTAAATTAATATTTATTGTTAATCAAAATACGTACCTTTGGTAATGTTGACATTTCGTTTGACATCCCACAATTTTGGGAAATGTCAATCAAAATCATATGGGTTACATGTACACACACTAACACTATGTCATTTTAGAACCCGCGAATTCTGAAATTCGCGGGTTCTAAATGTTCTAAATATGTACCAAAAGTGGATATTGTCCGTACTCTAGATAATGGATGTTAGTGTGAGTTCGTATAAAGTGACTCTAATGTGCTGAAGTAGGCATAAGATAGAAAGTTGAAACTTAAAATTTTTGGTCTGAAATAAATGGTCAACATATTTGGAGGAATGTGTGGATGGGGGTAATACAATACATCCGAAATGCTCAACAGATGAAATTGTAACATTCTAAAATTCATATCTCCTGAACAGTTCAGGTCACATTGTTCAAACTTGGTGATTGTTTCAAGATATACATTTTAAATAAAATTCTTAAACTATGCATAAAAAATGAAGTTCAGTTTGTATGCTGAATGTACAATTTTTGAAGGAGGCAGTGGAGTACTGAATTGGGGAGATTTGAAATAGGATCTTAAAATTTATACAAGAGGGTTGCGGTTAAGGGACGGAAGGGTGCAAAGCAAAATATTCAAATTTTTATATCAAAAGAACCCAGTGGCGCCTCGTACCTTTCTTAGCTGGTGAGGATGAATGGAAATATCAAAACACGACTTTGTCGGACTAAAACTATATGAGTAAGGACGTCGGTTTACTGCGTCAAAACAAAAAATCACTAGTAACTTGATGACTTTTTCCTCTGTAAAATGGTGAGGCTCAGCCTCACTAGCCTCATGTGGCGAGCCGCCACTGCAAGAACCGCTACAAACAGAAAGCTGGAACTTGATATTAACATCGGGCTGTTACTGTGCACATTCTAAAATTTGTATAAGTTTTAATAGGAGTAGCTCAGTACGGAGGTGGGTGGTGTTTT
This sequence comes from Beris morrisii, assembly GCA_951812415.1. Lineage (NCBI taxonomy): Eukaryota > Metazoa > Arthropoda > Insecta > Diptera > Stratiomyidae > Beris > Beris morrisii. The sequence goes on from OX638313.1 coordinate 7,128,318, forward strand.
TTCTACCTCAGGAATGGTTTATGCTAGATGGCAATGTATGTAGATTTATTAAGAACTAAATTTAAGATGGGAAAAACTGATTTGTATGTGAGGCAAAAATATGGTAGATGAAAGGGGGTCCATATATTTTCACGAATTTCGTAATTCTTCTTAGGTCTACTGAAATGTTGAGACAATTTTCTTCGACGAGATTCCCAATAGAAGGCATAGAAATCGTTTTCACGATTTTTTAATATTCAACACCTAAGGAATATAATATTCCGAAACATAATCATATTACGACCATACTGTTTGCAGCTTTGAAAATAGGGTAATCAAAATAATTGGAATCTACATATGTAACACTAAGCCAAAGTTATAAATCAAGAAAAGGATTCATTCAGCTTGTTGAAGTATTTTGTTTGTAAAAAAGTTTTATTTTCTTTTTTATAGCCTACATATCCTAAAGCGTGAAAATTTAATATATCAGATGTAATGAAGTTCTCGTACTAATTGTACGTCGAAATTCAAAAGAAAGACACTGGGTGATCTACAAAAATCAGCCTGTTTCTAAATGGGATCTTTTTCACATCAACACATCACGAATCAAACCCGTGTGAAATATTTTGTCCCCTTTTTTCCTTCGCATAAATCGATATTTTCCAGGCGGACTGCATCCTCTTCCGAAAAATGAGCCTGTTTATAAAATTTTCGTTTAGTTTTTTTCTCAGTGCAGAGACGCACTTAATGGTCACTCGGGTGAAATATTTTGCCATCTTTTCTGTTTTGTGTAAATTACAAATTCCTCTCCGATTGAAAATTTCATTGCGAGGGTTTTCACCTCATCCAGTAAAGTACACTAACTAAAGTTAAAAATTATGAAATGTGAAGAAACGAATTAAAGCTAAAGATTGTCTGTAGTTGGTAATTATACGCTTAGTTAGCCTTCCTTCAGAACACTTTCAACACGATTTAAGGTGGTTTTTCCAGTAATAGATATTCATCTTGTTGTACTTAATGATTTAGGTCCCTGTGGCATTAGCTGAACAGCGTCTTGTTCAGGCTGTGATTGCGTGAAGTGACTTTTCAGACATCTTCGGTGGGCTTCTGCTGGAGCTCCTGCGATTAAATTTAAAAGCAGTTGAACCCCTAATATTTAAAACTTAACTCGTCTCGTAAACACGAATAAATTGAATATGCTCCATATCGATGAAATATGTTCTGCCTATGCTTTATGGTGGCATTGAAATTAGCCATCATCTTGCACATAAACTACACGTCGTTCAGCTTACATAATCGTAGATTTATCTGAAGAATATATCACAATCATATTTTCTAAGATAAATTCGTGTATACCGTAATGTAATAGATGGGAATCGTCCTTCCACATATCCTCCAGTTAAGTGCTCGCCGGATAAGCTACTAAGCTACAAATCAGTTCCCCTCGCTACCAATGTCCTCCCTCTGTTTAAACAGGGTACAAGCTACACGTATCTTCCAAACCACAGCCCACATATGTTCCTCGAAAAACGCCTTCTCGCCCCACACGCGTTATTCGAAAAGCTCCTTAAGGGTTCGATTGAAAGAATCTTAAATTGCATAAGAACGAACGAATTTATCTCGAAGCGAGAACGAAGTTTTCTCGAAACAGAAAGAGCTCGTTAACATAAAAGCCCTGTGCTTGGGTCTTGTCCCGGTTACTCGTTTCGTCCTGGAAATATGTCAGCGCCAGGCAACTGGCTCCCCCGTCTTAAGTGAAATAAAGAGACGAGAAAAAGAAAGTAGAAGAAACAACAACCCCAACTACGGTATCGAGGGTGGAACGGAAAAAACCTCTGAAAAATCATAAACATACCCACAGGAGCACATCCCGAGCCATGTATAAATTCCACACGTAACGTGGAGCTCCAACCCCATGGGGAGGCTGTTGAAAAAGCGTAGTACTACTGCGAGGTTCTTCCTCGTTCCTGGCCCGTTTCTCGAAGGGCGGTCAAAAATGTCGGATGAAGTTAGACGACCTTACGGCTGTGCTCCATGATGAAATAAATTTTTCGTAATAAAAATTTACCGCACGCTGGAACACGCTTTTCGTTCCGGTTTTTTTCCGAAGGACGAAGGAGCCAACAAGGATGTTGTACGGTCTTGCTTCAGGTTTACTTAACTTCATGTGTGATAGTTTCTACTATGAGTCTAGTTTTCGCTAAGGACCTTTATGAGAATTTATGAGTGGATTTTTTTCGGCGCTCCTTTTTCTTACTTAAATTTTTGTTGTTACAAATGGAAATTGGCAATGGGCAAATAAGAAAAGTCTATAGGATGTCGATGGAGATAATAATCGAGATTTGGGAAAGAAGTAATAGATTAGCATTATGGTAAAGTATTGGCAGGATTTGAAAGCGAGGGCACATCAAACTACTTACAAGTAGTGCAAAATATTTTTCTTCACTTTGTGGATGGGCAAAACTAACCAGGACCGTTATAGTTGTGATGTAGGTTAGGTTAGGTAAGGTGGTCTAAGCGACCAAACACATAGACGTTGTAATGTATGAAAGCGTTTGTTTTTGAAACCTCGCCAAGCTCTCAAGTAAAAGTCATTAAAACAGCTTCAAAACGCTCCAAGCTAGAAACTTGAAGTTTGGAATACGAAAATTTGTTAAAAGTTCCTGGTAAATCGTACACGTTCTTTATGTAGCAACCATACCAAAGTCGTTAAAAAATTCATGCATTGATCTTCTGGAACGCACCATAATTTGCGAAATGACTAAGGCAAGAAGGCGAAATTTTACATGAATTATCGTTGAATTCCCTTTGTGGTGCAAGGACATCAGTATAAATCGTTATGAATTCATTATTGTCGCCTTGCTTATAAGCACGCACATACTGATTCCAGATATTTCTGTTCCCAATGAAAAGAGTAGTGCTCCACAAGGACTTCGGCAAGATGGTTTCTCAAATAATCGATATGTTTATCGAGGCAGGCAGGTTTGTACAATCACTCAGTGTAGCTTCCACACTTCAGTCCCAACATCAATTGTCTGCAAGTTTACCTGACAAGAGTACGGGATATCGGAATCTAGGTGTGTCTCTTGCTACATGTAAACTGCTACTTGAATTAGACTCAGGTGAGAAAACCAATTCAGATGGAATATCAGCAACCTAGTTGGTGTCTGGACCTGGCATTGTCTTTTAGGTTGGCATGCTAAAAGACTCGACCTCTTTTCAATAGATTTCTGTAGAAGCTGCTTAGATGGGGAGGAGGAGACAGTCCTACACCTCTCTGCACTTGTCCAGTTCTGTCCAGGAAGAAAACTTATCTAGGAGCCTACTTCTTCTATGGTCTTTTTGACAATCCCATTAGAAGCACAAAATGGTTCAGCGATTATAGGTACCTATCTGACAAGAGAGAAGATGAATCCTCCAATCCAGTTTTGGTTAAGAGATTCCAGCCTGCACGCAAAGGAGATGAGGCGAGGATTCTAGTTCCTGGTGGATATAACACTAAGTTTGGACAAATGTATAAATGAATAAAAAATTAAGACGTGATTCACAAAAGTTCATAATGAAGATTAGAGCAGCTTACAATGTCCTTCTTGACTTTGCGTTTGTTAATTATTTCGTCCGTACTAAGGGTTTTTGCACTCTGAATTTCGGTGGATATAGAAACTTTTCACAATTTCACATACAGCAAATAATTTGGTGAATGGTCATCAAAGGTGTAGAAAGTTCAAATGTTGTGAAAAAATACTAAAAGGATTTTAGTGCGGACTCACCAAAGATGAAGAAAAATCGAATGGTTGTCCATTGACAAAGAAAGGCAACGAAGTTTAAAAACTACGGTATGTTTTACTATTCGAAATAGATTCACAAATAATTTAGGTAAATTTGAGTTCATCTGCAACTCGAAATGAATTTCTTTAATGCGCATCCATTTATAACTTTTAATATGATTTAAACACGATCCACTTAACATTCACCAAAGTTTGAAGATAGGTTGAATCATTTTAGATACAAAAGTGTATGTGCATTAAGTAGAGCTACAGAGTCAATTTCGAGTCTCAGGTATAGTCCGGGCCTTAGAGTAAAATTGGCGGGCTCCTCGACTCGCTTAATTTCACTATAGGCTACTGTGGCTGACACGGTTATTTTCGCAGCTACAGAACAGGAAAATTCTAGAGAAGGATACTCTCGTTGGTCAAATAGTTTCCGTACAGATTTCATAGAAAGCAAAAAGTCCTACTAAACACTCCTTTAAAACTTCAAACTAGCCACTAAACTAGCTCTCTAAAAAGGTGCGTTCGATTATCTAACTCGAGTGATCCTATTTCCGATGCGACCGCTCAATACCGATTAAATTCTTCCGGATAATGGTCACAGTAAATCCTCTTCCATAGTCGACAATCTGTTCGGAAGTAGTTTTTACGACAATCGAACCATTTACAAGCACAAATCACAAATCGAAAGCTTCCAATCTGCCTGGTGGGCGACAAATTTCTGACATCGTGTGATAAAATCCTTGGTATCCCGCCCTGGTATCACGCCGTCGTGGACGCCAAAATTCGGATGGTGCTTGAGCCCGCTGACAGGAACCAGGCAAGGATCCACTTCTCTTTGATGGCATCGATTCTAAAACGGTCCTTGGGACTATTTTTGATGAAAGCCAGACCCACTGGAATAATGCTTCAAATAAATTTTTTATTGATTTTGCAATTTATAAAAAACAGCAATTTTCGCGGAGGTTATGACGGAAATATCTGCCCAGGATATTTCGATTTTAACGACAAACATTTGGCTATTCTGGAGCACGTCCAGCACTAGCCCATCTGATGTGTATAGGGTGCAAAGTTTCCCAAATATGGTTTTATGCCAATAAAACATGTCCTAGCTCCTAGCTCCTAGCCAACCTACAGCAGCAGCTATAACACTTTGTTTATGAGACTTCAGAATCGCTTCACCCTTTCATTCCATACCCTCCAGGTTATTCAAAATTTAAACGATAGCCTGCAGGGGACAGGTGTGATCCACAGAGCAGGTAGGTACTGTCAGTGGACAATAAAATTTTAAAATGGTCTCTGAGTATTTGCTCATGTATTCATGTGAATAATTCAGTGGGCCAGGTATTGTTTCAATGGAAGGAAGCCTGGGAGGGTGGCAAAACTCAGCTTCACTTAAATATTCATCGTGTTCCGGAGTTTGAATACGAAACGGAGGCCTCGGGAGGAATCGCATAATGTTCTTGGTATCTGGAAGTCATATGTGTGTGGGTGAAGAGGTTTGACGGGGATGGGACAAATGTTATGGAAATAGTTCGGGTGGAATGTTTGACTCCTAAATTTTGAATGGAGTTGTAGTGTACAGGCAGAGCTTATATCGTGCTAATTAATTGCTTTCCACTGGCTCTTATAGTATGGCGAATCGAGCACGAACAGATTGAAACTTGTAAAGTTTTGTTTGTTGTTTTCACGCCGGCGGACAAGATGATGACTTTTATTAGACCTACACTTAAAAGCATTGAAACATCACCCAGTTTATTTGGAATATTTTTTTTATTTACAATTTTTCCTCGAACAAGTTACGTAAAAAAAATTAACTTAAGTATCTGCAAAAAGAATCCAGATTTATCAATTACATCTAAATCTAATCTTTGAATGAAGTTAACCAAGATTTGTACAACTATGCATGTAATAAGCGACCACGTTTCGGAGTTAGATATGAACATTATGTACACATGTATCACATAAATATCTGATACGATTTTTATACTCTAGATGAAAAAGTTTAATCCAGCCCAAAAATTTGTAACGCATAAAACCAAGCCTCGGACGAAAAAAAGTTATATATTATTTTTTTTTTATTTGTGGCCAAAAACTCCAAATCCGATTGACGTCTGTCCGTCTGTCTGTCTGTCCGTTAGCACGATAACTCAAGAACGCCTTCACCTAGGATCTTGAAATTTTGAATCTGGATGTTTGGTTGAATTTGTAAGGCTAAGTTCGTTAATGGGCAAAATTGTCCTACTCCTTTGGGTAGTTGCCATACATACAAAATGTCCTTAAAACACGTGTTCAACAATATTGGCCAATACCTTCAGAAGGGTTTAAGGTACGACTTTGAAATTTTGTATGTGTTAATTTTCCAATAGTTGGATCTAAATATATGATTATGAAAGAAATCCTATTAATCTTTCGTGTAGCTGCTATACAAATATCCTGTCAAAATGTCTTCACTTAATTTACGGAACTCACTATAACTCAAGTAATCGTTTAGATACGAATTCGAAATTTTGTACAAATTAGTTTCGAGTGAAAACGAAGTTCGAGTTTACTAGCCAGCGAAATCCTTTTACTCCTTCTGGTACCTTCCATACAAAAAATCCTTAAGACACGTGTTCAACAATATTTTCCGATAACTTTTGAACGCTTCAATCTACGAATTTGAAATTTTGTACACATTAATTTTTGAATGGTTCCAGTCAGTCCTTCCTGCACCTTCCATGTGAAAGTCCTTCAAAAAAGAAAATTTTTTTCGGTGACTCACCCAGTTCAAGATATTTTTTATTTATTTATTTAGAGTAAACGGACAAAATCCTTTTCGTACAAAATAGTATAACAATATTAGCGGATTGATAAAAATGTAAAAAAAGAAAAATATAATAGTATGATAAAATTTAAAGAAAATTAGATTAAAATAGAGAAAAAAAGTAGAGAAAAAAAAAAGCATTAGAAGAAGTGAGAAATGAAAAAAAAAATTATATGAACAAAACATTAAACACATTGATCGAGTTTACACATAGAAAATTCGTGAAATTAAACACTGAATATTGTCTTTTAGGTTTGAGTAGCAATCAAATGGGCGTCCTTAATAAAGGACATACAAAATGCACACACGTAATTCTACTTTATCCCCAACTACAATATAAATCGGAGTTCGGTATTCATCTAGAGTCTCATACGATTGGCTTGCAGCCGATCGTGACTGCAGTATGTTTTTTGTAAAATATCGAATTATGATTAATTTTTCCGGGATATGAACCTCTTCCTCCAGGGAATGAGTTTTAAGTGATAGGTTATCATCATCAATGGCGCGACAGCCCAAATAGAACACTGGCCTCCTGAAGTCGTCGCCTCCAATCGTCTCGATCCAAACACCGCGTCCTCCAGCTGCTAATTATACTCTAGATGAAATCTAAGAGTATTATAAGTTTAATCCAGCCCAAAAGTTTGTAACGCATAGAACCGAGCCTCGTTTTTAAGATGGCTTTGCTATCTTCATCAACCGAGTCTTCCCATCGCTTGCGTGGTTTGCCTACTGACCTGTTACCACTCGCTTTACCTTTAAGAGCACGTTTGGGAATTTTCTATTTTCCATTCGCACTTCATGGCCAGCCCACTGCAGTTTACGTAGCTTGATGAACTTTGAAGTGTTGAAGACTGTAATACCTCCAGGATATTACTGTCGGAAATTATTTATAATTTGTGGTATCTGAAAAGTTGGTTTCGGCCTTCGAAAGAAGTCCACAAATTGAAACCAAAAGGGTAATCGTCACCAAAAGCAGGCAGATTTACCCAAAGTTAAGTATGAGCTGAAAAGAAAGGTTAATGTTAAAATGTTAAAATGGGGTTTACTTATAAAGAGTAAACGAAATTGTGCTGCTTTTAAAAATACTGTTTTAACTGTTTTTGACTCTAACTAACATACGTTCCTCGTCGGATTATAAAAGTAACTGGCGACTTAATCATAACATTCAGTTATCTTTAATACTAAATTATTGCTAACTATAATAAGTGTACATAGGCCAGTCGTTCAACCCATTACAAAGTACACGTAGTAGAAAATTGCCGATCAAGAGAATCGGCAGTTTTTGGTGACCCACAAATGGTGCAACCTCGTAAGAGTGTAATACGCCCATTTGTGGATCGCGACAATTTTGAAAATATTGCAATTTAATCGCGAGAAAAAAAAACACAAGCAAAGCACAACTCAACCATTCCCAGTCCCAGTACCTGTGGCGCGCAGCATATGTTACGTCACAGCACTAAAGGCGAAACCGGTGGAATCCCCCTGCTGTCGCAATACAACGGTTCAGGCCGAGCATTGTAACTTGATCGGTCTATTACTACGTTTACATGGAGGATCGAAAGATCGATAGATCGAAAGATCCAAATTTGAATCGCGTGTATGACTACACTGGATCGAAAGATCGAAACATGGAAAGATCGAAATGAGATCGAAATGACAAGTAACATAACCTGAAATTTTTCTTTATTCGTACAAGTTCGAAGTGCAGTGCATAAAAATGTCAAATTTAGCAGTTTTGTGGGCTAATACTATGAAAATGATAGAAAATCAATTTTTATTGTTAATGAATTTGCTACGATCGAACTTTCGATCTTTCGATCCGGGTTTACATGAGAAGTTCGATCCGATTTCGACTCGATCCAGGTCGAGAAGTTCGTTCGGATCGAGTCGATCTCATTCCAATCCGATCTGCGTTTACATGCGATTTTAGAGGATTAAATCCTGATTCAATCCGGATTCAATCCTCCATGTAAACGTAGTATATGGTTGAGTTGCTAAATTATTATTATTTTAGCGAGTAATTTGGACGCGTCAGGAAAAGAACGACTGGTCTGACTTTAATTAATTAATAACGTTGAGAGGAAATGCATAACTTCGGATACTGCTATTAGGCTGGGCACAACAGAAGCTTCTAGCTCTTCATAGAGTTGATAGAACTCATGGTTGTATCTTATTCGCCAGTCTGAAGGACCTTTTTTTCGAATACGTTAACTGCTTTTTCGGAATTTCGCGTTATTGTTCACGTTTCGCTGCCATAACAGAGCACAGTTCGTATATTAGTTTTATATATTCGCAGCTTATTGTTCCTGTGCACTTTCTTGGATTTCATTATTGGAAGTACCGAATAATACGTTTTATTTGCTAGCATGATCCATCGATTGATTTCGTCCGTTTCATTGCCGTCCTTTGCTAGATTAGCCCCAATATATATGAAGTTATCCACACTCTCCAAATTGTACTCCACAATTGTTATATTCTGTCTGATTGGCGTTCTCTTTCTTGTTTGTGTCATCACTTTTGTTTTACTTTCGTTTATGCGTAATCCGACTTCTTTTGCGGCGGAGTCAAGATTGACAACTACCTCCTTAGCACTAGGGAAGGGTCTTGCGAGGATGTTTATATAGTCAGCGTATGCTACTAGTTGGATGGACTTCAATGGTAGTGTCCCATTGGTGTCGACTGGGGTTTTTCGGATGACATACTCTAGTGCCAAGTTGAAAAGCATGGGGGCTAGACCATATCCCTGCTTTAAACCACATTCCAGCTTTCGGGTTGTGGAATCGGTTTGTATTCTTACTTGGGATTCAGTGTTCGTCATTGTGAGTCTCGTTAGTCGGACTAATTTTGGTGGAATTCCAAAATCAAGCATGAATTGGTACAGTACCCTTCTGTCGATGTTGGCATATGCTTGTTTAAAGTTCCGAATATTTGGTGCACATCTGTGTGATATTCCCAGCATTTCTCAAGCACCTGTTTCACCGAAAATATCTGGTCTCTTGTAGATCGTCCGGTTCAGAATCCACCTTGGTATTCGCCAATTGTTTCTTTAGTATGCGGCTTAAGACGACGTTCAATTATTTTTATCAGTATTTTGTAGGACGTATACAACAATGATATTGCTCTGTAATTCCTCACAGCAGAGTTTGTCTCGTGATAGGCCATAGTGGTTATTATTACATGCTGCCGTGACAACCCGCGCAACTCGGATCAGTTTCAAGTGAACAAAAAAACAACAACTGCACAATGAGAAAGGCGTGGAAAAATCTGCAAACTTCTACAAAGTTCGATAGTTGAGAACAAAATTACCCGGAAAACTACCAGTAAATATTACCTGATAGTTGACCGGTAAACTAAGCAGAACAACAACTAAAAGTTTTGGAACCCAGATGGCTCGTCCCAGCCACTGTTTATTACTTATGTATTGTACATACTTACTTTTGCCTTCCAACTATATATCTGTGGTCACAGTGAATAACTAGGTAAGTCGAAAAACGAAACTTTTCAGGGCAGCACTTTGTTACTATTGAACTATTCCTGTAAATCCAGTTTTTTGAAAAAATTAATTTTTTTGACATCAATGTGATCAAATAACGTTCGAAATCTTGTGGTTTGATTATTATTAATTTGCCTAAATGATTTCTAGGATTTACGTTTAGTTACCTGATTTTGCACCAGATCATCCCAACTTTTTCACCATACTTACCTGATTATGCCCCATACTTTTTATATTAATAATAATAAGTTTCTTTGTTGTTATTTCCCATTTATTTTGTCAATTAGATATACTTTCATTTAGTTAACAAAAATTTACAGTTAAGAAAACTTTTATTACGAAACAATAGTAAAAAACAACGTAAGCATTAATATCCACTACAATTGAGACAAAAATATGAGCTACAAATAGAAAAATTAATGGAAAAATTCATAAACAATAAATACAAATGAGTCCTCAAAATGCAGTTGCAAAAGGAACTTAGGTAATTATTATTACCTAATATTAAAATTACCCCTTGAAATTAATCGGCAGTCTCATCCTGTTCGATTTCAACCAAATCTGGATCGATTGGCGGTTGATCATTGGTTGCCAATTTTCGATAGCAATCGTGGAAAGCAGGATCTATCAAAGGCAATAGAGAGAGAATGTCTTTTTTCTTTTCTGTACTAATAAGGTTTGGACCCAGGGAAACCAGGGGAAGGCGATCAGATATACAATGTTTTCCCTTTTTTCTAAAATTTGTCATTTTGAATGGTTCATTTTTTTCAAGGGTATGTTTAAAAAATACATATCCCGGTCCTTGACGGTATTGCAACCACTGCACTGGTTTCCATAAAAATTTTTGATTTTCGGTATCCTGTTTTTTTCATAATGAAATGACCGCCTTTTTTGGCATAGCTATGTATAGAAACAATACACTTCACTTGGAATAATCTGGTACTATGAATAAATGGATAAATGCAGTTGACAACACAGATACACAGCGAAAAACTAGGTAATTCGACTTATCTGGTTTTTCCCGTGAATGATGACTCGGAAAAAATTATGGTAAGTCGACTTAGCAGATAACAAACACAATTTTACCACATACCTAGAAACCCCCACCCTTATAACTCAAAAACCATTAGGGTTGTGAGTTGCTAACTTCCTCACAGTGCGTATAAGGCTTGGAAGATGACCACAGTACACTTATCCCATTTTGGCCATTTTTCGACTTACCAAGTTATTCACTGTGACCACAGATATAATCATCACGAAATCTCCAGTTTATTCGATGGTGCGTCTGAAATATCTCGTGAGATTTTCAATAAGTGCTCTGCGATTGGTTTGGCGATTTGTGTTCCCAGTGTATGGATTCGTTTCGGATCGGAGTAAGTCGGAGCTATTCTGACTGGGACTTTAGATTGTCACTAGAATCTGATCGCTTTCATTCCATTAAGATTGGGCTTATATTGTTCTTTGTAATCAGTGTCCGAAATTTAACCGCATTTGTCATCCCCAGTAATTTTTGAATGTGCTATGGACACTTTTCCTTACATAATGTAAAGTAATGATATGCATGATATAACCGTTATAAAGACTGAAGTTTTGACATCTATAACCCGTATTAAAATGTCCAGGAACAGGAACAGGAAGTCAACACTTCAAACTCATTCCTTGAAGTCTTACGGAATACCATTGATGTCACACATATCGTGCAGTGGTTATCCGTGAAACCCGGAACACCGCATTCTAACTGTTCTTCTCTGTAACTATTCCCTCGCTGGCAGCTCCTGTTCCACTCTCTGACGCTGTCTGACAATTTAATCGAAGCGAAAACTGCGTCACACTGTGAAAACAAAATGGAGCCCCGAAGTAACAATATGGTGGAATGAATGGTATCATGTGGTAGAGGTGTTTGGTATTTCCAATGTACATAATGAGAACCTGTCGGGATCGAAGAATATGTGGCAGAGACGAGAAAAGATAACACTCATACACAAACAGTGAAGTTGCTTTTATCTGACAGAAAATAAAAGACGGGTCTTTATTAAATGATAATACCCTGTATGCCCGGAGAAGGAGCTGTCACATGTCACATGACATAACTTTCATCTCCGGCAAGCTATCAACAGTTCTATTTTGTCCGGGAACGTAGGGTTTGTATTATTTGGAGTAGGTTTCTGTTGTTGTTTTTTTTTTATTGTACGCTCGAAGTGTTCAACAGAAGTCAGTAAAGGCTCCTACAAGCAAAATCCTTTAGTCGAGGCGTTCATTTTTCGGCTTGTCTCCTGCTTTCTCAGTGAAAAGTTTGGCCACAATTGATAACAGAGAAGATGAAAAACAATGGCCTCGGAGATATGCCGCCAACCATCAGGCAAAACAAAGGATTTTTGCCTCCCACGTTGACACCTTGAGAGCGTAGTCAAGCGAGCAATGTAAACGTGAATAGACAGTGGACCTCCGCAGACGTGGGCAGCTTCGCTGTGGTATTTTGTAGGTTATGGCAGAGAAAAATGGCGAAGGAGGTGTAAGCAGGTAAAGCTGATGCTGCAAGCAATTTAATGGGAACATGGCATTGTATAGCGGTGTGAAACCATATTTTTTTTACGGCACAAATTCCCACAGTTTATGGCGGATATGGCTTTGTAAAATTTGCTGTTATCGATGGTGACAGGTTCATTATTCTGCGAAACTACTTTGTGGCGAGAAATTTGGCGGAAAATTTTACAGGATTTTTGTTGAAAGCGAGACTATGATTATATAGTGCGGTTCATAATGGAACGATGATGTTGGGCAGCATCTCTTAGCGGGAATGGTGTTTTGTTGACAATAACGTGACGACTTGTATTTTGAAATTCAGCTATGAAAAATTGCACCGTGAACTGAAAGATATTTTCATACTCATTAAATACGGTCCTGGACCAGATGTAGCGGAGTAGCCAAAATACTTTATTGGATTGATATCCGGAGCGATCAAACCATGCGGAACGCAGAGAAAAAAAATGTTTTTTCTGGATTTAATCAACATGGACGACGCAAGTGGGTAGTCCAAAAAGAAATCTACCAACAGTCTGGGCGCAACTTTATTATTTTTTGGGTAGAAGACCGAAACGTGTGTGCGACTGACAACCCAAAAAATAACGTTCAAATAGCCTCCTGTTTAATCTTTAGGTTATCAGTCGCATAGTGACCTACACCGCATTACTCCAGCTCTGTACATAAATAAAAAATAAAATTTTGATCTTTTTTTTTGCTTGAATTACTCGTGTGGTACTTCTACATATACACACTAAGTTTCAACCTTCTAGCATACGCTGTTTCTAAGATATGAAAAACCACCCCCACCCCCGTACCTGGCTACCCCTATCAAAAATTGTCTAGGATACTTCTACAGTGACTCTATATAGTCGTAAATTTTTAGCTTTCTATGCTTTGCGGTTTTCGAGAAATAAAAATCAGAATTCTTTTCGTTCCACCCCCTCCCACCGTCTCCCCCTTCGCCAGCACCACCTTCCTGCTAGAAGTCTACTGGGCCTAACTCCTTTAAAACTTCTAAGATAATATCTGATACGGTTCTTAAGATATAAAAATTAAATTTTTTGAAAAATGGTTATCCCCCCACTTTCGCACTCCACCACCCCTCTCAAAATTTTTACATTCAATAGACTCCACTTGTGATCTTATATGCAGAAACCAAATTTCTTTTTTTGGTACAATTGGTTCGGAAGATATTGTAATCTAAAGTTTTTCACCCCCCACCCCTACACTCCACTTCCCCTCTTAAAAATTTGAGCTCTAGTCTACTCTCCTAGTATCCCTTAAGATAACTACAAAGTTTCACACTTCTGAGATCAACAGTTCAGGAGATATGGAGTTTAGAATGCTTTAATCCCAGCTTTCGAACGTTTCGGACACATTGTTTTTCCCCCACTCCCACACCCCTCAACCCCTATCAACAATTTTTTTGCAAATAGATCCACTATCATAGTACTACATAAGTTCCAAACTTCAGCCTCCTACCATAAGCAGTTCCTGAGTTCTAGAAGCCAAAATTTTTCGTCTAAAACGCGCCCCCTCATCACCCTTACACTCCCATCCCCCAAAAAGATACCAATCGTAGGAGTCCACCTAATCTAACCACCATAAAAATTTTAATTTAATATCTCAACGGGTTTGTGAGCTATGCGCCTTCAAAAGGTTTTGCGTACGGCGGGCGGTGTCTACGGCGGACGGCGGACAGACGGAAATTTTAATTTTTGCTTTTTTGGGGTCTACTAGTCCTAGAACGTGAAAATACAAAATTTCAGGGTAGCAAATTTTTTTGAAATTTCAGTTCGATCACAATACTTTATTATTAAAAAAATAATAAAGTAACATAGAGACGAATAAACATCAAGCGATTGTTGCTTGTACAGGACCCCAATCCTTCCACCAGGAACTAAGTGTTATTTTCAATGCAATACTAAGAACTGGAAAGAAGATACAAACTAAACTTAGACCGAAGTCAGGAAAAGACTAAACATACGTCAAAAATTCAAAATTATCCAAGGTATTTAAAGAAGAGTGGCCGGTCGGAGCTAACTTTTATTTGGTTAAAGTCAGAGTGCTTTCAATGACTGCTTTGAACGCGTTAAAATTCAAATTCGTCTAAGGCTGTTACCACATACAAACTTTTGAGCTCGGAGGACGAGTCAGAGCGCAAAATAGCTTGCCCAACTCTCTCCGCGGAACTCAACAAGGACCCAATACTAGCGATACCTCTTTCTGATTCAATGGTACCGAAATTTAATTTCACAAAGCCATTCAAAGTTGTCCTACCTGAAAGGGAGGATTGGGCCACAAACAAACCCACTCCAAAACCAGGATCCATAATCTGGTACACAGACGGTTCTAAAACGGATCAAGGTGTAGGAGCAGGAGTTTATGGAGTGCGCCCAAATGTGAAATTCTACTGTAGCATGCACATAACATCCACTGTTTTTCAGGCGGAGACTCATGCTATTGAACTATGCATTAGAAAAAATATCAGACGGGGCTACAAAAACCAACAAATATATATTCTCTCGGACAGCAAGGCAGCAATAATGGCACTTCAGTCCGTTCAAATCTACTCCAAACTTGTTTGGAATTGCCTCCAATGCCTGATTGAACTCGGAAATAAGAACAGAGTTAGTCTCATTTGGATTCCGGGACACAGCGGCTATGTAGGTAATGAAATGGCCGACTTAATGGCCAGGAAAGGTTCAGAAGCTGACTTCATGGGACCATATCCATTCTGTGGGATACCATTAAGCACAGCCAGAATGAACATCCGAATGTGGCAAAAATCGCAAAGTGCCATTCACTGGGACTTGGTACCGGGCAACAGGCACTCAAAGCTTTTTATGCCAAAACACTCGGAAAAAAGAACATCTGATTATCTAAAATTAAGCAGATATCAGACCCGAACCTTAGTGGGAGCTCTGACTGGACATTGTCACATGAGGAAGCATCTCAATAGGATTGGTCTCTCTGAGACTAAAATTTGCAGAATATGCAATGACGAAGACGAAACACCAGAGCATATCCTCTGTGAATGTGAGGGTTTAACTCGCAAAAGACTTCGTCACTTCGGTCAGGGTTTCATGGACCCATCGGAATTCCTGACCATTCCTCTTCGCAAAATACTAGGCTTCATTGAAAGCGCAGGGATCGAAGAGGAATCATAATCAAACCGGGGGGACGTCACAATAAGCCCAATTGAGGCTGCGGTGACAGAGGGTAACCATACCAACCCCTATTTCCAAATCTAAATCTAAATCTAAAAGGCTGTAGTCCGAATTGCGCGAACAGTACTCTAAGCGGACTCATGGTTGTTAGGCTTACAGCGTTCAGCATAAAAGTGCGGGCCGAATCACGCTTACATCGCTGGTGTGACTCGGAAGTGCTGAATTTGCTTACTCGCTTATATTTTAACGCGTCGCTTTTACATCATCATCAAAGGCCCTGGCCTGACTTGGGCTGCAGGATACATTGTCTGAAGTCATCTCGGTTCAGCCTCGCTGAGAAGCGATCTGCAATCTGCGTCAACTGAGTCCTCGTATCTCTTCCGCGGTTTTCCCACCGGTCCTGTCTCGTTTGCCCTGAGCTCTACTTTTCAGTGTACGTATGGGTTTTTCATCCTTTCGCTCCTCATGGCCGGCCCATTGAAGCTTACGAAATTTTATAAAGGTCGATGCGGCTGGGTCGTCTTAGATGTTATACAGCTCATTGTTATACCGGATACGCCATTCAGTGCCTTCTCTTACTGGTCCCAAAATTCTTCGAAGAATTCGTCGTTCAAATGCGTCTATTGAGGCCCGTAAAATACGTTTTATTTGCTAGTATGATCTGGTTTTTTACTTCGTCCTGTTCGTTACTGTCTATTACAAGGTGTGATCCTAACTATAAGAAATGGTCCACATTCTCCAGGTTGTAGTCACCCAGGGTCATATTTTGTCTGGTTGGCGCATTCCTTTTTGTTTGGGTCATGAACTTGGTCCTATTTTCACCTTAACTATAACCCGATATCCTTTGCCGCTGAGTCTAATCAATGAAGAATTCCCTTGAGTCTGGAAGAGTCATATGGGTGCTGTACTCACACTGCCTTACCTTACGTTCAAAATTATAACCAGAGCTCATATGTGTATCTGGTGGTTTAAAATGGGAACCGTTTTGAGCATTTTGAGCGTAAGTCGAACCGCTCTTATATCTTTTGTAAAATTAAACTTCAATGTCAAGAGTAAGCTATGGAAGCTGGAGATATGCATATCTTATCGAGGAGTGTCCAAAAAAGATTTTGATAAAACAGTAGACAGGAAACAAAAAACCCGTGTTCAGCACACTGCTGAATCCTTATGTTTTTCACAAACCAACAATTCTCAACAGAAATCAATTCAATTCAGCTTAAAGACTAGGAAAAACCCACCCTCTGATTGATTAAATCTGTACAAATGTCTTTCATTGCTCCTTCCTTGTCTCCTTAAACTACAAAATCCTCGCCATTTTTCTTTCTGAACGAACTTTCATCGCCTTCTGCTTTGCATGGTCAGTTGTCAAACAAAATATTTTAATTTCCCGAGGGTAAGGAACAGGCTCTGATAAAGGCACAGACTCCCTGACTAAAAACGGACGAACCATTTCGAGTGACTTGTATATAATTTTTTATTCTGTTTTCTGGAAGAAAAAAGAAGCCGACTTTCAACTCAGTGGAGAACTAAAGGGACGAATAATATTTGGGAATTATAAATAAAGCTAGAGAAAGGGGGGAAGAAAGACGGAGTGAGAGAAAAAGTATTATTTCTTTTCGAGTTCCTGTAGTGGCGAATTCCAAAAGTTTCGCAATTAACGACGGGATTTATGCGATGGCGTATTTCTCTTCCGGGTGAGCAAATTAATTAGACGGGATTTAGAATCTAAGAGCACAGCAAAAAACTGGGATTTTGTTTATTGTCGGCTTTTCGTTTCTTTTGGTGTTAAAAGGGTGATGAGATGTCAGATACAATATTTTGAAGAAATGAAATATTTCAAGGGGGGAACAAATTCTGTTTTTGGTGGATAGGGTAAAAACAGGCGCGTTTTCTTAGACTACACTGAGTTTATTGAAAAGGATGATGCTTTTAGTACTTCTAAGGTTTATTCTTTTATCCAGGTCTAGCTTTTACGATCCTTACACATACACTAGCTACTAGCCAAAAATCAAAAAGGGGAACCACCAAAAAACAATATGGCGTAAATGACGCCCAACGTAGGGCCAAAAAATATTGTAAACGTACTCGTAAACTAAATGTGCCAAAAATGACGCATAACGTTGAGTTAAAAAAAATAAACTCTTAGGAGTATATAATAAACTAAAAATGCAAAATGTGGCGCCACGAAATAGCGTCCAATGCAGTAGGGTGCACAAAACAAACCCAGAAAAACAATTTCTGAAATAAGTCGCATCTTTTTCGGTACCCTTTTTTAGATTATTTTTTTAACACTACGTTGATCAAAAATAAATTTAAAAAGGATTCGAAAAAAGAATGGAGTTGGCAGAATTTTCATCCAGTGCAGGCTCATAATTGAAAATCGCAGAAAGATCCAAAATATAGTGCGAATGGCGCCCAACGAAAGGTAATTAAAATTTGCTCCATAAGGTGAAACTAAAATGTCGAAATCTGGTATTCATGGCGTTCAACGCGAGATGAGAGTTCGCAAGCAAAAACATTAAGGGTAGGGCTAAAACCTGAACTTACGACCATTTACCAAATGGTGCGAAACAATAATGTGGTTTAAATGGCGCGCTAGAAAAGCTAGAAAAGTTAGCAAAAAAACCAAAGGATATTTAACGTGGGGTTAAAGTATGAAATAGATAAAAAAAATTATGGTATAAAATGACACTCAACGTAGGGTAACAAATCTAAGTTCCTAAAAATAGAACTAAGAAGACAAAATATGGCAGAAATATCATTCAGAGTAAGATCAAAATTCTTTCTCACAAAAGAAATGTGAAATATAACGTGTGTAAAATGCGCCCAACGTAGGGTCACAGTATAGCTTTGATATAACGAACTAAAACGACTAAATGTGGCAATAATTGCATCGAAATAGAATCCAAAATAAAATTAGAAAAGTGTGATACTAATGGTGCTCAACAAAGGGTAAAAATTAAATCTCTCAAATAAAATCCAAACTGAAATGCCGTATAAATGGCGTCAAACGCAGGGTCGCCATAATTATCACGCTGAAGGGAAAAATTGTTTGTCTAAGTATCCGCCTTGGTTCTGACTTTTCTAGTTTATGACCAGTGCAGCTCCTTACAGGAACCAGAGGTATGATTTCAACTTAGAAACGGTTGAAATATATTCACTTTGTTTTGATCTAGGACTCCATTTATGCAAGTAGTCATGGAAGTCATTCATCTGCCGCTATTCTAAATTTGATCACAAAAGATTTCTTTCTTCCAGTAAGTAGTATCAAAAAACCCAAAAAAAAAATTAAGAACCTGTTCTGAAAACAGTCAGTTCCTGAGTCATCTTCGGTCATCTCAATCCATCAACCAGGTCCATAGTTCGTTGGAAAAATAATTGCCATTGAGGGCGTCCGATCCGAGACTGTATTCTCGATTTTAAAGCATATAAACTATTTCCCAACCTGGAGGATCAGGCCTATGAGAAACCGCTCGATCATGATGTACGCGACGAAAATTAAACTCTCGACAGAAGTAAAATAGTTAGGAGTAATTCCGGATCAGGCTATCTCCGTTCTTCAAGAAATCGAGGGAGCTGCACCTTATCTTCTACGATATTATGATCTACCGAGGGTAAGTTGAAACTGAGTCGACTCCAGCAATAATGGCATGCCAATTTCTAGAATAGAATTGCATAGCAGAAATTTTTGTCATCATTTGTGACTATATCATTGTATTCACTATTGATAGCATTGTTGCGAACTAGGCGTTCGCCAGGATTTCAAGTAAAACACAATTCGATTAAAATTAATAAAAATAACAACACTTTAATCACACTATTGGCAGCGCTTCCCGATTTTATTTACTACTTAATCGCTGTTATCAACGAAAATCACTTTAGTAGAACTGACCGCCTTTTACTCTCACCGTATAGAAAAGTGATTAACTGTACAAACTCTGCAGCGCTTATGTACTGCATGCGTTGAGTCGAGCGTTTTCCAGCATATTCGGTGTGTGTGGAACGCGCAAGAAGTATATCTATTACATTCCAGAAGTGTGTAGAACATGCGAGAATTCGGTAGAGCTATTCTACGATATTCTGCGTTGCTGTTGGGCGGTTGTTGTTTTTCTTTAGAAATTTTGATGTCATTGATAAGTGAGTGGTTCTGCAAAAATCACCATGAAAGTGTCATGTATACTTTCATGGGCAGCAGTAAGAGTTTTCGTGACCTTAAAAGGTTTACTTCGTACTGTTGTGTTACAGCCTCGTTGGGCAATGTGGGTGTCCCTTTACATAAATACAATTTAAATGATGTATTTCTAGTCAAATCAAAATTCTTTCCATTTGGCCTACCTACACACATGACTCTCGTCTATTTAAATGTCAATGTCACATCCCACAAAAGGCCATTGAAAACGAAAACAATGTCGAGCTTTTCATAATTAAAATCCTTCAATCAGACCTTCAGACAGCTTCCGCAACGAAGGTGAGGTGACAATTTTCCTGGAAAGTATTCGCCATCTCGTTCACTTGAATCCCGGCTTCAAGTTTTGAAATCCTCTTAACTTAACGTAGGTGTCATGCATATCTTGATAAATCACGTACTCGTACATATGTCAGTATCATTGTCTTACAAAAGCCGAATTGACATTAAAGGGAAGAAGCTGTTCTCTATCACGTCCCCCAACCCTTAGCATCCGTGCAAACCTACAAGTTTTGCGCATAAAAATGTCGACTAAGTGACGATGTGTGAGTGCATAAGTAGGCGCATATACATACAATGGAAATGGCGTTATGTTTTATGCCTGGATCCATATCCTTGTAGTGCCTGGGCAAATTTTGTCGGCACCTCCTAATGGAATTTAACGTTGTCAGATGTTGCGAAATGAGCTTCACGTAAAGTACATACTTGGTGTATTTCTCACATCTCATATTCAGTTCGCCTACCACCCCCGGCATCCTCCATCCGTCCATTGCTTGCTAACGTCCCTGGAAAGGCTCCTCTATTCTAGCCCACATGGCATCCATTGGCGGATTTCCTCCTTTTTTTCTATTCTTTGTGTTCTACTTTTCGGGGACTACATTTTTCGCCTCGAATTCCGAGAGGATGGGGTCGGTCGAGGCATTGAGGTTTTGTGAAATGTAAAATTTGCATAAAACCTCCTTCGATGTGAATTGTGCCACCATCGAAACGAGGTCCTGTTTCTTTTACTTAGGCGCGCCTCCCGGTGACCGAACTCTTCCTTTTACCACAACATCTTTCAAGTGTCAGAGGTTGGTGGGTGGTGGGGTGTAGTAGATGGGTTAGGAGTTATGTAACCATCGTTCAATAAGGGTGTACAGACAGGGAGACGAAAAAATCGAGACTAGTGCACTTTCACGATGAAATAATCGGATCCAGAGTGCCCTTGGCTGTTTAAATTACGATCTCACACTTAATCTGATTCTCCGAGAGTTTGGTAAAATATCGGGGTTCAGGTGGATACTCGAGGATTTCAGGTGTTCTTTTCTCCTTCGTTCGCAACAAGACACCATTAAAAGGGACTGGGTCGTTTCGTAGTAAAATTCCTGGGAAATAACCACAGGTGGCCTAGTTTATTGCTGACGAGGCTCTTTGAAGATTTTCGTGTCTGCCAGGAGACTTTGAGTTTTGACTACATCATCCACTTTTCACTTATTATTTAAAATTTGACACGTCATTGCGTTGTAGCGTTATTTCAAACTCAAGAGCGGCGGATAATTTTAATATGAATTTTTACGCATCACGTGTCACGAAGCGTACGTGGCATCAAACGGAGTCTACCGTTTTCAGCTGGAATCAGCTAAGCTACCCTTCATTGTACGGACCCAATAAACGTTTGTAGGTATGTATGTCGATAACAAATCGAAATAGACGCCACTTGAATGGAGAAATAACTGTTTCAGATATGATGTTGAAATTTTACAGGAGTTAGGTGTAGTAAAAATTTCCTAACAACCATCCCAATCCTTCGAGAATGGGAAAGGGATTCGGTACGGATGGAAGAGTCCATCCACATATATACGGACGGCTCCAAAACTGAAGGCGGGGTAGGTGGATATGTTTTCTCTGACATGCTTAACATTAGCAGCTCCGTCCGTCTCCCGGACTACTGTACTGTCTATCAGGCGGAGCTCATGGCGATCAAGGAGGCCTTGTCCTGGAAGAGGTGTAATGTAATATCTACTAGGGATATTAGCATTTTCATAGACAGCCAAGCGACAATAAAATCCTTGGGATTGGCCTCGACAACATCAAAGGTCATCGCAGAATGTCGATCATCTCTTAAGGAGATGGCAGAACAGTTCAATATTCTTCTGTGATGGGTACCAGGACACAGGGATATTCCAGGGAACTGTATGGCGCTAGGCGCGCTACAGATTATGCCGGAACACCGGAATCTGGGTGTGCCGCCCTCTACATGTAAACTGCTACTGGGATTGGACTCAGTTGAGAAAACCAACTCAAGATGGGCAAACGGTATTACATGTCACACTACGAGACAGATCTGTCCGAAGCGGGATCAAAACGGTCTAAAAGGCTGACTTTGCTTAAAAGGGCGAATATCAGAACCACAGTCGGTGTCCTGACCGGACACAGTCTTGTAGGCTAAAAAGACTCGGCATCTTTTCGAACGACTTCTGTAGACGCTGCCTGGATGAGGAGGAGGAGGAGACAGTCCTTCATCTTCTCTGTACCTTTCCAGCTCTATCCGCTAGAAAGGAAGCTTATCTTGGAGTTTAATTCTTCAAGATTCTTTGTGACCTTGCCGCAACGGAGGTCGCGAGAATCCAACGCTTCATTGCAAGCTCTAAATGGTTTGACGAGTAGGACAAGGTTCGATGATCCTGTGGTAACACAACGGACCTATTTAGGCCTAAGTGTTCCGTGTTCTCACGGGTAGCCACGCGTACCTACCTACCTAGGTCTAGTAGACCCCTAGCAGAGGGGTGGGTGGGAGAAAATGGAAAACAAAAAATTCTGATTTTTATTTCGTGAGAACCGCTAAAAATAGAAAGCCGTTAGAAAGACGTTACTACAGAACCTCTGTAGAGACAAGCTAAATATTTTCTTAAATTTTTGTTAGGGGAAGCAAGGACCTTTATATATATGAAAACTGCCCTATCCAGTAAAGGTTTTCCAACTGTCACGTCCTCAAGAACAGCGATTAATCAACAGTCTGGGATTTCGTGTTGGGGTTTCACTCCACTGACGCCGGAAAAACAAGAAAAATTTCCTCAAATTTGCTTCTATGGTAGCTTACATTAAAAAAAATTCCATTTTAAGAACTTTATATTTTTGGGAAATGTACTAGAAAAGTGATTTAAGAAAAAAAATCAGATCGGCGTACGAAGGTGAGACGAAAATGTCAATTAAAAAAGGTTTTATTAATTTTCACGAATTTTGTCATATTTAGGTCTGTCGAGATATCCAATTTATTTTATTTTTGCGGGTTCCTTATACGAGTATAAGCGCCTGGAAACTGCTTTCTGAACTTTTCGATATCCAACTCCTAAGACGGTGTTAATTAGTTTTGTACGTTTTCACGAACACATTTCGAGATATCGAATTCACTTTTACTTCTAAAGAGTTTAAATGGCCTAAAACTGATTCAAGCATTTTACGATATTCGACGACCAAGGGTGGTAGTTTAAATTGCCACGAATTCCAACAAATCTTAAAGTTTATTGAGATATCGAATACGCTTTGACTTCAATGGAATGTATTTATAATCGCCTAAAAATAAATTTTGGGATTATACGATATTCAACCCATAAACGGGTGTATGTTAGTTGTGTACGTTTTCACGAATTCCGACATATTTGTTAGGTCTGATTAGATATCGAATTCTTTTTTACTTTAACAAGTTTAATGTAATCGCCTAAGAATTCGTTTCAGAATTTTTAAATATTTAAACCCTGAGGACTAATTTCGATATTTTATTCCCATTTTTTTTTATAAAAATTAAAGAATAATAAAAGATCCAATAACTGAAACTGTATTTTATTTGGATAGCAGTCTAGAACGGTAACTGTACGACTGAAGAATAACCAAGAGGCAGGCGGGAACGCAGAAAATTTTTTCAGGGGGGTTTACAGAAAACTTATATCGTTAGTAGAATACTTATTATAAAAATGAATTTCCATTTGTTCTCCTTTTTGCAACAGTATTCTAATACTTCTATGGGAGCTTAAAACGAGGTCTCTCATGGGACTAATTCTGGAGTACTCGCCCAGCTAGTAAATGTCCCGTGATTAATCCTGGAGTACTCTTTAGGAAGATTTGAAAACCTTGTGTTCTCCTCCATTTGACCTCCCTTTTGCAAGAGCTTGTCCTCTGAAATCAGATCTCCATTGTAACTTGCAAGGAATCATTTAAAAACTGTTTACCTGTAACCATTTAAAAATGAATTTGTACAAAATTTCAAATTCATATTTTGAAAGCTATCGGAAAATAATCTTGAATACATCTCTTAAAGGACTTTTTGTATGGAAGCTACCCAAAGGAGTAGAATGATTTCACTGACTAGTGAACTTTCACTCAAAACTAATTTGTACAAAGTTCCGAATTTGTGGCTAAACCATTTTTTGAGATATAGTGAGTTCCGTAATTTGAGTGAAGACATTTTTACGGGATAGTACGGCAGCTATACAAAGGACTAATGATTTTTGTATAGCAGCTACTCAAAGATCTCGTGGGATCTTGCATATTTATTCATTTAAATGCAACGTTTGAAAATCCAACGTATACAAAATTTCAAATTCGTAGCTTAAGGTGCTCCGAAGTAATTGGCCAATATTCTTGAACACGTATCATAAGGACTTTTTGTATGGCAGCTACCCGAAGGAGTAGGACGATTTTGCCCGTTAACTAAGTTCGTTAACGGGCCTTACAAATTCGACTAAAATTGACAAAATCTCGCAAGCCACTTTCAGAATATTTCCAGAACTAACTATGAATAGTGAAATATTCATTAAAATACATTTTATTTTAAATTCCAGGAAGCTATCTGTAGCACAGGATGTTTCGCTATAGACTTCTTTAATGTGAAATTTGACACAATTTCCTACATTCAATTAAAAAAAACCCTATTAGCGTTTTTGCCGTAAAATGACTATATATTTTAATAACCAGGACGATAATGCTAAGATTTTACACCACAAACAATCTCCTTATACCACTTTTCAAAAAACTAAAAAAAACGTAAACTTTTTAAATTGCGACTGTGTGATAGAATCGACGCGTTCGATGGAAATTCTCAAACTGAATGGCGATTTAAAACAATATATGAGTAACTTTCCTGCACTCAGAGAAAAAATATGACTCTGGTAGCCATATTTTGGGAGAACCTTACTATGGTTGAATTTATAGTTGCGCGAACCTCGTTACAAGATGTAACATAGTTCTGATAACTGATATTATGGTTGTACTAACTTTACTGTCTTGTTGCTCTAAACATAGTATGAATATATCAATCATGAAAATATTTGTAATTTGATTATTACAACTATGATTATGTTTCTGAGAAATGTATTATGATTGAATCAAACAAACGAAAACTTGTTGTATGGTTAATACAAACATAGTTTTGGATCTACCAACTACCAACATTCAGTATCTTATGACTTTAGTTATGATAAACATATTCTAATTACGTCAATCATATAAATGGTTGTAACAATTACAGAACATGGTTGTGAGAACTATAATTACGATCCTAAGAAACATTAATATGTTTGATTCAAACAGAGCTAAGGTTGAGACAAACAATGATGTATGGTTCTTATAACCAATAATCATAATGCTGTGAACACTAAGATACTATCATTTTATAAAAAATGGCACTGGGGATCCTCACTTACTTTAAAATTGGATTCACTTCTCATCATAAACTTACTTTCTTATTTCTTGTCTCTGTGTGGTAGACAAGTCCCGTCAAATGCCGAATAAAATGTCTTCCCAGATCGCTGAAAATTTATGAAGTCCACATTTCTGTACAGCTAGAGGATTTTGTCATAATAAAAATATAGTAATTGGAAAAGCTGCGTATTTTTTTATGAATATTTTTATTTTACAAATCTTCAAGAGTAAATTGTACTAAAAGTGTATAGTACAATAAGTTCAATATAAATATATTTTCATAACTGGAAAAATACTTAATATTTTCAATATACCTATATAAAATAAGAAACTTCAAAACATATATGTACATATTTCTTAATTATTAACACTTCAATTTTAAAATTTCAACTTCACTTGAATACATTTCGCTTGTAAGCACAGCCATAAATGAACCTAACTCACGAACGATTCCTTTCATTGTGGAAGAAATTGTGATTTTCGTCTTTTTATGACATAGATATTTGTTTCATAATTTCGATAACCATAATATGTTTGTAATATCATCGTGCAAAATGGTACAAACCATAGTATAGTTGTGAGAAATATTCAATAAATTTCTATAGTTGTACTGATCATGGAATATAGTTGCTGTTATCATAAAATACTTTTACATCATGTAACAAGCATGGTTAGGCCGACCTTATTAATTTAAAATCACCAAATATGTTTATTGGAACCATAGTTTGTTAAAAATCTCCCTTTTTGCTCCATTGATAGTAATACTACCTATATGCTTCCATATTTGCTCTCTCATTGAGTTCTCCTCGAACTTCATACTGAGTAACTATAAAGTGGTTCACCCAAATTACTCACCAAAAAAATTTGAAGTTAAACTACGATTATTTCAACGGGTTTGTGAGCTACGCGCCTTCTAACGCGTACGGCGTATACGGTGGACAGAGAAAGTTGAAATTTTGTTATTAAGTGGTGCATGTTATACAAGAGAGATTGAAGGATTTTTTTGAATCTCAGAAACAGCTTCGCGGCAAAGTTGAGATTTGGAACTTACCACACCCTCAGAACTCTCATTCGGGATGTTTGCTGTTTTTTTTAAGTTAGGAATGAACCTTGCTGGATTTTGGGATCTCTTCGTTTTGATCTTCCCAAAGTATTACCCATCAATATCATGAAGATATCCATAAAAATCGTTCGAAATGGTTCATCAAATTAACGATCAAAAACCTCCATATACATTTTCTATGTTTACGATTCCATTAGGATGTCAAGGGAATAAAAATTCATTTATGCATCATGAAAAACTTGAAAGCTTCATTTCGGGAATAACGCGCTACAAAGATGACATACTCGTGTTAGGCGGGAGAAAAAAACCTGTTCTCGTCAGTATTCATAAAATGCAAATACACCGACAAGTTTTGCTCCATGTTAACACGATTTATTGCCCTTTATCATACATGAGAATTTCCATCAACATACCACACAACCTTTACCTTTACCGCGTTACCTTTTCATCTAACCACCCCCGCACCCACATTTTCTTCCCAGGTATAGATAAATCTGTGATGTTGCAAGAACTCCGCTTAATATTCAACACCCACATATGAAGTGAGCCTTGACTCGTTCTAATTACGATCTCAGGATAAGCAATTCTTCTGCCGATCCTTTGCTCCGGAAATTAATGCAATCGACCGTGCTGCATACGTAATTAGTTCGGGCTCCCGGATCCTTCGTTTCAAGCTAGTCGCTATGAAACTAATAGCCCCATCTGTGATAAGTTCGACACACTACTCCACGTTCGGAAAATCAAGTCCAGGTAGCGAACAGGTTCCGAAATTATTCCACCTGGTGCCATCTACAAGTTTGAGAAACTAAAAAGGATACAGTATAGTCGGGTCTGAAATGCATTCGTCTGCCAGCTTCCTGATTAAGCTGTAAACGTTAATGGCGTCGAGGTCAAGTAAAATGGGTTTCGAGACTAGCGAGCAACCTTCGCACGAACCTTCCGAGGACAGGCTACTCCACATCCCCGAGTGGGTGGATTATTAGTTTTCTAAGAAATTCGGTGGGCGTTTATTAGGATTTGATGGGCTCGGGGAGATTGGGATTTCGTTATTACGGCATCGGGGCATTTGATGATACTTTCATGGTTTATCGGTCGAATGGTGTGAGGAGATTTGCTGATAGACCGGGACAGATAGACCGAAATGGTCGATGAAGTAAGCACCTTCTTGGCTTTCGGGGAACTTTATGTAAGGCCAACATTCGGAACGTGTCTGTTCGATTTTAGGTGCTAGTATTGCAAAGCTAGCCAGTAATAAACAATAAAAATAGAATTTCTATCATTAAATTGAAATATTGACCAAAGATACTCGTAATCATATTTTTATTGGCGTATTACTCAAGAAGGTTAGTGCCCTGCAATAAATAAAGTTATGATCTGATAAAAGAAAGAGACAAATTCGGCATAACTTTCGTCTAAACGAAAATTTATTTCTTTTTGCCTGTAAGACATTCATTTGCCATTGGCAAGGACAATGCTCCCGTTTTTATTGTCATATTTTAGAGCCAAAATAATAATTGCTGTTCTATTACTTTCGATGTACGAGTATAAATCATTTCCATTTGCCTCCGGCTGCTACGGTATATCCTTAGATCGATCCTTAGAACAATCCTTAGCAACCCAAAGTGTCCTGCAAATAAACGAGGAAAATGAAAAGGAAGCAGTATTTTGAGAACGGCGTAGACTCAAAAGACTACTCCGAGTAAACTTAGATACTTGTCTACGCGTAGAAAAATAGTAGTAAACATGTTTACGCGTAGTCAATGCCAAAGTAAGTTTTACAAAAATTAAATAAATTCAAGTAAGGAAAACAGGAATAAGACTACGTCATCTTTCTGATCTTTTTACGTATTCTTTAAATTAGCTTGCGTTCTACCACTACCTTCAACTTACTTTATCAATTGTTAAACTCACGAATGGAAATTTCAGTTTACTTGCTCCTTTCTAAACATATTTGTCTTCGATTGCCAGTTTTTCAAAGACTATTGTATTTTGGACACTCAAAGGACTAGTATGATTACTCCAATTTTTAATTTTTACCCCGGTTTTTAATGGATCACCTTTTCGTAAATTAGCGTATCCAAAATTAAAAAAGCTGCCAATGGTCTGGGCGAAACTTTATTATTTTTCGGGTCAAAGCTCGGGAGCGGTCAAAGTCGGAGTGTATCATGAGTTGCTTCGAGATTATTAGATTTCTTGGAAAATTAATTTTGTTCTTAAAATAAAAATATTTAAAATAGCGATTTTTAGCCGATTAAACATTGGAAAATTTCTTTCTTTCATCTTATCATTTATACTCTCTTAGGAGCTGAAAAAGGAAAAAATTTAAAAACAAGTTTTAGGCGATTATTACGGAAGCACGTGAAAGTGAAAAGATATTTAGATAAAGTTTTTCACCCCCCACCCCCGTACACCACTGCCCCAACTCAAAAATTTGTTTCCGATCTATTCTCCTAGTATACCTACAGATATTCATTAAGTTTCAATTTTGTGACATTAACCGTTTAGGAGATATAGAATTTAGAATGTGTCAATCTCGCCTTTTTTGCGTTTCGGACGCATTATTTTTCCCCCCACTCCCAAACCCCTTCACCTATATCGGCAATTTTTTTGCAAATGGGTCCACTACCGAAGCTCTATATAATTTCCAAATTTCAGCTTCCTAGCATAAGCGGTTGCTGAGATCTAGAAACCAAAATTATCCGTCTAAAACACTTCCCCCTCCTCCCCCCTAACACCCCCACCCTTCCAAATTTGGTCACTAGAGGGGGCCTACCCACTCTATCCACGAAAAAAAATTCAACTTAATAGCTCAAAGGGTTTGGGTGCTACGAGCCTTCAAACAATTTTGAGTACACCGGTAGACGTACGGCGTACGGCGTACGGCGTACGGGGTACGGCGTACGGCGGACAGACGGACTGAAATTTTTTTTTGCTTTTTTCGTGTCTACTCGTTATGAAACGTAAGAAAAAAAATTTTGAGGGTATCAAATTTTTTTTTTTTAAAAATCGATAACAATACTGTATTATTGAAATAATAAAGTAAAATCACTATCTTAACGTGTTCTGAAGAAATCGTGCAAAAGGATAGAAGGAGTTTGAATGGCAGCTACCTGAAGAAATACCTAGAAGGGATACACCCAACCGTCATGCTAATACCAAATTAAATAATTTAAAAATTTGACTTTGTGTAGTTTCGAGTTATTGCTACTATGGGCGAATACAAGATTTTTTAAGGAATTTTGGACGGTAGCAATTTGAAGTTGTAACTGTTTTTTGCTGCCGCATAATTTATCTTATACTCGTTCAATAAGTGTAGTCACGTTAAGGAATTTTATTTGGGAACCATCCGAAGTGTTGTGATTATTTAACACTCCAAAAAACTTATCTTGATTTTGTCACTTAACTCTTTAGTGTGAAATTTAGACTTCGTATGTGAATTATTTTTTTAGTTGTCGTGCGGTTCCTCAGATGCACACGCTATTTTTTCAAGAGCTTTTGTATGGATGATAGGCAAAATTTTGCCATCTTGAGTTCCACCCCAAAAGTTCTTCGAACTCGAACTCATACCAAACTTGCGATTGAAAGCTTAATAAGTTCTAATGCTGAACTCCGAATTTTCGCAACCACTTAACACTACTCCTTCTCGATCTGTTCTATTTGTGTATAATCCCACTTCTGACACCAATTAATCATCTTAAATCAACGCGTTCTTAAATTGTTGTTCGTACGGACAGTCGGACAGGTAGTATACGGATTTGAGTTTTTTGACCATCAATAAGGTCCCCGTTGGATATCCCCAGGATCAGAGCAATCAACACGGGTTATTGGTCAATTGAATTCGCCGAGCTAGGCATCCGCTTAACCGCTTATTACTGAATATTTTTGGGCCCACGAACCCCTTGAAAGTCTCGCAAAATTCCACACTACTTGTAACAACCAGACATCAGTAAATTAGGATTCATAGCGCTGTATAACTTTATCCACCACACGCAGTATAACCACAGCAATCATCGTCCTTGCATATCATTCGTTCTAATGCTTCATAAGGATGCGAACAAAATAAAAGCAAAAAAATCGCAATGAAAAACATTTCAAATTGACTACATGACATGCGAACAACTTCCTAAACATTTTCTTCGAATAAAATTTGCATTGTTATAACGTTTTATGTGTGCCGGGAAAGTGAATCCAGTGGCGTTTCTCCTCATAGAACGGATAGAGCGCCACCTCAATGTCAACTTGAATCCTAGTTATGTCATGTTCGGGTTTGAGCATTGGGGTGGCGATGGGAGTTGAAAATATGATTCTATCTCTAACCGAATAGAAGTTCCGCAAGGATCGGTGGATTCCGTGTTAAGTAGATAAATTTCCAATGCATTGAGTACACAGAAGTCGTTGAATATGAGGACAGGCAACATGTGCGGTTTCTTCGTTACTCGCATTAGGTTCATACGTTTTCAATTCTGTCGGGCTGGCACCTTTCGGGAAACATCGTCGTGCCATGGTGGATGGTGGCATGCTTCAATCCGGCAAGTGTATGTACACGAATAAATTGAATTTTGTTTATATTAAAGGAGCACTTGACTCGTCATTTTGTCTTCTGATTCCAAGTTTCCACCGCTGCAGGCATATCGAATGCACACAAGAGTAATTCAATTCGTGCAGCGGGAAATCAAATGTTACTTGTATCCTTTATGGCCAACTTTTGACGAGCAAAAGTAAAAAGTTTTCCGGTTTCGTTGGACTCGTCTGTAGAAGGGAACTGGTGCATGAAACTAGAATACGAATCGGATTTTATAGAGTGAAAAGAGAAAAATAAACCGAGCTGTTTTGAAAATCGGCGTTCTCATCACTGAATCGAAATGGAAAAAGTATTCAGTATACTTTTGAAGAACGTATGTACTGTAAGTAGATCAAATAAAAAAGTTAAATTTGCATATCGCTGGAAAAATCAGGTTGAAGTTTCGACTAAATTACTTCCAGCCCCGCTTAGTAAAGGCGTTGTGATAACATCAGATCAATATTTATCCGATACAAGAAACCAAACCAAGACTAATCGCTCATTTGGCGGTTGGGCGATAGACTAACGAACCATTTTTGACAACTGTGTGTTATAGTTTCAATATCAAGCTCAAATAGATTAAGCAAGAACTGGGTCCATAAAAACGTTAAAAATGATCGGGATGGGAGAGGTTTGACGTCGGCCGTAGAAGAACCCTAGCCTAAGCCTATGGTTGCCCTAATGTGGGATCTAAATGAAAACGAAACCGATCTAACGCCCGATCTAAATAGCTAAAGCTGATCAATTGCTCAAAATCAAAACTAGCCCAATACCAGAAAATAACATGCCCATTGCTGGACAAACACTAGTAACCCCCGGGCTGGCCTAATAATAGGACCCGATGGTGTAGAAAATAAGGACTGGGCCGAAGCTTAGAAATCAAGGCTTGTTGAACTTAGGTACAACACTCGAAAACAGCTCTAGACCAAAGCCAGAAGCAGGGCACAGCGTTGTCAATTTCTCTCGGCGGGGTTAGTTTATAATAATACCTTAAAGGTTCACCCTTTGATGCACAGCTAAGTTATGCATAGAGAGTACGATAAACCGGTTGGGTACATTATGTACGCTAGAATTAATTGAGCGAACTATTTGGAAAGAAAGATCTTAATCTACATTGTTATCTGGAATGAAATGCATTAATAAAATACTCCGTTGAAATTTTAATTTTCTAAACCAAATTAAATTTTTTTAATCTCTATATATAAAAATGAATGTTTGTCTGTCTGTTTGTCTGTTTGTCCTGTATAGGCTCCTAAACCACTCATCCAATTGCGATGAAACTTTGGTGATTTGTTGAGGGTACGCCCTCGATGGTTTCTGCGTTAACAAAATTATTTAACAGTTGGTGGTACGCGAGTTATTTCAACATTTGAGTGTATTTCATATAGTTTAGTGGCAGTTCGTTCGATTTCGGTGTATTAGCTATGCGTTCCTATTACTAAATGGTAAAGTGGGACGATGGATGTTAAATAGGGGATAGTGGAGGATGGTGGATAGAGGATGGAAGATGGAGGATGATGGATGGTGGATGGAGGATGGTGGATAGAGCACGGAGGATGGTGGATGGGGGATGGTGGGTAGCGAATGGAAGATGGAGGATGGTGGATGGAGGACGGTGGATAGAGGATGGTGGATAGAGGATGGAGGATGGAGGGATTGGGGATGGTGGATGGAGGATGGTGGATATAGGATGGAGGATGGAAGATGGAGGATGGAGGATGGTGGGTAGAGGATGGAGAATGGTGGATGGGGGATGGAGGATGGTGGATGGGGGATGGAGTATGGTGGATAGAGGATGGAGTAATGGGAGCAACGTCGCGACGGGAGAAATGGGGGATGGTGGATAGGGAATGGTGGATGGAGGATAGTGGATGGATGATGGTGGATAGAGGATGGAGGATGGAAGATGGAGGATGATGGATGGAGGATGGTGGATAAAGGACGGAGGATGGTGGATGGAGGACGGTGGATAGAGGATGGTGGATAGAGGATGGAGGAATGTGGATGGAGGATGGTGGATGGAGGATGGTGGGTAGAGGATGGATGATGGGGGATAGAGCATGGTGGATAGAGGATGGAGTAACGGGAGCAACGGCGCGACGGGAGAAATGGGGGATGGCGGATGGGAGATGGTGGATAGGGGATGGGGATGGAGGATGGTGGATGGAGTAACGGGAGCAACGGGAGAAATGGGAGCAACCGGAGTAACCGGAGCAACGATAGTAACAGGAGTATCGGGAGAAACAGGACCAATGGATCAACGGGAGCAACGGGATTAACGGGAGCAACGGGATCAACGGGATCAACGGGATCAACGGAAGGAACAGGAGCGATGAAACAACGTGAGCGAAACAAGCGTAGCCGCGGTACGCGGCTAGTATATTATAAAACATTGATGTTTTTAATCAATTAATAGCTCAATTAAATTATTATTGAACTAAACTAGCTTAAATTTATGATTTTAAAAACTGCACATACTCGTACATGTAGCCTCATAGAATTAACTTCTCGTTATATACGAGTAAGTAATTAAAATAATTGTAACTTTTCTATGAAATAATTGAGAACCACTGATGTTCTTTGATTTTTTTTACCCCGATCCCATTGAGATCCCAAGTTGATTTTTTGATATGTTTTGAAAAACAGTATAATACAGAAAATATAAAAAAATAAAAGAAATAAAAAAATGACTTTTTGAGATATTCAAGGATAAAGGACAAAAACGTTATTTTTGAAAAAAAAATTAAGGATAAATTTTATTGGTATTTTTCTTATTTTGTGACAACCTTCACCTTTAAGATAAGTTCTATTTTATTATTCTATGATAAAAATTAACAGAGATATGAATTTTCAAAGAGGACTTGGACACCATGTTTGCGAAATCTTTAACATAGTAAAACTATATTATATATATATTTTTTTTTTCACTAATTCTTCAAGTACACAAATTTTCAAAAGAATCGGCGATGGTAAGGTCATAACTTTTGCGATTCTTGATGGAAGGACCAACCCAAAAAAATTGCAAGTAGACAGGACTTATCATAACATACAACAAGGAGGGGTGGGGGGGTATTAGAATACTCCTTCCCGTAACGTTCCTGGGAACTCCATAAACTCTGCCATTGTATCGCTCACACAGCTATAATCGACCGCCTCTTTCAAAGAATTATTCTTGTGTGTAAAATGGTATTTCTCTTTTATACTGCATGTGTCGCATCGCAAAAGCTGTAGTTAATTTAATTATTTGTGGGTACGGGAACATTGGTTTATGCTTGGTAAAAGCTGAAAAAATTCAAGAAATATTATGAGATGCTTAGTCCTGGATCCGATAAGAACTGGCCAAAATTATTGGAAAAAAAATTACTCAGAATAGGATATAGATGGCGTGGGTAAAAATTGAAAAAAGTCTATAAGAAAACGATTCAGAACAGCATATCTTACTGGCCATTCAGGAGCTTGGGCGTGAATGAAGAAACGGTTGAATGAAGAAAACATTCTTGTAGTTCTGTTAAAGGAAAGGTTAAGTTAGCTCATCCAGAACAGTTTGGTTCTCCATAAATCACGGTAAGAGAAGGTGCGATAAGTTTTACTGATCAATTCTTCCAGAATTCTTATTTATGGTCTTTATTTGATAGTTAACAAAAAAGAGCAACTCTTAAGGTTATATTAAACTGTCCGATCTGACCTAAGAAAAGCCACTTTTCACCATATGCTTTCAAACTAATCACTGATATAGAATTGCGTCATGGTTTACAATCAGGCTAGGAAGACGTAGAGAGAAACTTCAAGGCTCCGCTCTTGATGAATTGCTGATGATTCTGTGTCTCGGAAAAAAACCTAGTCCATAATTTTGCGGTTTAATACTGTCTCCATTAAGCATTACTTCCAAGAGTAGAGCTATGTTCGTTTTGGGTGGTGTAATTATGCCCTATCAATCGAACGAGGTATTGTACAACTATTTCTTTGTTCGCAGATAGCAGGTTGACTTATCCCCCTGGTAAGACTCAAATCCAGTATGTCCAGAAAACTAAAAAAAACTTATGTAGGTTACCTCCATTATCTTTCAAATAATTGAAAATAATGAATGTAAGTAAGACAACTTAAGTCTCCGAACTTAAGGCTCAATTCGCTGAAACGAAAGTTTGATTAAAACTCGCCCACTTAGTTTATCCCAGAAGATGTTTGCCATTGCTAATGTTTGCTGTAGCTATACGAACTGTATTTAACCTTGTACTCCTCTACAGGCTGTAGGACAGAACAGAACTCACCTCACAATTTTTTTCCTTTTTATTTACAGCGACGAGACAACAGCAGTCAATCATTCGGGAGTAGTATCAATTTCTCAAGTTGGTAGCAATGACCACGATGGCTGGCGTCGACCCAGATCAGAATCATCAGCTGACACCGAAAGTGTTTACATGACGAATACCGTTCTTTCGGATTCCGGCTACGCTCATGGAATACATTCGAAAAGGCCCAGTGTGAGTATCAGCTAATTAGAATAATTAATTTTGGTTTGAAAAGTTCTCATAGAAGTAGAAATAATTGATTAGTGTTCAATTTAAATCAAGAATGCGTCAACTTTGACTTTATACATCTGAAGGTATTCGTTAAATTTTTTTTTTTGAAAATGGTTCTTAAACAGGCTACTCCACAATTTCATTCCATACGAACTTAGGGCATCAAGCACCGCTGCCTCAAGTTTTAAAACCTTGCGTAAAATCCGAGTTTTTCTTCTGAATAATCTGGTCGGACGGTTATCTCTAACAACTATCTGTGAAGTTCGACTGGCCAGTTGATAAAATTGGCATTGGAATTCAGAGACCAAAGTAGCAATGGATGGACATATGCCTTGAGGAAGCCAGAGCAGAACATTAACGGAACTTGTGGTTGTGGAGAAGCACTGTAGGTCGTCTATGTCTAATTGAGATTACTGAAGAAGCCTAGCTGTTGTTCAGATTTTTTGAAAGTGCTTTAATGTCGCCTAGCATCCTCTCACGTTCTTTTCAAATTCTCACAGAAAGTCATAAAAGAAGTGAGTTCTAATTTTTTACCAAACTCTTGCGTTTGCCCTGCGTCGCCGTTCGGAAATTATTCCAATCGGTTTCCGAAACACTTTCAAGCCCGCAATTCAGAAACCTTAGGAATTTAGTTACTCTAGTCATCACAGGCTGGCGGAATGGCGCTATCACGAGCAAAATGGTTCATACTTGGTAATGATATAAATCTTATTATGATATTAATACCAGCTGTGTATCAATCGTATAAAATTGACTTAACGTCAGACTGGGGTTTATAGCGTTTCTATTGTTGTTGGTTGATGATTTTTGTTGAGACTTCTTCTTTAGGAGGCATCTAGAGTCTTAACATACTTCATTTAACATGCCGGAATTCCCTTTGCAGATCGACTTTTACCGCTTCATGAACTTTGTCCTGAGAAATAGTAAGGTTGTGCCCAGATTGTTGGCTCATTTCTAAGGTACATGAATGTCACCTCAAACAACCTCAGTTTTCAATCCAAGCTCCGCAACAGTAAGCGTGTTCTTTTCTGACTTTATCCCTACTTTGAGCTTTGAATGTTTCATGGAGAAGAAAGGTTGAATGGATGGGAGTGGAAGGAGGTGCATGTGGGTGCTCTGGGGTGCCCAGTGTCAAAAGAAAGAAACGAAAGAACAACAGTTTGTAGTGGAAGTGAGATGCAAGCATGATGCAATGTTGGGTGCAGAATGTCACATTTCATGTTGCTGATTGGGTAAAGGCTTACCAACATTTATACTTCCATGTACCGAAACAACCAGATTTTATTGCGAAAAGTCAAGCTCTCAGCCACTCCATATACTTCCATGCTAGAGACCAAATATCGAAATATCAACATGGCGAAAAAAGATTCCGATTGGAGCGACTTGCGTATGTCAGATCGCGAACTATTCAAATGGTTCTCGTACTACTCTTAAAGCTATTGTTGCGGTTACTTAATTTCCGAGTCCAATCGTAGTTCAATGACATAGAATCGAATATTAGCTCCAGATACCGTATTCCGCAATTTCTTATATACAATGACAAATAACTGATTGTGGGATTAATTTAATCCTCTTACTGCTCCTTTCCAATGTGTTCAAAGTGTGCACATATGGGCCTATTATTGATTTATATGGCGGGAGGGAGCCGTTCTACTTCAAGTTCCTCTATTGACTATCCGTTGGATTGTTGCCAGTTCAATTTAGGATTATCGATATTTGAAACTTTTTGTATAAGCAGGTTCAAATGATAAAAAAAAGGAAAGAAGCAAACAAACAAACAAACAGAAAAATGCTAAATGCTTTATTTACCTCCACCTTTAATTGTTTCAGAATCGTTTTCCAATTTGATTTAGTGCGGACTATCGAACGAATTGACTCCATTTATTCAATTTTTCATTAAACGAAGCGGATGACAATGCCGGGTTGGGCTTGGGCTTGGGTACTCTACGGCGGTAGTTATAAGGTTTGCTATTAGTCATCCTTTATTTGAAATTAAGGATGGAGCATGCAGGTTTATCCGATGTGCGGCATTTTTTTTTTAAGAAAGCTTTATTCATTGTTTTGTGTCGCTCTGAAATTTATAGGCATCCATGACCTGTTTTTGTTGTACGCTATGAGAACTTTGTAATTTAGAGGAAAGTCAACTTCTTCTTCTTTTTTTTCAAAATGGCGGAACGCGCTTGAAGAGTAAACACCTTTTTTTCTCTACCTCTATTTTTTACAGCTATCAAATCCGGGCGGCCTAAAAAAACCTAGTACATGTTTCAGCGGCATCAAGGAATGGTGTATAGCGTGGTGGCATTCCGGTCGTGAAGATTCCGAAGATTATGGTTACGAACAAGAGGAACCATCAGATTTAGGGTATGCAACACCTGTATCCATAGAAACTCCTTTACAAAGCTCCGTATCCAGGTAGTAAAACAAAAATGATGAAAAATGAACAAAACCGAAGATTCGTGTTTCGTTTAAAATTCCTTAAAAATAAAAAAAAAATAAAAAATAAACGTCGTGATAACTCACCACTACTAAAATAGACCGCACTTAAAATTTTATGTTCCTCTATTGTATGCAAGACCAGAAGCCGAGTTGGATGCTATCGTTGCTTTTGTCTCACTCGACACACTTCACACACACACGTACACAAACACACCACTACACCGAAAATATATGATTTCGTGAGGCAAGTGTCTGATAGTTTCGGCGAGCCTTTAAAACGCTCGTAAAATAATTTACAAAGCGATGTCATTAAAAATTTAATGATGGCGGTAGCGTTAGAGAG
Organism: Beris morrisii; assembly: GCA_951812415.1. Lineage (NCBI taxonomy): Eukaryota > Metazoa > Arthropoda > Insecta > Diptera > Stratiomyidae > Beris > Beris morrisii. Next base: position 7,166,844 of record OX638313.1, read on the forward strand.
ACGCCTTGCGTAATCAAATGATAAATGTTGTTTTTGTTTGTTCTTTATTTTTTTATTAGATGGATGATTGTGTAGAAGGACACAAGTCCTTGAATGTTGGTTGGAAAAGTTTGATCTCGGTGTTTTTAATGGAGAGGCTACTTATTGTCAAGCACAGCTGATTTGTGTATAGCATGATGATTTTTGAAGCACATACATACCTAAACATAGTTTTTGCTTTTATTTGTGTGGATGTATTTGTGAAATTGATGTGTTTAAATTAAATTTAGTTCCACGGTGTTGAAAAGGGGTTAAATATTTAGTCACAAGTTCCACAATACTTACAACAGTTGATTAACATCACCAGATTTAAATTTAAATCGTGAAAAGCCTGTTAGCATTAGGAAGATCATTTTTATTATTTTTTCAATCTGTGATACTTTTTTATAGGTTCAGTAGGATTTAGGGTGTTACATTAAATTTAAGATTTCTCGAATCGCATGTGGATATAAAAGAATTTGCACAGACAGCCAATACTTTCCACTGTGGAGTACACGGAATATTTTTTTAATAAATTTGTGCAAAATTCACGAGCGAACACCGTTTTGGAAATTTTCTTAATTATTCTGTGTTTTATTTAAATACAAAATTGGTATGTCCCTATTGAATAACCCTAGGGTTATTCGTTCGTGAACTTCACTACGATAAAAAAGTAAACCTTGACTGACTTATTGGCATTGACAGACTATCAAAAAAGTTTAAGGGTGCGTTTGTATTAAAACACAAAGTTGTTATGTACCTATTGAATAACACTTTAGTACAATCTTTCTTTGCCTACTGGGAAATAATTGAAATTCGAGATTACAAATGGCAGCCCTGTGCGATCGAGCGCCGTCTCAGAAATAGAGTGATGCCCGACTGCGCAGTTGTATTGAAGCGCAGTCGAAGTTGCTATTGTGGGCATCGGCATACAATCGTGTGTGTTCCAAGGACTGTGCTGCGCAGTTCGCGGTCTAAGTTGTTGTTCTGTTTGAACTCTTAGTCGTTATTTGTCAGTAGTTTAGTTTTCATGATACCTAGACGCGATAACACGTATCATTTTCGCTCTTTTTTAAGCGTGAGTTTTCCCATTTTTTTTAAATTATTAGAAGTAAGTAGATTTGTGGTTATAATCAGAGTTGTGGATATTAAATACAACAAAACTGTTATAAAGGATCAGTGACTCGAAGTTGATCTCGTTATGGATGAAGAGGAGGCCTTGTGCTTCCAGTTGATGACTTTGTCTGAGTTTTAATTTGTTTTAATAACTTTAGTAGAATTTAATTTTTTGTTAGACACGTTCAACTCACTTATCGACGTTCGAAAGTTATTGGCCAGAATGAACTACTAGACCATTGGGTTGAACAAGTCTCAAATTGGTTGTATGTACACACATTTATGTGACGCACCGAAGTTGATTGCATCAATTTACAAAAGTGGCGATCTCCAAAACGCTCTGGTCTTATAAATGTTTAATGTTTTTTTTTAATTCAAACGCTTACAGTCTAATCGAACATTTCCGCAAAATCGCTTTCGCTGTCCTTTCAGATGTACGTCGCTAAATGTAATACGTGATTCGTATGCGCCGGGTCGTCCCGGGATGGTCAGTATCATACCGGATGTGTCGCCGACGCCAATGCGACCACCACTAGCGCCTCTATCGCAGCTTCAAGAAATTCCGGGACCACGTGATTCGCGATCGCTACCCAATAGCAATCGGCTCGGATCACGATCAGTTAGCCAAGACTCAGTCTACACAATACTCATACGTTTGCCGCCGGACGGTGGACAGGGTGACGATCGGGCGCCCTCGATCAAAATGATTCAAGACGATGTTCCTTTGCCGGTTATTACGATACCGCCGCGACGACCGTTACCGTCGCGTGATTCCGAATATAGTTTACCGATTGGCCGCCGTATGTCGCATGCACCCGATATTCGGATACCGCTCAATGCCAAAATCATTCCGAAACCGCTCGCGAAAGCTCAACCGTTAACGCGTCAGGCGAAAAAGAAGAAGAAATCGCAAGAGAAACGACAAGAGACGAAGGCTGCGAAAACCCTGTCGGCCATTTTACTTAGTTTCATCATAACATGGACGCCGTATAATATTTTGGTGCTATTGAAGCCGCTGACGGCTTGTACGAAGTGCATACCGCAAGAGCTTTGGGACTTTTTCTACGCCCTGTGCTATATCAACTCGACTATCAACCCGGTGTGCTATGCGCTGTGCAACGCGTCGTTCCGGCGGACGTACGTACGGATCCTGACGTGCAAGTGGCACACTAGAAATCGAGAAGCAATGACCCGTGGGGTCTACAATTAGATTCTAAGGCCCTTAGATTTAGTAAGGATAATTAGGGTATTTTGATTATTTTGTAAAAATTTTTAAGCATGTGAAGTCGATGGTATTTATTGTGGTAATATTTTCAGGTTTCGATACGGTGCAGAATTGTCGTTTAGCTCTACTTGTTCCTTACTACTGGCCATAATTTAACCTTTTCTGGCGTTAGAGGTAGCCCAAGGCCAAATATCGACCCTAAGGACCTAGGTTCACATCGGTCGGAAGGAAGCCTTATTCCAAACGTCTGTCGTTTTGTAGTGATCTACAAATTACTGTCTCATTAATTTCGTCAATCAGAAAAACTGCTCCATCAGTGGAGTAGGTAGAGGCTTAACGGCGGGCGACCTTCTTCTTGAAATGTAGCAAATTTTGAAATGTAGCAATTGTAAAATGAAAACTCTGGTATTTGCCGGTCACGTGCCACAATTTCAAAAACTGAATATTTTCAGAGAATATTTATTTTATTTTGAGAGAATACTTTTTAGTTTTAATACGTCGGCGACTGCTGATAGAAGAGACAATCTTTATTAATGATGAAAGGTACATCGCCACGATTCGGTAGGTAGGTAGGTAGGTACGCGTGGCTGCCCGTGAGAACATGGACACACTTACATCTAAAGAGGTCCGTTGTGTTACCACAGGATCATCGAACCTGATCCTACTCGTCAAAATATTTAGAGCTTGCAATGAAGCGTTGGATTCTCGCGACCTCCGTTGCGGCAAGGTCACTAAGACTCTTGAAGAAGAAAACTCCAAGATAAGCTTTCCTTCCAGCGGATAGAGCTGGAAAGGTACAGAGAAGATGAAGGACTGTCTCCTCCTCCTCCTCATCCAGGCAGCTTCTACAGAAGTCGTTTAGAAAGAGGCCGAGTCTTTTAACATGCCGACCCATAAGACTGTGTCCGGTCAGGACACCGACTATGGTGCTGATATTCGCTCTTTTGAGCAAAGTCAGCCTTTTAGACCGTTTTGGATCCAGCTTCGGCGATTCGGTAACTAAATTTCAAAATCTCAAAAAAAAGAACTGAGTCCGAAACGTCACACAAAATAAAATAAACAGTATTTTACCTAGAAAACTGGAATTGCAGGGGTGTACAGCCGGCTTCAGTAGATTTCAAGCTGGATTTCCATCCAGTGCCAATCTAGTGATAGATTTTAAAATCCCTCGAATGGACGGAAATCTAGTGTATTTCTATAGAGATTTATTGAAATTTCAAAATTTCGCGAAATGAAAGAAACCACTCAACCATGCCTTGACCAGCTCCGAATTAACCTAATTTTCTGCCCTGACTCGAGACTATCAGTGATGAAGGGATTCATTTTGGTTTCATAAAGGGATGGTATTGGTTTCGGGGTAGGGAGAATCCGCGCTTACTATTAATACCCAACCGCAGTAATACCACCACCCGTAGAAAGAGAACAAATTGTGGCCATTTTATCAATGACAAGAAAGAAAGCTACAGCTATAGACCAATTAGCGGAAAGATCTTCCAAAAATGATTTCGTCTTTGAATCTTGCGTCACTACCCTGTTGAAACCAACTTTCTGTAGTACACAGTTGAATAAGTTGTGAACACGGAAAGTGATTTTAGTACCACCAGTGTGCCGATAACCGAAGGAAACTTCTCCAACCAGTACATAAGAAATATCTTAGCAACAGTTCAATTGAAGGAGTAGTGAATAGTGAAGTGAGTACTGAACGGCTGGTTAGAGAAAAGGAAAGATGAAATGAACAATAGAAGTACTTCACTAAAGTAACTCTTTGTGAAGTACTTAACTCCGAACCCTGATGTTTCTGAAGTAATTTGTATGTCCTTCCCGAACTTCCAGCTTCATAGTTCCCTGACTGTTTTCGATATTACAGAAGTTTCCTAATTTATCTGTCAATGAATAGATCCTGAATATCTTCCGTAGCACCAATTATCCTCTTATACCCCAAAGTTGCACTTGCTGTCATCTCCAACTGTTGATCTAATACCTTTCCTGTTCAATTACCCACAAATTTCCACGAATTAATTTCCAAGCTTTAAGATATTTTCGCCATAGTCGTGCTCCTTACCCAACTCCACGTTCAACTCCTTAAATAATACCCTGAATTCGAACAGTCTTAAGTGGATTTTCTTTGATTACCTCCTGAACCTGACCTTTTCTCGGCTCCCAAACGAAATGCACTTAGCCTCCCTAAGGACTACGCCCTAACTACAACACAGATCCGGGCTGTGTGAGGTAATCAATCGAACGGATTACAACTGAAAATCCCGAATTCTGTGCCAATCCATTTTGGGCTCAATTTCAAAAAGTTAACAGCATTTCCCTTTTTCTTGCTCTCGTCTATCGTGAAACAACCTGGCGAAATATAGCGGGAGAAGCGCGGGCGAATAATTCCGGTTGTCTTTGAAAAATTGGAAATAATTCAATAGTTCCGATAAAGCGTTGCCAGGAAATAGCCTTATCGCGAGACACCCTCACCGGGCTTTTAAGGACGTCAGCAAGAAAATTTCATTTCGCTGCCCTTTTTTTTCCTCGCTCCGTTTACCGGTCTTAAAAGTTAAGGACTAAGTACGTGTCGTCTGCTTCCTTTAGGAGTGCTGCAGAAAAGAAAACACATCCTTGCGCGACGATAAGCCTGTGTCGTCGGATGGATCGCGGATGTGAAAAACTTAATTAACATTAAGAATCCGTTTCAGGGATTCTATTTAAGGATTCCCTGGCATCCTTAACGGGACAAATCAAATTTATCGGCTCCGAGTTGGACTGGTCTGGATTCGTCCTGTAGGACGACTAGGTTGTGATTCGATTCCCGTTTGCCATTTTTTCCTCTCATAATTGCGCCTGGTTCTATTCAAGGACTTCATGTCGGAATGGTGGTAGTCCAATTTCCACTCTGGTGCACAGAAAATTGCAAAGTGGTCATTAAATTGGTTCAGGACACGAGCTGCTGTCACTTGCCAGTCGCTTATTTCAATTTCCTGGCAATATATTTGCGGTACAGTGAGCGGGCTGGGCGGTAAGGAGGACGTAGTAGTTAGGGGGCTGACGTAGTGCAATATTAAAAGTTGGAATTTTCGCCCGATTAAAGTCGGTTGGAAAAGTGTCCGTGTATAAAACTGTTGGGTGTAGTGCAGAGAAAAATTATTCCTGATTAAAATGCAGTCAACGTAGTTTTCTTTTTCGGAACAAAATTGGAAAAACCAATTTCTTATTCAGGATGAAACTGAGCTCAAATAGAAGTTAGACGGTGTCTTGCCGGAAGTAATAAGGTCGATGTAACTAGTTCTCCCAGTCAGCTTAGTTCAAATTAGCACTTTATAAATTTCTGAGTAAAAAACCAGCACCCCTGTTCCATTAGTTAGATGCTTCGTACGGTGACAGTACGTTCTACTCATCAGAAAGCGTTTTGGCTGTGACTTGTGGCTGATGCTCAAAAGGACATTGCTGATCTTGGCGGTTTTGCTGGAAGGGGTAAAGCTACGCTATCATCAATAGAGCGACAGCCCAAATCGGACCCTGACCTCCAGAAGTCGTCGCCTTCAATCGTCTCAATCTAAAGACCGCGTCCTCCTGCTGCTAATTTAGTCCATTTTTGTTTGCGGGGTTGTTGCCGTTTAGTCAATCCTTTCCGAGGCTGTTCTTCAGGTTTCTGGACAGTCATCTCTTTCCGGTGATGCGTTGTCGACGCCTCACCCAACCCCTCACTTGGAAGGCCAGTCCTACTTATTTATTACACCCCGGTAGGAAAAGGGTGGGAGTTTTCTGCTAGCTATGACGTGTTGGAGTTCACCCATCTATGCTCCGAGTCCAACTATGCCTAGTGCCTGAGGCGCACAGGTGTTACTGGCCATTTAGGTTAACTCACTGTTCCCTCCTCCTTTCTCAACCGCATAACAGAATTCACAATACTAGATTTTTCTAGTAAGTCGTTGTTTGTCTCTTGTCTTCTCATTTCGGACAAAATAGAGTACAGAGCAGTGATAACATTTTTAACAAAGGAGTGTTGAACACCTTTTGATATTCATAATCGGTTGGTGGGGGTTTAGAGGGATGCTGCTCCTTCCCAGGCTATCGTGAATAATTGGTAAAAACTTTTTAAATGGGTCAGATATTCGTTGGTAGACGATCCGCGCAGTGAAAAACCAATTGAACCCACTTCGACGGAAATTGTTGAGTGGGTGAAAAGCAGGTGCTGAATAATGATACTAAAGAAAAAAAAAGAAAAAATTTTAAATTAACATTTGGGCATATCAAAAGTGAGCGGCCCCCCCCCCCCCAAGATGAGTCTCCGAAACCTTGCAGCAATTCATTCAACAAGTGTTATGGTCCATTTACACTCAGCGTTTGAGGCGAGCCTCTATCCCCACCAAAAAATCACCCAATCAGATGGCTTGTGAAGTCGCAAGAGTCTAACATTCTTCAACTTTTCTCCGACGCACGCTTCGTACACACATACAATGAACTATGGCAGCACACAATTCACAGCTCATCGTATATCTGTCGTTTCGCACTCATAGGCATGTTGCGCCGCAGAGGCATTTTGAGTGTAAATTGCTTTCAACACAGCAAAGAACACAGCCGACGAAAACCGGTTTGCAATGGCCTGATGGGGGTAGAGGCTCGCCTCGAGGCGAGCCTCAAGGGTGAGTGTAAATGCACCATCAGACAGCAATGATCGCTCTGGACGAATGTGGATTCCAGGAGATCAGCCACCCAAGACCCCTTATGAGTACTACCTATTCCATTGATGCATTAGCAAAGGCTGGATAGGAGTCAGCTTTGGTTGGACAAGAACCGGTTTTCGGCCTACCTGTTGCCTCTGTTAGGGCTGCTATTGCTGAATGGGTCAGTGTATCACACATTGAGAGATGGCGGCTTCTTCCGGGAACGCGGCAGACTAGAAACCTCTTTGAGGGCAAGTGGACGAACCGCTGCCTTTCTTCTCAAACTGACCAGAAGAGAATGTGGTAGTCTGATTGGTGTTCTCACAGGGCATAACTCTTGTGGCCTACATTTGGTCAGAATGAGAATCATCGACGATCTCATATGCACTGCTTGCGACGAGAGTGACGACATAACGGAACATTTTCTTTTAGATTGTCCAGTTTACTCTTTTGCGAGAATGCATGTATACGGCGTGGATGTTATGAGAATGGAAGAACTCCGTTCTCGCTCCCTACCTGAGCTCTTGCAATTCGTGAGGAAGACGAAAAAGTTTGGGTAGAGACGGGGGGACTCGAGTATAATGGGCCATCTTTTCCTGAGTGCTCAAGATGCACTGCTTTGCTGCGTGTCTTCCCCGCATCAAACAACAACAACTACTACCTGTTCCCCACCCTTTAACGTTACCTCACAGTTCGTCGTTTTGAGAGTGACGAACTCCTTGTTCAAATTTTTAATAATTTTTTGTTGTTACTCGGAATAAGAACTTTAGGACTTCACCCCTTATGGCTTTGCTGGGGGAGGTTTTTGTTCAATGAACAAACAGTATGGCTCATGAGCTCGGTTATAGCGCACTTGAAGATACTAAACTGGCGAACTGAGACTTCTATTTTCCCGATGAGCTTAAACATTTCGAAACCAAAATTTATTCAACAGTTTTGCACTAGAAAACCATTGAAATAAATTAAACGAAAAAAATAAATCAAATACGTATTATGATTTTGTACTATACAAAAAAATGCACAAATTACAAGAAAAAAAACTTTTGTACATAAAATTGGTAAATTAAAACCAAGATAACAAAAAAGCGAATTCTAAGTTTAATTTAGAAACTAAAAAAAAACAAACAATGAACACTTTGGTATATTACTGTATTACTAATAATCGTAGTTGAAGAAACGAGATATTTATTAAATAATGATTTTTGTAAAACAAATTTTTTTATTCTGGATAAAAGACAAAAAGCAAGGAGAAAATTATTATTAAGTAAATAAAGTAATGTAAATGTATGTGTTTAGAATAATAAATGAGATGAAGCAAGTAAGGAAAACTGTTAGCTCATAAGTAAAGACATAAAAATCAAAATACTTATAAATTAAAAACAAAAACAAAAGGTAAACTGAATACATAAAAATATAAATTCTAGTTATAAATAAAAAAAAACTTTGTATATGTGAAAATAGGTAAATAAAATAAATAATTGATGGAAGAAAACAAACAGAAACAAATTGCGAAAGCAGAAACATGCATATTACGAAATTTATCATTATTAATATTTCTATTAATTGCGCATGAAAACGATGCAAATTTCGTTTCGATTAAAGTTTAAAAATGAAATGCAGAAGTTAAGATTTTGTCTGGTGGAAAGTTTTTTAGGTGTGGAAAATGATTTTCAATTTAAATTTATGCTGACGATAAGGCTTTGTGACGTCTTATAACAAGCATTTTTCATACACCTGTTCTTTCTGGGTTTTTTCTTGGCGATCGTTGTTATGAACTCGTTAAATATTTTCTTCCAGAGCATCAATTTACCCGCGATTATCGTAGTTTAGCGTACGTCCTCACGATAATTGCTTAAGCTAGTATTACACTGTATGCCATGCTGTCAAATATTTGACTAAGAAAATTTCGCGAAAGATTCAGTCAAATTTTTTCAGTCAAAATATGGTAGAGGAAAAAAAATAATGTGCAAACAAAAATTTTGGCGATTACACTATCTGACTGCATTTGTCAGCCAGTATAGTCAAATATTGCATATCATGGCATACAGTGTAATACAAACTTAATTATCTTGGCTTGATATCCATCTTTGTGAGGATTTCAATTTGAAAACATCTCTACCTGCTAAAGGTACAATTTAATTCCCCATGTGCTCTTCTGGACGTTTATTTTTACTCCCCAATGATAGGATTACGGAAAAGCCTGACCAGGCCCCAGAACATATTTTTCCAACTAGTAAAAATAAAATAGGAAACACAATTTCTAATTAATTTTTCGTTGATTTTTGCCATATCTTCACTCCCTATTTTAATGTTAGATTTTGTTTAATGAATAAAAAAAAATTGATGCAACTTGCGAGTACTCCTTTGTCTACAGCGTGATAGCCTAACCGGGATTTGACCTCATCAATAATTTTTCATTTTCTTCGAATGCTACACACTAAAGATGTTTTTCCAGGGATAGAGGTTCTTAGCACATCGCACAACCTTCGAGGGTTACAGGTTAATCAAAAGGAAGTTTTTTTAGGAATACAAGGGATGTAAGGAAAAGTGACTGGTAATAGATACATACTCCTTCGAATTGCTACCATACAAATGTTCTTAATGGTACTTGAATTTAATTGTAAGTTGGAGTTGAAGCCGCAATTTAAATGGGGAGGTAAGCAAAATCCGTACATTTCTTGGGATAGCTTCCAAACACAGGTTTTCAAAATACGTGGTTATAATTTGTTTTATGAATTAAAAATTTGGCAAACTATAACTTTTTGTCCTATTAAAGTTAAGGAGAAAAACAAGTAAAATCAAATAGCTGCTTCGTGTAAAACGATTTAATTAAATTTTAACTAGAACTTCCCTGCTTAAATGCTTTCTACTTCAAGGCTTACTGTAAAGTTAAGTTCTTTTAATCTTGAAAAAGGGTTTAAAAGAGTGTACAATTTTCATGTTTAATTGTTTAAAAACTGCATAGAGCGATTAGTGAAATTGAAAAAAAAGTGAATATAAACATACAATTTTTTATTCAACAAATCGTAACGTCGGATTAGTGAGCGGTTAACAAATTGAACGTGTTAATTTTTTGGTCAAAACCGCATTATATTATTCTTCTTCGACTGATATGTCCTCCGATAAATTTAACCCTGAAAATACTTCTATTTTTACTCCTACAAAAAAATTGAGGCTACTCAGATTTGTTTTCACTGCGAAAAGTTTGTTTGACTCCTTGCGCCTACGTTAAGAATAAAATATTTAGTTCTGCGTTGGTTTCTAGTATTGCAGGTATCAACATCAGTTTTAATTACCCTAAACCGTAAACCCAAGTCTTTCTCCGCGATCAATTTTAAACCTGTTTCTTCCATTTTCCATAGTTTCCGGTTTTTCATAATTTCTTCCTATTTAGCCAATATTCGAACCAATCGTAACCGAAGCTACATAAAACACTATCATTTCTGCAGTTCCGGAAAATACATAATTTTTGGCGTAATTGAACGAAATTTAAATTTAATTAATACTAACGAAAAGAAGATTATGAACATACAAAAAAATAAATTGAAAGCTTTAATAAAATATAATATTATTTATTATCTAGGTGTTAGGAATAAAATTCATAAAGGTCAAGAAAACTGATTGACTCAGTTCCATAATTTATATCGCTGTTGTTGCTGTTGTTTTTTTTTGTTTAGGAGTTTTTATAAAAACTTAATTTTTTGAATTTGTAGAGATCTTCATGGACAAAGAAAGACCAGAAGACAGAAATCGTTGTAACCGGAAAACATATTATTTTTTTTAAATGTTTAATGAAAAATCTTGGTTAAGTTTCCTATTCTGTAAATCAAAGACAGGAATATAAGAGAAGCACAAAATATACATACATTATTTATTTTTTGCAAGTATGTATAAAAATTAGATAGAGGTTTGAGAAAATTTATGAATTGAATGAATTTTTATGAATTAATTTTTAGCTACAGATTGAAGAAACCCATTTATGTTTTTATGAATTTATGCTCACCTATTTTATGAACTGCGCCAAGTTTTGCTTATTCTGATACTGTTTTTCTCAGTTTTCCTCAAGGTGCTAGAATGCTTCAATTGCTTCTTTCACCCTTGAAATTTGAAGTCTTTTTATTTAGACATTTAGACATTATTTCATCAACTGTTTTTTGACCAATCTTCGGATTTTTGTTTATCAGCTCTTGGTACATTCTCAGTTTATTGTTTGGCGCGTATCGGCGAGCCGTTGTCGACCTGAACCAACCATGAACTCGGTGACGGTTGATTGCGATTTTTAAGATGTCGGCAATGCAAAGGGTAGTTTCATAAGAAGCCAGAGGTAGAAGGCCACTGTGCTTCCTCTTCTTCCTCTATGGCGCAACAGATCAAATCGAGTGTTGGTCTCTTCGTTGATACTTCTCTGCTCGAATTGCGGATATCACAGTCACCCCTTTTTTAAAAGTTTTTTTTTTAAACTCCTCATTATAGTTTTTTCCCGGGGATAGGTTATTAGTCTACGCCTAACCCCGGTGAAGAGAGGGATTTGAAAGGAATGGATTTGATATTGTTGTCAAGCAAGGAAAAGTGTAGGATCATGAATATGATTCGAACACATCCACAACCTCTGGAATTTGAAAAAGTCTATGTCATTCGATTTCATTTCACACAATTGATTTTCACATAAATAAATTTCAGACCAGTGCTGTTTTGCCTATTGTCCCCATTCGTGGTTTTGGTCTTGCATTTCACTCTTTTCTTATACTGCTAGCATATTTTGCTCGCGGTCACACTGTAGTAAGTTCATAATGAATTTCAATAAAGAAATATGTCATGAATTTCATCGTGGATTTCATGACGGAAATAATCACGGAATTCATGCTAGAGGCTGGCGAACTTGACGAATAATGACATAGAGTAGGAATTCATTGACGAGTAGTTTATCATCTCGATATTCACATTCACGTTTATTATTTTAAAGAGAGAAATACGGATCATTGCGTTGTAAGAAAATTAAAAATTGTACAAGTTTACATTTTTTTACTTTTATTGGAAAATAGATTTTCTTATAAAAAAAGCACAAATAAAAAAAAACGAAAAAAATTTGCAAAAATTAGGTACAAGAAATTAAATAAAATGAAACGAAAATATTAAAAAATATGAGCGATTAGGCAATAAAATAAATTAGTAAATAATAAAAAAAAAGTAATAATAACACATAACATGAATCTCAATCTGGTGTGTGTCTTTTCTACATAAATAATCAAATCCGATGTGCTTGTCCTGTAAGGTAACCAACATAAAAAAAACAAGAAGAAAACTCTATTGCGTATTTCAATAATAAATGTAATACCTAACTAAAAAAACCAAAATATTATAGAACAAGAAAAAAAAAAAAAAATTTCATATATTGTGTACACAACAACTATAGATAAATAATATTTCGTATTGAACACGAACACGAACAAACACACTAACACATACACACACGAGGAAACTTTCTTTGTAAAACGAAAAAAGAAAACAATGTCTTGCACAGTTTTATATAAATATTGTATAAAATATTATACGGGTATCCCAACAAAAATACTTATATATTTAAAAAAAGAAAAAAACATGGAAAAAATATATATGTATGTTTACTAAAAAAAGAAACTGAAACAATGAATATTATAAAAAATACTGTTTTATTTATGCTGATTTTGTTCGTTCTTCCCAATATTTTTTAACCTAGATAGACACACCGCACTGTTATTGTCCACTTAACATATTTTCCCATTTAGGTATTGAAAATCTGTCGTAATTGTTTAATTGTCAAAACATTAATTATAATGGTTTTATCGAAAAGTTCAATTCGGATTGGTCATTAAGACCTAAATCGTGTTCACATATCACGCAAATTTTTAACACCTACCATAAAGAAGAAGACATACCAAACAAATAATTTAAATGTCAAACTATTTGAGCATAAGAAAACGAATCTTCCGGACAGCAAACGATGGATGAACTTCTTCTGCTGGCAAGAAAACATTTCATAAATTTTTCAGTTCGAAACTGTCAAATGGATTATTATCTTCTTTGTCATTAGTAGAAGGGCCGTGTGTAAGCAAATTTAGAATTACCAATTTAAGCCAGAGCGCTGGAAGGGTTATGAATTTGAATTTTAACAAACGTGTTTTAGAAATAAAGTAAGTAATAAAGTGAGGTCGAAAACAATCAAATATTTGCAACGAACCCTGGCAACCGCTGAACTTACCCCGAAAAACTTACACTAATTAAAAAAAATGATTGAATTGCTTGTTTAGTCCACTAATACCTTGGATACACAGCTCGTATACAAATCATAATATCGTCAATATCACCAGTGTATCTCCCAATAATACGCATATAGTACGTCAACAAGCTGATATCTACATACTATCCAACCTGTTTCATTGTATATAAATTCGATAATTTTAGCTGATATAGCCTTCTTTTAACTGAAATTCTAATGAATGGCTGTTGTGAATTTTTCTATCCTTCCGGCAGGTAGAATTTTTTAAGCGGTTTTAATTTTTGTGTGCGATGTGATGGTCCGGTTTCTACAAGTATAACATGTATGGGCTGTGTATCATGCCATCTTGTACCGCATATCATGATTTGAATAATATAATTTGTATACAAGCAGTGTATCCATGGTATAAGCTAAATTTGAGAGGGTCAGAATTGGCAATGTGTAACTAAGTAAGTTTCCGTTTCTTGAAAAAAATCCTCCTCTCCCCTTCCGAACGAGGATTGTCTTTTGATGATGTCCGACTTACTTTGAACTTCACCTGAGACATTCAATTCCAAAAGCCTCTTGCAACATCTTAAAGATTTCTGTTAAATTTTTTTTTATTCATTTGGCAAAAATCTGAAAATAGTAAACACGAAAACGTCTGTCACTTCACAACAAAGAAGGTTATAGAACATCCATAAAACAGCTGAGCTCAGGAAGAGTCACTACATAGAGATATAAATACTGGAGACGACAAGTCGCCGGTTTTATATGAAGCACTTTAAAGCATTTTAAAGCAAAATTGAACGTTTTTGCATGGAGTGTTTGATGCAGTGGCAGTGAAATGCAAATAGTAGCCTAGTATTCAAATGTTTGGCGATTTTTGTGTTCAAGACCGAAGTATAACATAAATGTGAGTAAGATGCTAATAGTAGTATAGTGTTAGTTGCCGGTCTTTGCGAGGAATAGTCCGGCTTCAAAACAATCGCTGATCGTCATCTCCAGTACATATATCTCTATGAGTCACTACAACTAAAACTGCCAATCGTATAGCTCGCCGACACTCCGTTGGCGTGCAATTCAAAAAGTCCTGGAACTTTTTGATCACCTTCCATAATCCTAAAAACCGAAAATTCTAAATAAAGAGCTAGAATTTTTTTTCTTTAAATTGTTAATAATATTTACTTTATTACAATAAAAATCATAAAGTAAAATATTTAAAATTTAAAAAGTTTTTATCGGAAGGGCTGTTGGATTAGTGAGGAGTAGGGGACAATAAAACTTCTAAAAGAAACATATGTAGCTACTATGCCCTGGGTTGTGATTGGAGCAGTTTCTCAGGAATTATGTGAGTGTTGAAGAGAGATAATGTTGAACCTCTACAGCTCGAAAGGACAACACAGAGTTTGAGTTAAAAGGAGTTCCAGTTTATAGGTAATTATACATCAAGATCCGATCTGAGTTAAATCAAAATGTCAGTACGAGATTAAGAATGGATGACTTTTACAATAGATGCATAGCTGATATTCAATACTACGCATTTGCGATATATACTGGTACCTGGTATGAACCCCTTCAATGGTATAAAAATTCGATAATTTAGTCTAGTCTAGTATTACTGATTGCAGCGCCATTCCGCCAACTTGCGTTCACTAGAGTAACTAAATTCCTTTATCAGTATCAAAACCACCGATAACTACAAGCCTGCTACCAGCGAATCTTGCACGCACACTTCGAAAGCAAAGGGGGCCGATGGTCGACATGTGAAATGTCAATTTCGCTGCGATTGCTGGCCATTTCAAAGAGTTGGTTAATAGTTTTTGTATTAATTAAACTAAATAATTATAAAATAATGACTTGAAACAAGGTGATAAAAAAGCATATGAATGCTTTGTATAATAAAGATTTTTATTTATGTAGCTTCCCGGACTTACAAATTTAGAGTTTCAACTGATCTAAAATAATGTTAAGTTTTTCGTCATGAACAAATTCATCATTCTCTTGCGTAGCTTTTTTCCAACAAATTGATAGATTTTTGTATTAAATCTTCTTTACAGAATTTCAAAATATTTCTTTCCGATTGATATCTAGTTATTATACTATTAAGCTGTGACCATTTCGTTAATTTAGAATTTACAAGAAAGTGGTCTTTTAAAAGTTTTAAATTTACTTCTTCATTCGACACGAAAACTTTTACCTTTAAGTCGTTGAAAACAATAATGCGGACTACACATTCAATACCACAATCGGCATTACTTTTTTCAACAATATAAAAACCAATTTTGTCTCGGATTTCAAATACTGCCATTCCGACAAAATTAATTTTACTTTATTATTTTTTAATAATAAAGTATTGTGATCGACCTGAAATTTCAAAAAAGTTTGCTACCCTGAAATTTTGTATTTACACGTTTTAGGACTAGTAAACACCAAAAAAGCAAAAAAAAAAAATGTCCGTCTGTCCGCCGTAGACGCCGTACGCCGTACGCAAAATCGTTTGAAGGCGCGTAGCTCCCAAACCCGTTGAGATATTAAATTGAAATTTTTATGGTGGGTAGATTCGGTGAACCCCTACGATTGGTATATTTTCGATGGGTGGGGGTACAAGGGGAGAGGAGAGGGGAGCGTTTTAGACGAAAAATTTTGGTTTCTCGATCTCAGGAACCACTTATGCTAGGAGGCTGAAACTTGAAACTTATGTAGTATTATGATAATGAACTCAATTGCAAAAAAATTGTCGATATTGGTTAAGGGGTGTGGAAGTGGGGTGGAAAACAATGAGTCTTTAACGCATGAAAGACGGGATTGAAACATTCTAAAATCGATATCTCCTGAAAAATTGATGTCAGACAATTGAAACTTTGTTGTTGTCCTTAGGAATACTTTAAGATTAGACAAGGGCTAAAATTTTTAAGAGGAGTGGTAGGGTGTGGGGGTGGGGGGTGAAAAACTTTGGATTACAATATCTTCCGAACCAATTACACCAGGAAGATGAAATTTGGTTTCTGTATATGGGATCACAAGAGGAGTTTACCGAAACTAAATCTTTTGAGGGGGGAGGTGGAGCACGAAAGTGGGGGACAGCAATTTTTCAAAAAATGTAATTTTTATATCTCAGAAACCGCATCAGATATGATCTTGAAAATTTTACAGGAGTTGGGGTCGGTAAACTTCTAGTAGGGAAAAAAATGTTGCTGGTGTGGGTGTTGGGGGTGATGGTGAAAGAGGGTAGAAAAGAAAACATTATGATTTTTATTTCTCGAAAACCATAATGAATAGAAAGCTAACAATTTAGGATTATATAGAGCCACTATGGAGACATCCTAGAAAAATAAAATTTTTGATAGGGGTATCATGGTACGGGGGAGAGGGGTGGTTTTTTATATCTCGGAAACGGATTATGCTAGAAAGTTGAAACTTAGTACGTGTATGGAGATGTACTATTAGAGTAATTAAAGCAAAAAAAAAGTTTAGATTTTTATTGGCGTTCAGAGGTTGAGTAATGTCCGTGAATCCACATTTTCACAAACTTCGTTAAAACTTTTAGACATGTCGAGCTATCAAAGCAATTTTACTTCTGCGGCCTATTTATATAAGCGCCTGGTAACGATCTTCAAAATTTTTCGATATCCAACCCCTGAGGGGGTGTAAAGTGGTTGTGTACATATTCACGAATTCTGATATATTTCTAAGGTATATTGAAATTTGGAATTTTACTTCTATAAGCTTTAAACGTAGTCGGGGAAAAACCGATTTAAGTATTTTTCTCAATTAAACCCCCTGGAAGTATTGTTCAAGTTTTCACTGATTCCGAAAATCTCTTAGGTTTAATGTGATCGAATTCGCTTTTACTTACATAGTAATCTACACAGCATCTCATCATTAAACATGTTTCGGACTTCTACCCATAAAATAATAAAGTGGCGCAGATTTTTTTTTAAAATGATCAATTAAATTTTGAAAATTAATTATTTGATCGGCCACGATGCTGCTGTCCTATTCGTTGAGCATATTCCTCCCGTCGCTGCTCCGGGTCTTTTCTGATAGGAAGCTCTTCAGTCGAAAGATAAACAGGCAAATTTGCGAATTTTGTCGGAACGCCATCTTTCTGCAATCTAAAATGCTTCAATGGCACACCGAGATCTCGGCCGTCGACATGTTGCATCTTAATAATTGAATTACTACTAAAATGGTTTATACATGCGTATTGTTGCGAGCTAGGGGTTCGCCGGGATTTCAAGTAAAACACAATTCGTTTAAAATCAAAATAAGTAACAATTTATTCAATCGCACTATTATTCTGTTCGCACATTTATTCGCACTATATGGCAATACCGCCCGCTTATTTATATCGCTTGATTCGATCATACGCAATCGATCGCTTTCCACCAATACGGTCGCGTATAAACGCTGGCTGTCACAGTCGACGTAATAAAAATTACTATGTCCTCGCTGAAAGCTTCACCTGCTTTTATGCTAGCCGGTTGCAGTCTAGGATGTACTTGAATGTTCGCTCGGTGATGTATGTGGATGGTTCTAGAAAGCTTTAGAGCTTTCGATTTTGATCTTCGTTCGGTGGTGTATGCAGAGGGTTCTAGTGAGCTTGAGATCTTTCGACTTTGATCCTCATTGGATTCTAGTATATTGGAGAGCATTCGATAAGAAGGGAGATACAATCGTGTTGTTTCGCCTTATTTACTTTAGCTAGGTTTCTGATTGGGCTATTTTGCAACTAGGTATTCGGTTGTTTGTTTTTTGTTTGTTTACAAAATATTCTGGCGGGAAAAACGCGTACTCTATTTTTCATTAAACAGCAGTGATTCTCTTCACTAAACTTTTAAAATTTATCATGAACAATTATGTTAGCAACTACATTTCTTTTGAAAAACATTTCCATTTAATTTATTAAAAATACAATTTTTAGTAGTTTACGTACGTTTAAAATGATCGTGGAACCGTAATCGTAAACTTCACTTGTTGTGCAGCCAACTGACGGCCCCCTACGCATACTTGTACACAACCTTGTGGCGGGCTTGTAGTTATATGCATATTAACAGAGTATTGATGGTAAGGTTTGACTGTAGTTATACGCAAATAAAATACACAATTATGGCATCCTTCCGGCTGCGCTTATATTTTGGAAAGCGATAATTTCTATTAGCTAGCTATTTTCATTATATAGGTACCTATTGATTTCTGTTATGAGCTCGTCCGTCGCGTTAATTATCACCCAAACAAAACCCACGTTATCCTTGTGATCGAAACGTAAATGAATTTTGTGCATAACATGCGACAAATGCGGCATGAAAACTATTCCGCAGGAGTTAAGTAGCCAGCTAGAGGAAGGACACCTACTCGTAAATCGACTAGTACACAAGCTCGAGTAAAATTTTGTTGAATTTATGGAACTGACGACACGATTGATTATGCTTTGTCCTCGTGTAGCATTACATGTCATATTCACATCAAAGCGTACGTATTATATTGCTTATGTGCTGTGTATAGACAGGGTACACAATGGTCAAGGCTGGAAGTCGGTACGGTGAGGACAAGCTGGACTTCTTTCTACATATTACGAGTATTGTCCACTTTGATATGGAGCTAGAGGACATTATGATTAGATTGGCCCAACGAAATGTCCAAAGTTGAATGAAAATCAATAACTTTATTAATGGCCGACATACACAAATAGTGTGCGTACTCGTTGGCCATTTGTAAAGCGTATGGTATATGAAATCCAATTTCAGGGTCTTGGGTAAATAAATAGCTTCCAGAAATTCGAAGGAAGAAACAATGAAGTTCACATGAAATTAGTGAGCCTTCGAGAATCAACACAAATCAAATTTCTGGTGAAGAAATTATAGCTGCATGCAATGATCCTTTGCTTCTCCAGAAATTTGGTAGCAATACTGGTGTGTGTGAATCCAGTAGCTTAGCCAGATTTTCCTCATTGGGAGAGCTAGAGGGGGGATTGTTCTTCTTTTGGACATCTTCAGTGGTCTTGAAAAGGTAGTCCGAAACCCTTGGAAATAACTCGAAAAGTTTTGTGTCTCAGCTAGTTTTGTTCCCAGCCAATTTGACTCTGTTTACGGGTTGTTCGAGAGCAATACTTAAATGTAAATCAAGGACGACAAACAGAAGTATAAAATGATTTATTTGCATGCTTCCGAATGATATGGCTAGCACTTTTCTTCTGGTGCTGCAGACCGGATGTTGATGGTTGATGCTGCACGGGTGTACTCTGACTTATACTCGCTGCGTTGCCAGATCTAATAATTGTCTCCTGACTGGAGGCAAGAAGTTCGTCCTTAGCGATTGGAAGAGATTCGCGGAACCCAGTCAACTAGTCACTGGACATGGTACAGCGTTGACACCCATGGATTTGACCCTGGACAGGTCACATAGGAACAGGAGAGGTGTTAGGAGGAAAATACTCAGTTGGGTACCTCAATCTTAATAACCACAGCGAACGATTGAATGCATGCGTGTAAGCCTTAGCTGCTAAGTCGGGAAGACCCAGGTCTTTCACGACTAAAAACATTACCAGCATGCGCCCACGTGGAGGACCAAGGGCGAGGATTTCTGCCTGTCTGATGTAGAGAAAAGCGTGCTATTATACAAACTTCCAAATTCTATTGCCATTTTAAGGGTATGGCAGTTGAAAATCCCTCACTGAAAAGGTCAATTTGATAAAACCTGTGATCACAGCAGTTTAGGGTTCATTTCTAATAATGAAACCGGCTCTGATAACATCCTCTAATATCTCAAATATTTGACTAACAAAATTTGACGATAAGTTCTGCCAAATTTCATCCGTTACAATAGACTTTGTGTAGAGCAAATGAAATAAAGTGGCACACAAAAATTTGACGATTACAACATCTGACTGCATTTGCCAGGAAGAATAGTCAACTATTTTACAGCGTGGCATACAGTGTGATACTTCCTTTACTCCACTTCAGAAGTTTAAGCGTGGCATTGAAACTGGGGGATACCTAGAACTACCGCACTTAGCTTGAACCAAATGTCGTTGAAGTGAACGAAAATCGTTGTTCTTAAAGGACGCGCTAAAACAGAAATATACTCTTCTACTAACACAATCACAGATTTTATTACTCGTATTGCGAAGAAATGATATTTTGATGGAGTTGAAAACAAACACAAGAAAACCAAGCGAACTCCATCAGTTGTGCATTTGCGGGTTTGCAATCGCATCGGTGGAATCAGCATCGGCCGCACTAACTTCACCATTGACAATGTCTTGCTCGTCCTGATCGTCGTCCTCGTCCTTGCTCTTCGGCCCAATTGCCAGGCTCTCGACTCGCTGCTGCAAGTACTGCTTGCGTCGTATATCCGCCTTGGCCAGTTTCTCTTCAAGATCTTCGATAGTCGTGGCAACCGGTGGCAGTTCAGTTAAACGTTGCAATCGCTTCGGTGGATGCTTCTTAATCAGGCTGTCTGCATTTTCCTGATCGGCATCGTCAACAATCGGGATCTCGAACGCCTCGGCCGGAGCTGTTCGAAATAAATCAGACAAAAAAAAGGAAGGCAATATTAGCCAAAGTTCGACATTGAGAGTCAGCGTTCGTCTAGATAGTTACGGTATGGTGCCGATTCCAAAGATACTTCGGTGGTTGCCGTTGAACTTCCGTTTCCAGCTTGTTCGCCCTTCATTGCCGCTCCAGCTGCCTGTGACGATGCGCATCCCATCATTAGTTTTTCCGACACGCTCAAAGGTTCGATTCGATGCACTTTGCAATTTGATTTCCGTGGAAACATTTTACACTGCTGGCATTGCTAGGAAAAGCCGGACTCCTAAAATCGATTCGGAATCAAATCGGAAGCGCCACTTTATGGTGAATCGAAACCCTGGTCTATTTCGGTTGCGTTTTCCTATTTCGCGCGGTGAATTCGAAATGTTCAATGAAAAAATCGGAAAAGTCGGAAAATCCCTTCAGCGTCGATCGAATCTTCTCATTTCCGTTCAGGATAGCGATTGTGACTGACACCGGGACTCCATAGAAACTGACATGGGACCTTTCGCTTTCGAATCGAATCCTTCGCGTCAATCGCTGGTGGACTTTTTCTCGTCCTTTTTTCCATTTTTTTTGTCCAATAGTCGATAGAAGGTTATGGGGTTTTGAATCAAGGTTGGGGTTGCTTTAGTGATTTTCCATTATTGCTGCATGTTTAATGTAATATGGGAAAATGGAAAAGCAACATATAGCAGAAGGACATGCGCGTCCTGGCCAGCACTCCGCGGACATGTAGGAAAATTGTTGCTTGATTGGAGATAAAACCGTCGAATGTAGCAATTAGGAAAATTTTATTTGCCCCATGACAATTTTCCTGATGACCAGCAGACCGCTGGCCTGGGGAGCACCACACGGCAATTCGACGGTATCACCCTATTTATGCTCTAATGACCGACAACTTTAGTGGTTTTTTCGAGGTTCATGTCCAAGGGGAAGTTGGCTGTTTCGAAGGATTATTGAGTTCTTTCGAAGTGGTGGCTAATTGTTTTGATAAAGAGTATTAGTTTGACTAAAAGGCATTCTAATCAATAGCTACCAAATCGTGCTGTTTCGAAGTAGTTGGTTACCTTGAACTGAGCTTGTTCACACCTGGAGGTCAATGGTTTTATGCTATTGCTAGCAAGGACACAGAAAGAAAAAAACTTTGCGATCATTGATGTTAACTTATTTCGACAAGGGCCAATCCGTCCCGTAATTGGAAAATTGCCTTGAGTATCGATACTTAACGATTTCATACCACAATAAGGTTTTTTCTTATTAGTAAATCTGCTTGTCTTCATGTTTGTGCCGTCATAACTTCAAAACAGCCCAACTGAT
Source organism: Beris morrisii (assembly GCA_951812415.1). Lineage (NCBI taxonomy): Eukaryota > Metazoa > Arthropoda > Insecta > Diptera > Stratiomyidae > Beris > Beris morrisii. The sequence continues at coordinate 7,188,951 of OX638313.1, forward strand.
TTAGATTACAGATTGTAAGACTATAGAAGCTTAAACTTAAATTCATATGAATAAACATAGCTTCAAAATCGTCAGATTGCAGGTTCTTTCTGATAAAGGGTTATTCAATCGGTACATAACAATTTTGTATTTTAATACAAACGCACCCATAAACTTTTTTGCTGGTCTGTCAATGTCAAAACGTGAGTCAAGGCTTACATTTTTGTCGTGGTGAAGTTCACGAACGAGCAACATTTGGAAATTATTTCAATTATTCTGTGTTTTATTTAAATACAAAATTGTTATGTACACTCATAAAAATCGATGTAATAAATTTAACGATATTGCTTTGTAATTCCTATTTCAACGAAATTTTGTTGATATTACGATTTTTTAATATTTTTAACGAAAAAGGACATCAAAATCTAAGGAGCGTATCTTAAATATTATGAAATACATTTCGTAGAAAATGTCTTGTTGTTTGCGACATGATCAGTGATGCCAGATCGATGGTAATTACCATATTTCACATAAAGTATTATAGTTTTATCTCCTATCTACCGTGTTATCGAACCAATTTCTGAGGTAATCTTCTGAAATCATTTTGTGTTACATATTCAAATATTTTATTACAATTACAAAGGAAAGGATAGCTTTTGCAGGTATATCAAATTGATAATAGAATTATTTTGATATTTTGAACAATGGAGAGTCTGCAAAAAAAAATTGAAAATCATTATTACAAGAACCTCTGCATAAGGTGGAACAATGGTGACATGGAAAAATAAGTGATATTTCGTGCAGCAAGCATTAACCACTTTAAAAAATTTATTTAAAAAAAATTATAATACCAAAAATTAATAGTGCAAGTGTGGAAAAGATTTACAAAATCTCAAAAAGTATAATTTTCCCTTTCCATTAATTTCACATTTATAATATTTCACGAAGGTTTCGGTTTGTTATGTCTTGGAAATCGATTTTGCTAAATGTTGAAATTTGTATATTGGCAACACTTATTGGCGATTGTAAGCATGTTTAATGCAGAGAATACCTGACAAGACTATTCGAAACGGCAGGCAGTTGAAGATCACCATTGAGACGCGATAGACACAAAAGTAAACGATATAAAATAAAAAACCAATAAAACAAATTGAAACTGTTTTTACTGAAGACTTTACAGGTTGTATTTAAATCTAATTTTAGTTTGATAAATTAGTTCCCGGTAAATCTTATCAAAATCCGTAGTTTTAGTTAGTCGATACGGTGATCATGCGAATTGGACCTGGCATCACTGGACATGACTACCTTAAAACAATTAAAGTTCAATTGTCTGTTATTTCCACGATGACTTTTTTTAATTCAATGCGACGGGTTCGTTATTTCTACGTTGATCTTTTTAATTCTTCGCGGCGATATCGTTATACACAGTGCGACAAATAAGTTCCAAGACTCGAACCATATCTGAGTAACTAATAAGACCATCTATGTTTACAGACCGGCGTTTGAAAGCTGTGACACTCCTCTTCCCGGTAATACCAATTTTGTTTAAATCGGTTGATAGATAGCAAAGTTATGCCAGTTCTCCTAAAACAACTTTTTAGTCGATGTTGAAATATTAAAATGTTGCTCAAACAATGCTCATTACATTCTTCGATAACAAAGGAATTGTCCACAGGGAATTCGTTCCAAGTGGCCAAACAATTACTGACGCATTTTATCTCGAAGTTTTGAAGCGTGTGATGGCCAGAATCCGTCGTATTCGACCCGAATATCGTGATCCAGAGAACTGGATAATGCACCGAGTCACACCTCACTCATTGTTCGTCAATTTTTGGCTCAGAATCAAGTCTGTGTGTTGAATCATCCACCGTATTCACCTGATTTGGCCACATGCGATTTTCTATTCTCGAAATTGAAATTGAAGTTGAAAGGATCATTTTTTAATGACATTTCGACCATCAAAACAGTTTCAATACGAGCACTAGAGGCATTTTCACAAAATGAGCTAGAACACGCATTTGAATCATTGTTGAATCGCTGTAACAAGTTTATTGAAACTGGAGAAGAATATTTTGCATAAAAAAATTTAAAAATATCCAGATTTTTTCTGGCCGTGTATTTACGATAACTTTTTTAATTCGATGAGATCGTGTCGTATTTCGTACTGAATTTTTTATTTCGTACTGAATAGCTTAAAATTTCTTCGCGCTGCATCACTTTGCTTACAACAATCGCGACGAGTGGTACTCATATTTTTCATTAATTGTGCAGTCAGTGCGTTTGTTTCAACAAGTGAAAACATGTGCAGTGAAGTGCAACTTATCGAAAATATAATTTTTTGCAGATCCACTTCTCGACGCTTTGATTGAATGGGGGTTCGAAGACCTGTATGTTCATATGAAAAGTAACTAAAAATTATTTTACAAAATAATTATTGCAGTTGTCGTATCAATTGCAACGATCGACTATTGGTGGGCTTCATATCTCAAATCATATAAGAATACTGTCATACTGATGCTATTAAAACATCAATTTTTCAGTATTTAAATTGGTTCGAGCAAGTAATCGACACGAGAACCGCTAAACAAGGAAATATTCAATACTCAGTAGTGTAATTTAGATGACGAGATCGATTATGAGTGTTTAAAAATCTTCGAAAAAAAGTTGCTGGACTGGCAGCAATTAAATGTAAATATATAATCGTTTTTTTTTACTTTTTTATTTATTACAGTTTATAATTACAGTTAATCGTTATTTATTATAGTTAATACAGTTCTAATTTTAGGGCTATTTAAATACTGATATCAATATTGCATCAGACAGCACACGTTCTGTTTCGTCCAGTGTGAAGAAAGAATGGCTGGAAACTGCTTCACAACATGATTCGCAGGAAAATGTGAGAAAAATTGCTACTTATTCCAACTACTCAATTGAACATAAGTCAATTTTTTTTATTTTTCAACATTACGTTCTGTGGAACTATTTACAAAAACAACTATTTATTACCTCTAATTAAGGAAAATAAGAAAATATATAAGATTAAGTGTTTTTCTAAATATATGTGAAACAATGGTACATTTGTGTGCGCATGTAAATCTTATTAGTTACTATGATCACTTTATGAGTTTTATTATTAATGAAACATCAGAATCTGCATCAGAAATTAAGCACTTTGAAGAATTTGATAAGCCACCGACCCATGTGTATTATTTACCTACAGGCCAGCAAGTAGTAAGAATAAAAAATTTCTTTTGATATACTTATTTTATTCTGTTAGAATAAAATAGAATAATTATAAAAAAAGTAAATAAAATATAATTACAGAGTCTGTACTCAAACTGAAATTAAAAATAAAAATGAATTCAGTACACGAAACGTTTTATATTGTCATTTTGAAATTTGAAGAGCCTTTGAATTGCCGACAATATGGGTTTTATGTAGATCCACTAATCCATTGCTTTGCTCATTGTTTAGTATATGCAACTTCGTTGTATCTATAATAATCTTCGTTGATTTTACTTAATACTTTACGAAAACATAATCTTGATTTAACGACACACTTTTTTAAATCCATATAACACTTCATTAAAATAACGGAAATAAGTTGGTTATAATTTACTAAGCGCATCGTAAATAATAACTAATTTATTGGATTCCATTTCGTTGTATCTACATACAATACTTTTCATTAGTTTAACCAATCAATTTACGAAATCACGATCTAGATTTAATAATACACTTTTTATAAACTAACATAAGACTTCGTGAAATCAACGAAAAACGTTCTACAATACCCTAAACGTTCTTTTTACGAATATTTTCAATGGCTCGAAATCAATGTAAAAATTCGTAACTTTTCGTATAATCTATTAAATACTAGCCGCGTACCGCGGCTACGCTCGCTTTGCTCACGTTGTTCCATCGCTCCTGTTACTCCCGTTGATCTCGTTGCTCCCTTTTCTCCTGTTGATCCATTGCTCCTGTTTCTCCCGTTGATCCATTGCTCTTGTTTCTCCCGTTGATCCATTGTTCTGGTTTCTCCCGTTACTCCCGTTGCTTCGTTGCTCACGTTACTCTATCCTCTATCCACCATCCTCCATCCCTCATCCCCAATCCACCATACTCCATCCTACATCCTCTATCCACCATCCTCTATCCACCATCCTCCATCCTCTATCCTCTATCCTCTATCCTCTATCCACCATTCACCATCCTCCATCTACCATCCCCCATCCTCTATCCTCCATCCTCTATCCACCATCCACCATTCTCCATCCACCATCCACCATCCCCATCCATCATCCTCCATCCACCATCCTCCATCCACCATCCTCCATCTTCCATCATCCATCCTCTATCCTCTATCCTCCATACCTCATCCTCCATCCTCTATCCACCATCCTCTAACCACCATCCACCATCCTCCATTTACCATCCCCCATTCTCTATCCTCCATCCACCATCCACCATTCTCCACCCACCATCCACCATCCTCCATCTTCCATCCTCCATCCTCTATCCACTATCCTCTATCCACCATCCATAGTCCAACTTTACCATTTAGTAATAGGAACGCGTAACTAATACACCGAAAACGAACAAACTGCCGCTAAATCATATGAAAAACACTCAAATGTTGAAATAACTCGCGTACCACCAATTGTTAAATGATTTTGTTAACGCAGAAACCATCTCCCACCATCCTCTATCCACCATCATCCATCTACCATCCCCCAAACTCCATCATCCATCCTCCATTCTCTATCCACCATCCTCCATCTTCCATCCTCCATATTCCATCTTCCATCCACTATCCTCTTATACCATTTAGTAATAGGAATAGGCATAACTAATACACCGAAAACGAACTGCCGCTAAATCATATGAAAAACACTCAAATGTTGAAATAACTCCATCATCCATCCTCCATCTTCTATCCACCATCCTCCATCTTCCATCCTCCATATTCCATCTTCCATCCACTATCCTCTTATACCATTTAGTAATAGGAATAGGCATAACTAATACACCAAAAACGAACTGCCGCTAAATCATATGAAAAACACTCAAATGTTGAAATAACTCGCGAACCACCAACTGTTAAATAATTTTGTTAACGCAGAAACCATCGAGGGCGTACCCTCAACAAATCACCAAAGTTTCATCGCAATTGGATGAGTGGTTTAGGAGCCTATACAGGACAAACAGACAAACAGACAAACAGACAAACATTCATTTTTATATATAGAGATTTTTCTGAGTGTACCTATTGAAAATTTCTATGTAAATAGCTAACGGTTGCAGATAACGTAGACGGTTGTTTTTAATTTTATTTCAATACTTTTGGATAAACGCTATTTGATTCAATTATTAATTGCTATTTTTATTTTAATTGTCTACGTCGAAAATGGGACTCTGGTTGACGGCGGGCTGAGCAGGCAAGCACTTAAGTAATGCCTTGGTTCCTGACAATGGAAATATTTGGAAATTTGTTGTGTCGTTCAGGAGCTGCTACACAAGTGCTCGACTCTCGTTACACTCTCATATCACTCCCTGTACCACTATTGTTTTCCAAGATGGCGATACATACTTCACCAATGACCCAATGACATTGGCGTCATGAAAGAATTTAATATACCGAAGAAATTATATAAATAATCGTTTAATAGGCTTCACACTGTCCATACTAATCACAAAATACCACAAGTTTTCTTTTGCATTTGAAATGAGTTTCCTTGCCATAAGTCGCAATAGCACCTAGCCGCTTCCTGCCTAAAATGGACCTGAGGTGTTGAGGACGTGCCCGCGTTCCTGCCGTTTCTGCCAATCAAGTGGAGAGAGATAAAAAAAAAACTTTAATAATAGACCGATAATTATAATGTTTGTGCGATATTAGCAGTTAAGACGCACAGGTAGTTTACCTGTGTACTGCCAAAGCTAATTAAGTATGAAAATATTGCTGTCATCGAAGAGAGGAGGAAAAGAACAAAAAGCCGGAACTTCCTAAATTGGGTTATGACGAATGCGTGCATTGTCGTTTCATCAGATTATCGACTAGCACAACTTGTAACTGTACTGGCATTTTACGAGCTAATAAAATACCTGTAGCTCTTAAACAACTATAAAGATATAAACTAGTAGGAAGAGTTGACTTGCTTCGGTATTAAAACAAAATTTGACAACTTTATAGTTTTCCGGCTTCGAATAAATCCAGAATGCGTCAAAAGTTCTTACACGGCTCATATCGACAATAATTAAGGGCTTTATAACGGTCGTCATTACATAGTCATTGTAACTCTTAATTGACTCCAACGCCAGTTCGTCACATTACAAATTTGGTATTACAAATGACGTTTGACTCCGGCGCATCTACGTTTTTTTACTCTAGACTGTTTTTTTTATGAAGTAATTCGAAGTTGTTTTTTTCAGTCTTTTGTCCAATTTGTTACTAAAGTATAGTACTGTGTTCGGCGAAACGAAAACGAACGAAAAAGGTACGTTCGAAGTAGGGTGAAATAAACTATACAGTTCGCTACTAGATGTCAGTGAAATTAGCACGCGAAATTTGAAAAAAATTAAAATATTGGCTAGAAATTACAATTCCGGCACACAACACAACAAAATATAATTCACACAAAATTTCCCGAGCACAAACGAACTGAATTGACAGCGAACGGTTGAAAATTTTGAATTGTCAAATATTTCGCTTCTCATACAAGGGTACCGTACCCTTGGAAACCAAACTTTAACTAACCCAAGCGCCATCTATTAGTGACTACTGCAAATGTCCATTCCGCCCATGAACACAGTACTGAAAAACGAACGAAATATTTCGTCGCAAAAATTGAGCGAAATATTCATTTTTTTTATATGGGATTTGACAGTTTATTTCGTTTCGCTCGGAACACAATACTAGGCATAAAGGCGGGTTTAAGGCCAGAAATACATGGGAATATATCTGCATGCACCGCGGTAAAACGGATTTAGAACGCTTGAGCTTAAATGCGACGAAACACACGCTTATTCTGCATGCAGCGGAGCGCTGCAAGATGTCTACTTCTACTTTTGCTGTGCAGCGGCAGTATTGCCACAACTTGATGTTGAAATTTACCAACACAGAAAAATAAAAAAGTGGTTTCACAGTTAATTTTTTAGTTGTAATTTTGTACCTGTGGAATGCAGTAGCGATGGAGGAGCGTTTCATCGAACTTAGAAAAAATAACCAATTTTTATTCGATAAAACCAGTCGAAATTACTGAATAAATATATTTTTGCGTGATCAAAACTAAGATAATTTTTTGTCAATTAAACTAAACTGAAGCTGAAACTCAAACCGACTATCAGAAAATGCGGTGATTTATGACAAATACAACCAAAAGAGCTGTCAAAAACTCTGCAAATCTGTTTCACATGCATAGATGCGTGCACCGCTGCGAGCATTATTCTGCACATGTATTTCTGGCTTAAGCTGGGTTTTCATGGTGATACCTGCTATTTTTGCAGAAACTTTTAAGGAGAAAAAAAAACTGTTATGATCTATTGTGAATGAGAGAAACGATCGGAAACATGCATTTTTTGCGGGCGATAGTTTTATCAATGTGTGTGTGCCTGCATTTTTTCCTGCCATAAAAAGTTCTCGAGCTGAGAGCTGGTTACCGGGTAGCATATTCTCCTCTGGTAGCACTAATTTCACATACTTTCGAAATTTTTTAGTTGCCGGTAACACTAATTTTACACTATTATTTTTTAATAATAAAGTATTGTTATCGACCTGAAATTTCAAAAAAATTTGCTATCCTCAAAAATATTGTATTTTCACGTTTTAGGACTAGTAAACCCCAAAAAAGCAAAAACAAAATATTACTCTGTCCGCCGTTTGAAGGTGCGTAGCTCACAAACAATTTGAGATACAGAAAAACCTGTCTACAACGGACCCTCTATAAAACGGAAACCTGCAATAACGGAAAAAAAACTGGGAACGGAGCCTTTTCCAATGCAAAACACCCTGTATAAAAAGGGAACCTGTCTAACGGGTATGAGCACATAGGCTGAGATTTTTACAAATGACCACTTAAATTAAAATTAAAATGAAATTCAAATCCGCAAACAGATTTAAAAAAACAAAAATTTGAGCCCAGGAGAGCGGAAGTTCATTTTGGGGGCGTGGATTACGTAGAGGGTACGTATGGGGTACGATCGTACCCCATACGTACTCCTTAATGGGTATGAGCGCATAGGCTGAGATTTTTACAAGTGACCACTTAAATTAAAATTAAAATTAAATTCAAATCCGCAAACAGATTTAAAAAAACAAAAATTTGAGCCCAGGAGAGCGGATGTTCATTTTGGGGGCGTGGATTACGTAGAGGGTACGTATGGGGTACGATCGTACCCCATACGTAAACCTTAATGGGTATGAGCGCATAGGCTGAGATTTTTACAAGTGACTACTTAAATTAAAATTAAAATTAAATTCAAATCCGCAAACAGATTTAAAAAACAAAAATTTGAGCCCAGGAGAGCGGAAGTTCATTTTGGGGGCGTGGATTACGTAGAGGGTACGTATGGGGTACGATCGTACCCCATACGTACCCCTTAATGGGTATGAGCGTATAGGCTGAGATTTTTACAGGTGACCACTTAAATTAAAATTAAAATGAAATTCAAATCCGCACACAGATTTAAAAAAACAAAAATTTGAGCCCAGGAGAGCGGAAGTTCATTTTGGGGGCGTGGATTACGTAGAGGGTACGTATGGGGTACGATCGTACCCCATATGTACCCCTTAATGGGTATGAGCGTATAGGCTGAGATTTTTACAAGTGACCACTTAAATTAAAATTAAAATTAAATTCAAATCCGCAAACAGATTTAAAAAAACAAAAATTTGAGCCCAGGAGAGCGGAAGTTCATTTTGGGGGCGTGGATTACGTAGAGGGTACGTATGGGGTACGATCGTACCCCATACGTACCCCTTAATGGGTATGAGCGTATAGGCTGAGATTTTTACAAGTGACCACTTAAATTAAAATTAAAATTAAATTCAAATCCGCAAACAGATTTAAAAAAACAAAAATTTGAGCCCAGGAGAGCGGAAGTTCATTTTGGGGGCGTGGATTACGTGGAGGGTACGTATGGGGTACGATCGTACCCCATACGTAAACCTTAATGGGTATGAGCGCATAGGCTGAGATTTTTACAGGTGACCACTTAAATTAAAATTAAAATTAAATTCAAATCCGCAAACAGATTTAAAAAAAACAAAAATTTGAGCCCAGGAGAGCGGAAGTTCATTTTGGGGGCGTGGATTACGTAGAGGGTACGTATGGGGTACGGTCGTACCCCATACGTACCCCTTAATGGGTATGAGCGCATAGGCTGAGATTTTTACAACTGACCACTTAAATTAAAATTAAAATTAAATTCAAATCCGCAAACAGATTTAAAAAAACAAAAATTTGAGCCCAGGAGAGCGGAAGATCATTTTGGGGGCGTGGATTATGTAGAGGGTACGTATGGGGTACGATCGTACCCCATACATACCCCTTAATGGGTATGAGCGCATAGGCTGAGATTTTTACAGGTGACCACTTAAATTAAAATTAAAATTAAATTCAAATCCGCAAACAGATTTAAAAAAACAAAAATTTGAGCCCAGGAGAGCGGAAGTTCATTTTGGAGGCGTGGATTACGTAGAGGGTACGTATGGGGTACGATCGTACCCCATACGTACCCCTTAATGGGTATGAGCGCATAGGCTGAGATTTTTACAACTGACCACTTAAATTAAAATTAAAATTAAATTCAAATCCGCAAACAGATTTAAAAAAACAAAAATTTGAGCCCAGGAGAGCGGAAGTTCATTTTGGGGGCGTGGATTACGTAGAGGGTACGTATGGGGTACGATCGTACCCCTTAATGGGTATGAGCGCATAGACTGAGATTTTTACAAGTGACCACTTAAATTAAAATTAAAATTTGAGCCCAGGAGAGCGGAAGTTCATTTTGGGGGCGTGGATTATGTAGAGGGTACGTATGGGGTACGATCGTACCCCTTAATGGGTATGAGCGCATAGGCTGAGATTTTTACAACTGACCACTTAAATTAAAATTAAAATTAAATTCAAATCCGCAAACAGATTTAAAAAAACAAACATTTGAGCCCAGGAGAGCGGAAGTTCATTTTGGAGGCGTGGATTACGTAGAGGGTACGTATGGGGTACGATCGTACCCCATACGTACCCCTTAATGGGTATGAGCGCATAGGCTGAGATTTTTACAACTGACCACTTAAATTAAAATTAAAATTAAATTCAAATCCGCAAACAGATTTAAAAAAACAAAAATTTGAGCCCAGGAGAGCGGAAGTTCATTTTGGGGGCGTGGATTACGTAGAGGGTACGTATGGGGTACGATCGTACCCCTTAATGGGTATGAGCGCATAGACTGAGATTTTTACAAGTGACCACTTAAATTAAAATTAAAATTAAATTCAAATCCGCAAACAGATTTAAAAAAACAAAAATTTGAGCCCAGGAGAGCGGAAGTTCATTTTGGGGGCGTGGATTACGTAGAGGGTACGTATGGGGTACGATCGTACCCCATACGTACCCCTTAATGGGTATGAGCGCATAGGCTGAGATTTTTACAAGTGACCACTTAAATTAAAATTAAAATTAAATTCAAATCCGCAAACAGATTTAAAAAAACAAAAATTTGAGCCCAGGAGAGCGGAAGTTCATTTTGGGGGCGTGGATTACGTAGAGGGTACGTATGGGGTACGATCGTACCCCATACGTACCCCTTAATGGGTATGAGCGCATAGGCTGAGATTTTTACAAGTGACCACTTAAATTAAAATTAAAATGAAATTCAGATCCGCAAAGAGATTTAAAAAAAAGGAGAGCGGAACTTTATTGGGGGGTTCGTGGGGGTTCGTAGGGGGTATGTAGTGGGTACAAACGTACCCCCTACGTACCCCCTAATTGGTATGAGCACATATTCTGATATTTTTACAAGTGACCACTTAAATTAAAATTAAAATGAAATTCAAACCCGCAAACAGATTTTAAAAAAAATTTAGGACCAGGAGAGCGGAAGTTTATTGGGGGGTTCGTGGGGGTTCGTAGGGGTACGTAGGGGGTACGTTCGTACCCCCTTTAATGGGTATGAGCACATAGACTGAGATTTTTACAAGTGACCATTTAAATTAAAATTAAAAACATAACGCAGTCACGATCGGCTGCAAGCTAATCGTATGATACTCTAGATGAAATAATGAACTCCGATTTATATTTTAGTTGGGATTATATCAAAAGAGTGAGGAGTGCACATACAATTATTGCATAACTTTTTATTTACAGGTAGAAACGATTGTATAGTGGCTACTCGATGGATGGTTAAACGATTGCTTAAGTTATAGTGAGTTCCATAAATTAAGTTGGGACGTTTTTACAGAATTTTTGTATGGCAACTACATGAAGGAATTACGGGATGTTTTTCATATTAATACCTTCAGCTGCGACTATTATAAAATAAACGTATACAAAATTTCAAAATCGTAACTTAATGCTTTCTAAAGTTATCGTTCAATATTGGTGAACACGTGTTTTAAGAACTTTAGTATGATATGAGAGGGGTGGAGGGGATAGTGTTTTAGACGCAAAATTTTGGATTCTAGATCTCACACATTTTAAGAGGAGTGGTGGGGTGATAAAACAAATACGTAAACAAATAAAAAAAATCTGCCAACGGTCTGGGCGAAACTTTATTATTTTTCTGGTCAAAGTTCGGGAAGCGGTTAAAAAAGGGTCGTGCTGGAATGCTTACATGGCGTAACCTACGCTACTTCCACATATAACACATGAATTGCGTAATTGTGTCTTACGCCGGGAGGCGGTCAAAGTCGGAGCAGTACATTACTTGGTTGGAGATTAGAAAATTTCTTGGAAAGTTAATTTTGTCTTTAGAAAATCAAAATATCTAAAATAAGAGTTGAAGCCTTCATTCCATTTTCAGAAAATTGATTTTTCAACAAAAAAATGTGAAAAAAGCACGAGAACTTTCTGGAAAAAGCTAAAAATTTGCAATTCGTTTAATTAAGCGAGTTTTTTGAGCAAAACGCAAAAAAGAAAATCAAGTCGAATTTTGTGGTTCTAGAGATCCACTCTTTCGGCCAGCGCACCCTCCCCTTTTACCCGATTTTCATTCTGTTTGATTTTTTGAGTTGTTGGTTTTCTCACCTTTATTTTGATATATGATACGCGACTATTGGAGAAAACGGTATTTCAGAAAATTTATTTTTTCACCAAAAAAATGGGGTAAAACACAACTTTTCTTTTCTTTTTCCGAACTTTTTTTAGGTTTTCAGTCACATAGTAACCTACACCGCGTCTCAGATTTAAACGCGTTCCGGACTTCTACCCAAAAATAATAAAGTTGCGCCCAGGCTGTTGGCAGAATTTGTATACTCATTTGGTTATAACAATAATCAAATTAGTTCAATATTCCACCACCTACAATTTATTCTACTCTTGGACTAGTAAGTATAATAATCGATCCATTCGATTTCAGAACTTACTTCTTTCCTTTGCCTCACGAAAACCATTTCCATTCTCAAGAATGCGCTCGCCATTACTATACAAGATTCACGGAGTAGCTGTATCTAGCTGCCTGCCAGTTAATGTTGGAAGCTATCACATTTTAAGCGAATCGCAATCCGATAAATGAATTTCGATTGGCCCACATTACTTTCAGCAATTAATCGCTCTCGAGAACTTCTCAAGGACTCCCGTAAATTCTCGGCATCAATTCGAAACGATCGAACGGGAACGAGTAGAAGGACATCGAAATCCGAACCTTAACTCGTTTCCTTCGAATTCTTGAAACCTGAAAAATCAGGCCGGAATCGAGTGCTTCCTGGAATTCGCCGAAGTCGTCGTTGGTGGTTGGTCCGTATATGGAGCGACCCCATATAGCGATATGATTGCTCCTACGTTTAAAGGATTAAAGTGGCCAAGGAAAATCACTAATTGTTAGGTTAAGATATTGGGAGGGAAATAGCAGGATGAGGGAGGGGACTACTGAAGAAAAAACCTTAAGTACTTGGAGGGTTTTCGCAATTTAAACATTTCAAGATGCCGGCAAGGACGATAAAGAAGTTCTATGGAGGCACTCTTGTGTTTAAGTGTTTCGATTGGTTCACGCTCGTTGCGGAGGCGAAATTATCATACCAGCGTTTCACATCGTCCTCCACACCTGAAGGAGTTCGGTAAGTTTCCCAATGGTTTTGTCATTATTAAACCGGCTGACGATAATTGTTTCGGGAAAGGGATTTAAGTGACTTTAAATGTCGCAAATCTAACGCTATGACACTCGTTTACAACCGATGAGTGATACTGTTGGCACTTATTCTGTCTCCAGTCACGCAGCACAAGTGCCTTTCGTAATACTTAAACTCACAATGACCATTTTTACTTTATTATTTTCTAATAATACAGTATTGTGATCGGTTTTAAAAAAAAAAAAAATTTGCTACCCTGAAAATTTTTTTTTTCGCGTTTCATGACTCGTAGACACGAAAAAAGAAAAAAAAAATTTCAGTCCGTCTGTCCGCCGTACGCAAAATCGTTTGAAGGGTCCTAGCTCCCAAACGGTTTGAGATATTAAATTGAAATTTTTTTTATGAATAGACTGGGCAGACCCCTTGAAGTGACCAAATTCTGAGGGGTGGGGGTGTGAGGGGGGAGGAGGGGAAGCGTTTTAGACGGAAAATTTTGGTTTTTAAATCTCAGCAACCGCTTATGCTAGGAGGCTAAAACTTGGAATTTATATAGAACTTCGATAGTGGACCCATTTGCAAAAATTGTTAATATGGGTGAAACGGTGTGGGAGTGGGGGGAAAATAATGCTTCCGAAAAGCAAAAAAGCCGAGATTGACACATTCTAAAATCAATATCTCCTAAATGGTTAAAGTTACAAAATTGAAACTTAATGAATATATGTAGGTATACTAGGAGAATAGATCGCAAACAAAATTTTGAGTGGGGGCAGTGGCGTACGAGGGTGGGGGTAAAAAACTTTAGATTATGATATCTCACGAACCAATTGCACTAGACAAATAAAATTTGGTTTATGTATAAAGGTTGACAAATGAAGTTTGCTGAAAGTAAAATTTTTTAAGGGGGCGGTGGATCATGAAAGTGGAGGGGATGCGAATTTTTTTAAAAAATCACGTCTCATATCTCAAGAACAGTGTGAGGTAGATGCTTAAAATTTTTACCAGAAGTAGGTCTAATAGACCCATATCAAAAAAATTTTGGGTGTTAGGGTGAGGGAGGGTGAAAAGTAAAAAGTTCAGCTTTTTATATCTCGAAAATATATAATGATATAAAGCTGAAACATGGTATTTAGATAGAGCTATAGTAGTAGCATCTTGGAAAAATATAATTTTTTATAAGGGCAGTATGGTACGGGGGTGGGGGATGTTTTTCCTATCTTATGCTACAAAAATTTTCAAATATCCATTGGCGTTCGGAAGGGGAGCCGAAAAAATTTATCAGTGAAAATGGAATGCATATATTTTCACGATTTTCGTCATATCTATTAGGTCTTCCCAAATATTGATTTCATTTTTTGTCTACGGCTTCTTCACATAAATACCTAGAAAGTGTTCAGGATTTTTTGAGATTCGAACCCCAAGGGGGTGTAAAGGGGTTGTATACTTATTCACGAATTATGCCATATGCCCCAGTTCTGATCAAATATCGAATATCTTTTCACTTTCACGGGCTTGCGTAATAATCGCCTAAAACTTGTTTTTAAGTTTTTTCCTTTTTCAACCCCTAAGAGGATAAAAGGGTTGAACAAGTTTTCACAAATTCCCTCATATCCTTTAGAAGTGATAAGTAATTCAATTGTTTTTACTTTCTCGTGCTGTCTTCATATTTATCTATTAACTCCTTTCAGGATTTTTGGATATTCAACCCCCAAGTGGGTGTAAGGAGGTTGCATATGTTTTCACAGATTCCTACATATTGCTTAGATCTGAGGATATATCGAATTAAGTTTTACTTCCTAATAAGAGCCAAAAAGTCAATTTCAGTATTTTCAGATTTTCAATCCTAATTGGGTTGTAAGCTTTTCAAAGGTTCGACATATTTCTTAGGTTTGATGAGATATTAGATCGCTTTTCATTTCCACAGACTTTTTATATAATCGCCTACAAACCCATTTCTCAATTTTTCGATATTCAACCCCCAAGGGTTTGCATATGTTTTCACAAATTTTGCCATCCCTTAGTTCTGATGAGATATAAAATTGGTTATTACGGCATTTGATGTAATGACCTAAAAACTAATTTCACGATTTTTCGAATTTCTCGAATTTTCACAAATTTTTCAAAATCCCTCGTGTCTCATGAGATATCAAGTTGGTTCTTATGAAATCGTTTAAAAACTTGTTTCACCATTTTTTCGAAATTCAAACCCCAAGTGGAAGTAATGGGTTTGTATACGTTTTAACAATTCGTCATATCTCTTAAGTCTGATAAGGCAACAAATTCGTTTTTACTTTTAGTGTACATAATATACCGAAATTCGTATAGTCTACAGGGGCTTTTTCAATGTTTAATTGGCTAAAAATCTATATTTTAAATATTTTTATTTTAAGAACAAAATTAACTTTCCAAGAAACTTCATAATCTCGAAACAACTGATGATATGCTCCAACTTTGACCGCTCCCGAACTTTGGCCCGAAAAATAATAAAGTTTCGCCCAGACCATTGGCAGATTTTTTTATCGCAGTGACTAGCTTAGACGACAACGACAAACGGCACCTTCAAAACTCAAAACTCAGAATCAATATTTTCACTCTTCTTCTTCTATGACGCTACAGCCTGTTTTGAGTCTTGTCCACCTCTTTTAATTTCCACAAACGTGTTAAGAAGAAAATTATTCTGCAGGCAAAGATTCCGATATTGCAATAGTTTTTATTTTTTCGCGCCCTTAAATTCGCTCCCACCCCAAGTATATACCAGCGAAGATACCGTCATGTTATGTAGAGCAAAATAATTGCGCGGCTGGAAATAAATTGATTCAGGTGACTCAATTAGTTTTTTTGGTTTTAGTCCTCAAACCACAAACAATCGAATTAAAACTGTTTGCTAATATCTGGGCTATTTGAAATTTTGCCAGAACCTTTCGAATAGAATTTTGGTCGGAAAAAAATGTTGTTAGGGATTCAAACCTGAATTAAACAAAAAAAAACTCGTGTTTAGAAATAAAATAATTTCAATCGACAGAGCAGAATATATAACTATTAGGTTGTTGCAGATGAAATGTCGTTTTTGGTAGTGCAATTTCAAACAGCTGCAACTTTTATAAAACTTAATTTTATTAATCAAAATAGGCACCAGCACATGCAATCCACGGTTACCACATGGCTCACTTTGAAGGGTCATATCCTCCTGATCGGAATTTTTCGAACCATTGCTGTGTGGTTCGTTTGTTTACCGTGTCAGCTCCAAGTGCCCTTGATGTCTTGGGGTGCCTCCGTTGCGATGTGGCCAAGTTTAACTCGTAAAGGAAAAGTACCCGTTTTTGACTCGAATTCATTTTTTTTTCTTTTTTTTCTGTCCGATCACAATGATGTTCTAAACTGAAATGATTATATGAGTAAATGTAGGGTATTTAAACTTCAATACCCAACACCACTAGTGCCACCTGGCGGAAGTTTGAGAGATGAAAATCGCAACTAACTTCACTTCATAGCGAACAACCTTTCATCTGCAACAACCTAATAACCTGCACATTAGCGATGACAGAGAAAACAACCATTTTTATACTCTAGAAATAACCAGGAGGCTATTTGGAATGTTATTTTTTAGGTTGTCAGTCGCATAGTAACCTACACCGCATCTCATCATTAAACACGTTTCGGACTTCTACCCATAAAATAATAAAGTTGCGCCCAGACTGTTGGCAGATTTTTTTATTTACTTACGTATTTTTTTTGTTTGTTTGTGGCCAAAAACTCGAAATCCCCCTGACGTCCGTCCGTCCGTCTGTCCGTTAGCACGATAACTCAAGAACGCCTTCACCTAGGATCTTGAAATTTAGAATCTGGACGTTTGGTTGAATTTGTAAGGCTAAGTTCGTTAACGGGCAAAATCGTACCACTCCTTCGGGTAGCTGCCATACAAAATGTCCTTAAATCACGTGTTCAACGATATTGACCAATAACTTCGGAACGCCAAAAGCTACGACTTTGAAACGTTGGTTTTTCAATAGTTGGAACTAAATGCATGATTATGAAAAAAATCCTATTAGTCCTTCCTGTAGCTGCCATACAAATATCCTGTTAAAATGTCTTCACTTAATTTACGAAACTCACTATAACTCCAGTAATCTTTTTGCTACAAATTCAGAATTTTGTACAAATTAGTGGAAACAAAGTTCGGGTTTACTAGTCAGCGAAATCCTTTTACTCCTTCTGGTACCTTCCATACAAAAAATCCTTAAAACACGTGTTCAACAATATTTTCCGCTAACTTTTGAACGCGTCAAGCTACGAATTTGAAATTTTGTACATATTAATTTTTGAATAGTTCCAAGGAAAAGGATAAATATGTAAGAAATCGAGTGAGTCCTTCCTGCACCTCCCATGTAAAAGTCCTTCAAAAAGGAAATTTTATTTTTATTTATTTTATTTTTATTTATTCTACTTTATCCCCAACTACAATATAAATTCGAGTTCAGTATTCATCTAGAGTATCATATGATTGGCTTGCAGCCAATCGTGACTGCTGTATGTTATTATATATACGTCTCAAGAAAAGCTCACATCAACTATAATCTGATCGCAATTGTTGCGTCTGACGCTCTGACACAGATTTGTGACGGCAATGGAAATCGAACTTTTTATATAGAAGGAAAATAGGTGAACTAAAAATAATGAAACATAAAACGGACAAGCAACAAAATAGACAGAAACAAAACTACGGACTTGACGAAGACAGAAACTAAAATTACAGCTATTGGAAAGCCAATGTATGCAAAATTCCAAAGTCGTAGCTTAAGGCGTTCCAAATAGGCTTGCGCATTTTAGTTCACCGAAAGGAGCGATCATTTCTAGTTCGCGAACCGTCGCGAACTAGTTCGTTCTATTAGTTCACTAGTTCGCGGGAGTTCAACTAAAAGAACGAACTTCGAGTTCAGTGATGAGAGTGACGAGGTGTCCTGAGGTACAATGTCATAACCTAAAAAAAAAAGATAGTCACTGTAGCAGTAGAAAAGGTCGTCTGATAGAATGTGATGAGCTAAAAAAAAAACTTACAGACGGCAATGAATGAATACAAACGAACTAGGAGCGGGACTGTCTGCGAACTAGTTTGTTCATTTCTCTTCTGGGAACGCTCTTCTGAACTAGTTCGTTCGCGAACTACATAAGCCTAGTTCCAAATTGACCAATATTATTGAACACGTGTTTTAATGACTTTTGTATGGCAGCTACCCGAAGGAGTAGGACGATTTTGCCCATTAACGAACTTAGCCTTACAAATTCATCCAAACATCCAGATTCTAAATTTCAAGATCCTAGGTCAAGGCGTCGATGGCGCACAACATCACCCGGATAAGTCGGCGTAAAATTTTTGTTATACATGTGGTCTGGAAAGTGATGAAAGCCCACTCCCCTCCTCGTCCGCAGCCTCAGCCAGCACGTTTTCCCAGTTCACATTTGAGTCACCAATTCGAAAATAGGCTGAATCGGCCTCACTGTTTTCGCTCCTACTATCATCCTTCGGTAATTTTGACTTTCTCCTAGTCCTCCATTTACAACAACGCTGCTGTTCGAGCACAGCCAATCAGCAGTAATAACCTTTGAAAATAACAAAACTCAATACTGCGAAACAAAACCCTAACCTTTTACCGTCGCTACAACTGCTTATTTCATTACGGTGATGCCCTCAAAAGTCAAATTCCTAAAAATAACTTCTCAAATATTTAAAATTCGTTAAAAAAAAATCTATTTAAATAATTTTTAAAATTATAATATGTTTATTTCTGTTTTATTACAAAGGTTTTTACTACTGACAATAATTATTTAAACTTATTGTAGGCATTTTATATGTTAATTTTATAGTTTTATCTTCTTTTCAACATTGTATTATTTTAATGTTTTATTAAAAGCACTTACATGTAAAAAAAATATAGTAATTAAGAAAGAAAAAATACTAAACAAAAAAATTCAATGAATTTTGTAATAGTGATAGAAACAAAGATAATATTTCGCACTAATCGTTTTTAATTTTAATAAAAGATAAAACTGTTTTTGACTAGAATGAAAACATGAAATTAAAATTTGATGAAAATGTATAACGGTCAATTCTTTTGAATGACTTTTTATTTTCATTTAATTAATTTAATTATTATTATGTAAATTTGATACAATTTTTTATATTTTGTACATCATTCGACAAAGTGTCTAGATCTTTATTTATCTAGTATTTCACGTTTTAAGTAAGAAGCTCATTTTAACGAATAGAGTAAGGATATTATTATATTATTTTACTTGAATGGTTGTAGGGTAGCTATTGTTTCCGATTAATTTCTCGAGTCAAGAACACTGTTGTTGTATTGCAACATTTTTTTATTTATTTATTAGATAATTACAACGGAATTTGTTAAAATTAATAGTTTTTTAGAAAAAATTCGTTAAAACCACAGAACAATCAAATCATTTTTCTAATTGTTTCTAATTATTTTTATTTTTTTTTTTCATTTTATAACGTCTCAATTCAACCAAAATTTTATTATTCTTTAGTTCAAAGTTTGAATTAGAAGTCAATCCTTCCCACAGTAAGGGTGCAACAAAATTGTGGTTTGATGAAAGCGAGAGATGTGCTTTATTTCAGTAAGCCATTGCAATTCATTTTAGTAGATATAAAGTCAGTGGCGTAGTTTAGAAATCGGGAACCCCGCAAGTGGATCGTGGGACTCCATTTGATTCTATTCATTTGGTATCTCATCAAAAATTTAGGTTATAGTACATCAAGGACTTACCTTTTGAACTTAATTTCTTCTCGAAACCAATTTGTGTAATATACAGTCTGTTCGAGAGATGATTACATCAACTCTAAAGGAGTTATGAAGGCGACACAAAGGGCTTGCGCTCGAATATTTTCATATTCGTTTACCAGCAACTACTGGAAGATTAATGGTTGTTAAATCTCAAAAAACCCAGGTTGAAGCATTCTGCAGCTAACGACCAGTGTTCATGAACTAAAGTTTTAAAAACTTTTGTATTGGAGCTACTCCAAGCAGATCGTTCTTTAATGATCAACTGAATTACTCAATTTCAGTTAATGATTCCCTTGCAACACCTTATCGTCCTTTTGATAAGCAATCGAGGTACAGTATGCACCAGTTAATAATTGGCAACCAACAATTTCGTTGCTCCTTTTTTTCCATTTGTTTTACTGAAAATCTCCCCAATTCCACTTTAGCCTTGATGAAAAATTCCAGAACAGATCGGATCGGCTCGTTTTTAGTAGACTTTACTTAAATTCTATTACCAGGAACTCCTGATATTCTCCACACAGTAAATTACACAAAACAAAAATATAAACTGAAGAAGTATTCGAATCAATTTCTGCTGCGAGGACTATTATAAGATCAGAGTTAAACTCCACTAATTTCTTTATATTTAAGTATTGTCTACGACTTATTATGATAACAATAGAGGAATTTCAAAAAATCCTTGAAAAATATTCTTAATTATTAAAATAATTGTGATTTGAACGAACATATTTACAATGAATGTGGAAACGTAAACGAAGCGCCATAAGCGTCCTGCAATAAAAAGAAAAATGGCCGACGGCAACACGTGGTCCATTAAGAAAAGAAAAAAAAGGTTGACAGTGCCGTTCCAGACAGCTTTGTTTTCTTGTGAAGCCAAGCCAATTCAATCAATTCCGCGAACTTATGAAAAGAATTTAACGCAACGCGATGAGAAATTAGAAAAGTAAAAGAAATCAAAGAAAGAAAGTCGATGGAAATTGAATTACATACTTTCATATTCCGAACAATCGAAAAGCAAAAAGAAATAAGAAAATAAAATCAAAAAATAATATCGTTTCATTCAAAGATTTCCTCTTTGATGATGACGTCTCCAGGTGGCGATTCTCTGCCATTTGCGGTCTTCGCAGAACATTTCGCCACTTTGCCGGACAAGTCTTTGACGTGCAGTTTGCTCATTTTGCCGCTACTATTTCTACTGCCGCCACCTCCGCTACCGACAGCTGCTGCCACCTGTCCGCCATTTCCACCAGAAATCGAACTTGAACTTGAACTGCTATTGCCGGCTGCCATCGAAAGCGGTATCGTCGTAAACTGATGTCCATCTGAAAAACGAAAAGAAAAACAAAACGATCAGAAGCTATACGCACGAGAGCCCATTGCGGTTTTTGTGTAATAAAAAACAAAATCCAAAATGGCAAGGAAATAAAGGCGCTCCATATGGCCGCGGTCTGTCGTGTCTCGTGTCTGGTCTGGCGTATGAACGCTTGAAATTATGGTGCAACCGCCTTAAGTTTAATACCCGCTCAGAGCGGGCGTACTGTCAGATCGGCGGCCGCTCTGACAGGCGCTCTGTACGCCGAACCCCGACTGAAACTGATATGTGGCTGTGGACCAAAACTTATGGACATGTGAGACTTATTTGCCCGGGACATTTCGTTACAGTCAACATTCGTCCGCAAACGGACAGTTTAAGTACGCAAATGGGAAGAATTTCATTTTCTTTGGGCCGACCTTTTGGTCGTGTCATGCAGGTAAGTCGTTGGACACGCGCAAGGTAAGTATTGTAAAAAAAATAAAATAAACAAAAACAAATTGGAGCTGACGCTTTTGTTTTTAGCCATAGCAAGAATAGCGACATCCGACATGTTTATGAATTGGAATTGGATCGCCTTTTGCGGGAAGATCATCCGTACGGTTTAAGGTCGGTTGCGCTGACCATAAAGCGGGGTGGCGCTAAACTTGCGAGATTATGCAATGGACAGACAGACAACAACAGAAGCCGTACGGACACTTTACGGAATTGAGACGAATCGGGATGAATGGTACTTACAAGAATGGAAGTCAAACTGATTGGGAATTGACATGGATTAAGGCACGGTAAATGGTTGGACAGAGTTTGTTATGGTGCACGACTAGAACGATGAACCTTTCAGATTGTCGCCAGATTTAGTCGAGTACGTAAACTGTTTTGGATGTCAAGAAAGTGGTTTAAGTAGTTAAGGAAAGTCTTCTGGTTTTTGTTTATATTGCACCGTAGAATGGATGCGGAAGAAGGTTGCCGAAGACGGAAATTGAGCGATCAGTAAGAGCCAGAAAAACATACAAATATGACGAGCTTCGACAGTAAGCTAATAAAATGTGACCAAAGCTATAAAAGTATAATAATGAGAAACCATGTAACCTTGATGGAAACTTTAGTTAAAAATTTGCGGAACAAAGCCCGGAAAGCGGGTAAAGTCGAGGTACGACTCAAGTGGCGGAGACACCCTTAAACACCAACTGTGACTTTGGATCATAGTCCAAAAATTGGTTTTTAGGCGATTATATAAAAAAAACATGGAGATGAAAACGAGCTCAATATCCAATCAGACTAAGTAACATGGCGGAATTCGTGAAATGTATACAACCCCTTCATTCTCTTTAGGGGTTGAATATCGAAAAGAAGACCGTTGAAGTGAAAACATATTTAATATCTAATCAGACCTAAGGCATATGGCGAAATTCGTGGAACTATATACGAACCCCTTTATTCGTCTTAGGGGATGAATATCGGAAAATACTGAAACTGATTTTTAGGCGATTATATTTTCGTGCAAGTTAAAATCCATTCTATATTTCATCAGAACTTCAGAATTTATGAAAACGTAAACAACCATTTCACATCCCTCCAGGGGTTGAATATGAAAAAAATCTGAAAAAACAATTCCTAGGCTTTAAATGAGGAGCTAGTGAAAGTAAAATTAATTCGATATTTCAAAAGACCTAAGAGACATGAAGAAATTCGTAAAAATGTTTGGATCCACTTCTCACCGACCATTTTTGTCCCACCAGCGTATGTCAATGCAAATGTGCAACTTTTTGTGCTAGTAAATTTACTCTCGAGTTATAAAATTCCGAATATTTTGCCCTTCACCCTATTTTTAAATATCATATAAACGGAAGCTAGGCTGAACAAAAACCATTTTACAGGGAAGGGCAGAGCTACTGCGCGTAAAGCCTAGTACTGTGTTCCGAGCTAAACGAAATGAATTGTCAAATCCCATATAAAAAAAAGTGAATATTTCGCGAAGTGAGCAAAGATGACCAAAGAGTTCTGTCGACCTAAAGACTCAGAGATTGTAGTCACCGTGTTCATTCCCACCCAAGTAATAGTAGTTTTTTTAGTCCGTCGAGCCGGATTCGTACGAGCACCTAGCAAGGTGAGCAAAAATTTTATAGTGAATTTGAAAATTAAAATTTTTCTCATTTAATAATATGAACTATTTTTCGGATTGGTAAAATTTGGTGGGGGCAGTGCCCTTCATGTCCTTTCTAAGGGTACCTACCCGTGAGTGAATATTTGTAAATTATCCTTACCTTCTTCCGTATGCAACTGTAAATGTCCCGATTGTACCAAGCCTAATAGAAATTCTTGCGGTATTTGTGCCAGCCCTGCATTCGAATACATCGCATTGCTCATACTATTCAAATGGGCTAGAGTCGATGTTTTGAGGGCGTCGTATTGCGCTGCTGCATTCGACGATTGGATATGTGATGGATGCTGATGAATGTTGGCGCCATGATGATCCTGAATTGGCGAATCTGTCAATATGTTTTGACTGTTGTTAAGGCTAGGCGGCCCGGGAGAATCAATGTCAGACGAATCGTCTGATTCACCGGAAGACATTGGTGATCGGTCATCCTGGAAAGAGAATAAAAAAAAGAGTTTAATTCCATTTGTGAACTTTTCTTTGTATATGGTTGGGCATAAAATATCTTTTTAATTATAAAGCTTGCAGTACCAGCATTTCATAAAATTTATATTGACTATTCCGAAGCATGCAACTAACAAAAACAAAAAATTTCCAACAAGGAAGAATAAAACCGATATCGCTCTTCTCAGAAATTCCTTTCTCACATATTTCACAAGCAACCACTATTCAGTCCGGACAAAAGAAATGAAAACATAAACAGCAAGGCAATTACGTTCTATTCCACAATATTAGTTCCATTCTGAATGCGAGCAGCGACCCTTAAGGTAACAACATCTCCATATATTACCACTATCTCGGCTAACTATAACTAGAGAGGCAAAAGAAGTTGCGCTACAAAACACAACACGCGGATGGTTTTATTTATTGTTTTTTTTTCGAGCGTCATCGCGATCACCGCGATCTTAACCCGATCACAGTATAAATCACAAGACAGATCGACAGCCAACATTGACAACGGGGAGCTCGCTTAAGAAGCTCCACAATAGCTAAGCATTCCGCGCAGAAGATATCCAAGAAGTAACGAAAAAAAATGCTGAAATAACTTGCAGTCCTCGTCATCGTCGATCATCATTATCCACTATCCCACCTGACATCTTAGCTATTCCGAAGACAATACCGTCCCGTCCATATCCGTGTCCGTTCTACCATCAGAGCGACTCCATGTCTAGGCCGGCTACGTATCGAACTCGCGACAATTGGATGATTGGTACTTGCTTGGGTAATTTACGCTGGGACGATCGTCCAAGACCATTAGAACTCGATCAGACGCATCTTACAAGAAGCCGGAGGAGACTTGAAGTCTCTGCGCTTTGCTGATGCCACGATCATCATCTGACCTATGGATGAGGTTCCGACGCTGCTCTTCATCTTAACGATGGACAACTTCAAAACGGAGTGTTGTAGGCTGATCAAGTACAAGAACTGATCGTGGTGCGCAAAAATCACAAGACGAAGATGGCAGCACAGCGCAAAAAAAACCAACATGGAGAACGCATAAGCCAGGCTTGCGTACCTTTGTACAGTAGCAGCACTGAACATGAAAAAAATCTTGTTGAACATTCTTTTCGAGCCGATAAGGTATAAGATGCATGCGATTTAGTTTCTTGCTGTCTAACAGCAATCACGAGATCAGAATCCCAATTGGCTACCAGGTCCAAGAGGTGTACCGACCACTTCTATTTCTGTCGTAGTGAATATTTTCACCATTTTCAGAAGTTGATGTTCTCGTTGTGGTTACTTTTATGAATTTTCAATTAATGTAATGGTGTACGAGTAGTGCCTGTTGGAAAGATGTGCAGAAGGCATACTGTCTGCGAAATTCTTTGAACAAAACTTTTCAGAAAATAACTTTATTATCTGATGCGAATTTTCTGAAAATCAAATAACTGAGGAAAAAAAGGCGAAGGATCTTGGCTGATAATTATAAAATTATGATTCAACCGAGAGATCAATGAAGTTACTATTTCAACGGACCACCATAGCCCCCCATTACCAGTCTTGCTTCCTGTTGATCCCGTTGCTCCTGTTGATCCCGTTGCTCTCGTTTCGCCGTGGCTTCCGTTACTCCTTGCTCGCATTGCTCCCATTCTTCCGCTGCTCCCGTTGTACTCTTGCTCCCGCTGATCAATTACGACAAGCGTGCACGCTCATACACCGACAACGCACGAACTATACCGCCAAATTATATGAAATACATACAAATGTTCAAACAACTCGCGTACCACCAATTGTAAAATGATTTTACTAATGCAGAAACCTTCAGGGGCGTACCCTCAACAAATCACCAAAGTTTCCTAGCAATCGGATGAATGGTATAGGAGCGCATACGGGCCAAACAAACAAACAAACAAACTAACTAACAAACTAACAAGCAAACATTCATTTTTATATATAAAAATATTCTACACTTCATATTTTTAAATTTAATATTTTCAATTTTGTTTTTAATATTTAAATATTTTTATGTTTTATATAATATTATTCTATATTTTAACTATGTTATCTTAAAATTATACAGTAATTTTAAATATTTTTTAAATTTTTATTTATATTTCTTTTTTTTGTTCATATTTTTATAGATTTTTATGTTTTACTTTATTATTTTTTAATAATACAGTATCTTAAGATATTTTTTAATTTGTATAGTAATTTTGCGGTTTTATATTTTCATAATTCTTATATAAATTCTTTTTTTTTGTGGGTCTTATATTTTTAAAGGTACATCTTTATTTTTTTTTATTTATTTTAATTATTTTTATATTCATTAACTATTTTAATATATTTTTCGGCATTTTCCATCATTTTATACATTTTTCATGTATATTTTTTTATATTTTCTTTCTTAATTAACTATTTTTATTATTTTATTATTAACTATAAACATTTTTATAGTATTTTTTGGAGCGCATTTCCATAGAATTTTGGCAGGAAAAGCTTATTATTTTCTTAGAGTTTAATTCATAGCCTGACATTTAAAATACAAAAAAAATCGCATAAAGTAAAAACTGTTTCTTACAGGCTTTAGTACAGCTAGGATCATTTTTCTGAAAAACATTATAAGATAGGTGAACATTTTAATCCACTTAATTTTTCGAAAACTTGGGAACTATTCAAAGCTGGTTTGTTATCTTACTGGACAATACCTGCAGAAATAGAAGTGAGAAGACAAACTTAATTTCTGAAGGATGGAGGATGAAGGATGCAGTATCACTATGATAAGCAGACACCTTGGTGCTTCAAGGAAGGCTGTCAGAAGAGAGAACTCAAGAGGACAACTTGAAAACCAGAAAAAAGTGGTAAATCACCTGTGCTTACAGTAAAGCAGAAAATAAGAACTCTCTTCAAGAGCTAAGTTAGCTCAAGAATCAGAACTGTTCAGAAGTCCTAAATCAGTCACCTGAATATCGACAAGAACACACGACAGTCAGTAGAACAACGGTGAAGGACTACATTCGAAGTTGTCCTTGGGACAAATACATTAACGTCTGACCTACAAAACCTCTTTTACAACTGCTCCGGGTTGAGAAAAGGAATTCAGGCGGCAACTTGGCGTTGTTATCAGTTCCATCTCTAAGGCCTCAGGCATAGGATCTTTGATCGATTCCTTGCTTGTGCCCACATAGGTCGCCGTTGCACGGTCGTGGTGTACTTTTCCTTCTCGGGTTTTTCCTTGATCCGTATGTGGATTCTCGAGAAGTTCAACCCGAAAGGTGACCGTATTGCCGCCATTGTTCTTTGACTATTCTTAGAACGCGCCAGCTTTCTGTATCTAGGTTGGAGTTTTGTCTTCCAATTCTACTCACAAATTTTCCAGTCTGCTCTGCTCCCAATCTAGACTTGAAATGCCACAAATTACGAAATTCGTGACCTTATCATCGACGATTTTTTTAAAACTTCGTGTACTGTTAACTTATAAGAGAAGTAAGCTAGCTTGTACAGGACACTGTAAGCTTAAAAAGCCAATTCATACAGTTGTACCGATTTCAGACGTACAGTGCAGAGTATGTTCTATGACATTGTGAAGAACTCCAACACAGAAGACTTCGACTTCTTGGATATTACTTCCTAACACCATTGGAACTCATGT
This sequence comes from Beris morrisii, assembly GCA_951812415.1. NCBI lineage: Eukaryota > Metazoa > Arthropoda > Insecta > Diptera > Stratiomyidae > Beris > Beris morrisii. The sequence continues at coordinate 7,216,569 of OX638313.1, forward strand.
CTAACTCTGATACAATAAAGTTAAAATCCTCGTGACTTACGACTAGAGTAAATAATTAGTATAATTTCGTTTTTCCTATGAAATAATTGTAAACCACTGAGGTTCGGCAATTTTTTAACTTTGAAGTTGATATTTATTATGTTTGAAAACCAGTATATTAAACAATATATAAAAAAAATAAGAGATACATTTTTTGAGATATTCAAGGATTTTTTGAGATATCAAAAAAACAAAACATTGCTAGTATAATTAAAATAACTTTCACCTTTAAAATGACCGTTAATTTATTTAGTGATATGAATTTTCAGAGAGGACACAACACCATTTTCACGGAACCTTTAACAATCATCTATAACTAACAAAAAAAATAATTCCATTTTTTTACAAATTCTTCGAGTACACCAAGCTTCTCCCCTGTCACACCAGTAATCGATTTTCATATTTTTATACGTCTACTTCCCCATATTTTTTATACTTTTAGGCTTTTTTTCATTATTTCCTTACGTGTTTATACAACTTTTTATGTAATGTATTTATATTTTCATGATTTTTATAATTTTAAAACCATTTTCACATTTTCATATTTCTATTTTTTATATTAACATATCATACTTATTTCTAATTTTATACTATTTTATATATTTATTATTTAATTTTTTTGTGAGTTTACATTTCTTTTTTTCTATTCCCTAATTATTTTCATAAGTATTTATATATTTTATATGTACACTTTAATATTTTTTTTTAAATTGAAACATTTTAATAGTTACACATAGTTTATAGTTTTATTATATTTTTTTCATATTTTCATTTTTTTATTATTAACAACAATTTACATTTTAATAGAATATTTATAATTTTAGTTTTGTTACCAGGTGTATAAGCTTAATTCCACTCTTTTTAGTCAGAAAAACACATGTTTTTTTCATAGAAAGCATAAATATTTAATAATAGTATAGTATAGTGTAGTAATAGTAATTTATTCAAAGTACTTGCCCTCGTTAGCTACACATTTTTCCCATCTCTCGCGGATACCACGCCAAAAAAAATGCCTTCTCCTTCGAGGCAAATTACTCTTAAGCCATTTTCGGACGTCTTCGTAAGAATCGAAGTGCTGTTCAACGAGCGCGTGGCCCATCGACGAAAACGGGTGCTAGTCAGAAGGGAACAGGTCTGGTGAATAAGCGGGATGGGGTAGCACCTCCCAGTAGACGTGTGCGATGGTGCGTTGTCGTGGACAAAAATCAGCTTGTCATGTCTTTGTTGATAATCCGACCTTTTTTCACACAGAGCACGGTGCAATTTGATCAGCTCTTGGTGGTAGCGGTGGACATTGACAGTTTCACCAGGTTTCAACATGTCATAGTAGACGATACCTTCATGTGCCGATATTCACGCTTCTTGTCGCTCAGGTCAAAATTACCGTCTTTGAACCGACGAAACCAATCTCTACACGTTGTTTCCGATAAAGCACTGTCACCATAGGCCCCCACAAGCATTCGATGCGATTCGGCAGCCGATTTCTTCAAATTGAAGCAAAAAAGACGGCTTCCCGCATATGCCCTTTTCCTGGCAAAAAAAAACTAGACAAGATTGCCAAAGGAAAAATGTATGATGTTGTATGTTGCTGACGATGTGCACTGATTAATGTTGACAGATGTCAAACTCTTAAAAAAATATGGCAAGTCCATGGTAGCTTAACACGCTGCCTAACGCGATAACTATGAGCAAACAGCTGATTTAAGCTTATTCACCTGATACAATATTTTTATATTTTTTTACAAATATTTTTTTGCTTTTATATTTTCATATATTTTTATTTTTTTCAATATTTATAATTTTTTTACATTTTTCAAACTGGTTTCACATTTTTATATTATAGTATTTTAGTATTTAATATTTTGTATTTTTATAGTTTTTCATATTTATAAAGCTATTCTAATATTTTTTATTTAATTATCTATTTTTAATTTTATAGATTTAAATATTTTAAAAATTTTTTATATTTTTGTTGGTTTAATTTTTTGTTTTATTTCTTTTTATATCTCATATTTTATTATTTATTTTTTATATTTCCTTACCTATTTTAATATTTACTTTACTTGGAATGTCTATTTCATAGAGATAGAGTGGAACAAGACGCAAATAGATTAATAAGGAGGGAGAAGGGAGGTACGGCAAAGACAGTGAGAGGGAGTTAACGAAGAGACAAAAAGGAAGCATGTACAAGTACAAGTACCTACATAACTTCTTATGTACGAGTACCTATCAAATAAAAAACGAAATTTTATTCAATTCCCCCATGACTGATCGATCGTCCATTTCCTAAACAATTGGGGCGATCAAAACTCCGACTGTGCTCGAATCAAATCCATTTTAAGAAATAAAATTATAATTAAACAACTTAAGTACAGCCCGATCATTGACAGCAACAAAACGAAAGAAAGAAACTCGACTTGATCGTGGCAAATCTCAGCGCGGCCACAAGTCAGCAACGAATACTAGGAATGTCTATCAAGGAGGAGACATACACCTCAAGCAGCAGCCTCCATTTCCACCCAGACCGATCGGTACAAATTCAATGGAATTTTCTACACACTATTATTTTCGATATTTTTCTTTCAGAGCCTATCCAATAAACTTATAAAATAATAAACGATCGGATTTATAAGCGATCGTTTTACGACAAATATGGAAGGACACCTGGTTTTCATTAAAGGAGCGGTCAGACGAGCATTGAATAAAATACTTTAGCTAAAGTTGAACTAAGAAAAAAAAACGGAAAAAAACTCTAAGATCGGAGATGGAGATGGACTGAATGGAAATAAAAGTTAGAGGTGCAAGAAAAACCTGTGCAAACCATAACCTGAGATTTTAGATACGATCGATCGCGTGTTGGATAAGAGATCGATTGCCAACAATTTCTAACGGACAAAATGATGTTAACTTTTTTTAGTTATAGTAATTATTGTAGATACTGGTGATCCAGTCGTGGTGAATATATGGCTAGAAACTTGGGAGAAATGTGTTTAAGTGGGTTTTTTTCCTCCACCTCTATTTGCCATCCGGAAAGTATGAAAACTACGTAATGGCGGAAACGGAATGATGTCGTAGAAGGAAATTGCTACGAAAAACAGTAAGCCTAGGTACGAAATTGATAATAACGTCTGCAACAATTATAATAAAAACAAATTTCTTCTAGCCGATCACCTCCAATAGTTTTGAAAGTAGCGTCCAATCAATTGACGGTACGATCAAGACAAAAACATATTTGTTTTTCCCAATATTATTCCTAATGATGAGATTCCACCCAACGTGGTCTAAGAAAAAATTTAATTCAGAAGCTGTAAGGGTGCCTCATCTTACAGCTATTATGGCCCTTTGTCAAAAAGGAGTCACCGAAAAAAAAGTAATAAGTGTTGCATAAGTGGACGCACCAGCGTATCGATCGAAATTTTACTAACCGCTTAATCGGTTAGCGCCAAAAAATTGCAATAGCAGCGAATTGATACAAGTCCAGCAAACAATTTGTTGAATATTCACTACAGATGAATATAACAGAAGCTAGCAATAAATGTAAAAATTTAATTTTAAATGAAGAATATGTAAAAGCGCTATTCTGTTTTAGACGAAATCTGTGTGTGGTGCACTAAGATGTTTTCCATACCAGACACGTACTCGTAGATGATTCACTTATGGCCCAACCAAATGATTCTTTTACGAGTAATAACAGAAAACGTCCAATGATTCATTCCGAATCGGAGAAACTGCTAAGAAACAATCTATTTATGTATTTATTTAATGAACACCTACTAAATAGAGAAAACTTATTCAATGACACACTAGATAAAAGATAGCAAGAAATAATTAAAAGTTATAATATAGTTGGTCTCGCGCTACCATGATAGCACCATCAAACTATCACGTGTGACGAGATAGTTGGCAGCACTATCGCAAAATTTACGAAACTAGTCAGCGCGATAGTTTCGTAAATTTCGCCGTTTAATTTCCTTACACTTAAATTGTTGTTATTTAATTTAAAAAAAAAAAAAAAAAACGAATAAAAAACAGGTAATACTTAAATGATTTTAGTGCGTTGCTATTTTAAATAAACTGAATAATAAAAAAAAAATTGTTTTCTCGTGAAAATACTGTTTTTTTTTTATCAAATTAAGGACAAAGGAATCACGACGAGATCAAAAAGACACTAATAAAAAACTTAATATTTTTTTCACCCACGCCTAGTTGGATGAAAATAATATAAATAATATTCTATCTCAGGAACGGCTTATACTAGAAAGTTGAAACTTGGTATATATATAATTGTACATAGTTACTACAAAAGTATTTTTGGAATATTTTTGGTTTTGTTTTCAGTTTTAGACGCAGTAGCGTATGAACCCACGATCTCAGTAGTTGTAGACTAGTGCGCTTAGCCACTGCACCACCGAGACCCCATTGAATATTAAACTGTGCTTTTCTATCCCAGGAATGACTAACGCTAGAAAGTTGAAATTAGACTAAGGCGAAGTCAAAGACTCCAGTGTACAAGATGATAAACCGAAGTGTATAAGATCAAGATTCGAGTGTGCATAACATCAAGCTAAATAACAATTGAACCTAATGAAAATCGATTGATGACCAATTTCTCAGCAAAACTGAATCAAACGTTATGCTAATTTTAAGACTCTGCTTGGATTCTGGTCTGAAATGTTTCCGGGCGTTGTCCTAAAAACAAAAATAATTAATGCCCAAATTATTCCACAGCAGAGCGAGATGTATTAATGTTTAAAAAGACTCAAGTAATTATGTAAAACCGTCAAGAAAAATGTCGTCATAGAAAACACATCATTGGTCAATAATCGGATAAAATTCGAAAAATCGTAGCACATAATTTACACGATCTGGAAACAAACCGGTGGTGCCGATATTCATATGTCTAAATAAGTAGCCACATCTTTTCCCGCCGTCCATGTAAACTGATTACGGGCCCGATAAAAACATCAAACATTGTCCATGTTGCTGCAAATCTTCCGCCTAATTGCACGACACTGTTCCGTGATCGCACCAGGTAAGCACCCAGCCAACACGGGCCCCAAATGCTTCTTTTCTAAGTTCCGCAACGATCGGGGGCTCCGCACAGAACGGTGCAACAATCAGACCATAAACTCAGAACAAATCTGAACACTCGGGACCAACATCTCTTGACGCTTCGGCAACTTCTACACCAGGCTAAAGGTGCGCAAAGGTGATACAATCCCGGCGGAGCCTGTCACCGGACATCGGACGGCAGATCGAAAGCCAATTTCGTCCAGAAGGAGTCCCGTAGTCAGGCCGAGGCCGCCCTTCATCGGCACTTTCAATGGTCAATCGGTCGGTCCAATTTATGAGGTGAGCGCAACATTAGTCCGACAACTTTGTGCAAATTTAATTCAATCGAGTGCGGCAGACTGGACAATGACGACGTGTGCGCGAATAAGCCTTTTGTTTCTACTTTTATTTATGGCCGTTTTGTGTACTATTCCAACGAGTATGCAATTTTTCTTAAATTACCCAGTAGATACCCGGTATAGGTACCGAGTTACTGACTCGGACCCGACTCTCCGCGACAAGAAGCCATCGGCATAATTTTCTATTGCGACAATCTGCGGCGACAATTTGTCATCAAATGGCCGAAGTGATTTATTGAGACGATGCCAATCTCCACCACCTGAAGCTACTGCATTTCGAAAATTAGTGGTTAGACCTAGAGGATTGAGTAGCGTGTCGGCCAATCACCGTCACCGAGCTTCCAAATATGGTCATTGGGCTCGGGGTCCAAGCCAGGCCTGGCCGCGGATTATCTTGTACGATTGCATCGCGAGCAGCCATTGCAATAATTTCGACGGTAAACAGAAATAAGAGTCGGCCCCGCTTTGATTGATGGACGGGGCTCAATCAAGAAACCTGAGTGGCAATGGCAGCTTGAAACATTCGACGGACTCCTAGTCTGTCCGGAACGTTGCAACTTGTAACTAAATAAATTCAATCGCCCCCAACCCCTCGATTTATAACGCTGTAAGCCGAAACAATTTTGTAAGGCCTCTGAATTTAAATTGAATCTCTTTACGGGGTCATTTATTTCAGAACTACAAAGTGACTTTGCCCGCCTTGAAAATGTATCACGTTGCCGTCTTACAAAGTACGAGTACCGAAAGAGGTCCCAAGCCCCCCCTCGAGCAACTTTGACAACAAACAAGGGGTCGGCTCAACCTCTCTGGTCTGACCAAGGAATCAAACGTATGTTCCTTTAAGTAACTCATTGTGTAATTGTTTGAAAATGGCCATTGTTCTTATTTGCGCAGCGTAGGAGTTGCAAATACGATCGAGAACAGTAGCATCGGTGCGCGACCTTTTTTCTAGAGAACAAGAGATCCACGTAAGAAATCGATTTCGAACGTTTCCGTCGTCCGTTCTTGGCAACGACTAACTGAAATTGCTTTTACTCTAATTTTTATTATTTGAGTTTAATGAGGTCGGATATGCGGCCTGGTAGTTCAACGACAAGACGGACACAACATAAGCATTACAAGAGAATACAATTCAATAAAATTCCGCGAAATAAATCACAATGAACTTCGTCTAAAATACCCTGTGACACAAGACCAAGGATAGAGTGTAACCCGAAAATTAATTAATTAAAAACATGTGTAGTAGACTCATGATGCGACGGTCCCCAATTCAGGCACGGTTTTCACAAATTTAAATTCGGTACTATAAGAGCCTATTTTGTCAACCACGGTACATTTGTGGCCCTAGCTTAAAAGTTGGTATAAAGTAGGATTGTCCACGCCTCTTAAGACACCTACTTCAAGAAATACAATAACTCTTTCAACACTGAGCAGCTTAGCTTCTCTTTTCGCCAAAGAAAAATTTAATTCAACGCGTTCTCGACTCGTGGCGAGTTTGGGCACACATTATAAAAAATCGGCCAACAGTCTGGGCGCAACTTTATTATCTTATGGGTAGAAGTCCGAAACGTGTTTAATGATGAGATACGGTGTTGGGTACTATGAGACTGACAACCTAAAAAATAACGTTCCAAATAGCCGCCTGGTTATTTTTTAGGTTGTCAGTCGCAATTAAGTCCATTATCATAGTACTATATAAGTTCCAAGTTTCAGCCTCCTAGCATAAGTAGTTCCTGAGATCTAGAAACCAAAATTTTTCGTCTAAAACGCTCCCCTCTCCTCTCCCCTTGTACCACCACCCCTTGAAAATATACCAGTTGTAGGGGTTCACCCAATCTACCCACCATAAAAATTTCAATTTAATATCTCAACGGGTTTGGGAGCTACGCGCCTTCAAACGATTTTGCGTACGGCGTACGGCGTCTACGGCGGACAGACGGACATTTTTTTTTTTTTGCTTTTTTGGTGTTTACTAGTCCTAAAACGTGTAAATACAAAATTTCAGGGTAGCAAACTTTTTTGAAATTTCAGGTCGATCACAATACTTTATTATTAAAAAATAATAAAGTAAAATTATATGGTATGTAACTACTTCCTTTTATCTTTTTATAAGTGGGTCAAATTGCAATTTCCCTCTTCAACTATTCTAAGGGGAGAATTACAGAGAGATCGATGCGGGCGACGCGCGCTATGACCCAATCGCATCGCGCCTGCCGCATCGCGAGACCAATTATAGTTAGCACGCTGCGTTACCGCACGCGCGTCTCGTTCACCATAATTCCACTTTAAAGTAGCCGGTCAATATTCGTGAACACGAGTTTTTATTAAGGAAAAGGGACGATCTGGACTCCACAAAACTCCAATCATTAAAATCAGTAAAAATTGAGCATCATTCAAATTTTTGCTTTCCCTGAAAGCGATTTCGATGTGAAGAAGTTTGGAATGCAGCAACTATCCTATCGGATTCCATCAGAATTTTTTCATAATTATAATAAAATTCACTCTACACCATAACAAGTACCTTAACTAATTATTGCACAAATTTGGCGAATACAAGAATTCATAGTAGCGACAAGTAGGTATCTCCTCGCGCTTGATTTGGTTGCGTCAAGGGAACTGGATTTGACGCACCAAACTCGCGCCGTTAAAACTAAAAGTGCATTGCGCATTGATTCCTTGGACGCGGGAACGGCAACTTGCATTGCACTACTTTTGAATAAATCATCACGTCGTAGTCTCGTCAATATGTTAAAATCATAGGTGCAATTTTGAAAGTTGATTCGGCGCAGCCTTGAGACTTCTCACGACATCAATCAAGTTTACAAGCCGAGTGTTGATTGCAGTTTGCAGCCGCCGACTTGCAACAGTCCGAGAGATTGACGTCGCTGCATCAAAAAGGGGGCCCTCCAAGCCCCTCGATCTCAAATCTCACCTGTGTCGGACGTTTGATTCGAAATTCTAACGAGCATTTCGACGCCCGGACAAGACAAGCTCGTCACCACAAAACCAGCTAACAAAAAATTTGAATTGCATTTGGCGCGAATATGGAAGCGCTCGCGCATTACGAATACAATGAGCGAGAATAAATCAACGCACGAATAAATAATTAATTAAAGTTAAATAAAATGCGATTATTGTCTATGGCTGCTGGTCAGCCAGGCTCAGTCGGAATTAATCATTAATCAATAGACGGACGGCACTCTTGGCGGTAGAAGAACTAGTGAGTAATCGCGCAATTTTTATATTCATCGCGAAACTTTTTAATTGGTGAATGGGGTTTTGTTTCGAAATAAGATTATTGTTGTCGGAAGAGTGAATTGCTTTTGCTATTTTGCTAGATGCATTCTTTTCTAATGATGTTCTCAATTTTGGCACACGTACAATTGTTCTGCTTAGTCATTCAGCAAAGTTTCGGACGAAATTCATCGACAGCAACATTGTCCTTAGGAAACTTTGTTTTCCCACTTTTTCCCCTTTGCTGTAGGTATGTAAACCAAGTTTCAACTTTCTACTGTGAGCCGCTCTTTAGGTAGAAAACAACATTTCATTTGCATTTTCTTCTTAGTCCTTTATTTTCAAAAGTAATCAATTTTTCTCTGAAAAAAGAAACTGAATATGTCTACAGTACACGCATAGCTCTTAATAACTTCCAAGTCACCTGCTTAGGGTATCAAGGACGGGTTAACCACAAAGCTAATGTGCCCTAGCTGTTTTCCTTTTTTTTTAAATTTAAATGTAGAACAATAAAAGCGGTAACACAATCACTGAACAATGCTCCATCAACCACACACGCCTTAATAAATCTCTCCTGCTCCTAAATAAGGTTGAACCTGATGCAAGTTTCAACGGTTTTTTGCACCTGCTTACATTTTCCCGACTTTTTGACGAAATTTAAATTGGTCGGCTTACAAAAGCCCCACTAATAAGGCGAGGTTCTCTAACGGTCGAAATCCTTCTACACTGTTTTAAAAAATTTAATTTTCAATTCAATTTTTACTTGAAATTTCCAACATATTTCATTTTTTCAAGTAAAAGTACACATTTCAATCAATTTTACACGAAATTACTGGTATTAGTAAATTATTCATGTACTTTTCAGGCAGACAAAATTACGAAACCTTTCATGTAAAATTAACTATATTTATTTTTGAATTGAAAATTACGTTGTTTTTCGTGTAATTCTACTTATCTATTTGAATTTTACGACGAAAAACATGTAATATATGAAACCACGAAGTTGGACGCTTCGTTCGATTTTGTTTTCCACTGAAATGAAAATGAAACGCGTTCGGTGGCGCGCCAAACCTACGCAGCAAAACCAGAATTGATCGCGGGTCCGAGTCCTACCTACAGCCAAGGGTTTTATTAAGAGTAAGTAAGTAAGAAATAATATTTAAAGTAGAAATAAGTGTATCTTAAAAAGTGCTAGTTTTACACCTTTTTTTAGAATGTCAATTCAAGAGAATATCCAGTGAATTTGCTGCTTTCGAAGTTGAAATTTACTGATTGTAAATTGAAATTTACTGACTGAAAATTGAAAATTACATCCAAATTGACTATTACATCCCAATGTAAATTTACTTGAAAAGGTTTGGCATATTTGCCTACTATCCAAAAGATGTAATATTCAATGGATTTTTTTACTATGTAGCTTATCGGGTAGATCTCGTACAGAAGTTCGTAAAACGCTCGGCTATCTCATATCAATACCAATGTCCATATGACCAGTGTAGAAACGGTCAAAATCTAGACACACACTAAAAACGACGTTAAAAATTTGATGCTTTCATTCATTTGTATTTGGGAACACGTTGCTTTTAAAACTCAAATTTGTGAACTATTTTGAATCCGTTTTAGTGGATGACAAAGGCTAGTACGGTCACCAAGAGCAGACAGTTTTGATATCTTGGCCGCGATATCTCTATCGCCGGCGATATCATAATATTGTCGCTCCACAGTCAACATTTCCAGAGACAATCTTGCAAACGATACTAATCGTCAATTATTGCGTTATATCGCTAATAAGACTAGAAAAAAAAGATATTCACAATAAAAACAATGAAAAGATTTAATTTGCGATAGCCGATTTGGGATAATTATGTAGTAGTACCATTCACTCTGACCCGAAATTACACGATATTGGTCTGAGTGATTTGGAGCAAAATCGTGATGGAAATCGTGTAATTTTCCGTACTTCTGCATAATTTCGAAATCTCGTCAATGAAAGCGATTTCATTTGAATTATGAACCAAATGACGCATTATTGTGAATGCTCATGTTAGTAAACAATTGTCAGCTGCGTTCAGAACATTTTTGACATTGTCATTATCAGTTATCATTAGGTTTGAAAATGTAAGGAACGTTAGCGTGAAATATTAACTCATATTACATACGGTATTCAGATTAAAACACGTCAGTTGGAATGATACATCACACTTTTTGGCACTGGTAAATTTTGCAATAAAAACGCACTGAATTCTAGCTGTCAAATTAAATCTACATAATAAACAGTAAGAACATGTCGACGTGATTTTGAAATCACTTGATTTCGGCTCAGTGTGAATGTACAATGTGTATGTACATGGAAAGTAGATTTATCCAAAAATTATAAAGACTGCTTTCTTTAATTGAACATCGTAACTGATTGCCGCAATAGTATAAATAGTAATTTTGAGACTGATCCTGTCAATGACTTTCTAGTTCTCGTCTTAAGGGGAACACAATGGATCCTTAGTGATCTCTCGTGATGGGCTCTAAACCTAACCTAACCTAGTTCTCGTCTTGTGAGCAGGTCAAAGTCGAATTTTTTTGAAAATTAAATTTTTCGGAAAAAAAGGAGTTTTGTGCCGTCAGTAAATTCCTTCCAAAGTAAGAAAATTAAATCGTCCGAGAAGAAATAAATGGCAGCGACTTACAATGACACGGCAAGTCTGGAAGTTGATCCATGGTCTGAAAACTGATACACACAACTTCTGCGGAAATAGTCGTACAACCTGAAAAACTAATATTGGACGATATCTGTTTGTAGAAGAAAGAATTTGCGGAGATATTTGGAGTATCATCTTCAACAATATACTGCATAGCTTTCTCAAGGGTTAGCAACAATGGCTCCCCAAAACGCTAACACCATTCCGAAAACGCGAATGCATATCTCAAGAATTTTTTAAGAACTGAAGTGATAACAAGGACGAATTTTTACAAAGATGTTTACTGCTTTACTTCAGTTCAGTATTATGAACCTGAATATAAACGATGCAGTGCCATAAAAAGGACAACCCTTTCCCTCTAAGTAGTTTAAGGTCAGGGGGTATTCTGGTGCTCGATTATACGGAAAATGGGTGCACTTAAAAAATGATCTACGGGCATAGAAGTTTTAGAACGATGAAAAAGTCAAGCACGCGATTTCATTCTACTTTGAAGCAAAGAGCAAAAAATATTTTCACGAGTGGACTGCAAAATAAATCGAAAGATCCAATTAATTTATTCGTGTTAATGGAGAATATACCCGATTTCGAAAAGTTTTTGACTTTCCCGTGTAAAATTGGCGAGTTTCTATCGTAACTGCAAAGTACGCACTTATAAATCTTCACATAGGCAAGCTGTCTTTACGTCAGTTCTAGACAACAACAGATGGCAGCCTCTATCACTTAAGGGATCAAAGTAAAGTAAGAGTGATAGGAGGCAAAGAAGACAAGGAGTTTCCGGGAAACAAAAAAACCCGGTTCCTAAGAAAATGTTTGCGGAACTGGAGAAAAGAGGCACTGCTCAACTTGGGCCGTACATTACAATCCGACACCATGGGACCATATTTTGCGAGGTCATGTCTGGCCAGTTATAACGATGCAGCTATTACTATCAAGTCACAAATATCTGGGACGCGCTAGTCATTCGCTAGATCCAAAATGAATTGTGCTTGTAATACCCGAACTGCTGGTATTGACAGACTTTTTAACTACGCAACTAAATCGTTACAGACAGTAGTACGGCAGAAATCAAATGAAAGCAAAATACAAGTAACTCTTTTACAAAACAATTGCCCCGACTTCTATTCAAATTCAATCAGAAACGGTTGGAATTAAAAGCTACGAAATCTTAGATCTCAACCCTGTTCCCACTGCATTTTATCGGACTGTTTTCTTGCCGAACGAACAATCGCGCAATAGTACAACCCATGAAGACACAGTGCGCCATCTTCGAGTTGCCCTGCGCTAACGTTAACGCAATTAAACTCGGAACTTATATTCCCTGTTATCATAAATTATCCAATTCGAGAACATTTTGTCGTCTCGCAATAGGACGCACTCGGTTAGACCCGCAGTCTACCCAGAAGACAGACCCAGACGAACGACTACTTCACCCAGAATAGGCTCAATTCGATGTAATGCACTTTTAGTGCAACCTTAGCTTCGACTATCCAAAGGGGCCTTCTGGGCGTCTTAAGACGATTGCAATGTTGAAATGTTGTTGGCTCGAGCATAGAACGACAACGTCGTCCGTTTTCCGCGATATAATTGCGGACGGGGTAAGTAATTCTAAGGATCGTAGTAATATTAATAACAATACACGTACTTATAAAAGCTGGAAGGGCCGGCAAGGAGAAAGACGGGAAGACTTAAGGTCTATCCCGGGGGCAGAAAGTCCACCGACGGACGGCCATCTGGGAGGTACAAGCCGATCACTTTGAATACAATCGCTACAGAATGCAGTTACGTACCTTGTGGATAAACTGTAGTCCAATTAATTAAAAAATCGAAGTTAGTCAGAGCGCGGTGAAATGGATACAAGTGCACAGAAGAGCATATTAAAAGCCGGGCATATTTTGGTCAGCCTTTGTGTCGTCTCGTGGAAAGAAACTAACAAACAAACCGACTAAAACCAGGCTCGGTCTATTTTAATGTTGTGCCCATTGTTTTTATCGACGATTTTAATTTCCCTTTAGATGTACACGCGCAATTTTTTCCAGTCCGTCGTTTTTCTCGTCCGTTGTCTTCAACTTTACAATAAACAATGGTCGCAACAGAAAACTTTTAAGAACAGTCAAACATGTACGACGGTGAGTACATCTGCGTAAACTCTACAAACAACTAAAAATTTCACCAAAGGATTTGTTTTCTGAGAAAAACAATCGGAAATCCAAGACGGAACAAAACAACAGATTTAAGCGAGAAACTTGAAATTGATTCATATTTTTAGAAACACTGGTCTTAGCACATAGTGTTGTCAATCACGTGGTATAGTGCGACCAAAATCAAAATAGACTTCCGAGCAGGTTCATCAATACCATCACATAATTGTGCTCAACAGTGTTCTTCAGAGGCACTAGTCATGTTCTTTTCACCGAATCAGGCTCATAATTGTGTGACTAAATTTATGAAAATTATAATCCGGATAGAAACTAGCGATCACCTGAATTTCGACATCTAGATGGCGTTGTTGAATCAAATTTAACTTGAACTAGCAATGCAGCGTCATTGAAAAAACAGCACGTATTCTTATCGATTCAAATAGTTTATTTTATTTTACGTAGACCAAAAGTGATAAGCCCTTAGCTAAGAAGTGAGATATAATTAGATTCATCAAAAAAAGAAAGAAAGTCTTGAAATACATTTTTGAAGAGATGTCTTCAATTTATGGGGCGTCGTATTTTACGGTGTAATGTTGGAGTTGCTTCATCCACCAAGGATTGGATGAATCGAAAATGACCCTCGCTCGGGCCGCTTAGACACATCTGTCACAGAGGACAATACCGAAAACACACAAAAAATCAGTACTGAAAAAGATCGAAGAATCAAGATATAGCAGAAACCCTTGATCTGGACATTAGAAAAGGAATCCGCCATGAACATTTGCATATGTAAATGGTCAGGTCGTTGAGTTCCAAAAATACCCATGTCCTCGACAAGCAACAACAAACAGGAACTTCAAATAAATTTTCTGGACCTTAGCAAGGACAGTTTGGACGAAGTTTGTTCTCGAATAGTGACCCTCGATGAGACGTGAATCAAACAGTCTGACTGGAGTCCGCATAAATTCGGCCAGGATTCTTTGGGACTACGAAGGATTATCATTGAATGTTGATGGGTTTTTTGAATTAAGTGCAAGAAGAGGTGTGCGATTCAAAGATCAGCGAGATTCAGCAAACGATTTCCGTTTTTTTGGGAAGACAATGCGCCAATTAAAATATCCCAAGTTGTGAAGCGTACCCTGAAAAAACAGGGTTCGGAGAAATCAATTTTCAACCAAGATTTGGCCCCTACTAATTATTTTTTCGGCCGTGAACGAGCGTTTTAAAGAAAAAGACTCAACCTTAAGAAACAAATTGTTACCCTTATATTTTTTAGTTTTAGGTTTAATGATCAATCGATCTCAAAACGGAAACACAAAAGTGCAGTCCGTGGTTTGAAGGGGGAGGTATAAAAGATGCAGAAATTTTGGATTTTATATCTTTGGAAGAGCTTATGATAAGAAGTTGAAACTTGTAACTTAAATAGATCTATGAAGAGAGTCTTGAAGAGACTTGGGTGGCCGGGTATGGAATTAGGGCCAAACAAAACCGTCGAAAGCCAGAATTGAGACATTCTAAAATTCATATCTCCTGACCGGTTCATGCCACAAAGCTGAAACTTGATTGAAGGTGTACTAAAAATAAAAATAATAAAAATTTTAGTGGGGGAGGCGTCGTGGGAAGAGGAAGGTGTACTAGAAGAGTAGGAAATTTATCAGAGGGAGATGGAATATAGAAATCTAGAAGACAGACATTTTTCTAAAAAAAACACGTTTCATATCTCAAGAGCTATTTAAGATAAAAAGTTGGAATTTATACACGAGGTGGGAACCATAGACCACCCAGAGTTCGGGTGAGAAAGAGTAGAAAGCAAAGTTTTCTCATTTTTATATGTCGACAGGATTTGGAGGTATTCGCCAACATAAAGCGGGACAAGCTGCTGCAGTTTGTCAGGCTGTAGGGGTGGTTCGACTTAGATGTTTTTGGGTACACGGGATCACAACTGACCCATTGACGATATATATGTTTGGCCGCCCCAGTGGTCACCCACCTTACCAAACCAAACCAAACTAAGCAAACTCGGTATTAAGATTTGTTGTGACTTACCACATTAATGCATTAAAATATTAAATTTTAGAACAAATGTATCCGTAGCTGTGCGGATTTTTTAATTATGACCGGGCATTCTAAACAGCAGTGGCCCTCAAATCGCAAAATCTGAGGAGGCATTCCGTCCGCCATTGACTATAAGGTCGAAATTATACACAGAATAGTTTAATTAAAAATAAGCTCAAGTTTGTAATTAAGCAAAATCCCTCCAACACTTTGGATAAATCATCTCCAAGTCCATAAAAATAACAGTGGTTACAATGCAATAATTGAACCATACAAATGTCCTTAAAAAATACAAGAACATTACTCTTTGGACTAACTACCGTTCTGATGTCCTTAAAAAAAATTGATATTAAATCAATTAGATTCCTTATTCTCACTCTTATAAGTAAGGGTATCCGTTTTGGCATTTTTGGAGGATGTGGCATCTAGTCTACACAGTAATTAGGACATCAGTTGGCCTTAATCCGGACCTGGCAATTGTGCCTTATTATATGAAATAATTAATGCTGAAAACAATACAGTCGTTCAGCCATCGTTCATTCAACTTTCGGTTCATTTTGACTTGCGTCGGTACGTTAACCTATTGCAAAAATAACGCGCGTTGGAACATCTCAAAATTTAAACATCTTTTTTCCAAAATGGTCAAAACTTGTTGCCGGCTTTTAATGTCACTTTTTAAATTTAGAAATGCGCAGATTCCCAAGCACAAGTTTATATTGGGTCGTGGTGTAGCGCCACAGTGCGTATAGGCGATAAGTCACCCCCTGAGCGAATTTTATCGCTATATTCGAGGCGAGTTCCTCACCGCCTCCTCGATGACCATTTTCGGTAATCCGCGTCGAAATAAACGCAAAAGTATAGCGTCAACATGTGAAACAGACACGCAGAAAAAAAAAACCTCTTTCCAATCAGAAAGTTCTTCTGATTGGAAAGAGGTCTTTAATTTCATTAAAATTGCGACATTTAGTTGGGTTACTTTATTTATTATTATTTTTTTATAATCTCTTTTGCATCGCTGACGTTGTCTTGATCTCATCTCACACGTAGTGACATCCCGTCGATGTCCATAAAAGCGGAGAAGTTGACCACGCAGCGTTCGAAGCGCGGACCCCAACCCGATGGGGCTCCGCCGCGATTTTTCAGCGCGATCATTTTCTCATAAATATTGCCGATGTGGTGGTTGTATTCGCTACGCATGTGGTTGATCGTTCGAAACTCTTGCGAGTTTTGCTTACCTGTACGACCATAGATGGCAACGTTTGCCATATTTGGCGGGCAACGTGTGCACAGTTCGAAACGACAAAGTGCGTTTTTTTCTTCATTTTATTGTGTGATCGGTACAGGTAGACCGCCCCCTTTGTACCCCCCACCCGCCCGTATCAACGATCGTACTAACGAGAGTTAGAACTGTTCTTGCGATCGGTAATAATGTCGTCGCTGTGTCTCTTACGTAGATCTACCTGTGTCTACCTGTGGTCCAACGTCTTGCCGAAACACCCCCCAACCACCCCCTAGCCAACGTCCGCGTAATAATCGACAATTGAAAATTTTTATTAATATGCGATACGACGAGTTGTTTACGTTTTTGTGCGGCCTAAACTCTTAAGATTCTAGAACCTATAGATTCTCGTTGCTAGACTTGTTTTTACCTGTCCGCGGCTTCTAACAATCGCGACTTATCTTCTTGTGTTTACATGTTTACCGCGAAGCGTAAGTCGCTTTGTCTTCGATTTTCCTATCAGAAAAGTCAGGCCAAGTTGCTAGTTACGCGGGAAGAAGTCCGTTTGTTTTTCTTCTTATTTAGTTGCTTCTAATTTGAATTTTTTATTATCAATTACTTCCGCAGATTCAAATTAAACCGGTGGGCGGATAGGTCTAGTAATTGTGGACGCAGTAGCAATTTAAATACACATAGGTAAAAAATAATAATAAAAAAAATAATATTAATTAGAAACGGTTGTCAATGTCTTGAAGAAATTTTTATTAGATTCATTAGCTTTTATGGTCATGAATTTGAGAAGACGTTTTTTATAGAATGAATTTAGTAATCGACATTTTGCTTTGGACTTATCGTTTCTTATTCAGTAGTACAAACAGAAAAAATTCTGCGTATGTTTCCTTGTTGGATGGTGTCCAATGCTTCCCACAGTCAAGCATGGCGTAAGATTTGACTTTTGAAGATACCTCCAGAAGGACGCTGGGTCTCTCACCTCTGAGCTCTGTTTAACAAAACACCTCTTTTAAACGATACCTAACTGGAATAAGGAGTCAGCTTTGAATACAGTAGCTTACAGCCCAGTCAGTTTTAAGGGACGGAAAGGTTGAGGAATCGGACCATGTAACTTTATAACCTTCCAAGCAAAAGTTCGGTTTATGATCATTTGATTAAGAATGGGATTGTTGACTATAATACATTTCTTAGTATTATTAAATGTCATGTTGTCACCTTTAATTTGAAGGTAGGTTTATAGCGCTAGCCTGACTACTTTAGAAGTTATCCACTTTTAACTAAAACTACTCCATCATTTGGGTAATTCTTTTTTTTAATAGAGTGTATACTTCTGTATAATATACTTCTACCTCCTATTAAACTGATTAATGTTTGAAACAGTATAACTTTCTGTCAACAAAAACAACTTTTATTAAACGCAAAATTATAGCAGGTAAGGTAAGATGATTATGTAATTGAAAGTTTGCCTAAGAACCATATGTAATTAAATTCAGTGCGCACCTAAGATAGTTTCTTCAGAGAAATGCATTGATTTTACCATAATTTATGATACAACGAAGGTTTGTCCTCCTAGTTTCCAGGGCGAACCGTTTTAAGGACATTTCAATGAAAGTGTTTGGAAGAAGAAGAAAAAGAAGCGAAAAGTTTGAAGGTCAAGCGATCCTAGTAGTTGCAGGACCGGAAAAATATCTGTAGTACGGATATGGAGAACATGGTTTCCCTTCTAACTCAACTCAACTCAAACAATATTTATTTATAATAATTCAATATGCGTTAACAGAGCAAACATGTTTTAGATATTAGACTTTTCATCTTAACAGCTAAGTTGTAATAATTATAGCACTAGGCAATGAGGAAAAACAATAGAAAATATATAATAATTTGCCAAGGAAAAGTACAGAGAAAAAACCTTGCCTGTTTAAACTTAAGCTACTTAAAACTAACTTAAAACTAAAGGATTACATAGTAATTTACATGATTACCAGTTAAGAATTATGATTGACAAATTGCAGTATGCAGTGAAAAAAAAGAAATACAATGTCAGTCAAACTCTATAGGAACAATGCAACCAGTGGGTTACGTATATATCGGCATCTCTTTAAAAAGGACTCATGTCTTCTAAGTTACACTCTATTAAAAACGAAAACAATTGCTGAATTGCAGAGGGTTTGTTTTTATTACTTCCTTTAGTAAACAGGGAATAGAATCGCTATTCAAATAATAAGAAGAGAATGCATCAAGTGTGCTAGAACGATCCCATTTTCTGTAAGGTGACCGTGAACTAAAATGTTTCCTTTCGAATGTTATAACAAACACCTTAAATCAACTATCCCGTTACATAAACAATAAACAAGGGCATTTGTCACTTTAACGACAAAAAAAAAATTTAAGTGACATTAAGGGTTCGAAATTTACTTATCAATGACATCCAAGTCACTCACCACATGCAGCATATAAGCGCAGAGGGGCTTATGCACGCGATCAGTTTTTGACTGTGAAAGCGAGACGGAGTGATTTTCATTCATATAAGCGACAGTGTACCGTGTAAAGCTCAGACCGCAAGTTTATGACGAATGTGTAGCAGATAACCGCGTAAGAATTGCCAAGTGTAACAATACTTTAATGACATAATAATAAAGCGATCTGTTATTTATTAATTAATTTAATCGAATTGTGTTTTTACTTGAAACCCCGGCGAGCCCTAGTTCGAAACTATATTTTAATGGCATTTAAAGCAAATGAAAATTGGAGACCCTAGGCGAAATAATACAGCTAAGGATTCAATTACACGACATACAAGACTTTATATGTTTAGGTTGCACTTAGACAGTACCTATACAGTATCGAGTATATTATTATAACATAAGAATGAAATTTTTCATGGTGAGAAGCTACCATAGAAGCAAATTTATTCAAGTTTTTGTTGTTGTTCCGGCGTCAGTGGAGTTTCTGGTGTGAAACCCCAACACGAAGTCCCTGAGGGCATGACAGTTGGAAAACCTTCACTGGATAGGCCAGTTCTTTATAAGACTTTGTTGGACTGGGTTCGAAGGAGCTGTTTCGTCATCGGATGGCATAGACTCGTCAGAGGGTGTATCATGTCTAAATCCGAAACACCCTTACAGCTGGTGGCATTGCTGAGGATTATTCTATATAGCGATATCGAAACCTATTTTATAATCCGCGAATTATATTAGAGCGAAATTTTTGCCATCGCATCCTTATACTAAAGGTAGGTGGCACTGAAGATCACCCAATATTTCAACCAATTTGGTGAAATCTTTGGTTGTTCGCGGATATATAAAGTTCAACGCTAAGAGCGCAACATATTCCACATAGTTTTAATCGTTACCGGCAATGTACTGACTTTAAGAATTCGCAAACATAATTTTTTTTTTAGTAAAAACTATTTTACTTATTTGAACACGAGCAGTTTCAAGTGAAAAATGATGAGATTGCCAGTTTCTGATAGCTCAGTATATTAGGAAGAAAAATGTTGTTCTAGCTTCAGATACTGAATACCTATTAATAATTGATTTGCGAATTCATGAATTATGTCACGAATTTCAAGACTCATGTACTCATGCTGCAACATCTACTGATTTCTCAGGTCATTATTGTAGTTTCACTCTTCACAGTTGTTCTTCAGTACTGAAACACAGAATTGCCGTAAAACTAGCTGCGATACCGAAACAATAGAAAATAGGCGCAACTTTATTATTTTATGGGTAGAAGTCCGAAACGTGTTTAATGCCGAGATGCGGTGTACGTTACTATGCGACTGACAACCTAAAAAATAACGTTCCAAATAGCCTCCTGGTTATTCCTTAGATTGTCAGTCCCATCATAGTCTTCTACACCGCATCTCAGCATTAAACACGTTTCGGACTTCTACTCATAAAATAATATAGTTGCGCCCAGACTGATGGCCGATTTTTTTCAGTTTTAATTACTCTATAGTAGCACATCTATATATAGGTACTAAGTTTCAAATTTCAATTGAGTCGGAAGATATTGTAATTCAAAATTTTTTACCCACCACCTTCATACCTCACCACCACCCTTAAAAATGTTAACCCTTTTCTAATCTCCTAGTATCTCTTAAGACAACTACAAGGTTTCAGCCATTTGACATTAATGGTTCAGGAGATATGGATTTTAGAATGTTTTAATCCTAGCTTTCAAACGTATTGGACTCATTGTTTTCCTCCCCACTCGCACACCCCTCAACTCCTATCGACCATTTTTGGAAATGAGTCCACTAGCATAGTACTACATAAGTTCCAACTTTCAGCCTCCTAGCATAAGCGGTTCCTGAGATCTAGAAACCAAAATTTTACATCTAAAACACTTCCCCCACCTCCCACCCTGACACAAATCTTTTGTTGGTTTACTAGTCCTAAAACGTGCAAATACAAAATTTCAGGTTAGCATATTTTTGGAAATTTCAGGTCGATAACAATACTTTATTATTAAAAAATTAAAAAAGTAAAATGGATTATAAAACACAATTCCGAAATTCGAGGTTCTTTCCGACTGTATTCAGTACTGGAAAAAATATCAATTAGTTAAAAGTCCGAGTTTAGTTAACAAACTCTAAATCATTATAACAATATTAGGTATATGCATAAGTTCTATAGCTTCGTTCCCGATGGGGGCGCAAGGCGACAGTCCTTCCTCAGCTTGTAGGCAGTAACTTTCTCTAGCTCGAGTCCTAGCAACCAACTCACCGAGTGATAAGCCCAATATTTTGAACTTTGAGAGCTATTAAATCGTGCAACATGTTGTAATTAATAAGGCGGCCAACGCTGTTATAGTCGCACACAAAACTTATAATTAGTATAGAGCCCGTTATCCATTTCCCTCATAAACACAGGCTTGGGTAGGAATGCCTGATTTTTATAAGATTCCTGTTAATTTTTATTCAAACAAGCCTACAGGTAAAATAGCCGTCGCTATCTGGTAATAATTTTATTTCATCATCAGCGATCGCGAAAACCTGAGTCAAAATTGAAGGAACTGGACTAGGAAGTTATTTGGGAAAGTTTTTGGTTACAAATATGACGAAGTAGTAATTTTCCGACATCTTGGTTACTAATAACATCAAAAGTTATATTTCAGTAACTTTATGACATTTTTGCTCATATTTATGTATCCACTAATTAATAGGGAAATTTTTGTATATTTTTTCAAGAAAGCATGGTTCCTATTTTTGTATTTTGGAATTGTGGGACAAATAATATAAATGCGATACATTATGACAATGAACAAATAAATTTGTTTACGCAGATATTTAGCTTCTCTTAACCACTCGGATCTGCGATTGAGAGTGGCTGTATAGTGCTGACGTCGGGACGACCCTAAAAGCATGACTTAAATTAGTCGACCCGACGTTGTATAGACGTCGTCCCGTCATTGCGGTACCATCCAACTATTATTTTCCCAACGTTGGTACTATGTTCAGGTTGCAAGTTTGTTACTTGGCTGAACGAAAAATCATAGGAAATTTTGAAAAAAAAAAAAAATTATAAGAAATGAAAAGTTCAGATTTGGATTAAGAAATTTTTGAATTTGATATTAGAACGGACTTGTGATTAAGAAGTTACATGACTCAATCAATGCAGCGCTGCGTTACTTTTTTGGAAGGTAGTAAATTTGTTGCCGTGATTCAATCAATGCATAAACGCTGCATTTCACATCAAATTAAAATATTAATTTAGGTTACTTTAATTAATTGAATTAAAATTAATCCAACTGAGTTTTTTTTATATATACAACACCAAAGAAACCTTAATAAGACAAGCAGAAAAATTAAAATTTTTGTGACACCTTGAATTTAGCAAAATTTTACAAAACACAAAATAGAAAAAATATCTGTTTTATAATGGAAATTGATTTTTCTGGCAATATATAACTACAGTTTACAGCTAAATTATATTTCCTCTTCGATTTACTTTTGGACCAATTGCATAAAAATGTCACTTGAAATTGAAGCGTATACTTGTGATAATTAGATTCCCGAAGAAAAACTAATAGTAATTTTGTTTTTTGAAAAGAATCGAACATTGTTTGGTCCGTCGAACCGAATTTGAACTAACGAAAATTGCACAGTGAACCATAAAGGGCATGTTTGTTTTGGGAACTTACCCAGAGTGAAGTGGGGTAGAAAAGTTACATTGAAAGCAACAACAACATTGCAGTTTTATGATTAGAAGATAGTAGGCTAGAATGGAGAATTAACTTCACTCAGGCAACTGCTACTGATAAATTTTCTATCCAATCCTACGGAAAAACAAACCAATAAACAATCATTAAAAAGAATGTAAATAATCTACCCTACTCGATTGGTGCAATACAGGTAAGGGCAAGCGCCCTCTCTTGTTCTTCTCAAAGAGTCCCAATTTTTATAGAATCGACCACGGAAGTATTTTTGCATTAACAAAAGCAAATCGTGTCAGTCTTTTACAATAATTTAGCCTATAATTTAATCAATACAGCAGCGTTGCGATTTTGCCTATTCTAATTAACGATATAATTTCTCATTGCACCAAGATAAACATGTCTAAATTTCCCGCCGCCCTGCGCAAGTAGGTATCACATCTCAAATATAAAAGTTATAGGTTACCTACTAAAGGCACATTTTGAAAATTATAATTTTAAAACAATCAGCTAGCAATATTTTAAAATCTTGCTCTTGTTTGTTGAGAATTTCTTAGCTACATACATTTGAACCTCTAGTAGCTCGAATTAGTAAGTTGACCATTAAGTGTTATGGAGAGTTCGACCTAAAGAACAATTGTACAAAAACTTGCGTTATAATAAACTATTGGATGCCTATTTCGAAATCACTATTATTAACGTACACTGTTTTAAAAAAATTGAATTTTCAATCCAATTTTTACTTGAAATTTCCAGTATATTTCATTTTTTCAAGTAAAAGTACACATTTCAATCAATTTTACACGAAATTACTGGTATTAGTAAATTATTCATGTACTTTTCAACTGAACCGTACAATTTACATGAAAAAGCTCATAAAATTACGCAACATTTCATGTAAAATTAACAATATTTATATATGAATTGAAAATTACGTTCTTTTTCATGTAATTCTACTTATCTATGTGAATTTTACGACGAAAAACATGTAATATATGAAACAACGCAGTTGTACGCTATCTCCTACAGCCAAGGGTATTATTAAGAGTAAGTAAGAAAGAAAAACTATTAGAAGTAGAAATAAGTGTATCTTAAAGAGTGCTAATTATACACTATTTTTAGAGTGTAAATTCAAGAGAATATCCAGTGAATTTGCTGCTTTCGAAGTTGAAATTTACTGATTGCATATTTAAATTTATTGACCGAAAATTGAAAATTACATTCAAATTGACTATTACATCCCAATGTAAATTTACTTGAAAAGGTGTTACATATTTGCCTACTATCCAAAAGATGTAAAATTCAATGGATTGTTTTACTGTGTATATTTTGTTTGTTATAATTTTTCACAATTAAATAACTCAATTCGACTTTACTTTAAGATCTTGTTTAGACTAAACAAAAATGCTAATTCAAGGTATAAAATATTCGACTTATGGAGGCTGGTTGACTTATAGAGGATTGACTGTATTGAAAGAAAACCATGAAAAAATACTTTCTACGAAATTTGTCGGTACCCACTTTCAACGAGTAGCGAAATTTTGAAGTTGCTTTAAGCATGGCATTTGTAAATAAATAAAATGTAGATAATTAAAAGAAGATTCACGCCATGATTAATCAGTCTTTGAAATTATCATTCAAAATAATGAAAAAATAAAAACAATGAAAACAGAAAAAAAAGAAACTAAGACCGGAAACAAGGCAATGAGATGGCAAAATTCACTTCAAAAGAAAATTCAATTGAATAAAATTCATAAGAAAAAAAATCAAAATGAAGATCATCAATTGAAGATCAAAGTTCTCGAAGTCTTTATCCTAATTGGGAATTCAACTACAGTAATTTTCACACCTAACCAACTTAAAACAAGTTCAAAAGACTTCAATTTGCCTATCATCAAAACTCCAACATACTAAAATTAAATCTAATAAACCGAATCTTCACTAGATCGCAAAATCATCTTCAGAGCTTCGAATCAACCAAAAAAAACGAAAAAACTACAACAAAAATTTCACAAAAATCGTATTTTTAATGATGACCACTCAACCGCCGCCCCCATGTCTTTTTTCAACTTAAATCTCATTAACAACCGCCAACCAACAATTTCATCAATCTGCCACAAAAACAACAACGGCAACGTGCAAAAAGCAAAAAACAAGCAAAACTCCCTCGCAAAAGAACGATCGCTCCGTGATCTTCAATCTTCTTTTCTTTTATATACTTGGAAGCAAAATCTTGTCCGGATTGCCCAATCGGCTTGCAGCTCAAATCTTCAAAACGATCGGACCGATCGTCTTAGACGCGAAAAACAAGGACAACAAGAGATCGATTCGGATTACATAAAGTGCAATAAAACACGCCCACACAACGCAATCAAACGACACCTCCATTGTGCGGTCTCAAGATCACTTGCGCAAGAGGTCCAATACAGAAAGAGATAGCCCTAGCGGCGATCGCTTCTGACTTGTTGCACGATCAGTCTGCAAAGTCTGCACAAAATTTTTGCTTAGGGCCTCACGGATTGTTGGTGTTTCGTGTTAGACACGATCGACTATATGACGATCGTGGATACTAAATATCTACTAAATACGAATTGGGACCATAGGAAAAGTCACATATAGCGTTCTCGGTCAGTCGGACCTCTGACTTTTCAGTGTGCAGTGGTGTAGTGCACGCGTCGATCGGTGCGTTCAAGTTGTGATCTTTTCCGACGATCTGTGCTGGTTTTGTGTTTCGTCATAAACTTTTTTTTGACGATTTTATGTAAATTTTTTGATTTTTCAAAAATTTTTTTTCCGTTTTGCAATTGTTTTCAATCGAAGGTGTTTTTTTGTGAACTTTTTTCAATAATTTTCGGAAAGATTTCGAAGATATGACCGAATTTTGGCGCAGATGGTTTTGAAATTTTCTTTTGATTTTCTGATTTTGAAGTGAGTTTTTGAAAATGTTTGCTTGAGGTGAGTACAATTTTGAATTTTATTGTAATTCATTAAAATTTTGAAAAATAAAAGTGAAAAGTGAGAAATTATTTGCCGGGGTTTAGCGAGGTTTGGTAGTCAAAATCAAAATTACCTTTTTTCAGGGTTTGTTAGCATTTTTGAAGTCAATAAATTAACTAGAAATCTTTTCTAATTATTTCTAAAAAAAATGTTACAATTAGACATTCCGGAACATCGGAGTTAAAGGCGTACTGGCTATCCTACTGTGCAAGTATACATAAATAACTTACTCTACAAGTTCGTTCTTTGTTCTGAACCGAAAAGGTTCCATGGGACTTCAATTTCGCCCAGATTGCAGACTAAACTAGTTGTTTCTGTTCCCATATTTTGAAATGGTGAAAACTTATAGCTTATCTACGCGTTCACTGTTAATCGTGCAAAATGAGTAAGCACGAGTTTTAAGGGCTTTTGTATGGAAGGCACCTCAACAAAGGCGTAGGGACGGAAAAAATTAAGACTTGGCATGGGCGGTGCAAGTTTTGAAAAATTATTTAGACGATAAAGACTTAAAAATAGGATTTATGTACAATGAAGAAACAGTAGGTACCGTTTTTAGAACCCGAATGTCAAAAATAGTCTAACAACATTTGGCTGGAAAATACTCTTAATTACACTTTTTCTTATTTTATAATAACATTTTACGGATTGGTGGGGACAAGTGGCCCTTGTTGCTCACTCACTCTTGTATCTCACTAATGAACTCCAATTTACTTTTTACTCGAAACTGAATCGTTTAAAATGTATAGATACTTCGTGTGGAGAGATGAATGAAGAACAAGTGGATCCGAGATTTTGGGCCATCACAGAGCAAAAAAAAATATTTCTTCTTTTTTCTTATTTTTAAGAGTAAAAGTCTCAGTAACTCTAGTAGGCTTATTGTCTCATAACATAAGGCCTATTTTATACTGAAAAAAAAATATTTTATGAGAGTGTTACGAGAAGTTTTATTATGAGATTCGTATGCAGTGGCGTAATATCAAAAATGGGGGCGTCATGTTGAACGTCAGGAAGAGTCTTTCATTATGCTAGCCGCTAATTATGTTTAACAGGGTTAAGATATCAAACCATTCTGATCAGCCAGTTTGAGTGGATTCTGACCCCGAAAACCCGATACTGATCCGAATGCATCGTTCCTCTTGAAAACTGCAATTAAAAACATACTGCAGTCGCGATCGGCTGCAAGCCAATCGTATGATACTCTAGATGAATACTGAACTACGATTTATATTGTAGTTGGGGATAAATAAGAATTAAGTGTGTGCATGTTGTATGTCCTTTATTAAAGACCCCATTCGGTTGCTACTTGAAACTAAAAGACAATATCGTCAGTGTTTAATTTCATATCTTGAACTGGGTGAGTCACCGAAAAAAAATTTCCTTTTTAAAGGAATTTTACATGGGAGGTGCAGAAAGGACTCACTCGATTTCTTACATATTTATCCTTTTTCTTGGAACCAGTTAAAAATGAACGTGTACAAAATTTCAAATTCGTAGCTTGAAGCGTTCAAAAGTTATCGAAAAATATTGTTGAACACGTGTCTTGAGGATTTTTTGTATGGAAGGTACCAGGATTTTGATTTTGCGATCTAGTGAAGGATTTTGCGGACTAGTAAACTCGAACTTCGTTTTTGTTCCAAAACTAATTTGTACAAAATTCCGAATTCATAGCTAAACGATTACTTCAGTTATAGTGATTTCCGTAAATTAAATGAAGAAATTTTGACAGGATATTTGTATTGCAGCTACCCGAAGGAGTAATAGGATTTTTTTCATAATCATACATTTAGTTCCAACTATTGGAAAATTAACACATAAAAAATTTCAAAGTCGTAGCTTAAACCCTTCTGAAGTTATTGGCCAATATTCTTGAACAGTGTTTTAAGGACATTTTGTATGGCAGCTACCCGAAGGAGTAGGACGATTTTGCCCGTTAACGAACTTAACCTTACAAATTCAGCCAAACATCCAAATTCCATGATCCTAGGTCAAGGCGTTCTTGTGTTATCGTGCTAACGGATAGACTGACGGACGGACGTCAAGGGGATTTGGAGTTTTTGGCCACAAATAAACAAAAAATAATATATAACTTTTTTTCGTCTGAGGCTTGGTTCTATGCGTTACAAACTTTTGGGCTGGATTAAACTTATAATACTCTATATGATTTCATCTAGAGTATAAAAATCTATGGGTATATGCAAAAACGTAGGACCATGTCTTAAATGGATTCTGAACCCACGACCTCTGGTTTTATATCACCCCCACCCCCACCCATTAGTACCCCACTGCTACGTTTAATTCTGTGCTGGTCATAGTTTTCGTAAGGGTTAATATTTGAATAGATGAACGAAACCCGAAGGTTTCAAGTAGGACAATTTGAACTCACTCAATGAAAACAAATAACTTTATTAAAACCGCTTAATGCAACTTCGCAAATTTTTGCGTTCTACCATACACTTTTGCTCTCAATTCACACTCCATTTTAAACGAAAACACACATGGCCAGGAGCGTTCGCAAGGAGGGGGCGGTGTTATGATTGGTCAGAAACACTCGCACCTACCTTTAGCTCCTGTATTCGTTACCAATAGCTTCAGGAAAAGCCTTTTCTAATTACTATTTGTTTCTATGTATCAAATATTTTATGGCAAACCTTCTCTATCAGTTTTCCTACTGAAGTAGCCGTTGTTTACAAAATTGACAAAAAAAATTGGCAAAGACGCATAGTGACCCGAAGTATAGTTATACATTAACCGATTCTTTCGAACGCCGCTGCTTTGGCTTCCTCTTATCTAAAACAGACCTCAGTCTTTTTATACTACATGTTGCGCGTCGCGAAATCTCCAATACAGTAGTATGTGTGTGTGGAACATAAGTAACTGTTCTTGAATATATTAAATATGTGATAGTATCCCATCAAAGCAATATGTGATTCAATCAAGAAAAGGCAATAGGAGCAATTAAGGGGGGGAGGGGGACTAACCCTCAAATTATTTTCGTACTAGCGTTGCCGAATGTCTTACGGCTGTCCGGACTCCCTGTGTAGTCTTATATTTGATATGCTCAACCCCTTGTAGCGCGGTGCCCTAGGGCTAACATGCCGGTAGGTATGCCGCTGTACTTTTGATATATTTTCTTAAAACCAACGAAATAGTAACTCTTTGATGTAAGCTTTGGGTTCTCATTGATCTCCTACCCGCATGAACAAAGAATACCGAACACTGTCTTTTGTCCGGAATCCTGACCGATTAACTTCATCGAAATCCGGAAAACTTTTCATCTGTATCACGTTCGCAATTTATAGGCTTGTACAGCCGAAACAAATCCCAAACAGCAAAAATAAATCGAAGGGCGCTCTATTCGCTACAATACAATTGGCGTCCCTTATTAACTTATTGATTCCAGTCGCACTGCCGACAGACCCTTCAGCTTCCTCGGTTCGTTATTTAGAAGGCAGCGCCCCGAAGAGGTGGTACGGCGACGTCTTACAGCCAAGACAGCCTTCTATTGCTCCTTAAATTAATTACATCCGAGCTGACACACAGCAGCCAGAACAAGAAGAAATGGCCGTTTCAATCCCGCTTTTCACGATGTAATTTGTCTTTTCTTCTGTCTGTTTTCTCCCTCGAGCTTCCTCCTTAAGCTCGGCCTTCCTTCCATCTTAGCCGGATGCCATCAGCCCTGGCTTTCGGTACAGACCGTCTACGCAAACAGGTGATATATTATTCGTGCAGTCGCGACCCCAATCCGATAACGTCCATTACTTTCGATTAATATTTTAACACAATCGCCATTTTTTGCAGCCATTATCTGGCGAATCGATTTGCATACAGATGAGACGGAATAGCTGCTATTTTAATGCCGTGGACATCACCTGAACCTGGGGATACCTGACGGTGGAGGCAGCTCCTGATCGCATCATGGTAAATTGTGTGTCCGTTCCATGACACAATTAAAGAAGTCGGGAATCCACTGGACAGTGGAAAGAGGAATACATGCGCTCCTTTTACGGCACAAAGTGCGGATAATCTAGGAGGTGAAGGTGAATGGTGTGATTGGAGAAACGACACCGGACAGTCTTATCCCAGACATGATGGCAACTTTTAACGCTTCATTGGACGCGCGATGTATTGGACGGATTTGTGGTGCGGTCACCAGAATCCTGCTGGCTCGGCAAACATAAAATTATGTTGACTTGACGTGCACGAATAAATGGGATTCATTTGGGTCAACGAAATGGGTCCTGATGTTTACTGCGCCCGAATAGCTGGACCTAGCCTACAAAATTTTCTATACGTTACGACCTAACTTGGTCCTGGAGCCAGTTGCCTTGCCTTTCAGAGTCTGATTAAATTCGATGACCTAGAAGTGTTGGTCATCGAATCTCTAGCAAATTCGGTTATTCCCCGAAAATTTATGACTTAAGACAGTCCGAGTTTATTGGCTGTAATTTCGTTTTCTGAGAACTGTTTAGTTGAGTATTAGGGGGATGTCTTTTCGCTTCGATTAACTTGTGCTAGCCCTTATAAGTTCCGAGCGAAGGGTTCGATTTGAGGTTTTGATGTCGTGAAAGGATTCTGTGTTGTTTTATGGCAAAAAATTCGTCTATTCTCTTGTTATAAACATTTACGACACGTGGAACACTTATTAAGGATGAGAATTTATTACAAGAACCAGAAAGCAGGCAATTTATTCACAATCGATTTGGTTAAGAACTTTGTGTATCATAATTTTTTTTTAATACAACAGTCCAATACATTTTAAACTGGCCTTTCACCAAAAAGTTTTTAATCTTGTTCTGATCAGTTACATAGCCAAAGTAGCGTTCTCTTCTATTGGAGCTCAAGTACAGTCCATCCAAGTAGCAACCTTATACCTGGAGCTTTTCATTTTTGTGTACGAACTCCAAGATAGATAGATTGGCAAAAGGGATTGGTATGATTAACCTCTGTCACTGAAGCCACAGTTGGGTCTATTGTGACGTCCCCAGGATTGACTATTATTCCTCGTCAATCCCTGCGCTTTCAATGAAGCTTAGTATTTTGCGAAGAGGAATGGTCAGGAATTCCGATGGTTCCATGAAACCCTCACCGAAGTGACGAAGTCTTTTGTGAGCTAAACCCTCACATACACAGAGGATATGCTCTGGTGTTTCGTCTTCGTCATTGCATATTCTGCAAATTTTAGTCTCAGAGAGACCAATCCTATTGAGATGATTCCTCATGTGACAATGTCCAGTCATAGATCCCACTAGGGTTCGGGTCTGATGTCGGCTTAGTTTCAGATAATCAGATGTTCTTTTTTCCGAATGTTTTGGCATTAAAAACTTTGAGTGCCTGTTGCCCGGTGCCAAGTCCCAGTGAATGGCACATTGCGATTTTTGCCACATCCGGATGTTCATTCTGGCTGTGCTTAACGGTATCCCACAGAATGGATATGATCCATGAAGTCAGCTTCTGAACCTTTTCTAGCCATTAGGTGAATGGCATATTGCGATTTTTGCCACATCCGGATGTTCATTCTGGTTGTGCTTAACGGTATCCCACAGAAGTCAGCTTCTGAACCTTTTCTAGCCATTAGATCGGCCATTTCATTACCTTCATAGCCACTGTGTCCCGGAATACAAATGAGGTTAACTCTGTTCTTGTTTCCTAGTTCAATCAGGTATTGGAGGCAGTTCCAATCAAGTTTGTAGTAGATTTAAACGGACTAAAGGGCCATTATTGCTGCCTTGCTGTCCGAGAGAATATATATTTGTTGGTTTTTATAGCCAAGTCTGATATTTTCTCTAATGCATAGTTCAACAGCATGGGTCTCCGCCTGAAAAACAGTGGATGTTATGTGCATGCTACAGTAGAACTTGTCCGAACTCCAAAGGGAGCATAGCTTCTTTGAGAACCGCAGGACTGCTTCTAATTTTCGCAAAGCATTTCTGAATCACATTTTTTGACACTCTAACAATGTTGTAAATACTGCTAAGAACATTTGTCCGGGGACAATGCATTTCTAATAATATTTCGAAAACGAGACCCAAACCATTCTGGAGTATGGCATCGACAAACTTCCATAGACCAGCTAGAGGTTTAAGGACGGACTAACAATCAATCGATGGGAAAATATAATAACGAAATGAAACGTACTTCACCCCTGACGACTAATAGAGTCCGTATATTAGAAGAAGCTATACAATCTTCTATGAATGGATTGGATCATCGTGAAAATAGTAAAAGCCTAGTGTCAACTATGGACTATGGTCCACTGGCCCCAGGCTTCATCTTGGCTGAGGGACAAACAACTACTGATAACATCTACGTTTACTCCAAATGACCAAATCACGAATTCCATTTTCGTATCAACTTTAATTGGACGACTTTCAATTCGAAACGCGGATCCATTAAATGAAGCTGCATCACAGTATAATCGCTTTATCAGTGCAAACTAATCGCACTTTGCTTGCCAATAAATTCCCGTCCAACAAAATCATTGTCCCACGGAACAAACAAGATCGTCCATAACAATAAAATGAAATTGGACAAATGCATTGTTGTATGGACTTTATTTCATGGTCACCTTAGAATCTAGCGCGCAGCGTAAAGTTTGGCCTGTCGTAAGGCTTTTTCGAAGCATCTTCGCCATCCTAGCGCATACCTAATACGACACGAAAATCAATAAAATTCGAAAACAAGTCTATTCGATGAACATCTTCAGGTGTACAGATGTTCGTACCTTTGGCAAATCTCACACATGTTTCCACAACATGAGATATGAAGATGCGATTAGCCAACGAAACTCCAGAATTTCCCATCACCTGTGGAATTAAGATTGGAAAATCTTCTACCAAGATCCGCGATGCTGAAGAAAAGACGACAACGTCAAGTTATACCGAAGCAAGTGTTATAAAATTTCCCAACTGGAAACTGCCATGTTCCATAAACAATTCGAAAAGAAACAGTGGTGGTCAGAGGATCGAACCTTGAGGAACACCACAAGTCCACGCTGAAACGACTCGATGGATTCAAGACGAGCAGATTCTCCCGCTATGTTTATTATGGGACATGCAAATCCATAGGCCCTACGACATGATCATCACCACCGATCGCGCAATTTATGACTCGGTGTATCCGACGTAAAGAATTTCCAAACTACGCTATTTACAAGGAAAATAAATGCAGGTGGTCATTATTCATCGTGAAAGCGAGCGAAAGACGCGATAAAATTATCGCTAGGTGTTGATGAGTCTACGCGATAGTTACGATCACTCTCTGTACGCGCAAAACGACTGATCTTCTACTTTACGATTAAACGCATCTTAAGATCGGGGTTCTTCCTTCGTGCGCATCCCCGATACACGTGGAATATTTGAAATTCTTAAGCGCTCAACACCGATCTGAAATTCCTCGATCGCATAGAATTGATATTGAGTATCTGTACCGATCAATTACTTCGCACATTGCAACAAGACAAGATCAGCGCGCATACAT
The DNA here is from genome assembly GCA_951812415.1 of Beris morrisii. Taxonomy (NCBI): domain Eukaryota; kingdom Metazoa; phylum Arthropoda; class Insecta; order Diptera; family Stratiomyidae; genus Beris; species Beris morrisii. The sequence continues at coordinate 7,250,002 of OX638313.1, forward strand.
AAGAAAACAACATAGCGTCTCGCAAAGGTAGATGAGGTGCGTCTTAAGATCTCAACTATATACGCAGCGTCCTCATCAAGATTCCCGGGATGATCATCACAAGATGATGATGATGATGATGAGATCGATGGGAAAACTTTTCCCACAACATGTCGTTAAAAATGTTGTGTACGAAAGGCGATGGCAAGATCGAATCATTTTGTCTTTCTGCTTGTTAATTTCTTGCATTGTTCGTGTTGTTGAAACGTTACAATTCCCCTCTTTGCGGACTGGTGATCGACAACCGATCAACAATTTATGATGTGGTGTTCGCCATAAGACAAAAATAAAACCCGATCGTATCACATGCATAAACAATTTATTTTGAAGAAAAAAATAGGAGAATAATTGGAACATTTCGACTATATTTGAATTGAATTTTTGATAAAATAGTTTAGAGGAAAAGGGTGGGAACTACTGAGCGTTTCTAAATCAATTTTCAGAATTCGACAACTCATAGCATGATTATGGCTTCGTATAGAACCTGCTTTTGCGTTCTTCTCTAGAGCTCAAAATATTAATTCCGATTTTTCATAGTCCTTGGGACCTATGCTTATTTTTCCGCAAAATATGTATGCTCGGATTTTGCCCAATAATTTTTCATAAAATAAATTTTATGTGCGGTTTATCGATTATCAGTTCGGTGGTACCCCTGGGGTAGCCGATGAATAGAAAGATTTGAAAAATGACAAAAAAAGACAAACTTTGGTTTTTCCGTTTTTGATTTTTGAAACTAAATTTTTTGAATTTTCAATATTTTAACTATTGAATTTTTGATTTCTCGCCAATCTGATTTTGAACAAAGTGACCTTTATATGTTTTGATCATATTCCTTTTTAAAATTTCGATATCTGGACCTCTTGATTTTCCAGTATATTCGAAAACATAAATTTTTCGTCATTTTGGATTTTAGAAACTTAATTTTTCTGTTTTTGATTGTTGACTTTTTGACTAGTGAAATTTTAAAATATATTACTCTACATTCGCATTTTTGAAATTTTTGAGTTTTTCAATGTTTTGGTTATTAAAATTTTGATTTTTTGACATTGTGTATTTTAACGTTTTGATTTCAAAAATTTTAAGTTTCCTATTTTTGATTTTCGAAGTTTTTGTTTTTCGATTCAAGTAAATTAAATTTTTCGACTCGCGATTTTCGTCTAATTTATTTTTCAAATTTGATATGATTATGATTCAGTCGTCAAAGTGAAGTGGAAATGTACTAATGCAAATCTTAGCTGGATTTTGGAAATCCGACTGAAAAAATTATATTGTCATTTTAATAGGAGAAACATTTAAATTTTGCCCTTCTTCACTCAATTAAAAATTTTAACTTTACTCTCTCCTTGACTTCATCAGCTGTTTGAAAACAAGAAATGCTAAGCCAAGACACCATCAATTAATTAATTGGGACAGGAATCTACTTTTCTGATTTTGTAAATTCCAACGTTTTATAATGAGTTGACTTGTTGTGTATGCCGCCAAGTAAAACGGAACCCCTAAAGACGAGATCTACTTTTAAAACAAATTCCGGTTTAATATTCGGTGTTTTAAGTATAACTTCCATCCTCATTACCATCAACTATTTAATCCTAGCCTAATGGGCACCCATACAGCATTTTTCAGGGAGGGGCAAAGTCTTGACTTAGGAGAAAAGTTATGTGACAAATATTTATACAACTAAATAAAAAGAGGTAGCTAAGGTCTTAGACAAAGATGAATAAAGAGTTCAGTCGACCTAAAGACTGGTTAATCCATGAGTACTCCTACCTTCCTTCACAAAGCGCAAAATGAATGCTGTACTTTCATAAAATGTGCTTTACATTTTTGTATTTGTACTTACTATTTTACTAACTCTATTAATTAAACTATTCTAAACTAACTATTTGAGGATTCCCTCTTCATAAGGTTAATTTTTTTTTTTTTAATAATTATATAAAAAAAAGAATCTACAATTTTTGATCCGTCGAGCCGGATTTGAATCAGCGACCTATGGAAGACAGACATAGTGAGTACTAATAAATTTATGGGGAATTTGAATAGCAAAATAGCTGAGCCCCATTGAAAATTAAAAATTTTTCAGAGTGGTTTAATCAAGGGGGGCAAATACCAAATGCCCCTTGGTGCTCGCTTCCAGAGAGAACTTTGCCGTCGTGTATCTAAAGCGTTTTGAATCTTTGAGAGCGAAAATGGTATCCTACATTATCTATGCGTTTTAGTCTAAAATTAAAATATTAAATTTTTGAAAAAAAAGGCGTGAGTTATGTCATTTCGAGCGAACTATGAGTTTTTAATTAATTTTAAAATGTTGATTCTTTAACTATAACCAACTAATTTGTTGATGAATATCTGTGCAACTCAGGAGAAAAGAAGTAGTTATGTCTCAAACAAAGATGGACAAAGAATTCAGCCAAACTAAAGACGCGTGTGTATCTCACCCGACTTGTAAACCCTTGCACTTATGGCTATCGACTATTAAAATATTATCAGCTGATAACATTAATTAAATACACTAAAAAATTTTAATTTTGTACTGGTATACCATACAGCTACCAAAATTGATGTAGTAATTTTATACAATTTCTTCCACTTCAAACGAAAATCTTCGTATGTCATATGGTATACAGCTACCAGAATATTGTAATGAAAATTGTGCTACTAATCAGAACTAAATTAAGTTTTCTTCTTTTTACTGTAAACACCTACTAAATTTTCACTTTTGTAATGATTGTATAAAAATTTTACTTGCAATTGTGCTAATTAAATTCTTGAACAAAATGTAATAAAATTTTTGCAAAAGAATCGATCATTTTGGTCCGTCGAACCAGATTTGAACGACTTTTACAAAAGTGAGCAAAATCTTTATAATTCAATTTTTCTCATTTTATAATATTTACTATTCAGAGGATTGGCGAAATAAAGGTGGGGAAAGTGTCCCTTCTTGCCCCTCCTCTCTAAGGGCGCCCTTATCTATTCTACACTGTGGCTACTACTGTAAGACATTAAAGAGTTACCCCCTATGGTTTAAGTGCTTCTATAAAAAAATATTACCCTTAAGTTTTTAGTAAGCGGTTTTCGAAAATTATCAAAATGATATTAAAAAAAAAAAATTTGAATGTGGAGAAATCGAAAATACAAAAATAAAAATTGTTAAAATTAAAACCGACAATATAAAATGTAATTTTAAGAATTCCACGATTTTCAAAATATTGATTTTGTTTTTTCGACATTTTCATTACTGAAATTTTGTTTTTTCGATTTTCTGCATTTGTGGATTGTGACTTTTTGATTTACTTTATACATTTTTTTTTCTGATTTTGATTTTTTCTGTTTCCGTTTCCGTTTTCGAAAAATTAGGATGGGACTTAAAAAATTTTGATTTTTTTCTGTTTTGGTCATTTTGATTTTTCGACATTCTGAATTTGTAAATTTCGGCATTTTGATTTTGAAAATTTTAATCAGCTTTTCGTTTTTTAATTTGATAGTTTTTTGGGAATTTTGTCAACATTATACACAAATCCTACAGACAGGGCTACGTTTTCGAAAAATTAGGATGGGACTTAAAATAAATAATCAAGTTGTACAATGCGAAATTTTTTAAAGCCGCAGACTGACTATACTTTGTATGAAAATCGGTTCTTACATTTAATTAATAAAATGTAACGATCGATATACTGACGATCAATTGGTTGATTTAATTTTATTGTGTTGTCCCTATAAAATACGATCGATCGCGTATTGTTCGCAGCCATCGATCGATGCAGTGCGTTCGTACCGTATGTCGAACCGCGCGGCCATATCAACTTCAGATGAACGTCTTCGTTGTCGGCCCAAGTCAATGTTCTTTTTCTTTTCTCGTCCATATAAACAATGTGAATTCGAAAAATTTATGCGCGCGCAGATCACAAGAATTCGCGACCTGCGTGTAAGTGGCATTCCTCTTCCTCCTTCTGAAGGTATGTTGCTCCTTGGACCGTTGAAAGCCTCCCTCGTCGGATGGATACAGGTACGGCTGGTTATCACGGCTACTTAAGCCGTCGTTTATTTCTACTCGTCTCTGCTGGCTTCTGTTGTCCAGTGGTTCTCTTGGTCTGCCCAGCATCTTGGATCTTGCTGTGACCACTTTTCATCTTAAGGTGGAATCATAAGCCTCTCATCGTCAGACTGGTTCATTTCGTATGTGCGCATCATAAAGATTTGTTTGGGTTCGCGCGGTTAGTTCACACGGTGCTCGTTATGAATTTCTGTCACGAAATTTTCAAGTTTGGGTGGATGCCATCGGGATTCCAACGTTTTTCTGATCTCGTTAGGGCTTTGGTATCTTATCGGAAAATAAGGTCAAGAAGCGATCGTTTTATGGACACAGTGATCTTGGAATTGCTCCATTTCATCAAAATTTAATTGAAAGAATTGATCGAGTTGAGGAGGTCCCCAACCCTGACATTCCTTTCGTTCCTTCGGACCTTTCCTTTTTCTATAAATCCAGGGCCTTTAATTAAGTTTGCCCTTTTGAGAAGAGCCTTAGCGCAGGCGTTAAGTAAAGGAATTGAAGGGAAATCGCTTTGGCAGTAGAGGCCACTGCATTAAATTACTTTTAGAGCTGATGAATCTCGATATCAAATGAACTACTGACTCCCATTACTGGCAACATTTGCCAACTCGATGGAAGTAATATTGGCACCAAAACTGATATAATGCAAACTATTTCATCCAATATTCAGGTCTAAGAAAAGGATTGGAACGATTTTTACGATTCCCAGATTTTTGCAAACTAAAATATTCCAATTTATCGTGGAATTTCGATCGCAATTTCCCATATTAATTTTCTTGTTATCTTTAAAGATATTCTTGCGCCGCGTGAATACCATATTGTTCGGTTGTCCTCTTGCATTTGTTGCAAAAAGAAGAATTCCTTCCACGGACCTCTTATCATAATAATGCGAAAGTCGCGCAGAAAAACATGTTTCTTTTTGCGAAACCATTAGATGGCGAACTGGTCTTGAATAAGTGCGGGACGAAAAGCAAAACAGGATTCTTAAATGATCGTGGCAAAAAAAGAGACGAGATGACGAATCATCGTCTTCGAGAATAAGTCGATTTTTATCATTGTTCGTCATGATCATGATGATGATCGTCGTCATGATCACCATCCATGGTCCAGCGCAGGACTGAAGATAGAATCTTGTTGCGAAAAATCGAGTTTCGTAACTCTTAACTTCTACCTGGTTTGTCTTCAAAATACCTGTATTGGCGCTATAGATGCTCTTACTATACGATATGTTAATCTTACTATGCATTCCGTGTGCTTGAGGTCTCTACGGACTGATAGTATTTTTATTACTTTGTTACGTTGAATTTTCGGAATTTGTTACGCCTTGTGTTTCTTGAATGTTGGGGTGATCACGCAGGCTTACGTAAGTAGGAAGGTTTTAGTTTCATTTCGAAAACCTTTTTCCAAAAGACTGAAGCTTGGTGCACTTTTTCGGATCCAGAATCCAGCTGAGATGTTTTTCAGTGATCCCACACTTTCTTGAAGTTCGCTTGAGGCGCTTTCAATACGATTTAACTCAACTACGTCTTAAAATCTTCGTTCTTTTAGAGGATAGCAGACGATGCCAGGATTAAGGTCAGGTGTCCTAGACTTTTTTACCCGGTCGATTCCTTCGCACTTGCTTCCTACGTAATCAATTTACAACTGCCTGGTTAACCGGCATTTGCCCCCTTTCCTACCTTAGCGTACAAGGCGAAAAATTAAAATTAAAATAGTGAAAAAATTTAAAAAATTAAAAAAGTGTTCAAATTGCCCTTTTTTAATTTTTTTCACTCTTTTCATTTTTATCAAACAGGAAAAAATAAAAAAGGGTGTAAAATACAATGGGAAAAAATTAGAAAAATACGGACAACAATAAAGAAAAAGAAACAATGAAAAAACGGACAAAAATATAAATAAAATAAATAAAAAATAAAAAAAAAATGAAAAAGAAAAGAGGAACAATAAAAAGTGAAGAAAGTAGAAAAATTAAATAAAAATCAGAAAATAAGAAATAAATAAAGGGGGATAAACAAGGAATAAAATTTGATCTGAATTAAAAAGGAAACAGGTGGATAAATGCGAAAAGGAAAAAGAGTAAAATTAAAAAAGAGAAAAGATTGAAAGTGGACAAAATAAGAAAAAAAAATTAAACTTTTAAAAATCGAAAAAAATAATTAACAATTGGTTAAAAATGGCGAAAAGGGAAAAAGACAGTAAATAAACAGAAACAAAAATACAGAAGAAAATATCCTTTTTGTTAATCTCAAATAGAAAACGGTCGAAAATTGATAATATACAAAAATCAAAGAACGGATAGTTTTGTGTACAAATTTCAAATTACGATTTTAACTAAGGAGCTACTTTTTCAATATGATCTAAATATGAGACGTGAACTTTTACTCCGTGACCATATGTCGCATCTTAAGCTAAACCTAAAGTAGCACCCATGTTTTGACCATTTATTTTGCATAAGGCCATCAAATGACATACTACCTACCTTCCTTCTTTATACACTTATCATTTTTGATTGATAACTATACCTGCCACACTATCCGTTATCGCGTCGCACTAGCGACGAATCAACTTTCCTCGCTGCCCCCCTATCCACTTTGCATCAAGTCCATAAATTTATCCAAACTGTTTATTAAAATATCATAACATCGCGCACTATGCATACGCTTGCCATGTTGCCATATGCCAGACTACCGTGGATCAAATATGAAATCAACTGCAGTCTATACAACGTCTAAGACGTTAGTCCGCGCGAAGAGGATCATCTTAAGGTCCATCATATGGGGGACGATGATGATCTCTTGATCGTGGAATAATCGGCGAATGTAAATGACAGAAGAATGGAGTTGATATGTTTACGAGAATTATTGTGAATTGTAAGATTGAACGTGTAGAAAAAGAAAAAGATCGCGGATTGATCGCAGGGAGTCTCGGCGATCGAATTGACAAGATCAGTATTCAAAATGATTCGTATCAAATGAGGTGGAAATGGTGTGGATTACTGTATGGAAATTTTTTGAAAGTATGGCGAAACAGCTGGCTATTTTCTTTATCTGACCGATATTAAGACGATCCACGACGGATGGGAGAAGTAAGGGTTTATGGCAATTCGAAAAGAAGTAGTGATTGGGAGGAAAGACACAGGATCGTGGGTGCTAGAAATTCACATTAGTATAGATTCCCTCTACAACATTAAGACGCATGCTTTTAATATTATGATCACGTCGGGGTCACCAAAGAAAACAAAATAGTCTCAGTTTGAAAATTGACATGGAATGGCCCTCAACAAAAGGCAATAAATGTTCAAAAGTTTGTAACAGATAGAACGAAGCCTTGGACTTTAGACCAATAACTTCAAACGCTATAAGCTAGGAAATTGAAATTTAGCTCACGCTATTTTCTACTATAGTTCCAGGTAAAGTAATAAATATAAAGAAAATCGTGTAATCTTCGAAAAATCTGTTAATTCAACTTTCAAAACTGACCATAATTCAAGAAATACTTCCACCATAAGGTCGAATTATTAAAATTATATTTAATATAATATAACAATATCATAAAATTATTCTCATTCTCAAACATCAATAAAATGTTACTAATTCCGTTTTAAATATTTCAAAAATTTAGAATCAACGCCATCTAGATATCAAAAGTATAAGCAGTTACGCTCCTTTGTGTTTAATATTGAGTACTGGGAAAGTAAATAAATACCTCACAGTACGAGCAAAATCACGGTTAAAATCATGTAATTTCCCATACTTGTGCAAAAATCATCTCAAGAAAGGACCAAATCACACATTATTGTGAATGCAGCTGTATTCAGCATATTTTAGACATTGTCATTTATAATTGTCCTTTATTTTCGAAGTGAAACGAATATAATTGTGGAATATTACACTCTAAAAATAAGTGGAAAAATACACAACCTATGTAATTGTCCATATTATTGACGTATAATCTTTTTTTAGCGCATTGTATAATATTACCTATTATTATTGTATAATATTACCTATTATTGGACAATTAAATGTATTTTGGACTATAAAAAGAGTAAATTTAGGCGTCATGATTATATTACACCTTTAATAAAGTAAATTCAGGCTAAGTGTAATTTTACTTTAAATAATGTGTAATATTATGTCAGAATAAGCAGGTTCCCGAAAATTCATTTCATTTTACTTCACGTCGTAAGTTTTGTTAAATCAATCAAATGTTTTTGTACAATATTTGTAAATTAGTTTTCGAATCAGTAACCGTAATATCATTGCCAACTCAATTCAATTTAATACAGTATACATGTATTGTGAAATTGCGTTTTTAATTTATGATGAATGAAAATAAATCTGTGTTAAATGGAGGACCCTATAATAAAACGAGAATTTTACACAAAAAGTGTGTAATAATTGCATTACCTCTATAATAATTGCATTACCTGTGTAATAATTACGTCACTTTTATCTATTCATTACGCAGCTATTGTAAAATAAATGTTTATTGATTACAAACATGTTGTGTAATTTTTCCAACTTATTTGTGTAATTTTCCCTCTAAATACACATGCATGTAATTTTACCATTACTATCGATGGAAAACAGTTGCCAACTATAATAATAGTAGATTTACTCCAATATTTCTTAGAGTGTAGCTCATATTACATACGGTATTCAGATAAGAACAAATAAGTTGGAATAATACTTAATTTTCTATTTTCTGAACTGAACTAAGTATTTTCGTCGTTGAATTGAAGCTGTCATATGATATCTACATAATAGGCACTGCAACTGACAGATTGGTTGTTGCTCTTTCGTCCAATCTGGCAGGGGAGAAAGGGTAATTAGGATGAGGTTTTTTGGAATAGATAGTGTTGAATAGTAAGGAAAACTGGATAGAAGGAAAAGCGTAGTACCATGTCATGAGGGTGATTCACACCCACGATTTCTGGATTGAGAAACTAGCACGCTCACACTAGGCTACTGACGCCTCTGAGGTCGAGGCGATTTCTCAACTACGACACAGGTTGATGTGATTCACTGCAAATAATAAGATCACACCTACACAATACAATTGTGTAATTTTACACATATGTAATACTGTACAAATATGTGGATTTACATAAATCGTTGCGACAAAAAAAAAATGTAAAAAAAAATTAACTGTGAGCATTTATTAAGATGTCCTCTACCGTCTTCATGCCAATCACGCTATCACAGAGGACGGATCAAATAATTTTCGTCTGCAGATCAAAGGCCCTGCTTCCGTCCGGACTCGGTTCACTGCAAATTGCAAATAAGCAATCTTCAGGTGATCGTCAATACGTTAATTACCTGACCTCACGTCATACAACGCTCTTACAACATAGCATAAAGTGCTTGCAATCGCAACATTCGCGCTCGCTTCGAAGGTGTCGCGTAGTAGTTATTTTGCCTGTCATCTTAGCATTCATGGCTTGAAAAATGACGGCAACATACGCAGCGATAATAGCCTAGAAGAATTTTAGTCGCAGCAATTAACCTGTCCCGGCTAAGTAGCTTCTCGCTGCAACCATTCCTGCCCCCATCGCCATCTATTATCTGGCGTGGACGCTTCTTATTCTTGCCAAGCCGATCGTTTAGCGCACTTAATGATCTTCTGATCGCTAAGGTTGAACCTTGGTCTGACTGATGATCTGCCGTACATTTGTGTTTATACTTGCGTTAATTTAATTGGCCGACCGAACTTCGAGATCCGATTAAATGAGGTGAAATTAAGTAATTGGCAGAATATTGACAGCTTAGCTCGTGTTTTGCGATTGCGCACATTTATTAACTTTTCGGTCCATTAAACGTTGAAGAGACCGATGAAATGAGCGGCCTGCTTCTTGTAACATTTTAAATTTATTGATCGGCTGGGTTAAATATTTTGACTTACACGCAGCAACGATTATCGATCGTGGCAATCTATAATTCAGACCACGCGGCCATGTTGCTGTCCGTTTCGGTTAAAACGCTCGATATCCAAGTTTAAATGAGGCCTTACTAGTTGGGCGCCACAGGGTCTTTAGGGCTACTTATGAACTAATCTTGAGAATTAGAACAACACATTAGAGAGTACAAATTAGACTCAGCATAAGACTATCTGTGTTCCATTAGTCGCTTTGAAAGGTTTAAAAACAAGTCACGGCATTGGAAGCAAATGCCCAAACAGTTTCTTATTCCGTAGCAAAACAGCGAATCGAAGGAGAAGGGTAAGGTAGAACCAAGTAGGACCCGAGATCCATGACACCTCAATCCTTTAGAGATAAGGTGGAATTACAGTGAGAGAGATGCGCGCGATGACCCAATCGCAACGTGCGCGCCAAGCCAGTTATATACGAGTAGTACCAAAACGACTGTAACTTGTTGCACTCACTAGTTTTAGTTTTAGGAAGGGGCGCCACGCTAAGTCGCTGAGCCACCAAAAGAGGGCCCATAGCGATCCCTTCGGAACTAACTAATCACCCCAAAAACATCCTAGATCCCTAATAAATGTGACGAACTTGTCATGCCCTATCAACTTCAGATCTTCCAAATTGTCGAAGAAAAGACTGCCCAACCACTTCAAGCGCCTCCTTGCAATCGCCTGACATTCACACAAAATGTGGGTAATGTCCTTCTCAGCGTATATGTCAAGACAGTACCTACACGCGTCAGAGTCAACTATCTCCATCCGCATAGCATGCTTCCCTAGCAAGCAGTGCCCCGTCAGTATTCCGATGAGTAACCGCAATCTTTCCCTATTCCATGTCAATATTTCCCTAGACTTTAGTCTGTCCAGCCTTTGCCAGAATGCCCTATAGATCCTACAGCTCCCACCTTGAGTTCGCTGTGTTCGTGGCCCGCTCCCTCATAAGCGCTTTGATGCCGTTTAGCGGTGGACTAACCTTCTTCTCCACTATTTCGGCTGACGCCGATCCCAATCTCGCCAGCTTATCGGCCAGTTCGTTCTCTGGTATGCCGCTATGCCGTGGTACCCACTACCCAGTACTCTATTATGACAGCAAAGTACCTTGAGCACTTCTCGACAGCGCTTTACTAGTTGGGATTTAATAGTCTCCAATTTCACTGCATTCAAAGCCGCCTGGCTGTCAATGTAGAGTGAGATATGCTTACCGCATATTCCCCCCCCCCCGCGCGCCCACAACATGATGTTAGCTTCCTGGAGCACCGCCTGAATTTCCGCTTGGAATACACTGCAGGCATCTGGCAGCTTAAAAGACTCTCGTGCACTCAGCTGCTCAGAGAAGACTCCAGTGCCAGTGTCAGATGTCAGCGCGTCGCATCGCTTAAAGTGCGCGCGTCGCGTTCACTATTATTCTTTTAGAAGCACACCACTCCAAAGCCATATCTTACTGAAAACTGATGCAGTAATTTTAGAATAAATTTTAATGCCATCCGCATAAATAAGGAATTTCCAGAATTCAAATATAGAGGTAACATCATTAATAAAAAGTATGAAAAATAAGGGACTACCTTGTAGAACCCCAAAACATCAAAAGGGTACGAACTACTGCCATCAAATCGAACAAGCTGTTTTCTATTAGTCAGATAAGGAGTCAGGGCAAAGGTTCGGACTCGCCAGTTTGTGACATACTTTAAAAATGCATTCGCGTCATCTCAAACACTATCAACTAACCTCCATCTTGAACTCATTAACCGATCGACAAACGTTTCGCAACAAAGAAGCATACTGAAATCTATAAAATGCACTACTTGAGAAGAAGCAGATTTACCTCATTCTTATTATTTTTTCGTGTTTTTTATCGATCGTGGCTTGCATTGAAGAAATTCCCACAGTTCCGATAGTCGCTCTCTTCAGTGTCGTACTGTAAAATACCAACCAACGTCCTGAAGATTAACTCTACCATCCGAGATCTCGGAACGCATCAACCATACGAATTCCCGGAATCGATTCAACAATCTAGCACTCAAGAATCGTGGCCATCTGCAAAAGATTCGCTAACCAAGAGTCAAAGTAGACCACATAATCGATCCATCGATCGGATCGGATAGGATCGATCGTCTCTTAGGTCCGACCTGATCCATACAAAACCAGCCCGTTCCGAGTCACAGATTTTACAGAAAAATACCCCGTAAACTGGTTGCACTGGTTGATAATGTGCCACCAGATGTCCACATCGATGTCGATAATTGATTTGAAAAAATTTAAAAAAAAAAAAGAAATAGGTACGAAATCTTCTAGAATCCATAGAATGAAAATTACAGAAATTGCTTTGTATCTTTAGTGTGCGCATCGTGCGCAGCATGAATTATTAATTACTGTGGGATCTGCCACTGGATCCTCCCTGATGGTTCGCCGCGCAGCTATTGACTTCTATTGCTTCTGCGTTGTTTACCGTTTCATGCCTAAGCGTTTTACCTACAATCTTCATCTATAGGTGTACATCGATCTTAGAGTCGTACAACAAACAGTTGGTTTATTTCGAATAGACGGACCGATCGCTTCTGATATTCACCGCAAACGCTCATTCCGAATTCAACGCAGCACATGAGCAATAAGCGCAGAGTATTGTCAGTCCGAGGTTCGGAAGTTGACGCTATTTCCGGGTTCTGTTTTGTATGGGATTCGTGTCGTTTCAGTTCAGAAGTGATTCATTTGGGGGGATCGGACCAGGGCTTTTTTCACCTTAACGGAATCAGTCAGAATCTTGCTCTATGACTCTGTACTTGTAGAGCTCTGGACTCCTTGATGATTTTCCTCTAATCATTTTCGAGAAATCTTAGTTCCGCAATTTGACCTCACTTTCTCTTTTGAAGCATCGCGAGCTGTTCTATCGGAACATCGGCGCCCACAACCCCTGAGAATTAATCTAAATCTGGTCTGCAGTTTTTGGGAATGTTTCGCCTTCCGGATTCGGGGACCATGGCAGTCTTAAAGTGAGCTCCCAAGTCTAGGAATTCCGGTCATAGTTCCGAATTCCTTTTAGCTCGTGAAGTAGTCAACCTTGGCACAAAAAGCGAAATGGATACAAAAGTAGTGTCTCGAGTAGATGCGCTGCTGTTTCCCTTTTGCGAATGAAAAGAACCAGTTCTTGGGAGAAAAATTAACCGAGTGTTTCATTTAGCTTTCATACAAAAGTCGTTGAAAAATTTGTGCATCCATTCGAAAATTCGTCTGATGACTCAAAAAATAGTATAGACAAGAAGTTGCAATTATACACGATATGGTTAAGCGAAAAAAAATAAACGAGAACAAACCGTAATAAAAACAAGGTATACTTTTTGAATGGCTGCCATACATACGAGTATATCCTAGCAATTGGTGCTTGCGTTAGCTTGAACTTGTTCTACTCATTGGAGCAGCTACCACAAAAAAATGCTTGAAACACAAGTTACACTCAGGGTGTACGAAGTGTGCGGGTCAGAATTAGGTTTTTTTCTATTTGAACAAGAGAACAAGAATAATTGAAAAAAGGACAACCGGTCGAGTAGCTACCATACAAATGTCCTTCAAAAAAATTGAACATGAAGTCGACCATATCAGTTGTAAAAATCGAAAATACGTGTAAGTATTTTCAGCTCAAATTTAATATGATTTGGTTTAGGACAAAAACAAAGGTTCGGTGTTTTAATGAATAAAATCGTTCCACTAAGAACAAAGCTTCATTCTCGTTAAAACCTTTCTCTTCTAGCTACAATACAAAAGGCCTTGAATCCCGTAGTTACACTTACTGCACAATATTTACACAATTTAAAATTAAGTTTGTATTATAATTTAATAGTTGGGAATATAAACAAGGAAAATATGGACAATCTTTCGAGTAGTTACTGTACAAATGTCATTAAAAAATTGAAGCTTGAACATGCAAATGTCCTTAGAGTAAGCTTCAATTCGTATATACGCGAGGAATTATGCAGCTTGAATTTGATATGATTTTGTTTAGGGTTAAAAAATTAACAACATTTCCTCTATTACCAGGATTATAGCTCCGATACAAATGTTCTAATAGTTACATTTATTGCACAATTACCCGAGAAACCGAAAATTATCATAATAATAATTTCCAATTTGAAAGTAGGGAACAAAACATGACAAATATTATTCGTGTAACTACCATACCAAATGTCATTACAAATTAAAACTTATATTTCTTGAAACTCACGATAACTCGAAAATGTCTCAAGTTTTAATACTACAGACTGTCCTCGGTTGTACAATGTTTAATCGCCATAGTCTTTGCGGAGTAAATATGCGACCTCAAACCCCGCAATGCGGGGTGGATCCAACTTCAAGCGGACCTCGTAGGCATTAAACGGAATTACTTGCTGAAATCAATGAATCGATCAATTTTTACAATTTTCTATGCAGAAGCGACAATAAAGTGGAGATAGTTGAAAGTTTTAATCTGAGGGGTGGGGGGAGGGGTTTCTCAACTACACCGCTGGCTAGTCTACAAACACTGATGTTGTGGGTTCGAATTCCTGCGGTCTAAGTAAAAAGAAATACTAGTACCAGTGCCTCATTACTGCCCTATGCGACAGAAAGACACTGACGGAAATACAGAATCTATACTGTGCAGCTTCCATAATTTAAACTTCTGTACGTCGATTTATTCTATAACTCGAAGCTTGTTCGTGACGACTGCTTATTGGGGAAAAAAATAAAAAAAAACCGATTGTAATTTTTTCTGATTGAATTTGGGATATTACGGACGACCGTCCGATCTAAAAACTTTTTGAAGATCCTCGATATGGTTTTTTTTCCGGAGATATGCTGTTAGCCCACCGCCCAACCATCTGGTCTCTTCCTTAGCTCGGAACTTTCCATAACTAAAACAATTTTTCTGGGTATTTGCTGGTTCGACTTAGGGATGTTTTTTAGTGTTTCTCAGAGTCAAAGTTATCTGTGAAGTGCTAACTAAAGCGTTTGTCTTCAAGAACTGTAACGAAAGTAGTTCAAAGGGTTCGTGATAAGAAACGCATGGGATCTGACCCGAAAAGACCCCTAAGGATCGAATGCACAAATATTTTCTGTACCAGCGCGATCCTGTTTCCAGAACGTATAAAACCAAAATAAGTGTCTTTGTAATATAAGGATCCTTGAAATCCTTGCACCATCTTCTTACGAAACTCCAGATGGAGTTACTCGTGACGACAATCGTGGTAATCGAAATTTAGTATACTATTGAAGTAGACACCAAGACCTTGTCAATTCTGATGAGATATTTTCCATGATAAAGACACAGTGGTATATTTGTCGACATTGGGAATCATACCTTAAAGGTACTACAAGACCAGTCAAAGAACCACTGAAAATCGTTTTGTAGTAAAATGTTATCGCTTGATCGCAGGCATGAAAGATCGTCGAATCATCAGTATAAGAAAGAATCTAAAAGTCAGAAGTAACCGTGCTTACCGCACTAATAAATAAAATAAATAATAGCGGCACTAGATGACTGCCTTGAGGTACTCGTCGCAGGGCGTTCAAAATCAACTCTTGCTGGTGTGAATTTTATCGCTCTTCTTCGATTGATTTAAGCTGAGTCTAGTTAATCGAATCAAAATACTGCCAGGAAGTGACAGTTGAATTTTTGTCAGTATTTCGTTGTCGAGAAGTTGTGGTAAAAGTATCGACCACTATCGCTCGACTCGTATCTCAAACCCAACAATTTTACACTGGGAAGTTGTTTAAAATGTAAATTGCACGTTCATGTCCGCGCGATTGAGTGCACATTGTAGTTACACCACACAAGACTTTTCAACACCTTTAATCGGCTCGATTAGGTGTGCTGAAAGTTGGGTGCAACATGAAGCATTTATGAACTAACAAAAGCCTGGAACCGAACAACATGTCCTAAGAGCCGAACATGCCGTTCACTGTGATAAATGCGCGCGGTTTACGCTCAAGAAACTCACGTGTGAACGCCACTTTGATCCCACAACATGCACGCGGATCGCCACATCTTTTTTTTTGCACCATCGATCGGTAGGCTCCAAGTCCGCTGTGTGCATAACTTTACGTCTCAGTGGGTACAACCTTTTGGTAGCTGCTATTGCGCGCAAGTATTTGAACTTATTTTTCTGAACGATACGACGATAGTACCGACCCGTAGTGTGGGGTTTTCTCTTCGGCTTCTTCTACGCCGCCGTGCAATGTGGCCCCACATGTGTGTACACACATCGTAGGTACATCCAAACAACAAGCTTCCAAATAAGGATGGCACATGTTAAGTACGGGGGCTATAACTACTTCACATGTATCCTGAAATCGATCGAAATTTCATCCCAAATGCTATTTCCACTGCAAACAAACCAATTTCGTTGGCTGAATGCGCGGATAGTGTTGGGGTCCGTGTCAAATCTCATCATAAAATTGCACATGGGGTCCACAATCACACCGAATATGTGCTGTGGATGTGGAACATATACCAGAGTCGTCGAGAATATTATCTTGAGGTCTTAAGCGCAACAAGAAAAACAAGACGGTGCCGCTGTAGTTGTACACCCGAGCGATCGCCGGCCGTACCGCCGTCCATCGTCGCGCTTAACAAGAAAAACGAGAAAACGCTCGGGACTTTCGGACGTACAACGGACGCGGTATTATGGACGTTGGACGGGGCACGATCGTGATGATCGCGATCCAAAGAGAAGCCCTCGATCGGAAGATCCGCGGTTTATTTCGCGATCTTTTGCGCGACGGTGGACACACCGCCGCCGCCGACTCGATCGATCCAAGAGACCTGCTCCAAGACCCCAACAAACAGAAGACAAAGAGTTCGTTTGGGAAGCTATCGGTTGAGGAAAAAGAAACCATCAGCAACGAAATGTTTACTTTGCAAGATTTGCCGCGATATTGGTGCGATCACTTAAAGGTGATCGCAGGTAAGCATGCGCGAGACTCTATAGACCATGCGGCCAAATTGGTGCATGGCAAAGTGAAATTTCGAGGTAACTAAGATCTTTGGTTCGGCAGCGGTAATTGATGGCGTTAGAGCGTTTCGAGCTATGTCCATGATCGTGGCAGCAGTTCCTGTTTGACCCCCTCTGGGCATAGGGCACTCTCGAGCCACTGCTGGTATTTCCCGTACCATTTGAATGTAGACCACGTGTAATAAGACCATGCCCTGGATGGAATTCAATTCCATGACCTCTGGATTGGTAGACTACCGCACTTTTCAAAGGGAGGCGTTTGATCGTTTCATGCGCGGTTACTGGTGCTGTGCCCTTCTTTTACATTCAAGAATACCTTGCAGATTTTTGGTTTGAACTTCAAACACAGCTAAGAATCTGGATTACTGACAGTCTAGGGATTGGCATCCACATTCAAGACGAGGTTACAGGAAGAGTGCAAGAGTGTGATTCGAAAGGTTAACCGTAAGGTATGGAATGTTAGAAGCTCCAGGATGTCTCTGCAAGACTGGGCAGAACTTTTTTAAGGTCCACCAATAAAAAGCCTGGTTAAATATTGAAATCCTCAAATTCTATAGTTTGAAATTTTTTGGAAAGGATATTGTTGAATGATATTCGAGCCTATGACCTCTAATCTCAAATTAAAATGGCTCTGAGTATAAATAACCACCTATACCACCTACGGTTTTCTGGGAGCACGTGCTCATATATATGCTTACACTATGTTTTGGACATATACTTTCGACGTTTTGTTAGAAAAAAAGGATGTTTCCAGAGACGTGAAATTTGAAGGTCGAGTTAGTAACAGAAGTATCGAACATTTTGCTGATCGTGGTTTTTCCTTCGTAGTTGCACTTCAATAAAAAAAAGGATTGCTTAATCACGAAAATGGTCTGAATTAAAGGTGAATAGCTTCGAAAGTACTTTAGCTAGATCAATAAATTCGTCCCCATATGAAGAGTTACAAAACGGGCTTTTATAATAATATAATATAAAAATGGGTCAAATATACCGTTTCCCAGTTAAATGGCCGCGAATAAAAATATTTCCTATAAAATTTTATGAAAACTTGTACAAAACTACAAACAAGAGTTTTTTTAAGAGCTCAAAATCTTTTTCCTCCAGAGGTCGAAAAACCTAAAGTTGCATTACCGATTCAAAAGTTATTGATAGAAAACAAACGGAAAAAATTTGAAAACGGTACGAATCGGCTTTTCAAACCACACAGCATTTCCGTTTATAACAATAAACCCCCTTATACCTATGCTAGTGAGGCCCTCCAGATCATTCCATTGTTCGAATTAAAATAAAAATAATCATTTATATTTTTAATTTTACGCGCAGCTTACTGATCAAGTTTTGAAAGGCATTTGGACCCAAAACCGTTAGTTCAAAAAGTATGCCGAATTTTGACACGATTGTCGCACAGAAGCTTAATTTGAAGATCACTTTTGAGCAATAATTCCGGCTAGACGCAAAACAGACTGACTGTAAAAGAAACAAGATCTGTCCAATTAATTGGCTTGATCATTCACAAATTGTTGCCATACTTTGCCATATTAGGAACACAATCTGTTTACTAAGTGGCCCGAAATAGACGTCCTTGGTCAAAATTTGTGTCTAATTCTCAATGGGATATCCAGAAAAATCGATAAATATCCCTACCCCTACTTCTGCTCCTCACCTTTCCTCATTATCCTCACCTTCAAGCCCACATTAATATGTTGGATTAAAAAAAAATCGTTAAAGAGATCTATAAAAAAAACCAATAAATTAATAACAAACACACTTGCCTGGGTGGTATCGATTTAGATTGCTCTAACACTAAATCTCTTAGTCAAAATCTAAAAATGGATTAAGCACTTTCACGGATCTCTAAAAACGAATGTGGTGCAAGAAATCGGTTCCAGACTCAAATTTCGAGTCAAATCCATTTGACATTTGGCCCGATTACTTTACATCTTTCTGATTAATCGGACAAATGCATAAGGTTTTCTACGATCACTGATCGTGTGCTCAGGTGATTCGAGATTGATTCATGCACGCGTGCGATCATTAAATGTAATTTTCGATGATTTGTAAATATGAATAAAATTAATATCGCCAGGCATAGGGTACCTACACGATCGTTTTGTACCAGCGAAAAGATGCAAATGTGCAGAGTGAATTTAAATTGCGATCAATTTGTAATGATCGAAAGTCCGCAGGGGAACTGGATAAAAAAAACACAACACTCTGCATCATACCTGGCAGTTACAGGTAAAGGAAGGCTGAAAGAATAAGGAAGAACGTAAGATTTCATATACCGATCGTCACAAGATCGGTTCGATCGATCGTTCCGTCTTGGGGTGTTAAAAGAGCTTAGGGCAATTATCATGCAAAGTGATCAACAAATTGATCGGATTTTAAATGGTGGTGACGACGATGCCGACGACACGATCGCGTTTTTAAATGCGTCAGCTACTTTGCATTCAACGATTGTATAAAACGGGAGAGTTGGACGATTTTCATATGAACAACAACAAAACTGTGTGTGTATGACGACGATCAGGTAGAAATTGAAATTTGAAATGTGGGCGCAATCCGTAAGATCAGTACACGATTGCTCACAAATTATTTTGTTTGGGCTTTAAGGTCTAACTGGAGTATAAATTTATTGGATTGAACGTTAGCGAAGATGTTGTCTATCGTACTGTGAAAATTTATTGAATTAATTAATTTTTACATATCTTTTTTTCATTTCCAGATAAATCTTGGAGAACAACTGGAATTATGAACGTCACAAGCACTTTTGGTAGATATATTAAATTAATTCTTCGCAACATAAAATCCTAAAATACTACTATACTATTATAGAATTGCAAGCTTCGTAAGCTGTCAGGTAGAGTCCAGGAAATCAGTACTGACAATAAGAACCTAACATCAATATCGAATCTTGAAATTGCTCGAAGATAGTTCAGATTTCATCGCTAAGAGGATTAGCAACGCGGAATTATAAATTCCAAAACTGCGCCAGTGATGGATGAATTCGAACTTTTCGAAGCAGCTCTTTTAGTTCTGTGTCTTTACTACAACTCTGCTCTTCTTAATTGCCACTTTGTCGCAACCAGGATGTTTAGTTGCATATAAACATATCTGAATTGCTAAGAAGCTCAACAATTTGGATAAGTCAAAACCTTTTCTTCACCAGTGCTGTATCGGCACTGTATCAGAGCCTCCAGTAGAGCCTTGGCCTACTCGATTTATTTCTTCAAATTCAATCGAAAGCACCGTTCCAACATTAGATAGGCCTTCGGTCAATCAAGACAATATTTTCCCTATTTTTGGCTAAACGTGGAAGCAAGTAGGCAAATGCTACTTTGGAATGATAGCGATAAATCTGGGCGGCCTATGATTCAAATTCCGATATCAGAATTCGTAAAGGTGTCGAAATTCCACAGTACCAAAACATTTCTAACCAAATCGAAATTCAAAAAGAGTGCGAGACGAAGGCGTGAGTTCCAACCGGTCGGAGATGGAAAATAATTGTTTATTTTATTATTAACAAACGTAACAATCTCCTTATTTTTGTATACCAAAATAAGTAATTATTAATTTGTTTCTTACATTTTCTGCTCGAACAAACAAATAAACACGCCACTGAAATAGTACACTCCGTAAAACTTGACTATAAATCAGCTGTCAAGCTTGAAGTGCTTCTTTGGAAAAGTGAATTCGAAACTTGTTGGATTTCGGTACAAATAAGGATTCATAATACGAAAATACGTTATCGTATAAAATTTGGAATTCGGAATCGAATCATAATATGACCTTCTGTACTAGCCACTCAAGGATATTATCCTCCAAGCCCGACGTCAAGATAGCGTCCTTGCTACGTCAAGAAGATCTTTGTAACTCTCCCACCATTTTCACGCTCACAAATCTTGAGTCCAGCTTAACTCGACTCGCTTCTAGGTGGATTGGTAGGTAGAAGTGAGGTGACGTCCACATTGAACTGCACTTCCTCCATATACACCACCAGGACTCCCATCATTTTACTTTATTATTTCATCAATACAGTATTGTTATCGATTTTTAAAAAAAAAAAATTTGCTACCCTCAAAATTTTTTTTTTCACGTTTCATGACGAGTAGACACGAAAAAAGCAAAAAAAAATTTCAGTCCGTCTGTCCGCCGTACGCCGTACGTCTACCGGTGTACGCAAAATTGTTTGAAGGCTCGTAGCACCCAAACCCTATGAGCTATTTAATTGAATTTTTTTTCGTGGGTAGAGTGGGTAGGCCCCCTAAAGTGACCAAATTTGGAGGGGTGGGGGTGTGAGGGGGGAGGAGGGGGAAGTGTTTTAGACGGAAAATTTTGGTTTCTAGATCTCAGCAACCGCTTATGCTAGGAGGCTGAAATTTGGAATTTATATAGAGCTTCGGTAGTGGACCCATTTGCAAAAAAATTGCCGATATAGGTGAAGGGGTTCGGGAGTGGGGGGAAAAATAATGCGCCCGAAACGCAAAAAAGGTGAGATTGACACATTCTAAAATCCATATCTCCTAAACGGTTAATGTCACAAAATTGAAACTTAATGAATATCTGTAGGTATACTAGGAGAATAGATCGGAACCAAAAATTTGAGTGGGGGAAGTGGCGTACGGGGGTGGAGGGTGAAAAACTTTAGATTACGATAGCTCATGAACCAATTGTACTAGGTAAATAAAATTTGGTTTGTGTATAAAGGTTGACAAATGAAGTTTGATGAAAGTAAAATTTTTCAAGGGGGCGGTGGAGCATGAAAGTGGAGGGGATAAGAATTTTTCAAAAAAATCATGTATCATATCTCAAGAACAGTGTAAGATAGATGCTTAAAATTTTTACCAGAAGTAGGCCTAATAGACCCCTAGCGGAAAACAAAATTTAGGAAGTGTGGGTGTAGAGGGTGAGGGTGGGGGAGGGTGAAAAGGAAAAAGCTCCGATTTTAATATCTCGACAACCTATAATGATATAAAGCTGAAACTTGGTATTTGGGTAGAGCTATATTAGTAGCATCTTGGAAAAATATAATTTTTTATAGGGGTAGTATGGTACAGGGGTGGGGGGTGTTTTTCCTATCTATAGAACGGCTTATGCTAGAAAGTTGAAACTCGGTACGTTTATGTAAATCAACTAGAAAACTAATTTAAATTAAAAAAAATTTCAAATTTCTATTGGCGTTCAGAGGAGGGGCAAAAAAAATGATCAGTGAAAATGATATGCATATATTTTCACGGGTTTCGTCATATCTAGTAGGTCTTCCCAAATATTGAATTCATTTTTATTCTACGGCTTCTTCATATAAATACCTAGAAGGTATTTTCAGGATTTTTTAAAATTCGACCCCTAAGGGGGTGCAAAGGGAGTTGTAAAATTTTTCACGAATTCTACTATATCCCCACGTTTTATCAGATATGGAATATCTTTTCACTTTCACGTGCTTGCGTAATAATCGCCTAAAACTTGTTTTTAAGTTTTTTCAGCCCCTAGGAGGGTATAAACGGGTTCAACACGTTTTCACGAGTTCCGTCATTTCTTTTAGAAGTGATAAGAAATTGAATTGGTTCCTACTTTCTCGTGCTGTCTTCATATTTATTTATTAACTCCTTTCAGGATTTTTGGATATTCAACCCCCAAGTGAGTGTAAGGAGGTTGCATATCTGATAATATATCGAATTCATTTTTACTTCCCCAGGTTTCCTATATAAAAAAGCCAAAAAGTCTAGTATGCTTTTCAAAGTTTCGACATATTTCTTAGGTTCGATGAGATATTAGATCGCTTTTCATTTCCACAGACTTTTTATATAATCGCCTACAAACCCATTTCTCGATTTTTGGATATTCAGCCCCCAAGGGTTTGCATATGTTTTCACAAATTTTGCCATTCCTTAGTTCTGATGAGATATAAAATTGGTTATTACGGCATTTGATGTAATGACCTTAAAACCAATTTCACGATTTTTCGAATTTCAAGAACCAAGGGGGTGTGAAGAGTTTGCTTACGTTTTCACAAATTTTTCAAAATCCGTCTTGTCTCATGAGATATCAAGTTGCTTCTTATGAAATCGTCTAAAAACCTGTTTCACAATTATTTTTTAAATTCAAACCCCAAGTGGAAGTAATGGGTTTGTATACGTTTTAACAATTCGACTATCTAATTCTGATAAGGCAACAAATTCGTTTTTACTTCTATGGGCTTTTAGTGTACATAATATACTGAAATTCGAATAGTCTACACGGACTTTTTCAATGTTTAATCGGCTAAAAATCTCTATTTTAAATATTTTTATATTAAGAACAAAAATAATTTTCCAAGAAATCTAATAATCTCGAAGCAACTCATGATACACTCCGACTTTGACCGCTCCCGAACTTTGACCCGAAAAATAATAAAGTTTCGCCCAGACCATTGGCAGATTTTTTATAAACATTATAGTCGTGAGTCACGTGACTTCTCCATCTTCTTGGTCCTCAAATTTTTGGGAAGTAGATCCGAGTTTCTGATCGAAATAAAAACCAGGATCGTTTCGTATCCAGATAGTTCAGTGGTCGCCAGGATCAGCAAAGGATTCCCTGGCATGACTTCAATATGTACCTCAACCAACGATATGATCACGGTCCTCCATAAGTCAACTGATCTTTGATCACTTCACATGACCCTTCTGCCCTTCACAGCACCTCATCAAGACCAATATGACTTCGTTTGTCTGAAAAAGCATAAATGTCGAACGTTGAGCTCTGGCGTTACAAAATTTGCACAGGTTTTTAGGTCAATGCAAATATTTTCAATCACTCACTCACAGCTGCGATATCATCACAGAGCATTGCTGGAACTAAGGGATGGGCACAAGTTAACAATAGGATCACCTCCTAGACAAGACTAAAGGTTAAGCTCATGTCGATCCAACTGCTCGATAGTAGATACATTTCACCTGAACTAATATATTTAACGTTTCAAAAGCAACATTCACCGGCTTTTAAGACTTTTCTCAACCGAATAAAAGATCAATTAGCTCGTGGTTCAGATCAGACCCTTCGAAGGAATTGCTACAATCCCATATTGAGTTCTCGCTCAAAATCTTTTCCAATCGGTAGTCTGAAGAATTTTTTTTCCGATTGCGATTCGAAGAATGTTTCAACTTACGAGGTAATAATATGAAAAATTCGATCAAAAACATGCGCATAGTTAATGAGTTCAAAACCCATAAAACACAGTTTCGCTTCGTTTGAAATTTTTGCTGGATCGTTTTTACCTATTTTCCGCCCGTCTTGAACAGCCCAAGAAAGTCAAGGAATCCACAATCCGAAGGAACTGGTTAAGTGGTATCGTCTGTAATCGATACTTGGTACAGGTACGCAGGTCATACCTGGTAGGGAGTTTAATCTCTGCACCGCGGTGTTCGGTCCACCTTCAGTTTTGCTTCGTTTTTCTCTTTAAATATCAAACGGGGCTGCGGCAATAAAACCTCGACTTTCGGATGTATTGCCGGGAATTTTTGTTTGCCTATACCCATAATTGGATGATTAAGGCCTTAAAATATCTCGCAACGTCCTCCTTCGTTTCGTACGAAAATGCGTGCTTTGGAATTTGATCAGTTTCTTCACGGGGAGAGATTTCTCCATGTCTTAAGACGTTTTTTCTTCCTCGATTTAAAGGGATTCCTTGGCAATGCAGCCAAGCTAATGGCCTAAGAAAAAACAATAAGACAGAAGCGAACGTTGAAATGCGTGCATAATGTGAAGAAAAACGTATAAAAGCGTAAAAAAAGGTTCGGACTTAGGCTACTATTATCTTGTTGCATGAAAATATTGCGATGTCTTCGGATGAGGAATGGAATTTTCAAGCGTACGCCGTGGCACGTGGAGCTTATCAAAAGATTTCTGTGGTTTTTCGGCAGACCGTAGAAACTTTCTGGCGTTTTTTGTGGTATTTTTGAACAACAAGTGAGATTTATAGGTGGCATCCCACAAGGGTGCAGTATAGCGAACCCTGTTCTTTGTAAGCCACACTTGCTTAATGGATGTCGAGGGAAGTATTGCCTTCTAGAAACAAGACAAGTACTTCCCAAGTCAAGGAATTCACAAATAAAATTTTCACAGCAATACCGACACAATTTTTTGATTTTTCGGGCAAATTTTGAATTGGGATTGAGTCGGAGGTACAGCAGAATTTGTTACGCACTATTGCCATCCTCATTACTTGATGTGTTGATTTATTGATTTCAGCCCCTACCTAGAAAAGTCGAGCTTGGTACTAAATAGAGTCTTGCTAGTATCTGGACCGCCCAAGGGGATCATCGAATTATGCCTGGTATTAATATCATAATATCCTCAATACCAGTAGTCTATCACCCAATACCATGCACTTACGAGATAAACGCATTGGTGTCTCTTAAAGGGGTTCAATGGATTAATTTATTTATTTTTATTTATTATTTTTTACAAGATGCGGCTCAATTATGAATAATGGAACCCATCAATATTTCGGCCATGCCCAGAGGGCATATGGCACGTCTAGTTACAGTTCTTGTTTTAATGGATTCAAATTCGATAAATTTCCCTAGTATACCATGTACTTTACTGCAAACAGCGCCATTCCGCCAGCCTCTGTTGACTAGAGTAAGCTTTTTAACATCAGGCCATAAAATAGCCAATTGCCGCTTACTAACAATGTGTATAACGACTGCATTTTTATCTTTTATACCATAGCAGTGTATCAATAAAACAACAAAATTATCTAAAAAAAATTAATAGCTACATTTGTTGTTAAAGCCGTGCGGTTTCTACGACCCGTCAAAAATAAATTTTTTGTTTCTGAAAACCATCGTCTTCGTACTTTTTTTTTCAAGTTGCAACCACGATTTTTTGGGACTTTAAAAATATTGCTAAAGATCTACAAAAATGCACCTGTCATCTAAACACAAGTAAAAACAGATATTAGGTAGGTAGGTAGGTAGGTAGGTAGGTACGCGTGGCTACCCGTGCGAACACGGACACACTTAGACCTAACAAGAAGGTCCGTTGTGTTACCACAAGATCATCGAATCCGGTCCTACTCGTCAAACCATTTAGAGCTTGCAATGAAGCGTTGGATTCTCGCGACCTCCATTGCGGCAAGGTCTCTAAGATAGTTGAAGAAGTAAGCTCCAAGATGAGCTTTTCTTCTAGCGGATAGAGCTGGACAGGTACAGAGAAGGTGAAGGACTGTCTCCTCCTCCTCCTCCTCATCCAGGCAGCTTCTACAGAAGTCGTTTGAGAAGAGACCGAGTCTTTTAACATGCCTACCTATAAGACAGTGTCCGGTCAGGACACCGACTGTGGTGCTGATACTCGCCCTTTTGAGCATAGTCAGCCTTTTAGAGCGTTTTAGATCCAGCTTCGGCCATATCTGTCTCGCAGTGTGACATGTAATACCATCTGCTTATCTTGAGTTGGTTTTCTCAATTGTAGCAGTTTACATGTAGAGAGAGGCACACCCAGATTCCGATGTTCCGGCATAATCTGAATGGCACTACCGCGTCAAGCGAGTTCGTCAGCCATGCAGTTCTCTGGAATATCCCTGTGTCCTGGTACCCATCACAGAACAATATTGAACTGTTCTGCCATCTCCTTAAGAGATGATCGACATTCTACGGCGACCTTTGATGTTGTCGAGGCCGATCCCAAGGATTTTATTGCCGCTTGGCTGTTTGTGCTAATATCCCTAGTAGATATTACATTACACCTCAGCCAGGACAAGGCCTCCTTGATCGCCATGAGCTCCGCCTGATAAGACACTACAGTAGTCCGGGAGACGGAAGGAGCTAATGTTAAGCATGTCAGAGAAAACATCTCCACCTACCGCGCCTTCAGTTTTGGAGCCGTCCGTATATATGTGGACGGACTCTTCCATCCGTACCAAATCCCTTTCCCATTCTAGACGGGTTGGGATGGAAACAGATATTACTAAGGCACATTTTTGAAAACTTTCGGTTCTATCTTTTGTACCTATTTCAAAAAATGGTTCCCTTTGAGAAAAATTAAATTAACAGAATTTTTCAAATAATTTTTCTAATTTCTTGCCAATAGTCGCGCGCTTAATATCACTGACATCTAGTATCGAGCAGCAGAATCTACTTCAAAGGTTTGTTTGATTTCATTTCACCAGAACACAGTACTATATTCACGCTAGAGATTATGGCTTGTTTTACTGCGCCTACGTGCTGTGTACGTGCTGTAAAATCAATTTAGAATTGGTTTCATATTTTTGAGGAACCACCTGTATCCAATCCTCTTCCCTGTGTCTGCAGACACCAATGATTTTTTCAGAGCTCCACAGAACTCACAGCACGCTGGACAAAACGATTTTGTCTCCTTGCGTAATCTAGCGGAATATTCGCGTTGTTTTGTGCGATCTTTACGTCATGGATCGTGGCGTTTCTGACCCTAGTCCAGCGTCTAAACACAAGGAT
Organism: Beris morrisii; assembly: GCA_951812415.1. Classification (NCBI taxonomy): domain Eukaryota; kingdom Metazoa; phylum Arthropoda; class Insecta; order Diptera; family Stratiomyidae; genus Beris; species Beris morrisii. The sequence continues at coordinate 7,277,439 of OX638313.1, forward strand.
CCAATCAAAGTCAATGCAATTAAATCCGTCCATATCCGAGGTAATATTCCTGTGTATAGTTCTAATGGCAGCAACCCCTGTCCCGCTTTTCATCCCATCCCAAAGAAATGATCCCACCCAAATTGAAATTTCATCCTATTACATCACATGAATTTCAATTAGCAGGTCCTAATCTCATTTTTAATGCCCACATGGTCATGCCACTTTAAATTTTATCCTCAAATAGCCCATTTCGAAAACTTTTAGGAAACTTAAACTGCACTCCAACTGTGTGGATGGCTACAAACTCAAGGGTCATTATAATAAAATTAATATTCGTGCAGTCCGGGGGATAATCCTTTTATCCCTAAATTAACGTCGCATGGCACTATTATCGCAAGAGGAAACTCCTGTCCCGGAATAGTTCCGCGCCGAGAAAGCTGCCAAACTTGAGAATAACAAGATAAAAGCGTGTAACTACTGTGGAAAGGACGAAGAATAACTTTGAAAACTCGTAGAATGGAATGATAAAATTCTCGATTAAGAAGTACACGGCATTCAAGGACACACTCTACATGCTACAGTCAGCCCTCTTCAAGAATGCTTTCGATTTAACAGGCCGAAATTGTCGCAAAAAAGATTTTCCTCGAAAATTCTATGCGGACCCGCTACATAGTCCTTCGGAGGAAAATCAAATGAAAAGTTTTGCAAACTTTTTGAATATACACACAGTTGCTCACGAGCAGGAATGAGCTAAAAGATCTAAGCCGTATCCTTTCTCGTCAGGATTTGGATATGGTGACGCACCCACAAGTCTCATCCCTTCGAGCGAATCCTTTTCCCAACATTCTCAGCAATTTTATACACGTCAAATTGGAAATCTGAGAGAAAGCTTCAAGTTTTTCTGAAAGGTGGAACATGTGAAAATTCTGCTTATAGAGGAGGGTTGGGGGTTACTTTGGCGAGGGCTGAAAGACAAAACTTTCTTCGGAAAACACGTACCAAAAAAAAACTTACCAAGAACGTTGCGAGACAAAGAAAAAGGCCAGGGAAAATGCGCCCCGAACCCCTATTATGTCTCGCTTTTCAAAACGAGGTAGAAATTAATGGGGTCAGGAAAAACTCGGAAAAGAAAACTTTAGTACTGCTAAAGGAAAACTTTCTACTTAATTTTATTTTTTTTTAACGCCGTTCGTCAGGATACTTTGTCGTATCAAATACATTCGCAGACGAAAAAAGAAAAACGTTGAATCAGCCTGAACTCGATGCGTTCGAAAAGTTCACACCATCGTCCTTGGTGGAATGATGCGAAGAAAAGTTATCACCAGCACTAACTTAAATCTTTGGAAAGTGAAAATGAAATTCGATGATCTCTGTTCAAATCGAACTTTCCTTTTGATCTGAGTAAGCGAAAGATGTTGATTTCACTCATTGTCGCCAAAATCTCACTGCGAAAAAATATTTCATGTCGCATAATTCACAGTAACCGCAATTATGTCTATAGTATTGTATAACATGAAATGTTTACAGTATCTCACATCTGTATATTGTTACATGCTACCCTGGCAACCTGCACAACTCGATCAGTTTCCAGTAAGGAAAATAACAACTTTCCAATACTCAAAAACCGGAGAAAAACATCCGTATGGCCACCTTGCAATACCCAACGAGAAAAGTGTGGAAAATTCTGCAAAGTTCAAAATTATTCTCGAACACTTTTCCCCTTATCCGATTTTCCTACATTCTACGAGGGTGGAGTGAAAAGTTTCCGGCTTGATAAAGAAAATACAATTTCTTTATCATTTTTTTTTTTATTATTTTTCAACATAATCTCCATCAAGTCTAATACATTTTTTATAACGGTGCTCTAATGCAGTGATACCATCCTCTACCCTCTACCCTAAAAATATGCATTTACAGCATTGATGACTTCCTCGTTGCTCGCAAATCTTTTACCTCCAAGCCATTTTTTGAGGTTAGGAAACAGAAAATAGTCGCTGGGGGCTAAATCGGGTGAATATGGTGAATATGGTGGATGAGGGAACAATTCGAACTTCAATTCGTTCATTTTAGCCATTGCAACGACTGACGAAGGAGCGGGTGCATTGTCATGGTGAAACAAGATCTTTTTCGTCGCCAAATGAGGTCGTTTTTCTTTCACTTCATCACTCAATCGATTCAATAACTCTGCATGGTATTTTCCATGGATGGTTCTACACTTCTCAAGGTAATCAATGAAGATAATACCTTTCAAATCCCAAAAAACAGTCGCCATATCCTTATTCGCTGACAAAACTGTTTTTGCCTTCTTTGCGGTTGGTTCACTTGCTTCGTCCATTGTTTTGACTGTTGTTTACTTTCAGGAGTGTAATGGTGGACCCAAGTCTCATCAACAGTTATAAATCGACACAAAAATTCGCTGGGATTTCGCTTATACAGTGCCAAATTAACGGTCGAAACAGTCTTCCGGCTCAATTTTTTACCGATAGTTAGCAAGCGCGGCACCCACTTAGCACAGAGCTTCTCCATGCACAAATGTTTATGCAAAATATTCCGTACACGTTCAGTTGACATCCTAGTAGTCTCAGCTAGGGTCACTAGATGCACAAAAACTCTCTACCTCTACTCTCTACCTCTTAGAGGCTGTTTAGGTGTGAGTGCGTATACAGTAACCCTAGTCGCAGCTATCTCACTTACTTTCAATCTGCGGTCCTTTCTCGATCATTTCAGCAGTTGTCACCTCAACGGGGCGTCCAGAACGTGGTTCGTCATCAGTGCTCGTGCGACCTTTCTTAAATTCAGAAACCCACTGTTCCACCGTTGAATATGATGGAGGAGAGTCCTTCAGTGTTGAATCCATTTCTTCTTTGATTTGAAGTGGTGTTAAGCCTTTCAAATAGAAGTATTTATAACCGCACGCTTCTCTCATTTTTCCATTTTCATGTAAGCAATCGTGACGTCTTCTTCAATAGGATGTCAAACATATACTAAGTGAGCAATCGACCTGAAAGTTATTACAGAAGCTGGCCAGGGACAGTACACCACCGAATATGCGAGAAAGATCTCAACTCAACACATGCAGTATTTAATCACGGAAAAGTTTGTACTAAGCAGACCAATAAAGCGGAATGTTCTGATGTCCTCGGAAAGTTCCGAGCTATTTCTGATATAGGGGAACGTGAGACAGAAGTTTCCGGTGGATTTCATTAGGAAAATTTAAAGATAATTCCATGAGGAAAAGCAATAAGAATTTCATGGAATTATCAGGCAGAATTCCAAAAGAACTTGCCGACATCCGGACATATTGTGGAAAACTCTGTGTAAATTCCAAAATCCTTGTGCTCTTCATAATTAAAAATTCTTCTGAAATGAAAAGTAATTCGCTGTTTTGTCCGGTCTGACCCAAAAAATTCAGGATCAGTAGAATTTTCGCATAATCGGTTATGATTGCAGAAAATTCTACAGACTCTATGGTTCTTTACGCCAAACCTGATAAAAATGATCAAAGTTAAATTTCAGTAAACTTTCGGAAGGGGAAAAACTTTGGGAAATGCACCGGACATTTCTCAAACATTTCGGTAAGAGAAATTCCACGGAACAGCGTCACCCTCGCCATATGGAAATCTTTCGGAAATCGCATGGATTTCTAGCCCGGAGTTCCGACTATATAAAGAACTTTCCAACGGATTTCTGTGTTTTTGGCCTGCTGGGAAGTAGTACATTAAATCGGACAATGTTGTCAGGAGTGTGATTATTGAATGTTGATTGAAATTGATTTTAAACGAATTATGTTTTACTTGAAATCCCGGTGAACCCCTAGCTCCCAACAATATCTTCAATAATTTAACAACTTGTAAAATAACCTCCGGTCAAAACAAATATCCCTTTGGTCATAGTTCAGTTTCAGTTCAGTTTCAAGAAGGGCGCAGCGATAGAACCACCACGCTCACTAGGCACCTTACGGGCTCATTGCGATCCCTTCGGATCCCCGTGGGCTGCTCCTTCCCCTCAAAAGCACTCCAAATCCCTGCAGAACCTGACCAGTTTGTCATCCCCTAACGACCTCAAATCCTCGATGTTATCGAAGAAATCCCAGCCATCTCAATCGCCTTCTAGCGATCCCTCGGCACTCACACAAGATGTGAGTGATGTCATGATCATGGCAGAACCTGCACATGTCCGTCTCCGCTACCCCTAGCCACATAGCATGTTTCCTCAGCATACAGTGATCCGTCAGTGTTCCGACAAGCAGTCGTAGTTTTCCCCAATCCCAAGTTAATATATTTCTAGTTTTTTGGCTATCCAGTTCGAGCCACAAGGCTCTAGAAATCCTGCAGCTTGTCAGCCCTGCCCACCTAGAGTTGGTCATAAGGGTATCATAAAATCTTATTAACAGACAAACAAATAAACAGGACTGTTAGCAGACAAGTTCCTTGTGGGATGCCCTTTCAAAATCAGTTTAAACAATTTCCGTAGAATTGGTGACACTCCCACTTAAGATGAATATAATTCACCGCTATTTTACTTACAAATATCTTTTCTTTTCAGGTTCTAAATAAAGCAAGCAGTAAGTCATGCTGCTAGTTTACTAATCCAGGGGTCGTGGATTCCAATTACACCATGTGATCTAGAAGCGCATCTAACGGGCATATTACCCTCGATCTTAAAATTGTTTTTCTGGAAATAGCATTAGAAGCCTAGAAGGGTGTAATATGCTTCAAAGGAGGTCGGTCACACAGGAATTAAAGATTTGACCACCTGAACGGGATACGTAGGTAAGTGTCTTTTCAATTTCCTTTTCTTTGCTTTACACGGCAATAAAAAAAAAACATTCTTTTTGAATTAATTCAATTTTCTTTAGATCTTTTAGGGGATGTTTCTGGATTTTCAACAAGGAACTCTAAAAAATTTTAAAAAATAAACGTGTAAAGAACCCTTTGATTTTTTCTTACTTATTTACTCGCCCATTCAGCTTTTATAAAAGAACGGGGTTTCAAGTTATTGGTGATAAATTTGGATCGTCATAGAAACCAGTAAATTTTTTTCAAATTTTTTAATCTAAAAAATTTTTGAACCCCATGACAGGACACTATACCACAGAGATATGGAGACAAAGAGACTTATCCTACTAACAAACTACCTTCCATAAGGCCTTATCGAGGCTACGAGGCAAGGAAATAGCTTCGGTAAGGCCTTTTGGAAGGTAGTTTGCTAGTTAGGTAATCTGTGGATATGAAGTGAAAAGTGAGTTTAGAATTTCGAATTACGAGTATGCAAAGATCGTTGAAATTCAAAGAAATTGAATTTCTAGAATAAATCTTCAATTTCAGTGCGATTCCATGCAGGGACAGTATCAATGTTTCTGTTCAGACACTTTAATTATTTGTTTTGCTAGTTTAGACCACTAACCCGAGGATCCATAGACCACCAACAACTACCAAACTCATAAATCTTACTCATAAGAAACATTACATCACGCAACGCAACACAACACACCCCAACCTTATCAACAAATTAACATACAAAACTCTTAAAATTGATCGATCGATCATTTTTTCGATTAAAATATTTCTTCAGGTGATAAATGATCGTTTCCTGGGTGAAAAACGATTACAACATGGAAATTCATCTCGCCCGTCATGTAGGTACTCTTGATCGCCAATCGAATTGATCTTGTAGCGTCGGAGTAGTCGCGATCATTATGACTGATGATCGTCAACATCTTGAAGATTTTGTTGTTTCAGGTTCGTGTACAAGAAGCGATCTTCAACTAACAACAGGTAAAATCGAATTGCATCCGTAGCGAATTGATGAAAGGCCAGCGGCTAAACAATTAACATGAGAGCGATCTCAAGATCGTTTGTTGCTTGTTGACGATCGCCCCGTTTCTTCGTTCAGTCGATGGAGCGGCGTGAGCGGTTTTAATGGTCAACTTGAATCTCGAAGCGTTTTACTATAGGACAGATAATATATGAATGGGACAGATTTTCTTTAATCTTGTTCGATCTTACGGTCATATCGAGTCTTTTGTGAGAAATGAATAGCATGAATGGATACAAAATGGATACTACGATGTCGCGGTGAGTTGTTTTCGAGAGGTTGTTTACGGTTGCATTCGGCCTAGTGTTGCTGTTGTTCGGTCATATCGTAAGACAAGTTAATCGTTAATGATCAGGTTAGTAAATCCGTACAGGTATAGTGTGTTAAATGTGTAATTTACGATTTAATTGGGAGTATTAGTAGTAAGTGGGTGAGATTTTTTCTATGTTTTTTGTATTTTCAATTGAGTTTTTTACAATTTACGAGAGCTGTTAACTACTCTTTAAATGTGGTTGGAAAAGTACATAAATACCAGAAAAACAGAAAAAGTATCAATACAAAAAAAAATTAACAAAATCAACAAATGTGTATTAACAAAATTAAAAAAAAAAAGTCAAAATTCGAAAAAATATACCTTTTATAAGAAAATTTAAAAAAAATGCTTTTCCTAAATTTTAATATTGGTGTGGTGACGATTAATTCCCCGGAATAGTATACCATACGACAGTTACTACTGTTGTATGGTATACAGCCCCGGAGTACCCATTTTATTACTTAGAGCACGGAATTTTTTGCTAAATATTGTCAAAATGAATTACAGAAGCTAGTAGAAAACTGTATTCTGTGTTTTTACTCATGAAACAGTTTAGAGTGTGGATATGTGAAGGCTAGTAACTGAAAATGGTTGGCTATTCATTAATCTCAGTTTGACTTGACTTGAAAAATGCAATGAGATTGGAACCGGTGAAAACTGAAATTTGAATCAATTCACAAATAAATTACTTTACTAAATAAAGACGCAAATAATTCAAATTAGAACTGAACAATAGTCTAAAGTGGCGAGGTGCAATTCAATTACTTTTCAGTAACGAATAATTACTAAATACATCAACTTCAGTATTCGATACTTCTTCAAATATCTACTTTACCAGCCATGAGGTATTCAATTGACTATATATTCACAACTATTTGAATCACGTGGTTTAGTATTCAATTACTTTGGTATTCTACTCGTATACTTCTTCAAATACTTTACCAAGCTAAGTAAAATATGTTGTATTTCATTTGAAATGTGCTATTGAGTGGTATTTGAAATGAGGCAATATCGAATACTTCTCAAAAGCGGTATTCAATACTAGTAATTGCTTAAAGTATCGAATACTAAATAACGAATAATTACTTTTCGAGGCTTGAATAAATCTTGCGGTTCAAAAGTTTTTTGCTCCCTAAAATCCGGGATTATGAATAAAAAAAAAGTCCCACGATTTGTTATTCTTTATCCAGGATCTACTAAACGTTCGGGAATTCTCTAGTCTTGACAATGTTATCCCAAACTAAATAAACCCTAAATAATGGCTAAAAAAATAATAACAGAATACACTGAAGTCTACGATCTTAAAAATATTAATTTCCAGTAATCGTTTAAAATTAAACTTTAATCAGTTTTCATTCCAAAAAAAGACAAAAGTCACAATAAAAATAGTTATCATCAGAAAAATTTAAAAGGACGGCATTTTTAAAATTCTAAAATGTGCAAAAATCGTAATTTTTGAAATAGAAAATATGCTGTTCTTTCAAGCCTCTTTCGGCATTGCTTTGCTGCTGTTTATACTCAAAAGATAGTCCTTTTCAATTTGAAGCCAAGATCCAGTAAATTGCTAATATTTCAAATTTTTTGACAAATCTTTCAAAAATAAATGGTACTTTAAAATTCATATGACTGAAAAATTCCAAAGTTTTTGAAATCCAAACATCCTACAAAGATAAAGACACCAAAAAGGCTTTGACCAAAAAATGTAGTACTGTCATATATATTTTTTTAAAAAATTTGTCAAATTTTGAAATACTTTTAGTATTTTTTTCTAACTTAAGCAAAACAACTGTAAAATTAAAAAAAAAATCAATTAAAGGAATCCGCTCAAACCTGATAATTTTTGTGGAATTGTGGCAAAAAAGATTCAATAATTATTGTCATAGTAAAAAAAGAATTTGATTTTGAAATTTTAAATTTTTTTTGATGATTTTTTACGAAATAAGTTTTTATATTCCAACAACTTAGATAAATATTAAGTGACGGAGGTTTGGTAAATTTTGCTGAATTGTGTAAAAAAAAGTTAAATTTTGGAGTTTTAGAAAACATTCTTTCGAAAACAACAACAAAAAATTGCACAATCGTTAACCAGACTGTTCACTTTATTCAATAGATTTCTTTTAAATAGCCTGATATTCAGGTTACGTAAACGCAGTAAGTCTAGAACATAGTTACCACAGCGATCTAGTTCGAATCTTTGCTACCATTTCGGTCATAAGTACCTTAAAAAACAGAATACAATGTGCCGCCCAGCGTCGGGCAGAACCAACAAATCTGAGATTTATTATAACTGAATTTAACTGAATGTAAAAATACAGAGTCGCATAGTAACCTACACCGCATCTCAGCATTAAACACGTTTCGGACTCCTACCCATAAAATAACAAAGTTGCGCCCAGACTGTTGGCAGATTTTCTTTACATATTTACGTATTTGTTTTTTCAATTGATTCAATAGAACTCAAAGTGAATTTGATCTCATTAAACCTAAAAAAAATTAGGAATTCGTCAAAACTTGAGCAATGTCTTACTCCTCAGGGGGTTTAATATAAAAAATACTTAAATCGGCTTATTTCCCGACTATATTCAGAGCATTTAGAAGTGAAAGTGAATTCTATATGTCATTAGAACTAAGAAATATATCGGAATTCGTGAAAAAGTACATAGCCGCCTTACACCCCCTTAGGGGTTAGATATCGAAAAATTTGGAAAAATGTTTCTAGGCGCATAAGGAAAATTGCTTTGATAGCTCGAGAAGTCTAAAAGATTTAAAGAAATTCGTGAAAATTTGGGAAAAAAACACTTTTTACGGACATTTTTTTTACTATACATCTTTGTACACAAAGGAAAATCTACATTTTTTTTTAATTCTAATTACTCTACTAGCACATCTCCATATAGGTACTAAGTTTCTAGCATAAGCCGTTTCTGAGATATAAAAAACCACCCCTCACCCCTGTACCGTGCTACACTTATCAAAAGTTTTATTTTTCTAGGGTGTCTCTATAGTAGTTCTATATAGTCGTAAATTTTTAGTTTTCTATTCATTACAGTTTTCGAGAAATAAAAATCCAGATGTTTGCCTTTCAACCCCCTTTCACCATCACCCCCAACACTCACATCCCCAAAATGTTTTTCCCTAATAGAAGTCTACTGACTCCAACTCCTGTAAAATTTTTAAGTTCATATCTGGTACGAGATATAAAAATTTAATTTTTTGAAAAATTGCTACCTCCCCACTTTCGTGCTCCACCTCCCCCCTCAAAAAGTTTACATTCAGTAGACTCAACTTGTGATCCCATATGCAGCAACCAAATTTTATCTTCCTGGTGTAATTGGTTCGGAAGATATTGTAATCCAAAGTTTTAATATCTCAACGGGTTTGGGAGCTACGCGCCTTCAACCGATTTTGCGTACGGTGTGTCTACGGCGGACAGACGGACATTTTTTTTTTTTTTTGCTTTTTTGGTGTTTACTAGTCCTAAAACGTGTAAATACAAAATTTCAGGATAGAAATTTTTTTGAAATTTCAGGTCGATCACAATACTTTATTATTAAAAAATAATAAAGTAAAATTAGGAAATAATAAATAAAAAGGGAAAAAAAAAATAAAAAAGTAAAAGTAAAAAAAGGTAGAAAAGGCAAACAACAAAGAAAAATAAAAACAATGACAACGTCACAAAATATTAAAGAATATAGGAAAATAGGTGAAAAATGAGTGGAGAAAAAGGAAGGAAAATAGAAGAAGTGAAAACACAGAAAAATAAAAGTGTAAAAAACAGAAAAATAAAAGTGTAAAAAACAGAAAATTAAAAGTGTAAAAGAAAGTTAAAAGTGCAAAGCAGAAAATGAAAAACTTAGTAGGTTAAGTAGTTTTAGTTCTAGTGTGACAGTTTCTAGAGTCCACTGCTCCTTGTGAGGCACTACCACAGTTTCTTTAATTGTTTTCTTTCGTTTCTTCTTTTTCGACCCACGTGCTTTGGTAGGATACGAAGCATCGAGCGCTTCTTTCCCGATTATCGAGGCTCTCTTAATTTATATTGAACAATTAAAATTTTTAATTGTTTACAAGTCATGATTGTTCCTAATATCGTTCTCGAACTACAAGAGCACTTAGATATGGAGGTGTGTAGAGCTGTAAATGACCGCATGATTTTTAAACTCATAAATAATAACAAAATCCAACTCCCACCAAATTAAATACCATCGATTTTATGAAATATAAATAACTTCATGCCACCTATTAATCAGAAATTTGCATTATTCGTTCTTTGACTTTTCAATTGCGGAGCAGAAATTAGTGGGAGTTTCTTGGATAGGTGCCGGATTCTCTTAGAATGAACCAGTTCCCTGAATTCCTACCCCGTCAAGCCAGTACAATCCATTAAGAATTTATGGAAATTAAATGTGCAATCGATAATTTCGAAATTTTATAAGAGTCCATCATCTATCTCGTCACCTACGATAAAAACCGGTGTGCAGAAACTTTCTCTAATCGGGCGGGTGGGCCAAAATTTTATGATTTTTTTTATTTAAATGGACGATCGTGCGATAGTAGGTACATCTCAGCATTACCCACGATCTTCAAGTCTATTTCGTATTTTATTAAAACGAAGCGAAATCTTTTCGGAGCGAGAAATTTGATCATATTTTCGACGACAACGAGACACGCGGCCTGGACTCTACCTACGGATTTCGTCGATTCACCGACCGTTTTAACATAATCGAAATCGAATTGCAGGTGAGAGAGAGAAAGGTTTCTTAGGAAGCAAATATGAGAAAATCAAATCATCTATGGGCGAAATAAGACGACAACAAAAAACAGGCCATTACCAACGCTTGACAAGACCAGAAGTGTCAACCCACATTAAAAGCTAACTCGTTGTTATTTTTTTTTATTATTCCGTCGAACAACTATACCCTCTACTTGTTGGTTGAAGTTGAGCGACAAAAAGACTTTTAGTTGTTCGAGGGAAAAAAAACCTAAGAAAAAAAAATTATTCCCAACATTACTTGGCTCTCAAGTGATCCGCTTTTCGCAACAAAATTAGCTGCCCCGGAATGAGGTCTTAATAGTATGGCAATTAGAGATAGAAAAATACTTAGATCCAGATATAAATAAAGGGGAGTAGTGGGCCTTTTTAATGGAGTTTCTCAAAGATCTGTAATTGTCGACCTTGCCCGGCACACATGACGCCGACACACAGGTGACAGACCTCATTCATCGAAACTTTTCTACTGAGTACCGCAGGTATAGCGCGACGATAATAAGATTTTGCGCAATAACTGCGCCCACTTGCATCCAATAGCTGAGTAGTAGCTAGCTATACGAAAATCTATCAGAAAAACAAACACTGGCCACATGCTTAATATGCTTCCCGCCTTTTATTGCAAGTGTTTCTCAGTACACTTTGCATGCACCCGTACTTTGCCGTCATACAGGTAACCAAGGTAGACCTGTTGGGACAAAAAAATCTGTCAAGAGCAAGGTTGCGTTTGTTTAATGAATGAATGACCCACCAACCTGAGCTCGAAAAAAACCATGTGTGTTGATCGCTACGAAAACTGATCTTGCAACATTATTGCCAAATGACTTTTGTCGTCTTTAATTCACTACCGTAGTGAATTAACAAATCAACTTAGATCGAGCCTAGAGCCTTAAGGCTTTTATAGCCTAGCTTCCTATTTCCGATTGGTTTTTTTTTTAAAGAGCTGATATAAATGTTATGAATGAACTACGTCATCACACCTACGATCGTTTGTGGCGGCGGTGCGATCGCCACCGGTTTTCTTTCTTTCTTAAAACATCCAAGACGGTCATGAGGCTAAATAGTGGACATAACCGTTTCTTTGGACCATATAAGTCCATTGCGCGGATACTTACACTTTATATACACGAAATAGCCGCGTGAGTGACGTAAGCCTTTAATATTGGAAGATTTATAGATTGAAGGCGCAGAAGGTGGGCCCCCTTGGCATGATCAGGTGGGCGCCATATATATATATTTTTTTTTCTCCACATAATTTTAAGATCACGAACAAGAGTTTTGATGAAGCGCTGATTTTTATGATCGATGATTATTTTCAGAAAATAAATTCGATGTTTTGGAAGCGCGAGAAAATTTATGATCGTTTTCTACGTAGAGTGGAAAAGTGAAACGTTTTCACTGACTTATCAATCTTTTCGTGGTTTAGTCGAAATTGAATTTAGGACGAAATTTATTTTGAAAGTGGGCTCCTTAGCTTCTTGTTTGCCCAAAGCACCTCTAAACCTATCACCAACATTTGAAGATTGTAGAAGCTTCATATCTCAACGCCTTCACAAATTATCTCGAGTTCACTGATTTTAAAATGACATTAGTATGGAAGCTTTGCCAAGGAGTATGCACCTTGATTTCACGTATTCTGAGTAAATTTTTAAATTTTTATCGGCTTTTGTATGAGAACTAGAATTTATTTCATTTATTCGCAGGACACTTTTTTAGATAAACTTAAACATTTAGTATCTTAGCTTCCCAACTCGTTCTCAACTGATTGCGAATTTCAATTTTTAAATGGCATTCGAATAGAAGTCATTCAACATTACCTACTACTACTCGACTTTCTAACCAAATGATTCCATTCTATGAAATGAAAGCCCACATTTTTCAAGGATTTCTGTATGGAAGTTAAATAAAAACTCGCTTGATTTTCTTAATGTTCATTTTTCTACATACAACTGTTGAAAAAATAAGGTATGTCAACTTTAAAGATGATAGCTTGAAGCGTTTTAAAAGTTTTCTTATTGACTTTTGTATGGGAATTGCCCATATGAGAGAGTGTAAAAAAACTTACATATTTTATACCAGCGAAGACAAGAATTCCAACAACATAGATCAACAACTTATCGTGTATTTGGACGAACAGATGGAATATATGACCTTTCATCCATCCAAGGCTCCATTCAATCGGTCTGAATTAGTAAGTGCCCGTATTTCCCGATTGAAGAAAACCAAAGTGATATAAGCGTATAATTATGACTGAAAATCAGCACGGGTAGGTTCAGAAATAAATTATATGAACAGTGAACATAATAACAACATTTTTTAAAAAAAAAAAAACTGTTCCAGGGTATTCGCGAAGAAACAGTCCACTTTTAGACCAAGTCATTACATCGTTATTCGTTATTTTTCCAGTGAACTTTTTATCACCTGAGGTTCTCTTCGACCCACATATTTGTTTTGACACAGAAGAGTAGTGTCTTCTGCAGTGGTAGATTTCGGGTGCTTTCATAGCAAAGAACACACCAAAAACAGAACCTTGAACTTAGTTTCTATAGGAGTGAAGTGAAAATGAAGTTGATCGCAAGTTCAGGATTTTCATGTAACAGACAAAATTACTATCGATGCAAATTAAGATAATGTAATGTGAATGGTAACATTTTTGCATGACACATTAAATGTTGGAAAATTGGGGTTCATCTGAAATAAGCAGAAACCATTCTTTTAATTAAAAGTATTGATTTACCAAATCCTTCACTAGAGAAGGATTCAATTCCCCAACATCAAAAAATTGAATAAAAGAATTTTTTAAAATAAAAATTAATTTGTATAATTATTGCGGTACTTATATCATCAATTTTAAAACGATTTTATCGATAAATAGTGAAATATTTGCTTTTTAAATAAAGCATTTCATCAAATTAACTCAAATCCAACAAATTGAGAATTTCAATTTAAACCCTCTCCGAACACTCCTGACCAACACTCCACTCCAAATTTTAACATACAATCAACAATTCAGTTTCAGAACAATAATAATTGAATTTGGTAAATTAATTAAAAGCACCTGTGGGTACCTTTGAATGAAACTATAATATAAACTGGTATGCCTACATTTATGGTAATTAATTTTAACTTTTTTTTAAACAATTTTCGCGCATAATTATCATACCGGTGAAGAGGGAAAGAAGTACCGTAAAAATGTGGTTTCAATTTTTCTTATAAAAAATAATTAGTTAGGGAAAAGAAACGACTCGGTCCAGGCTGAAAAAATAATCGAAGATGCCTTGGCCTGAATTGGAACTACTAGGAAAGTTGGTGAATTGCTAGTCTTTTATACGACCAAGTTTCATAAATTTAAGATAAACTTCACTAAAAAGGTTCCCTTGTGAGTGATGTCACAGAGAGTAAATTAAGTTACGATTTTCTCCCAGTAGTGGATTTTCAGACACAATTCTGGTAGAGCCAATCCATTCTACCGCAGGAAAATGACTTGGCACTCATCTAGAGATGGGCAAAACAGTTCATTTGAGTGAAGTATTTCACAACTAGTCATTCACTTTAAAGAATTAGTTCAGTGAAGTACTTTAATTGAACAGTAATCACTAGTCACTACTTCCTACTCCTTCATTTGAACTGTTCACTTACTCAATTCTCTTCTCTAACCAGTCGTTCAGTAGTCACTCACTAGTCAGTCAGTCGTTCAATTGTGCTGCTGGGTGTGGATTGGCTTAACAGCCGTTCACTAGTCAGTCAGTTCAATTTTTGGTAGGGAAATAGGAAGAAGAGCATAGTCTTTCTTGTAATGTAATATCATGGTATTCTTCTCGCACCGCATATACATCTTCACGCAGTGTAATGAAATGAATGATATATACGATAAACGACTGAAAGAGAAGAGCTGTTACATTTAAGAATTAAGTAGTATCTTCGCTGTGTGTCTGTTTCTGAGGAACACGGAGACGAATGAAGCGAGAAGATTGGTTGGTTGTCTGTCTCTCTTTTCCCCGTGTTCGTACAGTTCACTCAGCTTATCTTCGTTTTCTCTTCATTCGTTTTAATTTTTTTTATTCACCGTTCGAATTGAACAGATCACCAAAATGACTGAGTTACTTCACTTACTCACTTCAATGAAATGTTCTTTTGGAGTAGTTCACTGATGAACGCTCATCTCTATTTGGCAGTAGCAGTTCCATCCCCCCATTTGGAGACATATTTCGCTACACTAATAGTAAACAAAATTATACTGACATATTATAAGCTAAATTAAAAATATAAAAAACAGATAAAAAATATAAGAAAAAAGGAAGAAAAAGGGGAAAAACCAAAAATAAAAATTAAATATAAAGAAGTAACATTAAAAACAAAAACTATAAAAGAAATCAAAGAAAAATATACTCTAGAATCACCAATCTTCCATTCAAATTAACTTTAACAAACATGTAAAAACATTTTAAAACTGCAACAAGAATGTAATTTAACAAAAAAAAAATAAACTAAAGAAAGTTTTATACAATTCCATTAATTTAAAATAAAAATAAAAAGAAACTAAAATTACACAGAAAAATACAGTAGATATACAAACTCTAGAATAACGTAGCATAAAAATAAATTTAATGAAAAATAAAATTAAATAGATTTTAAAAAAGAACGAATTTACAAACTAAAAATCAAAAAATATCAAAATTCAAACATCTAGATTAAAATTAAGTATACTGAAAAAAATAAGTAGAAAGACAATATAAAAAAGAAATAAAATAAAAACGTATAAAAAATTATTTAATTTTGTTTAAATGAATTTAAAAAATATTGTTTTATATGTTGCAATCGAGAGTTTCAAGCCTAAGTGATCTTAAGTTCCCGTAACAAAATAGTTAATTCTTTCAATGTCAAACCTACTCTAAAACCACGAAGCAACTTGCCCAACATTTAACCTCTTTGATCTAACCTAAGAAAACAATTTACGTACTTAACTACCAAGTACACTGCAGTCAATAAAATAGAGATAACATAGTCAAATGCAATTTACTCTGTTTATTATTTAAAGAATCGATTCTGGTACTTTTAAGAAAAATGTCGTTTGAAATTTCTAGAAAAATCGCAACTGCAATCGAACGAACTAAATACAAAAGTTTGCAAGAACTTCTCTTGAAAAACTTGAATCGTTGTCGTCGCCTTGAATGAAATCTCAAAGTGGATTTCGAGATCATTTTTATTCAAAGTTTTCAAGAAAATGTCACCCGTCTTGACTTGTGTCTTCGGTGACTACAACTTCAGTATAGTACGGTTTTTCTTTCGCCAAGTGGGCGGTAAAGAAGCAACGGTATCACATCTACCTAATTTTCTTATTTTACTTATTTATCTGAATTTTATTCGCTTTTATTTCCATACAGACCGTATGACCATATTTGTTTAATTTCGTATTTTTTTATTGTTATTGTATCAGATGGCGAAAAAAAAACGTCTTAATACGATAATTTACAGATTAAAATGAAGAAAGAAAATTTGATTGCGTGTATCTACGGGTGGTGTAACGGTTTATTTTATCCTGTTAAGGAAAAAGCGAAAAATAACAGAAAATATCAAAAAAAAATAAAGATATATTTCTGTGAGATGAAAGACAAATCGTATGTGAATCATTTCGTGAGAAGAGTTCAACGTTTTTGTATAAATTAAAAAAAAATAAATGGAATTATAAATTAATCGGATTGGCTTTTATTTTCAACATCGATTTGTGTATGACGGGTCTCGATGGCGTCTAGTTTCTTAAGATACAAGTAAAATGAGAGGCGTTAGTACGAAAAAGATGCAGTTGGTGGATTTTGAAGATCACCAAGTAAGAAGACTCCAACGAAGAAAGTTCATCAAAAAAGAAGGAAATTAAATAACTTTCTGGAAGTATTCGAATCCATAATCCTTTTGACTTTCCTTTCTACTGGAATCAAAAGAAAGCTATGCCATCCAGAAATTGAACAATTCCGTTTAATTTATCAACGGAATCATCTGTTGCGGTGAAGATATAAAAAGGTAAATATAAAAAAGTGAAGGAAAAGTTAGAGAAAGGTAAAAAACATAAATAAAATAAGTAAGTGGAAAAAAGAAAAGAAAGGAAAGTAAAAACGATAATGAAAGGTAAAACAGAGAAAAAAAATAGGAAACAGGTTAAAAAAACATAAAAAATAAAAAACAAATTACAAATAAAAAAAAATTACAAATAAAAACAAATTACAAATAAAAAACAAAAAAAATTTAGAAAACAAAAAAAATTCAAAATAAAAAGTACAAAAAAATATAGAATGCAAAATGTTGAAAAATTAAAAATAAAAACAAAAAAGAACCCAAAACATTAAAAATAAAAAAAAAAACACAAAAAATATTAAAAGAAATAAAAAATTAAAATAAAAACAAAAAAAAAATATGAAAAGGTAACAAACAACAAAGGTAAAAAATATATGTAAAAAAATACAAAAAATAACAGAATAAAAATACAGAAACAAACGAAAAAAAATATCATTTTCGCTATCCACGAAATTAGACTGTCTAAATAAAACATGGTAAAACAAATTTAAATGAAAATGTAAAATAAGATAAAAAAATGTTAAGAAAATTAACAAAAAGAATAAATAAAAAAAACAGAAACATTTGATGGTTCAATTTAAATTTGCGTTTATATTGGACCCATTTCCGGTCGGAAAAAAAATCTTTTGTCTACTCTATGCCAAAGGAAGCGGCAGGATCTAGACCCAATAATCAAGAGTAGCATGGTTATTGATTCTATTGATTGATATCGTCATGTGAAGATACTCTTACAGGAGTGACAAAAAACACTGAGCAAAGAATGGACAAAAAAGGGATTTCAGACAATTCCATATTATCATTTATCTAGAATAGACTTCTACTACACTAGACTATTCATCTCTGTTAAGTTGGTTGCTATCATAAAGATATATGTAGTGGAGATGACGAGCAGCGACTGTTTTGAAGCCGGACGATTCCACGCAAAGGACCGGCAATAAACACAACGCTACTATTAGCATCTTACTCACATTTGTCTTGAACATGAAAAACACCAAACATTTGAATACTAGGCTACTATTTGCATTTCACTGCCACCTGGCATCAAACGCTCCATACAAAAAAAAAATCGGTTTGGCTTCAAAATGCTTCAAAGTGCTTCATACAAAAACGGCGTTTTATCGTCTCCAGTATTTTTATCTCTATGGTTGCTATGATTACAGAAATTGAAATAAATGAAAAGGATATCACGCATGAATCGGAATAAGTGGAATACTTCGAACCATAGAGATATATGTAATGGAGATGACGAGCAGCGACTGTTGAAGAGTGACGATTCCTCGCAAAGGACCAGCCATAAACACTACGCTACTATTAGCATCTTACTCACATTTATGTTATACTTCGGTCTTGAACACAAAAATCGCCAAACATTTGAATAATAGGCTACTATTTGCATTTCACTGCCACCTGGCATCAAAACCTTCATACAAAAACATTCAATTTTGCTTCAAAATGCTTGAAAGTGCTTCATACAAAAACGACAGTCTTGCCGTCTCCAGTATTTAAATCTCTATGCTTCGAACCATCCATAGTAACTTCAGTACGTAACTACTCCTCAACTGCGCTTTTGACACAAAATCTAATTCCAAACTTCAGCTGCCAGTTTCAACTGTGCTGAACTTAAGATGGTAAAAATATATCACCGACTTCGACGCACAGTAATTAGAATACATACGATTGAATGCCGATAACCACAATGGCAACTTCAGCGGAGCGTCGACTTCGAAGTCGTACTCTCTCTCTAATTTCAAATGTGTCGTCGCCTTCGACCCGACACACACCCAATTAAACGTTGAAAATCGGTACAGTCGCAGTTGGCATTCTCTTTCACTTGAGCCACTCGTTGGATTTCGCGGTCGCAGTCGGAAGTCGAGGTCGATTTGCTGTTTTATACTTAAAGGAAAACGAGAAAAGAGAAATAGCCCCTTTATTAGCAGGACTCATAACAATTGTGTAGATTTAAAATGTTGTAATGTAATATGCACTAAAATCGAACTGTCAAGAAACGGACCACTTAGTCACCATCGAAATTCAATTAAAAAAAAAGACATGTACATAATAGATAAAAAAAATTATCTTCCACAAAATTTTTTGTCTTAGATTTGGATTTTATAATTTAGACCAGGAGTAAAGACCGAATTAATATCATAATAATAACAATTGAAAAAAGTTTTCTTAAACTGTTATTCTGGATAATGCCTTACCTTCTTTCTATTTTTTATATTATAATATGATATTTTACTAAGTCGAAAACCTATTTCAAAATTTATATTATGTTTAAGCACGAAAAAACCTGTAAAGTAATGTTTGTTTTAAAATTAAAAGCATAAAAACTAAAAGCAATACAAACACCAAGCTGAAAATCCCAACAATACTTTACAAATAAATACAACAACAAAAATAATGCAATATTTAACACAAATATTTCAACAAAAAAAATAAACATTAATTAAAATAAAACAAAAAACCTTTTAATGTATTTTTATTGCATATATTATTTTCATATTAAATTTAATAAATTTGGTTTTGAAATATACCGAGGTTGGACAACTTTCTTTTTAAAATTTTATTTAAAATAAAGTCCAATCCGTCCCTTGGCCCCTTCCAATTCGTCGCAGAAAAAAGATTTATTAATTAAAATAATTGTTTTTTTATTTTTCGATGTTTAAAAATAAAAAACACTCTTCTGGCCTATTTCTTTTCACAAATATAAAATCATGTATGTAATATAAAAAACTCTGTATTATTCGTTTTCTTTGTTAAATTCATTAATTTTTAATTCATTATATTTTTTTCCAGTAACTAAATTCTAAGATGAGCTACTAATAATATTTTTTCTTTATATATATAAAATTATAATCACTGTTTTATGATCGATTTTCATCTGTTTTACAGATAAATCAAATATTAAACAATAAAAAAAATAAACAAAAAAAAACACTCTAACTAAATATTTAAATAATAATAATATGAGTTTTGAAAACTCTTTAACTAAATCAAATATTATAATATAATATGTATACGGACACAACAAACAATCAAACAAAAATAATCACAAAACATAAAAAGATAAAATAATAATAATCTACGCCACAAATCTAAGATCGATTTTTTTTTAAAATATTTAACAAAGTTTTTCAATATGCAAAAATAAAATGTTGTTTACCTTTAAATATTTTCTGGTTTATTTTTGCATATCCAATTTTAAACTTTGTAGTCTAAACTAAAAAACAAAAGCCCATAGGTGGGCACGCTCATTTAGTCCCTGAAGATATGTTTAATGTTTAAACAGTTTTTTTTTCCTTTTTTTATGTATAAAATAAAGTGTTTTTTTAATAAAATTAATTTAATTGTGTTATGATTTTCTTTTTCGAATAGAATTTAATAAAAAATTGAAAGATGAGATATTTGAAGACGAGGCTAACTGGTTATCGATTACAAAATTGTGCCTTGATTTCATAGCTCGCTGCATTTCTTTGTGTGACAATTTGCGATATTGTTTGGGTCCAAAATTAAAACTCAAGACCGAAATTTGAAACTTCTAAAAACTTCGACATATCGCCAAAATTAAGGTACAGTACTTCTATGGCACATAAATTTTGATCAATTGACGATAATAGAAGTGAATTTATTTCAGACGTACGCAACCCCAGAATTCTTGAAGCCTACTGTCTTCAAACATAACTCCTTTCCTGCTAAGCCAATTTATCTAGAGCCCATTTCTTTAATGAATAACCATTTCGAATAAATAAAAATTAAATAAAATAAAAACAAAACAAAAAAAAATTAAATAAATATTATTATTATTATTTACCGAAAATTAATTTACACACGCGATATATCTAATATTTATTTATGTACAATAAAAATAAAAATAAGAATCGAGTGCGTGAAACTCGGGAATGTTATCAGAGAGAGGAGCTACCTCGATCATAATCTCGTTAAATTGAATGGATTTGGACGCAAATTATGACGCACAGTTTCATTAGAATTGTTATCGACCGCAAAACGGTTTGTGTACATTCCTTAGTCGCCATATCGTAGACAGACTAAAATCTCAACATTAGAAATATTAGCTCAATATCACTGTCACGAAAACATTTTCTGATAAACACAACGTCAGTGAAAATTGGGAACTTTGACTTCTAGTCATACGAAAACATTTGCGCAGCCGGTATATCACTTCTAGTCAAATTAAGAGATAATTTGGCGCAGCCGGTATTTTTAAATAATTTTTTTTTATTTAATTAGCAAAATTTGTGTATTTCGTATTTAAGTGCTCCGGGAGATGGTGCTTTCTTGCGTTTAGTTTTGGTAATTATGATAATTTTTAAACATAACTCTAATAGCGTTCTTTCAGTCAGCGATATTAAGTTGTAAGTAGCTCCTCGAGGAATTCTTACAAATAATATTAAATAAAAAAAAATTCAACTAAACTTTACAAAATTACGAAATAGGATCACTTAAAAACTAAATTATAGAAACTCCTACACTTTAAAACATTTCAATAAACGTGAACAAAGGTTTTAAGCGTCATCTACAATAGCCCAGTAAGAAATCAATCCATTTCCAAACAACTTCCAATGTAATAAGAATCCACTCAAATAGTAGGAAATGATATTGTTGGTTTTCACGGAAAGAGAGGGAGAGTATCAATTCATCTTTTCAAAACATAAGAAATTTTGACGAAGCACGATTCCCTCTCCCTCTCTCGTTCTTTTGAAACGGAAAAGAATTACAAATCAGACTAGATTATTGCAAACAAAGCAGAAAATGGAGGGCTTGACAGAACTTCTGGAAAACAAAAAAAAACAAAAGCTATATATATATTTGAAAACTAACTACCGTTGCGCATGCGCATGACTCATATGTGTCGAATGGGGATGCGGTACATGTGAATGATGTCCGTGTCCGCCGTGAGGTGGCGGATACGATTGTGCATGCGAAAGCGGTGATGGTTGACCGCCCGAATACGGCGATTGCATAAGGCTCTGTTCTAAACCGTAATGGCCGGCTTGCGGATGACTTAAATGAGCGTGCCCATGATGACCATGACTATAAATTAATTGTCTTACTTTCGAATCCTCATCGGCGATATTGTAACTAAGTTCAGTCTCCTCGAATCCAGTTGCTGACATTCGTTGATCACCACCGCCGCCGCCACTGGGCGGATCCGGTGAATTAAGACACGTTTGAATCAGCTGTTTGCCGGCTTCGGATGTTATCATTGGTTGAAGTTTACGTGTGGCAAACGTGTACACGTGTCCGGTTTCGGATGCGACCAGCAGCATAACTTGCGTGCCGGTCAACGTTGATAGTTCGTAGGCCTGGAAAAGAGTGAGAACAAATTTGCTTTAGTAGTCTTCAAAATCATCCAACAAATAATGAAGAGAGAGAGAGAGCGAGAGAAAGGGCAGTCAACGATAGACATTATCCTTACAACTATATGCGCTGTAAGTGTCAGGATACACAAGTTCTGGTAGTGAAGTTAGAACCATAATTTCGGGGTAAAACCAAAAAAGGAATAAATTGGAAAAAAACTAGGAAGACAGTCTACTGTGGGGCATACGGATTTCTCTTCCCCCGTACACGTGGGATCACAACGAACCCATTCGCGCTCGGTCTATGTGTTTGCAGCCACTCACCTTACCTAACATAACCCAACTGTGGAAAACACTGCATGTTAAATACCGCATAAAAAACTCAACTTCAACCTTTTTTTTTATATAATTATAATAAATAAATAAAAAATAATAAAAATAAATAAAAAATAGAAAAAGAAAAACTATGCATATTACGATTTTAAATAAAAATTAAGCAAGTGCAAAAGTAATGAATTAATAAATAAAATAATAAAAAAGATAAAATTAAAATGAAATAAAAAAAAAACAAAATTAAATAAAAAACAAATTAAATAAAAATTAAAAAAAAAATTTAAAAAAAAAATAAATAAATAAAAAAAAAAATAAGAAATAAAGAAAAAAAAAAAAAAAAAAAAATAAAGAAAAAAAAAAATAAAAAAAAAAATAAATAAAAAAAAAATATTAAATAAATAAAAAAAAAATATTAAATAAATAAAAAAAAAAAATTAAATAAAAAAAAAAATTAAATAAAAAAAAAATATTAAATAAATAAAAAAAAAATATTAAATAAAAAAAAATAAAAATTAAATAAAAACTTTTATAAGTAAGTAAAAAAATAAGTGAAGATAAACTAAAGAAGTAAGAAATAAATAAAGAAAATAAAAATCAGATTAAAAGTAAAAATTAAATAAAAAAAACTTTCTCTCAAATCTCGATTTTTCCCCAAAAAGCAAATTTTTGAGCCTATCGTTGTACCACGCGAATTCGATAATCTTACAGTAAATGTTGCTGTAAAAAAGTTTTTTCTGGCAAGAGTTTTGAGATTGCACTGATTTTGAGGGTACCCTTGCAATAGAATGGATTGATCTTTTTCATCATAGCGAAGACTTTTCCGGAAAACTAGAACAAGCCATTGCTTAACGTGCTATGGAGTGGATCAACTGGAAGCTCAGGAGATAAACTAGAACCGATCAAAAGAAGAGCATTCAGAGTCACTCCTTCAAGATTACCACCAAGTGCACACTATCGATCTCTAGAATCCATCTGAGTGGCCAAACAACTAGCCTCAATACAACTTTCTCATAGTGCAGCCATTATTTATTTTCTATTTACTATCCCTATCATTAGCACCAGTTTGTCATTTTTGATTCCATCCTTCCGTCCTTTCTTCCTTTTTCTACTTCAAGATACCCCGATCCATCAGTCAAGAAGCTTCAGGTCTTCCATCGTCTCGACCTTTCCGGCTTGCATCATACAGCTTCCAGTCTTGTGGTCATTGTCGTTGCGGTTTATTGGGATTTTGGTCGCGTTCCAAGTAAAAATGGATCAGACGTGTTGGGAAATTCAATACGTGGTGGTACGTCCAAGACGCTCCAGACAGTGTACATTTTATTCCGTACAGACACCTCGGGAAGAAGGTAGCGGTGGACAGAGAGAGGGTGCCATCAAACAGGTAGTTGCCCAGTAAGCTGATCGAATAGTGCGTATATTGGGATCACTTCAGGAGTATTGTTCCGTGGTATTGGGGTCGTCTTCATCATATCGTGAGTGAAGCGTTCCTTCTAATCTTCGAGGAATTCTTGAAATTGATGACGAACAATCCAGCGATGATATGGTGGACCGAGGTACAGGAATATACACAGAGCTATATCCAAGCTATAAGAATGGGAAGAATATTGAAAGAACGGAATGCAGAGCATCTTTCGATTCGATATGGAAGATGGATGCATTCGATATTTTACAAAAGGAGACCAATCTTGATATCAATCTTTCCGTTTGTCCATTTTTATTGGTAGCAATGTCATTGAAATGAATTCCATTCGACGTAATTGGCATTGAGGTAAATTTCGGTTAAAAGAAAAGACAGTGATGGAAGCGAACGGACTGCATAAATGGCGTGTGGATAAGATTTTGCTTCTAAACGCGTGATTAGATAATTTGTGATTTTGTTGCAAATAATTATTTCGAAATACTTTGGAATTTATAAACTAGAAAGCTAGGAGAGAGCTGTCCAACGACCATATGGTATCTTTTAGGTTGAAATTCTCTAGACTATTTAGAGAATCTGGCAGAAGCATCACTTGAATAATTATACAATGAATTTTCTATAAAATTGGCGCCAAAACAGTTAAATTCAAAATACTATAATACGATTATTAATTGAAGAAAAAATCTGCCAACAGTCTGGGCGCATTTTTAGCTTTCCACTCATTACGGTTTTCGAGAAATACAAATCAGAATTTTTTTCCTTTCTACCCCTTTTCAATATCACCCCCTACACGCCCACCACTAAATTTTTTTTCCCTACTAGAGGTCTACCGATCCCAACTCCTGTA
Organism: Beris morrisii; assembly: GCA_951812415.1. NCBI lineage: Eukaryota > Metazoa > Arthropoda > Insecta > Diptera > Stratiomyidae > Beris > Beris morrisii. The sequence goes on from OX638313.1 coordinate 7,302,303, forward strand.
AAATTTTCAAGATCATATCTGATACGGTTTTTGAGATATAAAAATGACATTTTTTGAGAAATTGCTATCCCCCCACTTTCGTGCTCCACCTTACCCCTCAAAAAATTTACTTTCATTAGACTCCTCTTGTGATCCCATATACAGAAACTAAATTTTATCTTCCTGGTGTAATTGGTTCGGAAGATATTGTAATCCAAAGTTTTTTACCCCCCAACCCCACACTCCCCTTAAAAATGTTAGCCCTTGTCTAATCTTCAAGTGTCCCTAAGGGCAACTACAAAGTTTCAATCTTCTGACATCAATCGTTCAGGAGATATGGATCTTAGAATGTTTTAATCCCGGCTTTCAAGCGTTTTGGACTCATTGTTTTCCCCCCCCACTTCCACACCCCTCTACCCTTATCCATAATTTTGCATTTTTGCATATGAGTCCACTATCATAGTACTACATAAGTTCCAAGTTTCAGCCTCCTAGCATAAGTGGTTCCTGAGATCTGGAAACCAAAATTTTTCGTCTAAAACGCTCCCCCTCATCCCCCCTTACACCCCCACCCCCTTAAAAGATACCATCCGTAGGGGTTCACCCAATCTACCCACCATAAAAATTTCAACTTAATACCTCAACGGGTTTGGGAGCTACGCGCCTTCAAACGATTTTGCGTACAGCGTACGTATACGGCGGACAGACGGACATTTTTTGTTGCTTTTTTGGTGTTTACTAGTCATAAAACGTGTTAATACAAAATTTCAGGTCGATCACAATACTTTATTATTAAAAAATAATAAAGTAAAATTACAATCTTTTTCATTTAAATAAAAAAAATAATTACTTCATGGACTCGGTTTTTCCTATCCTCTACTGTAGAAAAACATAAATAAAATAGACGACAAGGATAGTTTCAATTTTTCCTTTTTGACTACTAAAAGACTGAGATCCAAGGATAAAGCAATAACGTAAAAGGAAAAGGAAAACAAAAGAAAGTAAAAAAGAAAAAAAAACTCAAAAGAAAATGAGTATGAAAAATAGAAGCATAAAGGGAGGCATAAAGCAAAAAGAAAAGAAAAAGGCAATAAAAAGAAAAAGAAATGAAAATAGAAAAAGATAAAGAACAAGAAAAAGAGAAAAAAGGGAAATGAAAAACAAACACAACCACAATAACAATAACAATAGAAAAAAATGTAGCAATCTAAGGAAAAGAAAGACAAAACGGAGAAAATACTAGAAAGTAAAAATACATAGTTAATAAATAAAAAGCCACAAAAAGCAAAAAAAAACCAAACTAAAAAAAAAATGTAATGATGAAGGCGGCATAAAAACAGAAAGAATATAAAAGCACATAAAAACAATAACTAAACTCAAAAAAATGCATACGTAGGAAAAATAAAAACAAAACAAAATATAATAAGAAACGATTATTGAATAAAAAAAATACAGAAGCAAAAGAAGAAACCAAAATAGAAGACAGAAAAAAGAGAAGAAAACAAAATAATACAGAAAAATGAGAAGAAAACAAAATAAGACAGAAAAAAGAGAAGAAAACAAAACAGAGGACAGAATAAATGGAAAAAACAAAAGAAAAAGAGAAGGACCCCAAATAAAATAAAGAAAAAAAGAAGGAAGCAAAATAAAACAGAAAAAAGAGAAGAAAACAAAATAAGACAGAAAAAACAGGAGAAAATAATATAAAACAGAAGAAAGAGACAGAGAAAAGAAAACACTAATAAAAAGAGAAGAAAACAAACTGAAACAGAGACAAGTGAGGAAAGATAGAAAAGAGAGAAGAAAATAAATTAAAAGAAAAAAGGAAGATGTTCACAAAAAAAAGTTTTTTTGTAGAGGTTAAAAATTGTTAGTTTCTGTATTAGAAATTATAATTTAACCTCAAAAATATCGCCTGTTTATGTAGTTTGCCTATTTTTGTACTATTTAAACTTGCTATCAAATTGCATTTTTTAAGGGTGTTAGTGTGAATATGTGAAGAGTCGGAAAAAAAATGTCAGTGCCCTTACACAATTGTAGTACTTCTTTTTTTAGGTATGCACGTGTGTGCGCGCGAAATTGTGGTTCAATGGTAAATTTATGTATTTCTTTTATGGAAATTTACAATTTTGCAGCGAAAAGTCAATCATTTCGAATGTTCATAGAGCAAAATCCCATAACCATGAATAAAATTTCAATTTACTGATTTTTCACCTTGGTACGCATTTGCCAAACACCTCCTAGAGGCGGTTTTGGAGTGAGTGCGTATGCAGTAACCCAACCTATGTCTAGTTATAACAGCTTAAGACGTCCGATATGAGATTCCTGCAGCTGTCGGAGTCAAGGAGAGAGTAGACATAAAAATTATTAAATAAAAAAGGACAAAATTTAATTTTTCTGCTGCAAAAATAATTCTTTTAGTGGATTTCTATGCAAACTTGAATGAAATTTCCAATAACCTAGCTAAAATTTGCAGCATGACGTCCGAATTATGAAATAAGACGCTGACTATTTAGACGGATTAGCAAGCGTTTTCTAACCTAGTACAATGACAATGCACCTTTGTGACGTCAACTTAAACGAAGTAAACTAATCAAAGATGTTCTTAGACTCGACTTCTAAAGATATTTAAATATTCGATTGAAATTAATCTGCACTTTTATCAAATCAAGTCAAATACTATTGTCGTGCTCTCGAGTTATCAAGCGATCAGGTAGATGGATGCACAGATTTTTCAAGAACATTTGTATGTGAGCTCGAAAAACGAACAGAATTTTCGAGATGTACGATTTCTGGTAGTCAGAAGTGGTGAAAAATTAAAGTAAACTTTGTCTAAACGTTCAGCAGTAACCCTACAAGAGTGTGCATTACGTACAAACCACATCTCCTATAACAATAAGAAGAAGAAAAAAAGGTCAGTAATAGAACAATTGACCGCGCAACATTCATTCTTCTTCGACTACTGCGCGATTAGCCGGTTCTGATAAAAACAGACCAAAGGCTAGCGCACTCCAACTATGACTCAGTGAAGACTTCCTCGCGTAAGACTTTCTTCTTATTACCTTCCTACAACTCGATAAACGTACGAGTATATTGGAACCGTGTGGCCGTACTCCTTCTTAACTTATAAATTCTGAGTAAAATTTATGATTACATGGCTGAACTGTTTTTTGTGTCCGCGCGGCGGCGGCGTCCGTCGATTATGAGCTTGGATTATGGGCTGGCTTGTTTGCCACAATCCATTATTCCTCCAATCTTCTATATGTGCAATGTTGTGTCGTCTTGAGCAAATGGTTCTTATAGTTCCCGGGTCGCAACTTCTCAAAGAAGCAGCACTTTTCAAAAGTAGCTGCTGATGGCAGTGTGGGTCTCCTACACTCGATGATTGTACACTGAACGCAGCCAGTTTACCTTTTGTAGGTAGGTTGTAAGTCGCCAAGGTATAGCCTTCCAGTTTTCACTCTCTGACTCACTTATCTTTTCATTTTTGCATTATTGCCGTATTATGTTAACGATTTGCCGACCTTTTCGTCTTGTTTTTATTCGTTTCGGTTTTTGATACGGCGCGATTTTGTGAAACATTTTATTACTTGATGTTTACGTTGGTAGTTTAGCGCCACCAGATGGACTTTTGATAAAGTGTGTCTGGTTTTTGAACGGTAAAATTAAAGTGGTTACAAACTTACTCATCAGTTACTAATCAGTTTTAAACTGAATTTAAAGCTCTTTACTACTAGTAGTTCCAGAATAATTCTTTCTATGGCAGTAACTAAGCTTTTTGTGAAGCATGAGTGAGTAGTCAAATTCTAACTCACGACCTTTGTATTACTCCAATCAAATATCTCTGACTTAAAAGATATGACGAAATTCGTGAAAAAATGTGGACCCTTTCCACCTTTTCCTATATCTGTACGCCAATTTTACTTTATTATTTTTTAATAATAAAGTATTAACTGTTTGCTTGCATTACTTTTCTTGAAAACCTAAAAACGCAGACTAAGGTTCAACTTTCTAGCATAAGCCGTTCCTGTGTTAGACAACATCACAAATAATTTAATAAGAACGTGCCACTACAAATAAAAATACCAAGTCTCAGCTTTCTTTCTTTAGCAGTTCTCGAGGTATAAAAAAATTTAAATATGTTGCCGTTCATCTCATCCCCTACCCTCTATTGGACCTACCTGTTGTCAAATTACAAGATCCTATCTTCAATAATTCTTGAGATATGAGACTGTCTACAAACATTTTTAGCCACACCTTTCCTGGTACATAAAGGGATAAAATGGCTTACGAGCTACAAGATTTCGAGTTTCGGTACGGCGGACGGCGGTTAGACGGACAAACAGTTTTTTCTTTCTTTTTCGAGACTGTTAGTCTTAAAACGTTTTTTATATTATGCACATACCATATATGGTAGGTATAACAATATAACATGTTGACTAATAAACCAAAATAGCAACAAAAAAAGTTGTTTTATCCGTCTGACCGCCGTACGAAAACTTGTTTGAAAGCTCGAAGCTCTTAAGGCCTTTGAGCTTTTAAGCTCCAATTTTATTAGGTAGATTAGGTTGATCACTGGTGAGCAAAAAACGAGATTTTTCGTTATTTTTACAACTGGATTTATATTTTTTTGTTTGACTGTCCAAAGTGTTAATGAAGATATTCAGATCTTGTTTTGACATTACCTTGTAGTAAGAGGAATTTATTGAAGTGTTCTTCTTTTTCGTTCGGTATCCATTTTTTATTAAAACGAAATGATGAAATGAAAACGTATTTTTATATGTTAGCAAATATTTTAAACTCCTAAAATTAATATTTTAATTTTAATTATTGACTTGTATCACAGCTTGACACCCTCGTTGCATTGAAGTCACTAAAGAAGGACAAGTGAAATGTTATCCTACGTAGTCTTGACTGCTGTCTTCTGGAAAACTGTTTGGCCTTTTCCTATTGATCTCAAACTGATATACGAAGACTAATTAAGAACCAAAAAACCTCTGCGATCTGATACCCAAATAAACATAAATAAATAAATCAAGAAAGTTAATGGTGCCAAAATCAAATGAGGTTCGTACGTGTCTTGCCGTATGGCAAGGAGCATTGTCCTGTTTTGATAAATGAAGTTTCAAATAGGTTTTTAGTGTATCCACGTAAACGGCTGCTATTACCCGATAATCTATGAATACTAATCTACTTTTGCCATGCCCCGAGCAACAACCCCAAACCATAATCCCTTCGGTTTTGTTAGGAATTTCCAGACAATATTCTGGGTCATATCTTTCTCTTCTGCATACGCATACCCTTCCATTAGCTCGTCAGAGAAGATAACCCTTTTCAAATCATCGTCAGTCTAATTTAGATGTGCTCTTCTTCATTCCAACCGCGTTCTAGAAGTCGACATCTAGGTTTCGGCAGTTCCTTCTTGAATTAGTTCTGTTCATTTCAGTAAATGTATCCTACCGGTTTCTTAAAGGCTAACACAGAATGCCGACTTCGACAGCACTTCAACTGCAAACTGCGCCGTACAGTCACTAGAATACACGAAATTGTATGCCTGTGTCCACAATAGAAACTTCAGCGGTTCGTCAATGCGACTGTGAAGTCATTTCTAATATGTAGTAGCCCTCGAGCCGTTGTTTTACTAGAGCGGCACGGTTGTGCTTCACAGTCGCAGTCGACAAACGAGGTCGGTGTTCTGTTCTATACCAGGTGTGTGAATATGAAATTTCCGTTTTTCAATTGAAAATAGAACGTTTATTTAAAAAGGATAGTACATAATATTTTATTCAAAGTATTGTCCATCGCTAGCTACCAATTTTGTCCACCTTTCAGGTAATTTGTGGATGTCATGCCAAAAAAATTGTTCTTCTTTTGATGAAAACCATTCAGAGACCCATTTTTCGAGTTCTGCAGATGTTTTGAAGCGCTGCTCTTTAAGTGCGTGGCCCATCGAAGAAAACAAATGGTAATCAGAAGGAGCCAAGTCTGGTGAATAAGGCGGGAGAGGTAGCAAATCCCAGCCAAGTGATTTCAACGTATCCTGAACCGGTTTTGCTTTGTGTGCTGGTGTGTTGTTATGAAGCAAAATAACTTTACCATCTCTTCTTGCCCATTCTGGTCGTTTTTCGATCAATGCTTGATTCAAATTGATCATTTGTTGTCGGTAGCGATCAGTGTTGATAGTTTCACCTGGTTTTAACAGTTCATAATATATCACTCCTTTTTGATCCCACCAAACACAGAGCATTCTCTTCTGTCCAAATCGATTTGTTTTTCCAGTCGATGTTGAAGGTTGGCCTGCTGTAACCCATGATTTTTTGCATTTAGAATTCTCAAAATAAATCTACTTTTCTGAACCAGTCACAATTCGATGCAAAAAAGACTTTCTTCCGTGTCGTTGAAGCAACATTTCAATGATCCTTTTTCGATTTTCCATGTGTCTTTCAGTCAATTCATGTCGCACCCATTTTTCACACTTTTGGATCTTTCCCATTGGATTTAAACGTATGGAAATTGTTGATCGATCAACATTTAATGCATCTGCCATTTGTTTTCGACTCAATGTATCATCTTCAACCAATATTGCTTGCAATTCGGAGTCTTCAAACTTTTTCGGTGGTCTTCCACGTTCTTAATTTTTCACATCAAAATCATTACTTTTGAATCGTTGAAACCAATTTCTACACTGTCTTTCACTTAAAGCCTGTTCACCATAAGCTTCTACAAGCATTCGATGCGCTTGAAATCCGCAAATCACAACTTTCCGCTACAAAATTTTCCATTTTTAATGAGGTAAAACACTATGTTGTTGAATAAAACTTGAAATGTGCTCTACTGTATATTCTTGACAGATGATATAGAAAGATTTTCCCCAGCTACTGCAACAATAGCACTTTTCTTTTTACTAGTCAGTTAAGGCATTTTTTCACGCTTTTAGGACTTATTTACAGGTTATTAAGGCTTCGTATTTTTTTGTCTGCCACTGTACATATAAAGTCAAATACTCCTTCAAGTACCTACCTGACAAAAGTCCCTCAAAAATTTGTGCTTGAATTCGCCTAAACTCGCGACAATTCGAAAACGCTTAAATTTTAAATGATTCGAGTTTAGAGCAAAACGAAGAAATACAAACATGGTTTCAGCGGCTATACTCACTTAAGTGACTTAACAAATAAGATACATATTTCCTTTTAATTGGCAAAATAATAAAACTGTTGTATGTCTCTCGGTATTAAACTGGTGTATAAACCGCATAATTAAGTGGTATATGGTCCATTAAAAATCCGATTACAAACTGCGAGCCTGGGTGATCTTAGCGCCATTAACTGAAGCCGTTTCCACAGCAGTTTCTTTATTGTTCTGCTTACTTAACTTATTGAAAATTTTAAACAAATAGCCGCACACAGTTCATAAATTTCCCTTAACTTTGTGATCTAAATTACGCATAATTGAAAGCTCCGTGCAACCCAAATAACGCTATCAGATCGTAACCACGTTTTCGAAATGGTGCAACATAAGTTTAAACATTTCAATGTTCAATTGTTGCAGCAAAATGTTGTTTTTTTGTAAGCGCAGTTATGAGGTGTATAGCGAGCGACATTCAAAATTAAGGCACTCTATCGCCGAAGAAAGACTGGCACTAGGCATGCAAAGTGCTCCGCACTCGAGGCCGCCTTAAGCCTATTGACTTGTCTGTTGTCTCCTCCAATCTGCCACTTTAAGAAGTTCCTTGTCGCACGTCGACTCCTACCTTTACACATGTTTGCAACATATACGAGACACTTTTGCCTATAAATTACTCGTACTCGTACTCCATCTATCGGAATGGAAATTACGCGCCAACCATCCGGCCAATATCTTCGAGTCGATCTTTAGCATTAATTTCGTAATGTGACACTTTGGTGCCCATTAATTATCGAACCGCAAATTAAAAAGCCTCTAGCGCTTAGCGGTCCCCGGTCCGCCATTAAATCGGGGAGACATTTTTGTTGTTCTGTAACGATTGCTAGTTAAACGGAACAAGATGGCGGCGGGACGTGGAACGCTGGAAGGACTGACTGATGTAAAACGGTGTGGAAGAAGAAGAAGAGAGAGAAAAAAAAACGCATTACATGCTCCCGGCTATTAGTCTTTACAGTTTTTCGGGCTACCTGAAGTGATTACGGGCACGAGATTTTTATAGGTGAGTTTCATAAAGCCACACGAATCGCGCGGTACGAGCAAACGTAAGCGAGCGAGTAGGTGAGGAGTGCGACATACAATAATAAAAAATTAATTGAAAAGAACTTGTGACTTTCTACGCGAGACCGTCGAGTGGTTCGGTACTTGGATAATGATCTGGGGGATTTTATTTTTTTCCCGACAAGGTTTGTTTTTTCACTTTTAATTTAATCTAAATATTATTTTAAAAAATTGAGCCCAGTTTGGATGAAGAATGTCAGTTGCATATGCCGGACAGATTAGTACCCTATAATGTGATGAGAAAATAACATCAAATCGATCCTGAAAAATTCCAATCAAATAGCTCGGAGCGTTTTAATGCCAGTCGTCTGTTTCGACAACAATTAATTGATAAATGAAAACAACGAAGTCAAAAAATGTGTATTTTGAGTGATTGGTAAAGTACATCAGGTATGGGATGTAGGAATGTGATGTTGAGACACACCATTAAAACAACCGGGGAACGTCCTTAGACTCAACGTTTTTATTTTGAGCCTGTTCGCGAAGAACTCATCTCTTCATACTCAAAGAGTCGAATGGACACAGCAGCGCTTGGGACGTGGATGGAATTCGAACTAAGACGGACGACTAACCGATTGACGCGTATCGATCAATACAGCGATTCCCGGTAAGTGTCTATCTTCCTTATCTAGAACCACAACCTTACTAACCAAATACTTTAAAACTGAGGTGGTTTTCCCTCCACTACTCCAATCGGTTCGAGTCTCTCCCTGCCAAGGATTTAAGTTAAGGCCTCTGTAGAGTGCCCTGGTGCAATGTCTTAGAAGAGTACAGTTACTACTCTATGCACCGGAAGGGTTCATAGAGAGGCTAGAGACTATCCCTGATCCGGTAGCAAAAAATTGGAAAACGATACCAGGCATAGCTGACGGCGTCCATAATTCCAGTTAGAGCCTTTCAATTGCCTTTGGATTGGAAGCTCTGATAGCTCGAGTGTGTTTCAAGCTGAGATATTTGCATTGATAAAAGCAGCAGAAATAATTGTGCAGAAACAGTGCGTAAAATTGGGAAATTCTTCTTGACCGATCTATCAGAACTTGCGATGATACCTTTATAGAGAACCACTCTCTTTGTAACAAAAAACAATATTTGGGATCCATTGTTAAGAGTCCGGTTAGACAACTTATAGGGATCTTAACGGGACACTGTCCTTTTGGGAGACATGGGGAAAGACTGGGAATACCCATGGCTGATCTGTGTCGCTGTAGTGACGAGAATGTTGAACCGACACTGGAGCATCTAGTGTGTGAATGTGAAAGTCTGGCATGTAACAGATATCGGTACTTGGGGAAATTCTCTTTGATCGATCTGTCAGAACTTGTGATGATACCTTTATGGAGAACTACTCTCTTCATAAAGAAGAGCATTGATTTGGAATCAATAGTCTATAGAGCCCGAGGGGAACACAATGGATCCACAGTGGTTGTGTATACGTGCGGACCAGACCAGTCTGAATAGACCAAAAAAAAACAGTTTGGTCGTACGCATAAGGGCAAACCAAACTAGTCCATTTGGACTGATTTTGGTCTTGATTTTGGTACGGACCAAATGAAACCAAACCAGTCTCGTACTGTGAAAATGCGCACATAAATGAAAGACTGAAAAAAAAACCGGTCTATGTGGACTGGTCTGGTCTGCACGTAAACGCGACCAGTGATCTCTCGTGATGGGCTGTGGCACAATGCTTCAGTCTACCCTTTCTACTAACAACGCAGAAAACTATTCAGCTTAAGCTAACGATATTACTAAAACTGGCATACTGGGTATCACTAGGGCGATGCGTACCACCCACATGTATCCATTAAACTAGCTCCTCTACACTTAAAAATACAGAAACAAACAAACTTTTCAGTTCAGATGACGAGACAGAGTGTAATATAGCTTGCCTAGCTCTAGATACCTCTTTCTGATTCAATGGTACCGAAATTCAACTTCAAAATGCCAGTCAAAGATTTCCCACCTGAAAGGAAGGATTGGGCGAAAAATAAACCCACTCCAAGGTTGGGATCCATAATCTGGTACACAGACGGTTCCAAAACTGACCGAGGTATAGGTAAAATGTGAAGGATCTACTCTAGTCCTAGTACAGGTTATTCTTTGCAGTTTGCGGTTGTGATCACTGGTATAACTTTCGTCGTATACATCCAGTGAGAAATGCTAGGTTTCAGTCCCCAGCTGATACCGTAAAGACTTCTACAAGGTCCAGAGAGAGATCTCCACCTTCTTACTGTGCATCCCAGTTCATCCTTGCATCCACGATTACTCTCAGATGTGGAAAATTTGATCCTTTTTTTAAGTTTTCTCCGGTTCTTTCTTTGATTTGACCCTTAGCCCAAATTCTGTGCACCTATCCTCTCTGCAGGATGTCTTATATTGACCCTTCAAAGTTGTCTCATTTTTGTCCGGTTATGTCGTTGGCATAACCTTGAGTATATATACCAGATGTGTAGTAAAGTCGATAGTACTCCTTTTTGCGGATAATCTTTTGAGACTGTGACTTGAAGAGTTTCATTTGTTAGCGAGGATTACATGAATTTGTTCATTTCCATTTACAAGTGTGGGTATCAATGCACCGCTCCCTCTATGGATGAGAACACACGCACCGAAACTTATTTGCATATAGATTTCTATTTATATTTTATTTGGTGTACATCATGTTACTCCGTGCTGCTAATCCATCCTGAGCGGTGCTCGTCTGCCGATTACCATGATTTATCAGCAAGAAATCCTTGGATTGGAAAACAAAATGATATTCTTAAAGTGTATGAAACAATATCATCGTCACTCGCGATTATTAAGGCACCACAAACTTGCACCAAAAACTTGCACGAAACAGTAACGAAGTTGTGTGCCCACTGTCATCCTTTTCCGATTCGATCGCCGTTAAAAATAATCAAATAACATCCACCCACAATTCCAAGAGTTGTAGTAAAATTTAAGCAGGTGAGGTAGAACCACCGGTTTTTCGGATCCGTTGCAAGCGCCCACAATCTCCTTCTTAACAAAGGAAATGTAGGTCTTGGGCTTCATTAATTTGCGCTTAAACAGTACTTTATCCACCGACCGTATAAATCCGTAACGATAATTTCATTGTTGTTGCTTTCCTTCTTGGGATAATGCCAAGGTCTATCATCCGCTGGCCATTCTCCGACGATTCTGAGTAGGACATCTGGTTACTGTCATGTCCAGTATAATATGGGAATGGATTTTTCCTTTATGTTCCGTCCGACCTGCGAATAAACTCGGTATAATGAGCTTAGGACATAGAAATACGCTCGGTAAGGTCGTGTGTGGGCTGCCAATAAACATTACGGGGGCCCGAAAAGTCCAGGAGATATTACCGAAAGGACGAGACGAAAACGAGCTTTCGGTTACATTTGGCTTCCGAAATGGTTACGCGACGGAAGAAAGGAGTTGCCAGTGAATGTCCTTCCGGAATTTGTTCCACACCATTATTTCAGCCAGCCCAGGCTATTACCAGAGTTCCTTCAGTTCGTCGGATGTTGCCATTAATTTGGCATTCGTGGTGTAAGTCGAGATGAGCTGGAAACAGGATTTGTACAGGGTTCGGGTTCCGGGCGGGGGTTGTGTAAATGCCGGGGGATTGAAGACCGCAACGATAAAAGCTTTTCCGGATCCTGGCAAAAACTTCTTCTGCTGTGTGGAAGATGGTGTGTTGGTTTTATATCATCGTATCCGAACTCGTTATTCTTTGCCATCCAATTGACACCTTTATGGATGTCGACGAAATAAAACCAACTCCCGGGTATCGGCAGGGAGATTGGAGCATTGGAAGCGTCTGTTTTGTAATTCCGGGCTGCAGACGCGGTTATGTGAGCCGCCCTCCCGCTCGCCGTCCTCCGAATCCCGATACCCAACCCTATTGTTCGGGTGTCTTCTCTCGGTGGGTCTTGAGGTGGTGTGAATTGGCGGCCTCCTTTTCAATGATGTCTTACCAGGTCTTATTCTTGTGTTTTTATTTATGTGTTTTTAAATATTTATAAGTAGACTGTTGTCGAACATGTGTTCCAACACGATGGCACACAACACTTTTGTGAATATCTTCAGGTATTCAGCACACAATCCTTTCAAACAGTAGGAAAGAGGTCTTTTTCGTTGTTTTGTTCTTTCTTTTTTTTAGTGCAATTCTCCGTGTTGTGAATTCTCTTCCCTTGGGTTTTTTTTCCTCGCTCCGCACCCGGTATTTTTTCTTGTTATTTTAAATTTACCGCCAAATGGCTGTCGTACGAGATTGCGAGACCATTCTTTCATTTTGCCACCTTCGCGATTAAAAGTTATTTTGCCGATACCGAAATGCATGACACGCGAAAAAATTCACTTAACCCTCTATTGTTTTCACACGTATTGGAAATAAGAAAAATCCACAAGGAAGATACAACGCGATCGTCCTCTCGAATTACAGGTGAAAAATAAAGAAGCAGGCGAAATTGAAAAGGTGTTTCTGTTGGTTGCTGTTTCTTCGACTTTGACGGCAAAGACGACGCACGGTAATGCAGCCCCTTGAGTTGCGAAAACGTTTTCTGGAAAATTCCGAAATGTCAAGAAAAGTGAAAAAGGTGAAGGAAGATAGGCTCTGTGATTTCTTAGTTTAAATCGTGAGGTTTTTTTTCGTCGTCTTGAAATCGACAGAGTTGAGAATAAGACCTGTGATTGCGGTAAGTTACCGCGGAGTCTTGAAGCGGCGACTAGTAACTTTGCGGCGCGCGCAGTCCAATCGACACCTTTTCTGAAGCATCGACGCTCAAGATGCAACGCTGATAGTTCGCGTTGGCTGAAACCTAAGACGCTGCGGAATCTGTTGTTGATTTTTGTGCGCGTTCAAGCTGCAAATGATCGGAATAATAAGTAGCTCTCGCAGCAATGCGTTCTTAGGACATTGTGCAGATCGCAAAATTTAACCTGTCCGGCAAAGGTGTGAGATTATTGGACGCTTCGTACCGGCCTTTTTATTTTTTAAGTCAATCATTTTTCGAAGGGCAATTGTTGCTGGTCCGTTTGTTTTTAGTTGATTTTTGCAGTAGTTGTGTCCGAATTATTGGGGACGCGGAATGTCATTGTATGATAAAAGGTGCAATTGAATTGAACATAGTTGGAAAGTTTGACCATCCCAGGTTCAATGGCATTGTAATGGAGATGTTTGGAGAAATAAGTGCGTGGAAAGATTATTTTTTGGCGACAAAGGATCCATCAAAAGGACAATTTATTCTTGTCGAAATTTTCTGGGTACCAGATCAACTGAACTATGGAAAATCATTTAGACATCCACTCTCTGTACCACATTCATTGGACACTCGGCAGCTATTGAAGCACACCAATGAGAAGAAAGTCCTTTTCCTAGTTTTAAGGACTAAGAGCATTTACTTAGAAGATTCGATGATTAGGTATTCAAGTTTATCAGTAAACTTTTTTAAAGCCGCCGAATTGAACTCAGGGATCAGATCAAGAAGAATAAAACTTGAGTTAATAACCAACCACAGCAATCTCCCGGTAGAGATGAAATAACTACGGCCATCCAGTCAATCATTTCATTAATTTGCAACTTATTTTTTTGATTTTTTCCTTGCATGGTTGGTTTGTCCAAATCAACACTGCTTCGAAATATGGCAAAAGTTTGATTTCAACTGAGATACACGACCATTCTAAGTTGATTCTAACGAAGTTCACAGCAACGACAAAATAACTGTGCTGCGAAGTCCGCAGTCCAAGTTTGTTTTAGCCTTTAGATACATTGCGAGAGATGTCTGCGATGTCGTTTGAGTCTGGATATCGTAACCAAGTCTTAAGGAAGAATTGTAGTGAAGGCGATGTGTTCGACTGGCGCGATGGTACAATTGCGTCGCGCTCCATATCGCGTTGAATCGGTTGCCACAATTGTCAAAAAATATTCACATATGTCAAAATATTTTTACATATGAATTCGTTCGCGATATTTATTATCCGGTCGGGGTCTATTGTGGTAAAAATCTGAAACGAAACTGCCCTTTCAAATTTTTTTAAACTCACAGGTTCGAATCTTTTTGAGTTTTAGAGATACACACTTGGAACCCAGGAGGAAGCTATGCACTTTTCTTCAAAAAAAACAGGGGGTTCACTCAGATCGGATTAGTCTCTGAGAAAAGAGACAGTTTGCAGACACGTGACGAATCCAGAAAGTTGCAAATGATTAGTTTACTTCATGCGTACAAAATTCGCGACAACTAGCCGCCACGAATGCCGGAGCTGTACGGACAGCACAAACTGTCATCCTTCCGCTTTATAACGGAACCAAAATGGCAATTATTGAAGTTTGAAATTACTTCCGACAGCTCATTTGGGCGTGATGTCAAAATCGTTCTTATGTCAACTCGAGCTATAGACCTAGCATAGACCTAGACGACGATCTTAAAGTGGATCCAAAACAGGGAACTGATTTCCCCTCTCACTCCTCATTGGATTTTAGGGACAGGAAACTATCCCTCCAAATACAAGGAGCTCGTCATTGTAAAGATCAGGAGATTGGCATATCCAACATATTGTGGAGGGTCACCCAGTAATATTACATAAATGGTGCTCACTCTCCAAATCTATCAAGCTGGATTTCGCAGAACCGTCTTGTGCTAATCTTAAAGTAATCCGCTCATCGGAATCATATCATAGTTGTGATGTTCGAGAGGGTGTTTTTCGGCATTTATTTCCTAATGTCAAACCCCAATTGATTTCTTCGTCGAGATCCGAACGGCAGATAGTTTTGGCGTGCGAACATCTGTCAAACAAAGCTGTATAGGTTCATAGGGCCTGTTTTCGCTAGTAGTTCACCACTCCCAGAAAACTGCACTTGGAAGTTGAGAGAAAAAAAAACTTAGATGAAAGCTCTTAAAATCCACGACTAAACTGATGATATGTGTCTACTCGCAGTCTGATAATAATAATTGATACAATAGTATTCACGTGCTCGCCCTCTGTACTTGTATAAGTACGAGTACTAGAGTACTTTTGTTGCGTACTTCAACCTACTTAGTATTTGATAACAAGCGGTATTTGGTACCTTATTACTTTTTTTTCTTAAACATTTAGCTGTCTAGTCATCGACCGAAAATTCCTTTGACTAGCTCGAGACACATTGATATTGAAAATTATTTGTAATGTAATCCTTTCATTTATCAAAACAAACTCTCTCCAAAAATAGTAAAATCAAACCCCCAATTACTATTGTCAAAAATTTGATGAAAAGTTGCCGACAAAATGGAACTCGTATAGAGCAAAAAAAAACAAAATAATGTGGCAAACATTTGACTTTGACGATTTCTGAGCCAGATTCAATCTTTCAAAGGACAGGGACAGAAGAGAGCCAAGACTGAGTAGTTGTTAAAATAGGGTACGAATTTATTTAGTCCTCAAAACCATGAAGAAAAAAAAATTTTGACGAAAAAAAATTTTGACGAAAAGTTCTGTCAAATTTTCATGTAGTGCAAACAAAAATTTGACATTTACACTATCTGACTGCATTTAACAGCGAGAATAATCAAATATTGGACATAGTGGCAGTGTAAAACTGTAATATACTAGTATAAAGAGGTTTCTTCGCTGGTGGCTTTGAGAGGGGACTTGCAAAACGTTTCCTTGCAACCCCCACCCACACTACGAGTTCTAATTTTCGTTACTCTAAACTATTCGGGCATTTTGACACTTTTTAACCAAAAGGAAAACGGAAAATTCACGAGAAAAAAATAATGCTATTTGCCATTCAATAAGATAATTAGAGTCGTCTGATGCGTTTATTCCGACAGCACTTTCATAGGAAGTTGAATGCTCTTCTCTGAACTCGCATCAAAGTTTTCAAAGCGTTATATTGTTTTATTGTAAGCAATCTCGGTTAAAAAACACACTTTTTTCAGTTCCCTCTAAATCCCAGGTTACACTTTACGGTCTCGACTTTGCACAGTCAAGTCGTTATTTTGCACAATCCATAGTCTAATCCTGGTTTAATTTTCGGGAAACGACCTTGCACAGTCAAGTCTTGATCTTGGTGCTGCAAGGCTCACTCGTTTTCGGCAGGAGAACTAAGACCTTTATCTAGACTTCGGAATACTACATTGTTAACAACTTTTAGCTGCTCGATTTGCTAACTAACTCCCAAATCAAACAAAATTGACTACAAACAAAAATCGATTATATTCATTCAATTGCTTGAAAACAAAAAAAAATAATAATGATCTTACTCTCCCCCATCCGATCATAATTATTGTCCTATTTCGAAATCTTCATCTCGTTAAGACTATGACGCGACAAATAGTTGATTTCTTCAAGTTCAAAAAAATCCCTCAATTACCGCACCGCCAAAAACAACTCAAGCAATCAATTTGATCGGTCATCGATGGTCAAATGGGTCCATTCGCCGTGTAATTACCAAATCGAACATACGGCCTGCCCGGCCAGATAGCCACCCGAAAATCAACTGAAGCCGATAATCTGGACCTGGAGGATTCCCCCAGCCAATGGGGAGCCATTAGATAGCCCACTGCTACGACGTGATGACTTTGCTGAAAGTAAGCCAAACGGAAAAAATCTTTACTTTGTCACAAGTTGCCAGAGTGAAATGTTAAGCTAGTGTACCGTCGTCTCCTGGAAGTATCCAGATTTCTTCCCGATTTTCTTCTTGTCATGTCGCAGAGGACACGACAAATTACAAACCTGACATGATAATTGCCGATGGAAAGGAGCACCACATCAAAAAACCACACTGAAAAAACAGGAGTTCGAAGCCCCAAAATCAAGACGGGCGACCAAAAAAAAACCAACCTATCGCAACCTGGTCCAAGAAGCCAAGAAGTCCGCTTTAATCGAAGGTGTTGAAAAGGTGAAAACATAATGACCGCTTAGTCGACGATTATTCGGCGGCGATGGCAAACCTGGAAGCTGGCACCGGAGGACCAGGAACACTCAGGCATGAACGAAGAACAAAAACAACAAACAGCTTGATGATGGCGATGACTCGAGGTGACCATCAGATGGGTCACCACGAAACGTGTAATCAGATCAGAGAGGCCCGAACAAATTAACACTAACGACTGGTAGGCTGATGGGCAGAATGGTAATCACCAGGTAGGTCTTTATTAATTCTTCGTCGATGATTCACAATTATGAATGAAATTGTTGAATGAATGGGGATTATCGGATCGATGGAGCGTTCGTTAATCGGAAGAACAATAAAAGGCACAGATTCATAGACGGTAGCCCATTGGTTTGTGAAAAGTTCTCGTTCTCCAGAAAAACACTCATTAAATCAGTCCCTCAACGGATAGTACAGTAGTAGGTACGTACGAACACATTCATTTTCAGTAGCATCCATAGTTTCGATGGATTGCTCACTGCCAAATCAGCCAAAATCTGGGAACTTGAAGCCTTGACCTGGGTATTTTGTTCCGTGTCGTGTGTATATCGAGGTATTTCTTTACTGCCACAACGAGAACAGTATAATGATTTTTGATTTTTATGCGTTAGTGAAATGGAAAAGTGATAATGAAGTGTCAACGTATCAGCCTACGAAACAATCGATGGTTACGTTCGTAACCTATGTACCCACCGTGCCTACCGAGTCAATAGTGCCAACCCTACGTAACCACGGTAGGGATCGTTCATAACCAACGTACCGCAGCTTACCGTACCAAACCTTCCCACTCCACGCACCAACCATATGTCTCACAACGCTACGTAAACCCGAAGCGTACGTTCATAATCTCCACCCACCATACGTACCTAGCGTACCTACCCTACGCACTCCACATAGCCAGGTACATTTTTGTGTGTACGTATGTATGCTATGCTAAAGGGTACCGTAGGATGACTACATACCTGCGACATTTTTGCACAGCCTGCTTTTAACATTGGTTTACCAGCATAGGGTTTCTATGCGAATGAATAGTGTTGAAAAACGAGGAAAAACTGGGTATGGAAAACAACCACAATCTGTTGGATAACAGCCAAAGGGCCAAGTCCTCCTGAATGACCTCTACAGAGGACCAGTAGGATTCTACCCAAAAATCATCATATCCTTAAAGACGATCATCACACAGCATTCAAAACAGCAAGATCAAATGGTCGATCACTTGCACCGATCAAATTGAGTGAAAGCTCGTGCTCGATCAATCAAAACTAAAGATTTGACCGGCAAGGCAGCCGGTAGATCGGGATCGATCTTATCTCGATTTTACCTTGCTTAATGTCGATCAGTACCGCCAACAAGCACGCAAGCATATGCGCTAAAGTACCGAAACCGATCGTCATGACAAGCACCGCAGGGTTTCCAAATTGTGATCCAGGTGATCGCGTCGATGACTCAAAATTTGCTGCTTTGGTCAGTTGTTGATCGCGTCTTAGCTTAATTTTTCGTGGTGGTGATCATCGACAACATCTTATAAAAGTGATCTTGAAATGATCGGGACGATCGTGTCGGTTGGGCTCTGGGAAGAGTTTTCTTTCTCAAGTTGAAGGAAAATGGGACAAACAAGTTGCTGCTGGTTGAATTCGATAGGATATAGTTAGTACCAGTGACGACGGCAGCCCACCACGATGAGAAAAGTCCGACTTGCGCAAAAATTCGTTTTTTTTACCTGTGCATGTTGTGATTTCTGTTGGTCTTTCTTATGCTCATGCCAACATAATGGTTCGATGATTTGTTTGTCTTTTTGATTTTCTTTTGGAGCACAGCATACGGAGAGAACGTATGTGGTCGCGGATTGTTGCTGGTGTGTTCTTTTTTTTGTGTATTTTATACAGGCTTAGAGCGCAGCCATATGAGGACATGTGGGTGCTAAATATCCACTTTTCCGGACTCGTCAAGGTGCTATTCAAGTGAAATTATGCTTTTGGCATCATTTATCGTGGAACTCAATCGGAAAATGGATTTGCCATTTCGGGCAGACAAAGCTTCCGACTTGGATTCAAGTTTCGATGACCATATGTGCGACATGGATCATCTTCTCATAGTCGTTGCATTGACGACGATAATGGTGATGGCGATGGCGGTGGCGGCAACGACGGCCCAGGTAAACAGCACGGCAGGTAACCTGCTTCAAAAGACGACGCACAGACAGTGCGGTATTTGATGATGATGTCCGCAATTGAATTCGAGATACTCGGCCGTTTTTTTTTATTTCTTAGCTCTTTTCTTAGTATTGGGAATAATAAATTGCCTCGTTGCGGTTTACACTTGCTTCGGATGCTCGAAAGAAAGCAAAACTGTGGGAATTGGGACAAGATTTAGGTCTTCTTCCGTATGGTACTGGAAGTCATCACCATATCCGCATTGATCTATCAAGAAAGGTAACATTGATACATTTTAACTTCACTAGATTGCCCGCGTACAGTGTCAGTCCTTTGTTTAATGCTCGATCGTCCCTTGATTTTCCTTGACACGAAGTCTGAAGTTTGTCCTACCTTTCTCGAGGATTTCCGACAAGAAATCGATGGAGGACTGTCTGAACGAAGAAGGAAGTCATGCTTCTGTCTCACCTCCATGAAATAATGATGCTTCGATAGCAAAACTCCAACTAACATATCAAAGTTGGGTTTTTTTTTATTGGAAAAGCCCTCGCGAAGCCATACATGAAGTTACCAAAGTCTGATATCTCCGGAATAGGTGCCCTCCAGGTACTCCTCAAACAACCCGGGCTCTGCCGTTAGATATCTTAATTTATGTGCCACGGATTCACATTGACAATGCCGCAGTTTTTATTATATGGTAGGAAACTTCTTTAGCTCGTAAAAGAACGCGATGAAATATGCGGTTTGGGGGGGAGGAAAACGTGGAGCACTTGATTGCGGCAGTTTTGTGGAGCAACTTCGAAAGATACCTCGGAGCGATGGGAACATTTATCAGCCGAAAGCGACCTTTCCTAATCGTAAAAGTTACAACAATGGTCGCCAACGAAAGGTTTATTTGACCAGGACGTGTGTATGATGGATTGACATATCGTGAGCATATTTGTGACCTAACTGGCGGTAATGGAGCTCTATCGATTTCTCATGGATTTACAAAGGGAATTTTTTTTTGTTCCACAAACGAGCAGTACGACTAAGAAGGCAAAGTACGTGCTGAAGGAGCTTTAAAAGCATAAAGTAAGTAAAAAAGGTCAACTTCTAATAAAGTGGCGCAGCCGGTAGTCGGGTTTGTTTATTCGGAATAGTTTGAGAAGAACTTCATTGAATCAGTTTGCAATTTTTTGCAGCACCTGGTAATTTCTCGTAATAAGAAAGAAAAAAGATTTCCAAAGTGGCGCAGCCGGTAGTCGGAAACTAAATTGAAATCGTTAATTTCAAACAATTTGAATCCAATTCGAATTTATAAAATAAAGGAATCAATTTGCATTGTCGTGGAGGTGATGAATTTCTGAGACCATAGTAAACAAAAATATTAGGCTAAGTACGAAATTAACATATCATTGTGAATTAAGTTAAAGAAAATAAATTAATAAAAAAAATGGAAAAAAACCTACAAGGATTGAATTAGTCCTGTCGTCTAAAGCCTAGGATTATGACTTGTAGAAGCAAGGGGATCACACAAAAATTAAAGAAGATTCATACTTTTTTACATATATTTTTATTCATATTTTTTTCTGAGAATTTCGGCGCAGCCGGTAGTTTCATTGAAATGAATTCTTCATAAAGATTAAACGCAAGACATCATCGGACTAAAATTACGGAATGTACTCGATGCATTTCCCTTATATTCTCCATTTTTTAAGTCTTTCTTGTTCATTGGACTTGTAGACAAACCCAAAACAATCAAATTATTTGATATGAATCACGAAAAAAAAAAATCTTGCCAAAATAGTGTATAGATATCCAAAACGATCTTAAGTCGTAAGTCATTCCGCCCATTTAGATCTAGAAATTTTCACGTAAATAAAATCGTCCAATCAAAACGCCTAATTTTCATTGATTTTGTGACAATTTTGAAAATATCTAAACAAATTTAAAGTAGAAAAAAAATCTAAAGCTCCTACGCGCCGTCATACATTTACCGCACACGCTTTAATATCTAGACTTTGGGCGCCAATAATTTCAAAATTCTTTTCCCTCGGATTTTCGATCGTCCAGCGAGTTACAGAAAAACAACTTAGCGTTTTTTTTTCCCCGTTTTTTTTTAATTAAGTTTTATTGCAAATATTGACCATTTTCAGTTGCGTGGAGTTTACTCGTAAACAACAAACAATCTCGGGATAATAATGTGTAGGAAAATTAACTTTTTAAGTTTTGATAGGAATGTGATGATCTTTCCAAGCGACTAGCGGTTATTTCTACCAATAAAATATTAGAAAACGATCGATATGGAGGTGGCTGGCGATCGTTAACATCTTGCGATCAAAAATTCATCCAATTGTTGAAATAGGGAGGGATTAAAAAAAAATATATATAAAGATCAGTTAGTGTGGATTCAAGATGATCGTGTTGTCGTTCTTAAGTGATCTTCGCATATCAATTGTCCCTTTTGTTCTTATCACGAGCTACTATCAAACGTAATTTAACGTTTCAATTAAAATTCCTCTGGATATTTCTTCACTGCCCTCGTCAATCAACTGATCATGACCATGCTGTCTATCGTTGATCGATTAGAACTTTAGTGGCATGAAATTCTCATATTGGGCCAATATTCCCACATCCCATTGACCTTTCGTATAGGAAACAGTTTTCATAAGAGTGATCGACTATTTCTTCGATCATCGGAAAGGTTAAGCGATCGCCAAACTGCACGATCGCTTCGTTTTTCAGTTGTAAGTTCGCTCGAATTGAGCCAATCATATTTCAAAACGATCAAGACAACGGACAACACATAAGATTAAAACAAACATCTCATCGCATCTAATAAATTTAATTTAAAAAAAAAAACAAATTTTGCCGATTCACGTAGAGAATTGGAATTCGATCAGACAGACCGATAATCGGATTCAGTGCCACGAAACAGCGTTCAAATCAGCTCTGTCAAAACGGTCAAAATGTTGTGTCTTGGAAACTATTCGAAAAATTTCAATGTTCTTCGAATGGCAGATTTAGAAGGCTTTCGAATTTTTGCTCGTATAAACTGACAACATCAACTCTGCTGGTGGGATTTGTATTGATCGAGAAATGATAACATAGTTAAGTAGTTTAGGGGATTGCAAAATAAACTAAACGTTAGACAGATTAGAACTGAGACCTCAACCCCTCCGTTTGTACACTCCTCAGCTAAGACATATTCCGTAAGAATCCTCCATTGTACGATCAGCAAGTGATCTTCGAACAAAACTAATAAGAAAATGAATGCACGATCGAACAAGATAAATTCTCTCAAATGGGTCCCCCGGACAGCACAAGTGTAACTCCAGTAGCCACGAACATCTTCGCACACAAGGAATTCCTGAAGACGCTATGACTCTTCCATGGCCCGTCTCCAACGATCGCCGCTTCTATACACGATCGTCCATCGGAAGATTCATCCGCGATAGGATATTGTCGAATTATAAATATTTTATGTTAATTTAATGAGACAATATCACTTAGGAAGCGACCTTCACCGCGCATCCAGCCTACACCGATGGAACAGAAGGAGCACCATAGGTGCCCCAGGCACGCATTGAATCTCTTTCAATTGGATAAAAACGGGAAGACATAGCAGACGTCCTCGCATGTACGTAGGCGAGTTCTCGACCACTGATAAATCATATAAGAATTATTCGGAAAAACTATGATCTCGCCGCACAAAATGAAATCGGAACAAATTAACGTCCACCTACTGAAAGTTCCCTTTAGGGAATCCGGACAATCCATGACCGTACAGATTCCCTATGGAATCATTAAAATCCGATATCTTTTTATAGTACCGAAAAGGAAGTGACGTCGGAGATTCAGCAGGTACCACCCTAGTCCTTACACTTCACCTTCGCCTAGCTATCCTCTACAGATGCACATTGAGATCTAATTAAAGGGGGAGGACTTCGATTGTTTGGAATCCCTACGCTCGGGGTTGACATCCACCCAAGTCGGCCTGCCGAAGGATTCCATTTTCTCGCTATAAACGAAGTTTTAATTATTTAAAAAAAAAAAATTAAATTCCTTCCATGAAATTGCGCAAAAATAAAAGTTTTGCGTGCCAATCTTAACGAGTTTTTAATTTTAATTACAGCATTTTTTTTTTTGTACAATCTGCCGAGTAAAATTGCGCGACGGTTCTTTGAATTTTTCTTTATTTTGGAAGCGGTTTCAATTAGAAATTGGATTTTTGTTTAAAATCGAAATGGCAGGATGAAACAATTGTAAAGTGAGTGATTGGCCAAATTCCTTTCGAATTTTCTTATAATATTGCTGCTGAAACTAAAACGTCGAAATCAAGTATTCCAAGTGACTTTCACAAAACATGGTCCTAACCACGAGTTATAGAATATGGATGTCCATAACTACTTTAACTTTATTATAACCAATAAAACGAAGGAACCTTTTTAAGAACAACATCTGATTTATGCCATATTTCAGCCGCCCCGTAATCTAGCGATTTCGCAAATCTACTAGAGTCTCCATACGAGATTGAAATTTCCAAATCACGAGATTACGATAAAATCTAGGTGCAAATCTACTGAAGGCCGGTTTCAGTAATAGCCCTGAAATTTATGTTTTACCACGTTCACATTTCACCACATTATTCACTGTCACATATTTTAAAAAAAATTTTAAAATCACATGGTCGCACTTTCAAATAAATAGAAAAAGATTAGATTTCAGTATTACAAACGAAAGGACTCCCCATGAAGCTACTGTAAGTATCTCGCTATCGCAAGCTACTGCTGCGGCGGAATATGCGGAAGCGATAAAGTCTGTTAACAAACAAAAAATATTCCAGGTGGACGAGAAGGTTACTTTCACAGGAAAGGACGACGGGGGAGAAAATCCTGGATCGGAAAAAAAATGATTTGTTCACGAAGGAGCGACGCAAAGAAAATAAGCCAAAAATAACGAGTTTAATCGAAATACTAATAAAACTAGCAGACGAACACTCCACTCATCCTGACGAAAATCTAAAATTGCATAGTCAAACTGTGAAAAATCTAAAACAAGACTACAAGCCGCAAATTAAAGAGAGGCAAGAACTTTTATTCCAGCAATCCGAAAAATCTTTACCATTTAGGTTCTAAAACAACGCAGTCACGATCGGCTGCAAGCCAATCGTATGATACTCTAGATGAAATACTGAACTCCGATTTATATTTTAGTTGGGAATATATCAAAAGAATGAGGAGTGCACATACAATTATTGCATGACCTCTTATTTACAGGTAGAAACTATTGTATAGTGGCTACTCGATGGATGGTTAAACGATTTATTGAGTTATATTGAGTTCCATAAATTAAGTTAGGACATTTTTACAGAATTTTTGTATGGCAACTACATGAAGGACGTATGGGATATTTTTTATATTAATACTTTCAGCTGCGACTATTATAAAATCGACGTATACAAAACTTGAAAGTCGTAACTTAAAACGTTCTAAAGTTATCGTTCAATATTGGTGAACACGTGTTTTAAGGACTTTTGTATGACAGCTACCCGAAGGAGCCGACGGATGGCGCTAATTAATGAACTCAGTCTTGCTTTTGATATAAAACTAATTCCTGTAAAATTTTGAATCCCTGCTTTAACTCGTACTAGGGTTATAGTGAATTCTGTAACTTGCATAAATTTTTGAAGGACTTTTGTAGGTTGCTACACGAAGGACTCATTCGATTTGCATCATATTCGGAACTTTCGCTTCAAACATTGTAAGCTTTAAGTATGCAAAATTTTAAGTTCCTAACTTGAAGCATTCGAGCAATTGTGAATAAGTGTTTTAAGGACTCTTGTATGGGAGATACCCGAAGGAGTGGAAGGATATCGCCCATTAACGAACTTAGCCTTACTTTTTCCATTTTACAGGTGCTGACAAAATTTCAACTTTCTAGGCCAACGCGTTCTTGAGTTATCGCGTAAACGGACGGACGGACGGACAGCAAACGGATTTAGGGGTTTAGGCCACAACTGAACACAAAATAATATCTAACTTTTTTTCGTCCGAGGCTCGGTTCTATGCGTTACAAACTTTTCGGACTGGATTAAACTTATAATACTCTACATGATTTCATCTAGATTTAAAAAAGGCACTGATTCTTCATTGAACAAAAACCCTATTTTCAAGTAAATACTTTTTCAAAATTTTATCCTCCTCTTCCAAGCCATAACTTTGCTCTTCCGTACGAATGTTGTAAGCACGTCCTTGGCAGAAGCGAATATTGTCAGAAAGACGGATAATATCAAGCTCCTGGAATATCTAGAGAGAAATCGCCATTAGACAAAAAGGTCTTGTCAGAAGCGTTAAAAATTTGGGACCAGAAAGAAACCAGTTGAATCAGTTGCTGAAAGTGTTTTTTTCTGCATATGGCACTTTATTGAGAAAAAGGATATTGCTGATTTGATGAAATGATTTGCATGCTTCGAAAATTCTGGTGGTAGAGCAATAAACGTATTTTTGTATGAAATGTTTTTTTTTGTTCTTAGTTGCACTTTATTAACAAAAAAGGGATTACTCAATTAGTGAAATAGTTTGTATTGAACAAAGATAACTTCGAAAGTACTGAAGATAGAGAAATAAATGTACCCTCCTATGAAAGGTGACAAAATGGGCTTTTATAATTCCAGGAAAAAAATAGGTCAGTGATCAGTTTTTCGGTTAAATAACCGCGCAAAAAATTGTTCTCTGGAACGTATAAAAATTAAAACGACTGAAGATCGACTATTCGACAAGATTTGCAGGGAGTGAAATATACCGCCAAAATAATTGGGACGGACAAGACATTTTTTTATTGTTTCAATGGGTCTAATTGCCAGTATTAAGGGGAAACATCCGAGTAGAAAGCAGAAAAAATAGGTGAATTTTAGAAATTATTATCTCAAAACCTATTTTCCC